>VBSM01003176.1:57804809-57893280 GCA_008086735.1 Cheirogaleus medius
TCATAGTTCTCACTGTAGAGGTCTTTTACCTCCTTAGTTAAATATATTCCTAGGCACTTTTTCTTTGTTGCTATTTTGTAGGGAATTGAGTCTTTGATTTGGTTCTCACTTTTACTGTTGTTGGCATATAGGAATGTCTCTGATTTCTGTGTATTAATTTTATATCCTGAGACTTCACCAAATTCATTAATCAATTCAAGGAGTCTCTTGGTTGAATCCTTGGGGTTTTCTAGGTATAATATCATATCATCAGCAAAGAGTGAGAGTTTGATCTTTTCTGCTTCCATGTGGACACCCTTAATTCTGCTCTCTTGTCTGATTGCTGTAGCAAGGACTTCCAACACATTTCATAGGGTATTTTTAATGCCCTAAAATTATCATAGGGTAATTTTATTCATGTGTGTTCCACCTATGCTCCATTCCCTATTTCTCTGTCTCCATATTTTATAGTTTAGCCTTTTATAAAATGCCATATAGTGGGAATTATTTATTATGATTCCAAGAAGCTTAATTGCTGGACTGTATAATAAGAGTATGTTTTGTTTTTAAGAAACCACCAAACTGTCTTCCAAAGTGGCATTCCCACATTTTGTATTCCTACAAGCAATGACTGAGAATTTCTGTTGCTGTGCATTCTTGTCAGTGTTTGTTGTTTCAGATTTTGGCCATCCTAATCAATGTGAAGTGGTATATCTTATTGTTGTTTTAATTTGCATTTCTCTGATAACATACAATGTGGAATATATTTTTTATATGTTTATTTGTTATCTGGAATGACAAATTCTTTGGTGAGCTATCCATGAAGGTGTTTGGCCTATTTTTTAATCAGGTTGTTATTTTTCATATTGTTGAGTTTTAAGAATGCTTTTTATATTTTGAATAATAGTCCTTTATCAGATGTGTCTTTTGAAAATATTTTCTTCCACACTGTGGCTTGTCTTCTCATTCTTTTTTCACTGTCCTTCACAGAGCAGAAGTTTCTTTTCTTTTTTTTTTAGAAGTCAAGCTTATCACTTCTTTCTTTCATGGGTCATACATTTGGTCATCACCATTCCCAAGGACATCTAGGTTTTCTCTAGGATTTGTATAGGTATATGATACATCTCAAGTTAATTTTTGTGAAAAAGGATGTAAGGTCTTTGGTGTCTAAATTCCCCTTTTTTTTTTGCAAGTTTTTTGTTGTTGTTTCAGTAACATTTTTGAAGAGACGGTGTTTGCTCTATTGTACTGCCTTTGTAAATGTCAGTTGGATATATTTATGTAGGTCTATTTCTAGGCTCTCTATCCTGTTCCAGTAATTTATTTGTTGATATTTTTTCCAGTAACACACTGTCTTAATTTCTGTAGCCTTATAATAGGTCTTGAAGTCAGGTAGTGTCAATACTCCAACTTTGTTCTTCTTCAATATTGTGTTGGTTAGTCTGTTTTTGTTTTTGTTTTTTTTTCCTTTTTTTGCCTCTTTATATAAACTTTAGAATCAGGTTGTCAATATCCACAAAGTACCTTACTAGGATTTTGGTGGAGATTGCATTGAATCTATAGATTAAGTTGGGAAGAACTGGCATCTTGATGATATTGAGTTTTCCTATATATGAACGTGGAAAATCCCTCTATTTATTTAGTTTCTCTTTAGTCTCATTTATCAAAGTTTTTAGCTCTTTGTATAGATCTTATACATTCTTTGTTAGACTTATGCCTAAGTATTTTATTTGTCTGCTAGTGCAAATAGTATTGTGATTTTAGTTTAAAATTTTACTTGTTCATTGCTGATATATAAGAAAGTTATGTTACATTATGTTAATCTTTTGTATGCTGATCTTTTATCCTGCAACTTGCTATAATTGCTTACCAGTTCTAGGATATTTTTGTCAATTCTTTGAGATTTCTAAGGATACTATCATGTCATCTATGAACAAAGTTTAATTCTTTCCTTCTCAAATTGTATATATCTTATGTCTTTTTCTTGTATTACTGCATTAGGTAGTACTACTAGTATAATGTTGAAAAGAAGTGTTGTGAGGGGACATCCTTTCCTTGTTTCTGATCTTACTGGGAAATCTTCACATTTCTTACCATTAAGAATGAAGTTAGCTATAGGAATTTTATACATATTCTTTATCTAATTGAAGTTCACCTCTATTCCTAGTTTTCTGAGAGTGTTTAATCAAAATTGTGTTGGAATTTGTCAAATTTATTTTCTGCATTTATTAAAATGGTCATTGCCTTTTTGTTTCAGCCTGTTGATGTGATAGATTGCATTAATTGACTTTTGAATGCTAAACCAGCCTTGCATAACTGGGATAAATCCCCCTTTTTCCTTTTTCCCACTTTTTAAAATAACTTTTAATGTGTTCATGACAACATTTGACTGGAGTATTTTAATAAATGGTAAGAATTAGAAAATGTAAAATGAAAGAATTTCAATGGTTTTTGAGCCTTTATTGGGTCTTGATTCCCTTTGAGAATATAAAGAAAGATCACAAACTCTGAGGAAGAATGCAGATTGCACAAACACAATGTATCATGCAATTTGCACTCTAAATCATGGAAGTAAATAAGTTCACTGACCTGTTTTGACAGAATAAGTAGTATTATAATGGAAGTAGGTTTATGGAGAGTTAAATTTTCTAAGTGAAATGAAATAAATACAATTATGGAATGCTTAATTCATAGAATTAAGTAGGATGAGTGTGTAAATTGACTTTGTGTTAAATCAATTTATGGTAATTAATGGAGGAATATAATGAAATGGTTGCTTTTCAGGAGATTTAAAAAATTAAAATTATGTAATTTATTAATTTACAGAAGAGGTAATTATTTTCATGAGTTCTATATTGACCATTGTAACTCATACACCACTTTGTGAAGAGACTAAGTAGAAAAATACTTTCACCTGCAATCCCAATTATAAGGAAGTCACATTCTCATAGCAACTGTCACTGCATACTAAGCATGGTCATTTCAGTTTTGAAAATATGATGCTGTTCCTTAAATAAACATTTAATGGGTATTAAGCCTGGTTAGGAATCGTGAAAAGTCACTGAAGGTGTCTACCTGCCAGGCTTGACTCATGCTATCTTTCACTAGAATGTCCTGAGGAGATTTTACTTAGCAAATTAATTCTGGGCTCAATTCCTAGATAACAGATAGTTTCTCTTGTGAATCATTGTATAGCCTCAGATAGACATTACTTGCTTCTCTGTGCTCCCACAGACGCACGTCACACAATCAGGCTACAGTTCACTCATTCAAGCTCTGTAGTCAATATTTTCTGATAGATTATGAGTCCTTTAGGGCAAGAGTAGAGTTTCATCTCTCTATGTTACTTCAGCCACAGTGCTTGTCAAGAGAGTGAGCCTTCACACTGGTTTGCTGAATCAAAACCCTTAATGGTTTTCCTGTCTACAAGTAAGTATATTATCAGTAGCTGTTAAGGATATATACCCTTTCTCACTAAATTCTAAGCAGCTCTATCAGTAAAGATGCTATATTTAACTTATGCACTACTGAAAACACAACATTGGTCATGAGGTCTGTTACACCGCTGGCAAACAATAAGTAATTGCTGAATGCCTATTGAACAAATTAATTCAAGCACGAAGAGTATCTATGGGATATATTACTCTAAGCAAAGGTTTTTTAAATGCTTTAAATTACAAGAAGGCTTTTCTTTCAAATTGTGAAGAAGCTCTTTTGTCATTTATTTATCCAACAGGCTAGGTGCTGAGGATTCAGAAAGGTGAGTGTATAGTTCTCTATATCATAGCTGTTACGCAGAGAAGGAAAAGAAATCATTACAATAAACTGTGATGAGGATAATGAAAGAGAAGCACAAGGTTTTAAGCAAGTGTATAGACAAAGCACATATTGTTGTCTAAAAGCCAAGAAAGATCTTCTAGAGGAAATGATATTCTAAATGAGAACTGAAGCATTGATGAATTAGACTGGGAAGAAGGCATGGGATGAAGGTGAAGAATGTTCTGGGAGAAAATTTTCCTTGAGGTCAGAAAAGAAAAGAGCAGAGGAAAATAAAAGAAAAGGGAGTATTAATAACCACTAAGTACTGCTACAAACACACGGGGCCCTTTCAACTACAGTATATTCCAGTTATTTCTAATCTTAAAAAAAAATGAAGTAAAATTAAAAACCATCCCTTGATTAGTGCCCCTTCTTCCCCCCAGCTGCCTTCTTCCCCTACTTCCAGTCTACACTGAAATGTCACTTTGCCAGCAGGGCTTTCCCTTACCTCCTACCCTCTGCACTTTCTATTCTCCTCCCATGCTTTCACAGCATTTACCACCATCTGAAAAGCTATATGTCGTGCTCACTTGTTTAGCATCTGTCTCCTTTTGCAGTAAAATGAAAGCTTTTTGAGGCAAGAACTTTTGTCTAGACTGAATTGACTGACTGAAGGAATGGATTAGGGCAAAATGTCTGCTGCTTTCATTATTCTTACCCTTCTCAAGCCCACGGAGCAGCCTTCTAGATATTGTAAAAATGCAAATTGTTTTAGGTCACTCACTTATTTAAACCTACCTATGACTTTGAACTGCATGAAAAATGAGGTCTAAAATCCAAAATTTGGATTAATAACATGTCTGTAAAATATGATTTCAGATTCCTCTGTAAGCTTAAGCTTAAAGGATCCTCCACTTTACTTTTAAGCACCAAGAACATAGACTTTTTCAGTTCCTTGAACAAATTTTTTTTTTCCCTCCTCTTGGCATTTCTAAAAGGAATGCTCTTTCCTCTCCTAGAAGACTCTTCTCCCCACCTTCCTCCCTTCATAGGGTTAATTCAAGTTTCAGAGCTTCACTTAGGCATTTGGAAAGAAAGTGCTATGATTTAGAACATAAGTTATATGTTTGAGCATATTTGTTATATATTTCCAAGTTTTCTTCAAAGAGATTGTGCAATCCCAAATATGATGTTTCTTCAAGGACTTCTACATGTCTTGTCAGATTCATTCCTTTCTACTTTGTATTTTTTGGCAGTCTTATAAATAATATTTTCTTTTAAAATTACATTTTCTAATTGCGTATGGTTTTGTTTCATTGGCGGTGGTGGGAATTAATTTAATCACCAAGTATTAATTTTGGTTACAATCACTCTATTAGTTTTCTATTGCTGCCATAACAAATTATCACAAATTTATTGGCTTAAAACAACACAATTTTATCTACACTTTGGAGGTCATAAATCCTAAACAATGTTTCAGTGGACTAAAATCATGGTCTGGGCAAGACCTCGTTCCTTTCTAGAGTCTTTACATTTGATTGGTTTTTCCATCTTTTGCAAACCAGCCACATTCTTTGGCTCATGGTCCCTTTCCTGATTCGAAAAGATGGTGACAGAGAACCAAGGCCTTTTCATGTTACCATCTCTTTTGTTTTTTCACAACCCAGGAGGGTCTCCACTTTTATGGAGCCAGATGATTAGATTGGTTCCACCTGAATAATAAAGTTTTTAAAACCTGTTTTTACATCATCATTTGATTTGAAAGCTATATATTTTAATTCTTTTCTTTTGGCAATTACACTTAAAATTTTATTACCACTTAATTTTACACAGTCTAAATTTAATTAATGAAAGCATTTTAAATGCAATCTTTCTCCAATGTTATTTTAACTCAACAAGGTACTTTTACCTTGTATTATACCTCAAACATTGCCATCATAATCACTACTATATTATCTAGTCAATGCTTATTTAAATTTGCACAAGTTTTTTTTTTCTATAACTACTTGCATCTCACTTCATCCTCAAGGTAAAATTTTCTTCCTCCTAAAGTACATATTATTTTGTCTCCTACACTGAGGGTCTGTTAAGGATAAAGTTTCAATCCTTGTTTCTCACTCTCTCTCTCTCTCTCTCTCTCTCTCTCTGTGTATGGATATATGTATAGATGTGTGTGTATATATATTTAGCTTACAGTATTAAATGTTTTATAAGTTTTAGTTGATTACTATTTTTTTGTGTTACATTATTATTTGGATTCTGTTATTGCTGTGAATAACTAGATATCAGTATAATTATTGATTATTTTAGGTATTCTTTCTTTTTGATTGCTTTAGAAACTTATTTTTTATACATTGTTTTGCTGAGTGTTATTTGGTCTTCATAGAGCTTAGTGTCTTGATTTTGAGAATTTATGCGTTTTTTTCAGTGCTGGAAAATTTTCTATAAATTTCTCTTTTAATATTGCCTTTATCCCATTTTCTCTTGTGCTATAGAAATATTTTCAAAGTAACTTTCTCATTCTTTTTTTATTCCTCTTCATGTCTCTTTTGTATTTTTAATATATCTCTCTTTTATTTGATATTATTTGTAATTTTCTAAAACTAATATGATTTTCAATTGTTTTTAATGTATTATCTCATTTAACTAGTTTTTAATTTTTAAAAAACAATTTTCATTTCTAAAGTTTTTTCTGTTGTACATTTGTATGTTCTTTATCATAGAGTTTTGCTTTAATATTAGATTCTTGTTATGTTTAATTTTGTTAAACACAGATAAAATGTTGTTATATGGCTTTTCCTTTCGTATAAACTTTCAGTTAGCATAATGGCGTACTGTCGTTTTCAAATCAAGGTGAATATCAGTCATGTCTTTTAGATTTTTTATATCTTTCTTTGAAATCATCAAAACCAAGAGGTGACATTCTAGTGCAATTGAACTGCACCACATATATAATCTGTATGAAGGTAACCAGACTCAAAGCAGGGGCAGTTAGAATAGCTCCATAAAAAACAACAAACCAAAACAAACAAACAAAAAAACACTCATAAGTTTAAGGTGACATTTTTCTGGATATATGTCTGATTTTTTATTTAATAACTATTGATCTTAGACATAATCCCAATAAGTTTAATGGCTCCTAGTATCTTCAATTTGAGTAAGAGAGGATAGAGACATGTAGAAAAATCAAAGTGCCTCATATAGAGAATAGTGGGGGGATAACAGAGAGACAGAACAGGCTGAAAATCTACTAATCGCAATCAGTGAAAAGGCATGAAATTGTAGCAAAGGAATTACAATGTGTTCCTCTAGAAGAATACTGAAAAATTTTGATCACATGAATGTCCTAATATTTCTATTTTTGGAAGTTAACATAGTTTTCAGTGAGAATGTGGAAACCAGTTAGAAGGCTATTGTAATAGTACATTTATCACATATATCTGCTGTGTTCTGTCTACTGTGACTTTCTCAAAGACTTAAGTGTTTTTATATATATAGGTACATTATATATATATAAATATAAATATATATATATATCCCCAGGAATCTATAAGTGGTAGTTTAGTTGAACTAAAAATAGTAAAATGAGTAGTTTTAAATCCCATTGTTTAGAAAGTGTACTAACAATACTGCAAGATTCCAATTTCTCACATGTAATTTGTATTTTTTTATTAAAACTTAAAACCTAACAAAATGACTACAGTAAATATTTGAACTAGATATTTATAATTTCTTCTATAAAAATTTAAAAGTTTGACAGACATTGGGTTCTATTATTAGGATGTTAAATTATCAAGAATAAATAGTAACATGCTATATATCCTGATTATAACATCATATAATGAACTATTTTTCTACTAGTAAGATATAAGAAAATTATATCTATTAAAATGTGGTCTACCAGGTACATAATTTTCATCAAG
This sequence comes from Cheirogaleus medius, assembly GCA_008086735.1. Taxonomy (NCBI): domain Eukaryota; kingdom Metazoa; phylum Chordata; class Mammalia; order Primates; family Cheirogaleidae; genus Cheirogaleus; species Cheirogaleus medius. The sequence continues at coordinate 57,812,471 of VBSM01003176.1, forward strand.
GTAAATAGATCAATGGAGCAGATAGTGGAAGGGGGAAAGAAGTTACCTTGGGCCTTTTTAAATAAGGGTACCTAATCCCATTCATGTGGGTGCCTCGCTCATCACCTTTCAAAGTTCCCATTTCTTAATACCATCTCAACCCTCAGAAAGGTGGAACATAACTTCTCACTCTTACCATGTGGACTATGCATAGTGACTTCCAAAGAGCACAGAGTAGAAGAGGAGGAGAGAGGTAATTTTATGGTAGAGAAACTTGACAAACACTATCTTAGCCAGATGAGCAAAGACAGTTTCAACAAGTGATGAGTTATGTTTGTTCTATGCACCCTCAATATGATGAGAAAAAAGATGAGATAAAAATGGCGCTTTACCTCTGTGGTCTTCCTCCTTCTAATCCCAGTTTAATCATCATGAAAGCATAAGACAACTCTAAATTGAAGGACTTTTTATATTACCTGACCATTGCTCACTGAACTGTCAGGGACATCAAAAAAGGAAACTCTTGAGAAACTTTCACAGTCAAAAGGAGCCTCAAAGCTCATGACAACTGAATGTAATATGGTATCCCAGCTGGTATCCTAGAACAGAAAAAAGACATTGTATAAGGAAATATGAACAAAAGAATGGATTTTACTTAATGATAATTATCAATGTTTGTTCATGAATTATGACAAATGTACCATACTAATATAATATGCTAATAATAGGGGAAACTGAATGTGGAGTCCTTAGGAACTCTCTGTACTATCTTCACAATTATTCTGTAAATCTAAAACTGTTCTAAAAATTAAAAAATTTTTAGTTGAAAAAACTTAACTGAAACACACTACAGGGATGTGCAGAGACACCAACTTTGTTCCACATAAATTCCGACCCATGCTTAAGCCTGCCCTCTAACTTATTATTTTTTTCATTTCCCCAACTCTCTGTGGACTTCACCCAATGAGTGAATAAAATAGCTCTAAATGAAGGCCTCATTATAAGTATTTTTTATTTTGTTTTTAATAAGTCTTCTTAATAGAAAGTTTTCAATGTTTTTGAGGAGAAACATGGACACTAAACATGAATATGAAAAAAATGATCCAGTAGTAAACAATGTAGATGATGCTTCTCTGCTTGTCTTTAAAATATCTATAGTTCAGTGTTTATAAGGTTAAACTCTATAGGTTTCAATCCCAGCTGTGACACAAGCAGCATGACTTTTAGCAATTGCTTAACCATCTGTGGGAAAATGAAGAATAGCTTCTTAAAGAATGTGGGCTTTAAAAGGCTTAATTTGTGCAAACTATTTACAATTCTATAAAGTCACTATTACTACTTTATGCCCCCCAACTATTCTACAGTGTGGTAAACTTCTAATGCAGTCACGAATTCTATACTCTTTTTTTTTTCTTTAACATTTTTAATGTTAACCCTCTTTATACAGTTACATCCCAATTATTTTTGCTTGGAAACAAAGTGGAATGTGTCTGGAGACTGAATTCAAACCTCATGTTAATTGTCTGAAATCCAATTTGTTGTCTACATCCCTTTAGAAATGTGAGCTATGTACTATGCAATATTCATAATATGGCTAGATACCTCATATGAGAGTAATTTAATTGTCAGTGCTGCTCAACCATTGTTTAATGAATTCCTAACAATTTGAAAGGCAAGCTGTTGGAAGACCATTATTAAATTTCATATTTGCTCTGCAGTTTTTTTTCACCATTACTTCATCTATTTAGGATTATGATAACATTAACTTTTGAATTCCTTTAAAAAATAAGACTTTTTGCATAATGAAAAGTTTGAACTTCTTATCTACTTGGAAAATAGAGTAAATTCATTTTTAAGGCAGGCTTGCCTTTAGATCAAAGCATGAGAATCACACTAGTCTGTACACTAAAATGCAGATTCATAAGACAAAAGGAATGGTTATTCATTAATTTACACAGTAGCACAATAAAAAATATTGTGGTAGACACAGAAGGAAAATTCAGGTAATTATAGCAAAACATAATCTTAGTTTATAAATAGCTTAATAAATTATAACCACTAATATCTCAAAATTATATCAAAGCACATTTTATTCATATTGATCATGCCATAAAGCGTAATAGACTGTGTATTTGTATCGTCGTGCTAGTTTGTTGTAGTATCTCAAGAGGCACATTGGAAAAGAGCGTATTTTGGTGGGGTTCATATGAACACCAAATAGGTTAAATTTGAAGGAAAAAACTGATTTGGTCAATGACTTTCGGGGTCAAAAATATACAGAACTCATAGAAAGGATATTTCCAGACTTTAGTATTAAAAACCTTGAGTCTTAGGACCCACTGAATTAAATAATTTCTTTGGTATGTACTTGCAAATTTTATGCACCTCCAAAATATTTCAGAAAATAACCTTTACCTACTATTTAACCATAGCCAAGAATACTGAGGTAAGCAGAAAATCATGACTGAGCCATGCCATATATGCACAAACTGTCAGGGGCTCTTCTCCAAAATAGAAAAGAAAACATAAACAGTTTCCAGATTTGGGGAAAGCATTGGTAATGAGAGGGACTTCCAACATATTGCAACTGTTGAAAATTGTTAAACTAAATAATAAGTAGCACTTGGGCTATTTGCTGAATGACTATAATCTGATATATTTAAGACATCACTTTAGTTCAGTTTGAATTTCCTGAAGCTTCAGGAAATTTTTTTGTAATACTAAGTGAGGGTTGGCCAATTATCAAAAGAATTGAGATTACCAAGTGCTTATTACATTTTGGAACCCAGCATGGATTCCCTGACCTAATATTCAATACTTACTACTTGAATTCATTTTATAATTATCCATGAGACAACAGCAGCAGTAGTTAGTGTACAATGAACAGATCATTCATGTTGCAAAGAGACATAAATGTGAATTCTCATTATAACTCTAAAGGTTTAAGATTACTTATTGTCTCAAAGCCCTAATATCCCATCTATAAATAAGGAGTTCTGGTTACATGCTGTGGTAGCCATCTTTTTTGGTGCCTAGTAATACTTCCTGCATTCTTCATGTTACAGAACCCATGCTCAAGGACACAGGATGATCATGTCACATAAGCTAGTCTAGTCAACTCCCAACCCAACTCCCAACCTCCAAGAATGGATGATGCCCAGGAATGAGAACATTGCTGAATCTGGGTCAAGCAGATTTCCTCCACTCTTCTATACAAACTAGAGATGAGAGAGACCAAGACCCCATTCCCCTTCATCAGGAATCTGCATAATATTAAATTCATAGTCAATTACAGACAAAGAGAAGCACATCTACAATGACAAAAACCAGATGTCATATAAACCTGAAATAAAGATAATCTGAGGTCACTTCCATCCCTAATATCCCCATGGCTTAAATATAAGTGAACTATTCTTCCTTTTAAAATAAAGCCAGTTAGAGAGATGTGTTCACCACTTATAACTAGATTTCCATTAATTTTCCTTCTCTTGGGGATGTTTTTGGAGATAAAAGAGACTGCATGTAAAGTATCAGTCATAGATTAAGCACATTATATATTGAGATTATTTGTATTACAATTTATTTTCCTCACTCAGTTCAAATATGAAGAGTCTCACTTTTTATTTAACTCAGTTTCAGAATAAAAGTAAAATTAAAAATTGTGGCAAAACTGGGTTGATAGTTTAGGTGCATACTTTTTTTATTAATTATACTACTTCTTGTTTGAGATGTAATAAACTACACTCTTGATTTAAAAAAAAGATTGTTTTTTTGTGATAATTCTGGCCAAAATTTTATAGCACAATTGCTAAACTACTACTATTGCTACCACATCTATTATTGCTACTGTAACTACTTCACCAACATTTGCAGGGACACTACTTTATGATACCTATGCTAAGGGTTTTCCATGCATCATGTCATTTAATCTTCACAGAATGTATTATTATTATATCAATTTTACTATTATCCCAATTTATAAAGGAAAATTAAGCATGTTAAAGAGCATAAACTGAATTCATGTACAGATATGTTTTACTCCAAATCTGAGTACTTAATCATTAAGTCACATTTACTGACATGCATATAATAAAAAATAAATTAATTAATTAAAAACTGGCTATTTGCTCATATCATCCAGACAACTTTCTCATCTCCCGTTTCTCTGTGTGTATGAATACAGCATTGGTCCAAGTGACAGGACCACTGAATATTTCAAAATGAAACTGAGAAAGAAATCTCACAAGCTATAACATGAATGCCAACTCTAATAACAACACTATAAGATGGAAAGCAAATCATACTTCATTTTATTGATTTACCTTAATATGTTTTATAGAATATATAGCAATTTGGTAGATAATATTTACAAATTTAGGATTTATAAAATGAGGAATAAAATGTTGCTATTGTTTTTATAGTCTAAGTCTTGAGAGAATTTGTCATAAGCAGTGTATCTAATAAATGCTTCTGCTAAGAAAAAATGGAAGTTGTCATAAACCCAGATCATGCTGGAAAAAATAAGATTATTCTTAAACTGAATGGAAGGGTAGAATATTGCTAGAGGGAGATACGGTTTCTAAAGGAGCCAGAAAATGGCAAGTTAGTGAGTTGTTTCCTTCATCTATCCTGCATCCAATTTTTAAATATTATTTACCTGACTTTAGTCCTATGTTAGTCATATCATCTGCAACTAAATTTTTTAGTCACTTTTGGGTCAGTTTTGGTGTCCTTTCTTTATATAAAGTTATTTTTAAAAATAAATTTAAAAAACTACATTCTGGCAAAACTATTCTTCTTCCTTTTCAGCTGTCAAAATGATTTAAAGTATGACCTCTCAATCAATGGACAGTGGCCATTTTGTCTCTAAATGATTTTTCCTTTCTGATTCTCTTTTGTCTTTTGTTCCTTAAATATGCCATCTAAAACAGTGCCTTTGAATTGTTCAAATTGGTCCATTTCTGGAAATGTCTTCCTCTTTCAATGTTTCATTTAATGTTTCTCTAATGGTTAGTTACTGTCAGAGCCTCGCAAAAAGGTATGTCTATGAGTTTATGTCCACACTAATGCACATAATCTTGAATATTTAATAATACAATTCTTTGAAAGGATGCAGTTTTATCTAATTACAGGCTCATTTTCTTGTCCTTCTTGTAGAATGTGTGCTGTGAAATTTCTGTTGGTATTTTTTTAATCTCAAAGTTTAAAGTTTATACTTCATAATGTAAAAAAAGAACTTTAAAGGAGACATCTTTTCTGAATGTCAAGCATCATTTTCCTTTCAATAAATACTTAATATGGATGATAAGGGAAAGGAAACAGAAAAATATCATTTATTTAGTAACTTTTTCTCCTATTTTTTTCCAGTGCTAGATATTACCTCATTTAATGTTTGATACAATTATATATAATTTGGGAATATTCAGCAAAAGTAAATGAATAGATACATTTTTGCTTATTAATTATTGCTTCATTATAGAGGTTTAAGTACAGAAAATACTTATTATAAAACTGAATATGAAATAGAAAATTATAAATAATTATTTGCTAAAAATACTTTTATTAATTTTTTTTATTTCATCATATTATTGGGGTACTAATATTTAGGTTAGGTATATTTCCCTTGCCCTACCCGAGTCAGAGCTTCTGGCATTTCCATCCCCCAGATGGTGTGCACTGCAAGCATTACGTGTATGTATATACTCATCCCTTCCTCCCCCTTTCCATCTGCCTGACACCCAATGAATGTTGTTACTATATATGCACTTAAGTGTTGATTAGTTAATAAAAATTTGATGGTGAGTACATGTGGTCCTTGTTTTTCCATTCTTGGGATACTTCACTTAGTATAATGGGTTCCAGCTCTATCCAGGATAATACAAGAGGTGCTAGATTACCATTGTTTTTTGTGGCTGAGTAGAACTCCACTGTATACATACACCATATTTTATTAATCCACTCATGTATTGATGGGTACTTGGGTTGTTTCCACATCTTTGCAATTGTGAATTGTGCTGATAAAAATGATTTTTTAAATGGAAAACATTTACTCTTGTCAATTTTTGCAAAATTTTCAGCGCTTCTCCACACACAACAGTGGAACCAGATAGTTACTGGGTTGTGAATACCATACCTTATTTTTGGCTTATTAGACATAAAGTGGCTATTCAGCTCACCTGGAAAACATATTTGTCCCCACTACTAATGTTTTCATTTGGGCCCTTTCCAACTCTCCTGGCATCAGTTTTTCATTTTCTGCAAAGATCTCCATTTCTTAGTCTGCTTCCTTTTAGATTTGCTTTCTCTTCACCCCTGTAGGTCAATTTTTGTAGCATAAATCAGAATAAAAATGCAAAGAGTTTTCAATCTAGTTTCAGCATATCTTTCCAAATAAATCCTCAGATATTTAACAAAAAACCCCATACTCTTCCCACTGCCACCATGATTTATAAAACATCCCTGCTTTGAGAATGAATGACATCTGGAATGGTAGCATGAGAGGATTGGCAGATTCTCCATATGCTCACCAAGAATATCTGAAAATGAAATAAAGAAAAACAATTTCATTCATAACTGCATCAAAAATAAAATACTCGAGAATAAATTTATCAAAAGAAGTTCAAGACCTGTTTTCTGAAAACAACAAAACACTGCTAAAAGAAATTTTAAAATATCTAAAATAAATAGAGAGGCATTTTATGTTCATGCACTGCAAAGCTCAATATTGTTAAGAAAGCAATTTTCCAGTTTTATCTATGGGTTTAACACAATCCCTGTCAAAATCTCAGTTGGCCGTTTTGCAAAAATTGACCAGTTCATCCTAACATTTAAATCAGGAGGAAAAGAACCCACAGTAACCAAAATAATTGTGAATAAGAACCATAACAAAGTTTACTATAGAATAATCAGAGTTGCTGCTGAGGTTTAAATTTCAGGGAGAGACAACAGAGGCATCCATGGACCCCAACAAGAAGGGCTGGGAAGACAAGAAAGAGGAAGAAAGAAAGGAGAGGACAGTGGCAGTATAGACCAAATCCAGAGAAGCCCAGAGTCAAGTGAAAGGGGTATGGGGGTTCTCTCTCACTCAGGTGCATTCGACAAGCAGTGGGACACAAAAACTCTCACCTCATGGAAGAGTGCCACGAGGGACCAGAGAGCTGGCTTTCTTGCACCTAGATGCTTTCTCCTCTGCATCTGCCCTATTCTTGGCATCACAGAAAGGAATTTTGGCTCAAGCTGGTTTGTAGCTACAGCCTATCCTGTCCCATAGCAACTGTGAGAGTGCTTGGTTCTGATAGGCCTGGTTCTTTCTAGGCCACCTGCTGGTGGCTAGGACAAGTGGGCTGGACCAGTGCCCCTCAGACACAAGAGTGGTAAATGGAGACTGTTGCTTCTTCCACCAATAGCAACCATGAGAGTGCTCGGTGCTGAGAGGCTTCCTTCTTTCTGTGCTGGCATTTAGCAGGAGTGCCTGCTGGCTGCTTGGACAGGCTGGACTGATGCCCCCAGGCATAGCAATTGTGCAGGGAGACTGTGGCCCCTTCCCCCAGAGCAATTGTGAGAGTGCTCTGTGCCAGAATCTTGTTTTTCTATAGCAGGGGTGTGTTCCAGGCTGTGCCCGCCACTGAGAATAGAGACACATGCCAGCAGGTCAACACACATACCAGAGAGTTGGTATCATGTGGCAAAGGAATGTATGAACTCATACTGATGTGAGGAGAGAGGACTGTGGAGTTCCAAGGAGAAAATAGGGAGGGTGCTCACCGCCCCCCACCCCCCAGATAAACCAGGCAAGTGAACAGAGAAGGAAAGAGCATGGCTTGGGGCCTTTGCAATCATATGAATAGCCGCCCCCTAGGGACAGCCCAGGGGTAGCCCTCCAGGCTTGGAGAGATTGCATTGAACTGATTATCAGTAGATCCCCCTAGAAGACAGATAAACAACCTCCAAGCCCCACTGAGATTTAGCAAAGCCCCTTGGGCTCTAGCATTCCAGCCACAATCTGTCTTGTACCTTGCCTGCCACTTCAGGAGTAGTAGGAACCAAGCAACCCCCTGGGAGCTACAGGGTTCCTGCTACAGCTTCATTTGTCCCAACTGGAGGACCAGAGTCTACCATGGACACAAAAGATTACTTCAGCATCTGGCTTCTCCATGCAAACTAAAATCAAAGACTGGGTGAACAACCCATAGTTAAATATAGTACATTCTAACTAAAGAAATTAGGGAGTAGAAGATTCGTACCCACAAGTACAATCCACCAGTGTGGAGATGAAGCTGGGAGACAAAACACATTGCACTCCATTGGGAAGAGGTGAAGACAACAGGTTAGAGGTAACCAAAGAGGTATATGAAACCTGCTAAAACACCCCAAAGACAACTCAGGACCAGGCCTCCTCTCCATGACATGGTCAGGGATTGATGTTTAGGGACTCAGAGACAGGTGCACAATCGAACCCTAGCACTCCCAGCTCTCAATTAAAAGGCCAGATGAGAAGGAATCAGCAAAAGAACTCTGGAAACATGAAAAATCAGAGCAAGAGTACACATCCAAAAGAAATCAATAACTCCTTACTAATGGATACCAAACTAAATGAAATGGCTAAAATGACAGATGAAGAATTTTGAATATGGATTGTAAGAAAGCTCAATGAAATACATGACAAAATAGAAACCCACACAGAAAAGCTACAAAAACAACACAGGAAATGAATGAATTATTAAAGAAAAACCAAATAGAAATTCTGGATATAAAAAATTCATTCAAGGAATTATAAATCACAGTGGAAAGCCTTACGAATAGGCTAGATCAGGCAAAAAAAAAATTCTCAGAGTTTGAAGACAACACCTATGAGCTAAATAAGTTAGTTAAAGAGAAAGAACAGAGGAATAAGAAGATTGAAAAAAGCCTACAAAAATGTGGGATTATGTAAAGAGGACAAAAAAAAGAATCACAGACATCCATGAGGGTAAAGACTATACAAAGTTTGGATAATTTATTTGAGGGAATAATTGAGGAAAATTAAACTACCCTAGCTATAAATCTAGATATCGAAGTACAGAAGCACACAGGACTCCTGGGAGATTCATTGTGAAAAGACAATCACCACATCACATAGTCATTAGGCTGGCCAAACTAAACACAGAAGTAGCACTCCTTTGTTCAGTAAAGTATAAACAGCAGGTAAGTTGCAAAGGAAAACCTACCAGACTAACAGCAGACTTCTCAACCAAAACCTTACAAGTCAGAAGGGACTGGGGATCCATCCTCAGTCTTCTAAAATAAAATAATGGCCAGCTTATAATTTTATTGTCCTACAAAACTAAGATTTTATATGAGGGAGATATAAAGACATTCTCAGACAAGCAAACACTGAGGGAATTTGAGAAGATCAGACCTGACCTAAAGAAAGTACTCAGACCTGCATTATACACTAATCAACACAGTAGACAACAACCAGTTTAAACCATCCAAAAGCTAAAGTTCAGAGCCCACATACCGCATGGTTCAAGAGGCAAAACAAAGCAATAAGGTTCTACCCAACAGGATGAATAGAAATCAACTTCAATTCTTTCAATAAATATGAATGGTTTGAATGGTTTTTAATTTGATCAGGTCCCATTTATATATTTTATTTTTCTGTGATTGCTTTTGGGGTCTTCATAAATTCATTGCCCAGGCTGATATCTATAAGAATTTTTCCAACATTCCAACATTTTCTTCTCAAATTCTTATACTTTCATGCATTAGGTTTAAGTCTGTAATCCATTGTGAATTAATTTTTGTGAGTGGTGAGAGGTGCAGATCCTGTTTTAATCTTCTACATATGTCTGTCCAATTTTCCCAGCACCATTTATTGAAAAGAAATTCTTTATTCCAGTGTGTGTTTTTGTCTGCTTTGTCAAAGATCAGGTGGTAAAATGAGGATGGTTTTATATCTGGGTTCTCTGTTCTGATCCACTGGCCTATGTCTCTGTTCTTGTGACAGTTTCATGCTGGTTTCATAACTATAACCTTGTAGCATGTCTTGGTGTCTGGCAAATTGATGCCTCTGATTTGTTCCTTTCACTTAAAGTTGATTTCCCTATGTGGGATCTTGTCTGGTTCCATATGAAGGGTAGAATTATTTTTTCTAGATTTGTGAAAAATGACATTAATATTTTAATAAGGATTCAGTGAATCTGTAAGTCACTTTGGATAGTATAGACATTTTAACAATGTTGATTCTGCCAATCCATGAGCATGATATGTTTTTCCATTTGTTTGCGTCTTTTGCAATATTCTTCCTCAGTGCTTCATAGTTCTCCCTGTAAAGGTCTTTAACCTGCTTGATTAAATATATTCCTAGGTATTTTATTTTCTTTGTTGATAATGTGAAAGCTACTGTGTATTTTATTTGATTCTCAGCTTGACTGTTGTTGGTATATAGGAATGCTACAGATTTGTGTACATTGATTTTCTAACCTGAGACTTTGCTGAATCTATTTGTTTATTCTAGGAGTCTCTTGGAAGAATCTTTGGTGTTTTCTAGATGGAAGATCATATGGTTAGCAAAGAGTGATATTTTGACCTCTTCTTTCCCCATTTGGATACCCTTGATATCCTTCTGATGTCTGATTGCACTGGCTAGGACTTCCAGCACTATGTTGAATAGAAGTAGTGATAGTGGGCAACTTGTCTGATTCCAGTTCTAAGTGGGAATGGTCTAAATTTTCCCTTGTTCATTATGATGTTGGCTGTGGGTTTGTTCTACACAGATTTTATAATTTTGAGAGCTGTTGTATGCCTGTTTTTTAGGAATTCTTTTAGAATTGATTTCTAATTTTATTCCATTGTGGTCTGAGAAGATACCTGGTATAATTTCTATTTTTTCAGTTTGTTTAGACACGTTTTGTGTCCTAAAATGTGGTGAATTTTAGACAATGTTCTGTGAGCTGATGAGAAGATGTATATTCTGTAGTTTTGGAGTTGAATGTTCCGTATATATCTGTTAGGTCTGTTTGTTCTAGAGCCCTGTTTATGTCCATTGTTTCTTTGTTTATTTTCTGCTTGGAGGTTGTGTCCCATTCTGTAAGTGAACTGTTGAATTCCCTGGCTATTATGAAGCTGCTGTTTATCACTTTGTTTATATCAAGTAGGGTTTTTTTTATGAATCTGTGCACAGCTATGTGAGGTACATAAATACTTACGATTGTTTGCCTTCTTGTTGAATTGTTTTCCTTACCCTTACATAGTGACCATCTTTGTCTTTCTATACTTTTGTTAATTTGAAGTCTATGTTATCTGATATGAAAATACTTATATCAGCTATTTTGTTTTTTATTTGCATAAAATATTGTTTTCCATCCCTTCATCTTGAGTCTGAATGAGTCCTTATGAGTTAGATGTGTTTTCTGGAAACAGCATATTCTTGGCTTTTTTTTTTTCTTATCCATTCAATCAGCCTATTTCTCTTCAGTGGGGCATTCAAGCTAGTCACATTTATTGAAAGAATTGATAAGTGGAGTGGATTTCTGTTCATTCTCTTGTGTAGAAATGTATTGCTTTGTTTTATCTTTTGAGCCATTGTGTTATCTGGGCTTTCACTTTAGCTTTTGAATGATTTTACACTGGTGTGTGTCTATTGTACTTATTTATGTATAAAGCAGATCTGAATACTTCCTGAAGGGCAGCTCTAATTATGATAAATTTCCTCAATGTTTGCTTGTCTGGAAAAGACTTATTAATAATTTCTCCATCCTGTGTGAAACTTAGTTTTGCAGGATACAGCATTCTAGGCTGGTAGTTGTTATGTTTACAAAGACTGAAGATGGTGGCCCACTCCTTTCTGGCTTGTAATGTTTCTGCTGAAAAGTCTACTGTTATCCTGATGGGTTTGCCCTGTGGGTTAGTTGTTGCTTACATCTAGCTGCTTGTAGAATTTTCTCTTTCTTTTTAACTTTTTCCTGGTCAATTAGTATGTGTCTTGAGGATGTCCTATTTACTGAATCTTTCCCTGGTTTGATAACCATCTTATATATGGATATCTAGCTCTCTGGTGATACTATGGAAGTTTTCCTCAATAATTCTTTCAAATAGACTTCCATGTTTTTAGCCCTTTCTTTTTCTCCCTCAAGGATACCTATAATTCATATATTTGTTCACTTTGAATAGTCCCATATATCTCTAAGTGTTTGTTCTGCCTTTGTTGTTCTCTCCTCTGCCTTTTTAAATGATTGTATTAGCTCAAGAGATGTGTCTTCAAGGTCTGAAATTCTTTCTTCTCCTTGGTTTAATCTGTTGCTAAAACTTTCTGCTGAATTTTGAAAATCTTTGAATGGTTCTTTCATTTCTTTAAGTTCTCTTGTATCTTTCCTAATTTTGTCTAGTTCTTTAGTGGCTTTTTCATTAATTTCCTGAAATATTTTTTGGTCTTGTTTTTGTTGGATTTCAACTTTCTCTTCAATTCCATTCATCTTATTTGCCATCCACATTCTGAATTCCATTTCTTTCATTTTGACAATTTCCTTGTAGTTGGAGTTCACTGCTGTATCTCCATTATGATCCCTTGGAGGTGTTGATCTGTTTTGATTTTTCATGTTGCCATTGTTATTATGTTGGTTTCTCCTCATCTGTGACCTCTTTATTCAATTTAGGGCTACTAGTTGTTCCTGTTCCTTGCTGATAAGTTCACTGCTTGATTACAGGAGGGAAGGTCACTAGACGGCAATATTTAATTTTTCCCCTACTCTGGAATGTTGATGTGGCAGAGGAGGGCAAATGCACTCAAAACCTATAATGCAGCTGTTCTGATTTGTTCTGTTCTAATTGCCTCTGCTCAAGCCTGTGTTGAATTTTGTTTAGATTGGGTGTTGGTTTGTTCACCAGATAGTTATAGGAAGTTTGAGTTAGGAGCTGGGTGAGACCCTCTCCACTGAGGTTGTTGTGAAGGTTGCTCTCCCCAGAGTCTCCCCACACAGGTAATAGAAGGAGCAGGATATAGTTTTTGTGTGTTCCCAGGCTGTGTGTGTTTGCTCAAACCAGGTTGCAGTGTACTGATGCCTTGAGTCTGAGGTATCCCTGGTGGGGCATTGGACTTCTTCTAGTGCTGCTGCAGTGGTGGAAGCTCTGGGGTGGGGTCTTGGGGTCCAGGTGCAGTGCTGGAAACTTGGGGAGGGTGTCTCGGGCCTGGTGGTGATTTTGGAGGTACAGAGGCATAGACTTGGACTCTGGCCTGAGAACCTCAGAGTTGAGTCCAGGGAGGAGCCAGAAGCAGAGCTTCTGAGGAGGACTGGGGAAACCAAAGCAGGGCCTTGTGGATGGTGGGGCTGATCTGACCTGGAGGGCGATGTCAGGCCAAGCAGTCAGGAGGCAGTTGTGTCCTGGATGGTGGAGTGGGGCGAGCAAGTGGTAGGCTGATCTGTGGACTCAGGGTTGACTCCTTCCTCAGACCTGGCACAGTACACCTGAGAGCTCAGGATGGCTTTAGCTGCTGCCTAATTTCCACTGCACCTGTTGTTGATGCAATGGTTCTGCACAGATTCCAGACGGGTACCCAGTCCAACCAGGCAGAGGTCTGTGGGGTGGTGGGAGCTGTCTGGCAGTTCATTTCACAGTGCAACAGCAGAGTGAGTGTAGGATCCCAGCACTCTATTCTCCTATTGTTCCCCGCATGTTCTCTGCTCTTATGTGTTTCACTCCGTCATTTTCTTTTGTCTCCACTCTGAGTGTCCCACATTGCTTCTCTGTGATTTCACAATGATGCTTCAGAGAAGAGCAATCCACATGTAGGCAGCTGCCTGCATCTTTACTTCTGTCCTTGGGAGCGGCATGCTGGCAGGCTGCTTCAAATCTGCCATTTTTGCCCCTGTGCCAGTACTCTTGTAAATGTTTTGGGTGCATTAACTCATCTCCTTTTCATAATAGCCTTATGATGTAGGTATTATTATTTTTCCCATATTCACATATTTAGAAATTAACACACTGAAAGAATTTAGCTTCTATAAAAGTAGACCTCTAGTAAATCCAGCAGCTAGGATTTGAGCACAGGTCACTTATTCCAAAGCTGATAATACTTGTAATCACTATGCTATGAAGTATATCTATTATTTAGCAAGTGTGATTTAATGTTAAATTCAACTTTATCTGTTGACTTTGAGTTTTGTCCGAGCCACCAAATGCCAAAAACAGCCCCCACTTCCTCCTTTTCTCTCTCCAATGTATATACTTAGAAAACTAAGGAAAGCAAGGTGTACATAAATATTATTTTCCTTATGGTGCTCTGCTTGCTTGGAGAGGCATTGAGCTCCTCAAAGATATGATGGGGAGACTCAAGGATAATCACTGAGGTTGCTGCCCTGAGGGAAGATTGGCCTTCTGTTTCTTAGTTGGGTATCTGTTTAGGCAGTGAACTTGGTGCCCTTCCTCTGTGCCTTTTTCAGGAAGGAAGAAAAAAAATTAATTAAATTGATGGCAAGTTGGCTGTCTAGAAGCCTATACTCCCACTCTTCAGCAGCTGGACTGTCAGTATGGATGGTAAGCAGGGGCTGAATAGGAGTCAGGACTCCCAGATTAGAGACCTGGGCAGTGGAGAGGACCTGCAAGGCCTCCCAAGAACTGTCATACACACTGTGCAGAAGCCAGCAGGTCAGTGCCTGGCACTTGGAAGCTGATGGCGAGCAGTTCTGGCCAGAGAGCACACAGAGTTGGCCAGGAAGGGCCTAAAACCCAAAGGAGGCAATGGAGAGTCATTTGTCCTTGTCCTTTTCCTGCCTCTGTACTCTTAACATTAGGGAGGAACTACATTCTAGCGTAGAGAGGAGAAGAGAGATCGAATTTTGAAACCTGGGATTCAAACATGAGACTCAAATTTTTTAAATGAACTAGATAGATTTTAACAAAATGTGACTAGAAATGCATCTCTCAGAGAAAAAAAGAAATGGAGTTTTCAGAACATGGTTTAATACAATGATAGATTTGAATAAAAGATTTTATATTTATCCTCTTTAGCTGTGAGGTTCCTTGATTAACTGGTTGTAAAGGCCTCAAAGCCTTAGGAGATCAGGCTCATATCACATCACTCCTGTCCTTTCTTTCACTACACTCCAGACACAAAGCAAACTATGTGCAGCCTCAAGGCCTTCACACAAGCTGTATGCAGGGCTTGTTTCTACTTACCTTTCACAACGCCGCACTCATGTTTTCAAGTAGGCCTTTCCTGAGCATCCTCTCTAAAAGTTTCCCCTACTCTAACTCAGTGACCATGTTATTTTATGGCCCTATTTACTGGTTCATTGTGATTCATTGTATTCTCAACTATAGAATATTCAGAATTGAAGAAAAGATGTTATATTTGCTAGCTGCTTTATCCAGGCACCCAGAGTGACTTAGTTTAGAAGACTGGTCTAGAAACTTGGAAAGAAAAGGCTAGAATTTGCCTTTCTCTCACAGGACCAATATGTTTTAGAAAGTCTGCCACATGAAATCTGTATTGTTGAAGGTCTGGGCCTATTATTAAGGTCCGTTTCAAGTGGCTTATGATCATTCCAGAAGAATCTCAAAATTTGGCATCCTTATCCCTGGAACCTATGTATTCCATTTTTCCACTTTCCTATTTCCTTTCCAGTTTCAACTCCATTTCTCTGGAATTTTCAAGATGTGAAAAGTTAGACTTACCTCCAAAAAAAGAAGATGCAAAGGTCTTGATGTTTTTGAGCAGGGTTAAATTGTGACTATATCATCGATATATACAGTGATGAAAAATTATGTCCAACTATGGGATTTAACCTCACTATTTGAAAATATGTACTTTGCTATCTTCGTTTCAAGTGTTGCAAGTCCAAATTAAGAAAGGTGATTGAAAAATATTTGCACAATTAAGTATAATATAACAACAATTTTTGATCAGATCTTACATGAATGAACTAGGCAACTAATTCCTCCATTCAAGCCATCTTCTTTTAGATATGTGCTACTTTTTTCTGATTTGAAGAACAAATGTGACTTTTAAAATACCTCCACTGTTCCATTTTATTAAATAGGATAGGTGATGAATGTGGCAGTACATCTCTTTAAAGTTTTACTCCTGCACTGCAAGCTCCTGCAAACAATGTGAGTTAACATTCTAGAGACCAAACAGTCTTTCACAGATAGTGGTTATGAAGAGTTAAATAGCATGAGTTTGCTAGAGTTATAGCCATATTTCTACCAAGCAAGAGAAAGACATAAATAGACTAGTTGTCAATGTCAATAAATTGTCCATTATTCTTCTGAACAAGTGAATACCTAGAAAAAAATATCTGGTATGCATATTCAATCTCTTGTAAATATATTCTATGTAAACTAATCATTTAACACATCTCTATCTAAAGACCAATCATTCTCTTTAAAAACTAAAGAACTATGCTTAGTTCTCTAATTCTGTTAAGCTAGAAAATTAAATTGTTTTATATCTTAATTCCCCATTTGTAATTAGCAGTTTAGAACCAAAGGCAGAAATAAATAATACTTTGGAAATGTGTAGCAGTTGCAGCCTTTATAATATTCACTAGGAACTGTAAAGATATGAGGAACAAATAGTTAATTATTTAAAATAATATTTCATGTAAATACTAAGGGAGATCCCACTCCTGGATGCTTTTAACAATGTTTTACTTGGTGATACTTAGGGCTGAACATGAAAAGAAATTAAATAATCATGATGATTTATATTTCATGATGTGATTTAAAAGCCATTGTAAGAATTATCTTTTCCATCCTCAGAGCAACTATGGAGAATATTATTATCATCCTATTTATAGATGTGGAAATGAAAACTCAGAGAGGCTAAGTGATTTACCCAAAGTACCATAGCTGATAATGATTATAATGAACTCAAGTTGTCTTTGTCTGAGATCAGAAATGATACCACTATATATAATGGCGCTTGTAACTTCCATGTATTGTTTTCAATTGTGTGTTAAACACAAAAATAAATAAGATGAGTTATGAAGATGAGATGCATAGGATATTAGCTATCACACTAAGAATAAAATGCTTTCTGTAGATTCTGGGATATGCTCATAATACAATTACACTGTACAGCAGGAATTTGTCTTTCATTTGTTTCTCCAAATATTTATTAAATACCTACTATGTGCCAGGCACTGGCAGTGGCTACTGAGACAAAAAAGAATTCCTGTGTTCCCGGAGCTCATAATCTAATGGAGAAAAAGCAACGACAATTAAAAATAAGAGTAACACATATGACAGTGCTATGAAATCACATGTATTTTGTACTCAACCCTCCTGGCAATGACAAGGACAATTCTTTTGAGGGATGAGAGAGAGGTCAGGTGAAGGATGTTAAGTTAGAGGTTTAAGTTACATGTGGAATTGAAGCAGAAGGAATGCTATTTGGAAAACATGGATATATGCAGAACCATAAAGTGTTAAGATCTTATAGAAATACCTTGTCTAGAGAGTCTCATTTAGTACACAAAAGTAGACAATTTGCAAGTGCATTTATTTAAAATGCGTTTGGTACTTAGAAATGAATTTGTAGCTTGTTATTTGATTAACAATTTAGCAAAAGAGTGATGGTAATGTTAAAGTTCTACAATCCTTACATTGTAAGTTTCAAATCCTCAAAGACATTAAAAACTAACTTAAATTATTAATCCTTAGTTATGCAGACTATAGAGAATATTATGGAAAAGAAAACTTTATTCAGGTTAGTGAAATATTTATTAACTTTACCAATAACATATAAAGTTTCCATGTACTCTCTATAAGGGTAGCATTGCCCAACTATAACATTATTAAAATCTTGAAGTTGTCTCTATCCATGGGAATGACATGCTTGTAATAATCTATATCTTCTGAAGAACACTAATGTATAGTCATTTTCCTCACAATGACATTTCAGTCATCGACAAACCATATATATGGATATATGGCAGTGGTCCCATAACAGTACAATAGAGCTGAAAAATTCTTTTGCCTAGTGACATGGTAGACATCCTAACATAGCAGCACAATGAATTACATGTTTGTGATGATGCTAGTATGAACAAAACTACTGTGCTGCCAGTAGCATAAAAGTATAGCACATACAATTATATTTAGCACATAATACTTGATAATGTTAATAAATGACTATGTTACAGGTTTATGTATTAATGTTTATTTTACTATACTTATTATTCTTTTAGAGAGTACTCCTACAAGCTCCATTCATGATAAGTGTTACAGGTGTACCATTTTTTATCTTTTATACCATATTTTTACTATACTTTTTCTATGCTTAGATATGTTTAGATGCACAAAACTTGCCATTGCATTATGATTGTCTATGGATTTTAGTACAGTAAGATGCTGTACAGATGTGTAGCCTAGAAGCAATAGGCTCTCCCATATATAATAGTTTGGTGTGTAGCAGGCTATCCCTACTATGTTTGTGTAAGTACACTCTGTGATGTTCACACAACAAAGAAATTGCCTAACAGTGCATTTCTCAGAACACAATCCTGTCAAGTGATGGATAACTGTATTCTTTACCATTACTTCTCTTTCAATTTCTGAGAATATTTTTCTAATTTTTATTCTTTTTTTCAGCATATTACATATATATGAATATAGATGCAAAAATTCTTAACAAAATCCTAGCAAACCAAATTCAGGTGCTTATCAAAAAAATAATCCATCATGAACAAATGGGCTTCATCCCAGAGAGGCAAAGATGGTTCAACATACACAAATCTATAAATATAATTCAACACATAAATAGAAATAAAAATAAAGACCATAGGATCCTCTCAATAGATACAAAAAAAGCATTCAACAAAATTCAGCACCAGTTTATGATAAGGGCACTTAACAGAATAGGCATAGATGGGACTTACCTAACAATGATACAAGCCATATATGACAAACCCACAGCCAACATCATACTGAATGGGGAAAAATTGAAAGCATTCCTGCTTAGAACTGGACGCAGACAAGGTTGCCCTCTATCACCACTTCTATTCATCATAATGCTGGAAGTCCTGGCTATATCAATCAGACAAGAGAAGGAAATCAAAGGCATTCAAATGCGAGCAGAAGAGGTCAAACTATGATGATATGATTTTGTATCTAATTTTTTATTCTTCCCATCACACTCCATTTCTACTACTCTTTTACACACTTATTCCGTACCTCATTATTTTGCTTCTTAGCTTCATTCACTATCAAATACAGAAATCTGTGCTTGCTTACTAATACAAAACTGAGACCAGAGCCTTGAAGCTATCAGTTTGTGATTGTAAAATAAGTGCCTAGATATCCATGGAACATATTCTCTGGGGATCAATCTTAAAACCAATGGAAAGAATAAGGCCTCATGTAGAAAGAGTTGGGCCAGAAAAGATGGAGTTAAATCTGATGTGGGTAGCAAAGATTGGGCTGAGATAAATTTATGTCCTGTGGAAAAGACATAGGATATAGTCTATTTTTGCTGAAATTCTATAAAATGGATGTGTACCCCATTTTCTTCCAGTTTTTGAGATCCAGTATACCATCCTCCCATCTTCTGCTATGATTTCCTTCCCTTCCCCAGCTCCTATAGAAATTATTTTCTGAATCAAAAGTTGCCCAACTGTAGCCCATGGGCCAAATTCAGCCCACTATCTGTTTTTGTGAATGAAGTTTCATTTGAAACAAAGTCACATCATTAGTTTACTTATGGTCTGTGACTACTTTTGTACTACAAGAGCTAGGTTGAGTAGTTGTAACAGACTACTTGTCTCACAAGGCATAACGTATTTATTTTCTGGCCCTTCAAAAAATAGTTTGCCTGATCTGAAAGTCTAATTATATAATTATGACATATTGCCTTTTAATACTATTTTTCATGGAGTTTATTCCTCTCCAGTGAAGTTACTGGCCTTTTTGAGTAGCTGTCAGTATCCCTGAACAATGTCAAGGAGGCTTTAAACAATAAATACTCAAGTTCTAGGAGTTTAGAAATTATATCTTATTCATTGCTGTACCTTCAGTATCTTGCATTGTATCAAGTGCATGGCAGATGTGAAAAAAATGTAAATAAATGAATGACTGTTGGTTACAGAGCTTGAGAGAGAGCTAAAATATTTGATTTTAAGGACAAAGCCTATATACACACATTGAGTCAGTTATAGTCACAGTGGCAAACTGAACATTAATTTATAAAATCAAGTGGTCAGCTTCAAGCATGGAGTTGATGGGTCATTCAACCCATATATTCTGACCTATTGTATTTCATGATAACTATATTCACATAAATGAGCATTTGGATGCAGTCTATTTCCTCTAAACAATAGACATTCTTCAATAGGTAATATATATTCTTTTAGACAACAATTTCAAGACTTAGTTCCAACTTAAAACTAATTTAATCTCCAAAAATATGCAAAGCCCACCAGGAGAGGACTTAATTGTTAGAAAAGTAATACAGATTTTTTGCTTCTTAATTGTTATTTTATTTTTTATTACCTTGTCTAAGCTCATACCATACCTTTTCTCATGCTGATTTACAGGACCTGAAAATGAAGTTAAAATAACTTATTCTGAAGGCTGGAAATGTGCAAGCTGCTGGCTTTATAGAGGAAATATCAAAACATTTAGATATTTGTTGACTGTTTAAGAGAGTGCATGTCAAAATAAGAGTCAGTCTGGCATTCTAGGAAAGAATTTTGTCTCTTTTTTCCCTCTTTTTGGGCTTTCTGATATTATTTGGAAAAAATAATTTATTTTTCTGAAAGTTATAGACCAAGATAGATTCTCTGATGCTGTTGTGTTACACCAGTCTACAACTAGGCGGTACCATGATGCTCTAGTGTGTTGTTTAGCAGACTTTTAGCAAACGTCCTAACATCCACACTCCTTCTCCCCTGCTCACGTGCCTTTGGGCCACTTCAGCTGATCGCCTAGCAGCTGTTTCAGCATCCTGCTGTCATTCATCCTCCGTGTGTATACAGCCCAGTGGAGCTACATTAAAGTGAGCAGGGCTTCACTGCAGAGAGATTGGCTGCCTGCCAGGACTTCGTTATTAGTGATCCTTCTTACTGTTCATGTTTCATAGGCTCTTGAGTGACACTGAATCAGGTTTTTAAGATACTCGATGGAGAGTTGTGGCAAGCCCACATTTCACTAACTCTGCTTTATAGACACCAAGCTTGACTGGTGACAAATACATTCTCTGCACAAAGCAAACGTGTATACCTATAACCTGGTATTTCGAATTCTGTACCCTAAGATGACTTGGCAAGGATGATGGTGAGTAAACCTGCTTAGCAGAAGAAAAATACCTAATCACAGTCCTGAATAACATTATGTTTAACTATGACAACATTGAAGATTTTCTTTACAAGAGAAACTAGAGGTATTATTACCTACTCGCTTCATAACAACCAAACACTTACTTTCCAATCTATTATTTTAACAACCAAGAAATTACCATTTTGGTTGGACAATGTTTCAATCTTATATAATAATTTAAATTCATTAGAAAAATTAGGAAAAACCTTGGCAGAACATAAAATTAAACAGAAATATATTCTGAAATTCATTTCGTATTTTTTAAACAAATAAATATGAAGATCAAAAAAGCAGAAATAGAAGCTTTGAAGTGCTTTCTTTCCCTGAATTTTGGCCCTGTAGGAAATAAACATTCATAAATGGAGATTATAATCTAGTTCCATAATCTAGTTTGCCAAATTATCACCTAGAAGATTGCATTAGGCAACAGAATGTGAATAACGTTAAATGTGAAACATATTTTAGCATCATCTACTCTAACTTTCTCACATTTCAAATGAGGATAAAGTCAAGCTATGAATTAAATGGGTGACACTTAGTAGCACACTTAGTTCAACAACTCTTTTCATTCTGCCTTACCATTGAAAGGATATGAGCTTTTGTTGCAGACACAAAAATCCTCAGAATTACTCCTCACCATCCATGCCTCCTCCCCAATTTGTATTCTTTCTTTCTAAAATGCCGCATTCATTCTACCCTGGGAAGCTTTATTATATGTAAACTAGACAGAGGGGCCAATGAATTTTACTTTTCTATAGTGTTTGGCTAGATGACATTACAAACACTAAATAAGACTTAATGACTGAGCCCCAGAAAACACTGTTTGCCTTCTTGCTTCCCTTCAAGAATCAGAGAGGGCATGTGTAGTGAGAAGCACACAGTATAAGAATAAAAGCACAGGACAAGGGGTCAAAAAACCTGGATCTCAGAACTAATTATTTTATTACTCATGTGATCTGCACACATCTGAACCTCATTTGTATCATCTATAAAATATAAATAACACCTGTCTCATAGAGTTACTAAGTTAATGAAATCATTCATTCATTTATTAAACTTTATCAAAAACTATTATTCATTAAGGATTGTTCCAGATGTAGGAGTTATTATAGTAAACAAAACAAATACAAATCCCTATTAATAAAGCTTTTATTCCAGTGGATAAATCAGATAAGAATCATAACAAATGCTTCAATTACATAGTATGCTAGGATATAATAAATGGCTATAGATAAATTTAAAGCAGAGTAAGGAGGATAGAACATGCTGGGGAAGGAGAGGTTGATAGGGCAGAGTAGTTAGGGTAAGATTCAATGAGGAGGTGACAATAGCAAGACGCAGGAGGTGAGAGAGCTAGAAATTCTAGATAGGTGGCTATCTAGAAATTGATAGGTCTGGGCAGACAAAATATCTGTTGCAAAACACTAAGGCAGAAATCAACCTATCCTATGCTAGGAAGAATGAGGGGGATAGTACAGATTGAGTAATGTGGAATGGAGAGTATAGGAGATTAAGTCAGAGACACAGTTGAAGCCAGATAATTTAGGCCTTGAGAAAATTGTAAAGCCATTCATTTTACATTAAGTAAAATGAGAAGTTAGTAAAAAGAGTTTGATTTTGGGACATGACATGGTCTGGCTCATGTAAAATGTTCCACTATGGCTTCTTTATAGAAAATAGATCAAGATCAGGATGGGAGCTAAGCTGGAGGAATTGGAAGAAGGGAAGCCAGTTGAGATAACTGAAATCATTGAAGAGAGATATAATATCTCAACATACGATGAATGAAATCAGTGGCATTGAAGAGAAGTATTTTAACCATATATGTTTGAAGGTAGAGTCATCATTAATTTCTACAGATTGGATGGAAACATAAAAGAATGAGTCATGACATCAAGAGTTTTGGACTGAAGAAATTGGAAGAAAAGAATACCAGTAACTGAGATCAGGTACTGATGGTAAAGTCAGTTGAAGATGAAGAATTCAATTTGAACATGGTGAGGAACAAAAAACAAAATTGAAGAACTTATACTTTCTAATTTTAAAATATATTGAAGCTACAATAATCAAAATGGTATAGTACTGGCATAAAAACAGATTTATTGACCAAGGGAACAAAATAGAAAGCACATAAATAAACCATTTTATATATAATCAAATGATCTTCAACTAGTGGACCAGGACACTTAATGGGGAAAGGACATTCTCTTCAACAAATAGTGTTGGGAAAACTGGATATCCACATGCAAAAGAATGAACGTGGATTCTTTTCTTACACCATATACAAATATTAACTAAATGTGGATGAAAGACCTAAACCTAAGACCTCAAACTATAAATCTCCTAGAAGAAAACAGGGAAAAACATCAGGACATTAGGTTGGCAATTATTTATTGGCTATGACAACAAAAGCACAAGCAGAAAAAGAAATATAGACAAATGAGACAACATCAAACTTAAAAATATTTGTGCATCATAGGACACAATTAACAGAGTGAAATGGTAACCCACAGAATGAAAGAAAATATTTTAAAAGCATATATCTGATAAAGGGTTAATACCCAGAATATATTAATAGAAAGAACTCCTATAACTCACAATAAACAAAAAATTCAAAAAATCCAATTAAAAATGGGCAAAAGACTTGAAAAGATATTTCCTTAAAGATGATATACAGAAAGTCAACAAGCATATGAAAAGATGCTCAACATCACTGTTCATCGAAGAAATGCAAATCCAAACCACAATGAGACATCACCTCACACCTATTAGGATGACTACTGTAAAAAACCAAACCAAAATAAAACAAAACAGAAAATAGCACGTGTTTGTGAGGTTGTGGAAAAATTGGAATTTTTGTGCATTGTTGGTGGGATTGTAAAATGGTGCAAGCATGTGGGCAAAAGTATGGAGGTTTTTCAAAAAACTAAAAATAGAATTATCATGTGATCCAGTAATTCCACTTCTGGGCATATATCAAAAATAATTGAAAGCAGGGTATTGAAAAGATATTTACACACGTTGTTCATATATGCACTATTCAGAATAGCTAAGAGGCAGAAGCAAGCTAAATGTCCCTAGACAGATGAATGAAAAAAAATGGGGTATATATACAAATGAAATATTGTTCAACCTTGAAAAGTAAGGAAATCCGTCATATGCTACAACATAGATGGAGCTTAAATGAGGCATAAAGACTTATGCTTAGTGAAATCAGTCACAAAAAGATAAGTATAATATAGTCAAATTCAGAAAGTAGTCAAACAGAAAGTAGAATGGTAGTATCCAGAGGTTGCGGAGAGGGGCTAATGGAAAGTTGTTTATTGGTTATAGAGTTTCATATTTGAAAGACAAAAAGGTTCTGGATATCTATTTCACAACAATATAAATACTATGTAAATATAGTTCCTATATAAAAACAACCATCTAGAAAATATAATGGAAGTAAAGTAGTCATCTTTAATAGTAACAGAATAAGATGAATTACCTAAGCAAAATCATAAAAGGAAATGCAGATGATCTAAATAAAGATACAATGGGAGACTTAAAGAATACTTGAATAGAAAGGTATACATTTCCCTTGAATCTCTAATATAAAGATATCAGTTTTCCATAAAGTAATCATAAATTTAGTACAACAGTGATAAAAATCACCCAAAGTACTTTTATTTGCAACCAAGCAAGTTATATACAGGGTTTGCTTTGAATAAAAGTCTTCTAAGAATTGCCAAGAAAATTCTTTAAAAGGATAATAATGAGTAGGAATTAGCCCTGTAAGATATTACATTATGCATATAGTTTTAGAAACCAAAACAACTGGAAACTTGTACATAAATATAATGAGAAATCAATGGAACAGCAGAAACAATCCAGAAATAGGTGCCCAATAGAAATTTATTGTTGAAAAAAAGGTTACATTACAATTCCTGAAGAAATTCTTTTTGAATAAATAAAATTTGGAAAACTTGCTATTTGAAAAAAAAAAATTGAACTCTGTGCTACTTCTTAAACAAAATAAACTCTAAGTGAAAAAAAAATAGTTAAACAGAAAAACTGAAAAGTATTATAATTAAATTTGAAGTTTTTCCATAACATTAGAGTGAGAAAATCTTCTAAGTATAATGTGAAATTAAGATGTCATAAAATAAAATGCAGATAAATTGGACTACACGATTTTTAAAATTTTTGCCTGAAAGGTGTTATTATTCAAATTAAAAGTCAGTAACACAGTAAATAAGATATTAGGACATGTGAAAGACAAAAGCTTAGTTTTTAATCTTTTATAATGAGCAATTACAAAGCAATGAAAATCTGTGAAAATTCCTATAGCAAAATGGGAAAAGGATATGTAAAGAGAGCATATAGAAAAATAAGTACAAAAGATTTGAAAGAATATGAAAAATATTATATAAAAATTACCACTCTAATAAAATTAATTCATAATTGAAAATAGGATATATTATTTTCCAACTATCACAATTGCAAAGTGTGAAAGGTTGATTATACACTGTGTTGATGGTGGAATGGGGTATATGAGCTCACATAATAAACATTTGTTTGCAAGTAAATTTGTTTATACTTAGCCAAATACAAGTCACATGTAACATTTAATAGTCATTTCGTTTTTTAGGATTATATCCAACAGATATTTCACACTTTAGCAAAAAGACATTTAAATAAGGATGTTTATCTCAATATTTTTGTGGTAATAAAAGATTAAAAACTATAAATAGTCCAGAAATTATTTGTTAAATAAATTATTTATGCCCAAGCAATGTATTATTGTATTACTACGGGCATGAAAGAAATGAAACAGATCTATGTAAAGTGATAACAATGACAACCAATGTGTATTGGAGAAAAGTAAGTTGCAAGAGAGTGTATATATTATGATACCACTTAGGTATTCAGAGACATATCTGAAATGATATATAGGCCACTGGTAGCTAGATATTTCTGGAAGAAAGGAAATACTGAGAGAGGGCATTGAAGGGAGATATATTCCCCACTAACCGTTTGTATTATTTGCATTTTCCTGTTTGTGTTATTTGAATTTTTCCGTATGAACATATAATACCTACTAATAAAAACAGTACAAACAAGTACAGGAACTTAATGATTGAAAAGACGTTATAGGGAAACTACTATTCTGTTTCTTCCCTTGGTCTTTTAAAACCTGGAAGCATGAATACTATCTGTGTATGGATGAGTTTTATGAAAGAGCTAACTCTACTGGATTTTTGCTGGTAGTACAATATAAATAGCTTGTTGAGAAGAAAAGAGAAGAGAGCAACCTAATGGCCATAAATAGTTTAAAAAGTAAGGTCACGCTTGAAGCTCTGCCTCGAGGGGGAAGAGGGGCATGGACAATACATGTAACCTTAATATTTGTACCCCCATAATATGCTGAAATAAAAAAATTAAAAAATAAAAAGTATGCCATGATGGATTACTGCTTTTTTTCCACTTGCACTCAGACCTTTTAAGTATTATGGGGAAGAAATTCTTTTATTCATTCACTAAGTATTTATTGAGAGATTTTATGAGCTAGTTACTGTTCTAGGTGCTTGAGATATACCAGTGAATAAAACAGATCCAAATCACTGCCTTACACCTAGGGGGAACTGTAATCAGCCTTCCACAAGTGGTCACCTAGAGCAACTGCCAGAAGCATGACCCTCAACATCCTGTCCTTGGAGGACTATATGAAGTACTTGGAATCAATGCACTAGAAAATGTGAGTGCATAATTTATTGGTCTAACACTTGATTAACTGAAAGATGACATTCAGAAATGTATTTTGGCTGACCACATTTGATGTGTGATACATGATGTCAATAAGCAGAAATCAAACCATTTTTCAAAGCTCAACTTAATAGATTTTAAATAATTAATTTTATTTCTGCATTGAGCTTCACAGATTTAAAATACTTTCATATATTACTTTTCATTTACTCCTAACAACTCCATGATAGGAAGAAAATCAGGGCAAGTGTTTTTGCCCCATTTTATAGATGGGAATAAGAGCCTCATAAATGTTGTGAATTTTCAAAGGTTAATTGACTGGAAAGTGGCACATCTTAAACTAGTTCCTAGGTTTCTAAAATCTTGGTTCAGTTTTCAGCACATATTTCTTCCTATGAAATACAGAAAAAGTTTTACAGCAGTCTGACACAGGGACAATTCATAGGGCCATAAAGTTTCACTGACAGTACAAAGGTGATAGATGCTACTAGTCCATGCCAATACACAGAAGGGCAATTTAAAAAAATCTACAGATGTAATGCTATTAAGAGCACCAAAGATGCAAATATTTTGCATTAACATAACAATAAAAAGAATACTCTCCTACATTTTCATATGTTCACTCTGGGAGTAGAAGAATATATAATGTTAGTTTCCATTCTTTTTAATGTTTGTTTGTTTTTCTATGAAACATAACTCCAAGAATCTTAATGAAAAACGTAATCTTCACTTAAAGTAATCTTTTGGAAACTATATCAAATGTGCTAAATTACTTATGCATTTTTAGCAGATAGTATCAAAACTGAATTGATAAATATAAATGCTGTTCCTGCTGAAATCTTTAGAAAGGCTTGACTAGTCATTAAGTCTTCCAAAAGCACACTGAAAAATGCAATGGAATTGTGACTATGATTTATCTTCTATGTGACTATTATCACAAATCAGACTTAGTGGTTTCCCTTCACTCTTCCAAAATAGTGACAGTGAAAACATCCTCTTGGAAAAGGTAATAAAACAATGACATATTCAATGTGACATCAGAGGTAGCCAGTGCCAGATACATCTGAAAATGCATCATCCGAATCACAAAGTCTTTCTATTTGACAACCAAGGTAAGGCCCAGACTGTACAAAGCCTGCTATCTCAAGAGATTTTTTCAGTGTGGTCATCATACTCTCTGTCTTGATCATTCTCTATCTATATTTCCTGTACATAAAAATAATTTAAAGACTTCACATGTCCTAAGTAATTACGAAGGGATTCTCTGATTAATCTACATGTTTGAAAATATACCTCCAGTAGGTTGTTGCAAGGAGTCACCTGATCAAAGAAAGGAGTGAGCTCAAATTCAGCCTGAGCCCAGGGGCCAAGGCATAGCCCCAATGTGAGTGAGCCTAGAGCTTGTCACTCAGAAAAAAGGGCTTCTTTTTTATTTATAATTTTTAGCATTAGAATTGTCATTTTTTTTTGGTATTAATAATTTATACAAAAGCAGTGGCATCTTTTAATTGCAATTCTGGTTAAGATTTAACAAAACTGAGAAGCAATAAAAATACTAAGAGATTGTTACTTTTGAAAAATGTTAACCAGACTGTTTCAGAAGCAAAACAATTTTATAATAAAAAACAAAAATCACTTCAAATTATACAAAGCTGAACAGTCTTCAGGCAGTTCACATGGTAAGCCCACTTTAGCTTTGTAAGGGCTGATAGCTATTTCAGGTGTGCAAAATAACCTAAGCACAGAGAACACAGACTTTGTTAACCTGAATCATATATATAGAAACATCTCATAACACATAAACAAGGATTAAAAACCAGACAAATATTCTCACTCTGCAATAATTTCCATCATAGGAAAAAGTGCAGTAACCTAACAAACTGACAGATTCTGTGTCAATGCCTGTATCATTTGAATGAAGATGGAGAAATTTTAAAGAACTAGGAAGTAGAAGAGTGTGAGGAGGATGCTCTGTGGAGGAAAAGGTGAGTGGCGGCAGGCAGGTGAGACAAGCTTTTTATTGTCGGGGTGATACAGCAGTGGCGAAAAGCATGGCTGAGAACATGGCGAGCACTTATATATGCCTCTGAACAATAGTGGCAACATGTCAGGGGAAAGCGTGATCACATGCATTCTCATAGGAGATAACACCTTGGTTACATGAGTGTGCTGACTCATGGCTCTGTGGAAGGCCAGCTAGCCAGGAGGGCCGGGCCTGGAAAAACACTGTGGCAGTCATCTTAGTTTGGCCTAAGAAACCTGTTGCCTATACGAATGCATTTTCCCTTACAAAGAGCAAAGTGAATATGCCTGAGAAAGAATGACCTAGTTGGATGGAAAGGGCATGTTCTTGGCAGTCTGGAGCGCAAGTTTGGTTCCTGGCTGGACCAACAGTGGTGTACCTGTGCAGTCTCTGGCTCTCCGGGCTTGAGTATCTTAATCACACAAGGAAGAGGCTGAATTAAACAGCTTTTAGGGGTCTTTTCATTCCTAGAGATTGTGAACTAAAATGCTCACCCCCTCGCCCCCCACTGGCTGACTGAATGGACCCCCTCGTGGCCAAAGGAATATCCTAAAGCAAAATTGCCTGCCAGGAGGAGGGAGGTCAGACATGCCTTATCATGCCCCCTTCCTTCTTGGGGACTTCCTTTATAACCTATTAACAGGGCTAAGGGTATGCAAGACAAACTGCAGGTCCTCAATTTACACTACAAATCTATGTCTGGTGGCTTATCTCTGATAACAACTCCTTATGTTAAAACATTCCAGGCCTTTAGACAAAGCTTCATGTCTTTAACCAATTACAATCCAAAGAATCTTTAAACCCACCTATAACCTGTAAGCCACCCCACTTTGAGATGTCCCACCTTTTTGGGCTAAACCAATGTAAGCCTCCCACGTATTGATTGATGGCTTTACCTGTAACCTCTGTCTCTCTGAAATGTATAAAAACCAAACTGTAACCCAGTCACATTGAGTCCACTTGCCCAAGGCTTCTTGGGAGTGGCTCCGGGTCATGGTCCTCAAATTTGGCTCAGAATAAATCTCTTTAAAATTATTTTACAGAGTTTGGCTTTTTTTCCGTTGACAAGATCTATGATTTGATGAAATTGGTAATTACAACAGAGGTGGTACTACTGACTGCCCCAGAACGTTAAGAGTGCAGGGATAAGCAGTCATCCACACAGATAAGACAGAATTTGTCTTCCCCCTCATCCCTGTATATCAAAAGTCCTTGGGAGAATAAGCTGTCTTTAGGGTGTAAAGGTATATTGAAGACAGAAAGAACTCAAGTTTGAAAGTCAGAGGACTGAGTCAGTTTGAACATGGCCCTTCCATTCACTACTATTTAGTATAGTTCAAGTTATTCAACGTTTCAGATCCCCAGTTTTCTGATGAGTGATAGCAGTATCATACCCTACCTTCTGGAATTGTTGGGCTTGGCTGATAGGGTTGGCCAATACAGGCTTTTAATTCTGCTCTAATAGAAAGCAAGCTTCTTGAGGTCAAAGATTAATATAGAGATCTTTGAAGCCATAATGCATTGACCAGTAATTGACACTTTGTAGTTGCTTTATGAGCGTTATGTTCATTGAGTAATCAATTATGTAATTAGCAGCAAGTGACCCAAGGACAGAACGTTATTAGGGTTGTTTTCTGAGGACAATTGAAGCAATCAGAATCTCTTTCAGGTGGTGTGCAACACCATTGACATCAGTTTTGCATAATACTTACGGCAATGGCCAAACTTTGAGAATTGTAGTGATCACCTTGACAATAAAGTGAGGTTTAAATCATACTCAGGTGTTCTGTTTCAGAGCTAGGGAAAAGTCACATATTTTAAAACTGTGCTCTTTTTAAAGCACAAGGACAAACACTAGTGGTTAAAATATTAACTCTTAGCTATTTGGAAAATTGACTATCTCAATCTCTCTTTTAAAAAAGATTCCAAATTCAGAGGCTTACTTTTCTATAATACAAAATATTAATATTTAACAAGTTTCATTGACAAGAAACCCCCAAAATAAGAATAGAAAATAGACATAGCATTAAGTAAGTTGGTAATTATCTATTTACACTTAAATAGCCATTAAGTAAAACATGTAGAAGTAACTGTCCAATTATAAATTCTTCTATTCATAGAATGGTCAAATATTCTATGCTTCAGCTTTTATAAATGTTTTGGCCTATTAAATTACAAATAGAAAGTGAACTTAAAGATTAATCGAATGAGATATATAATATAATGAATCCATTAGATTTTACTTATGAGACCTATGCATTTTGAAAATATTGCTAGAGTGACTAGGTTGGGAAGTTTTGTTTGTGCATATTTTGATGTGATGTGAATTTGTGTTTCAGTTGTTCTACTTATTTCAAAAGAGATATAATTTGAACACAGGAAAATAAATTTTATTTGCTAGGATATTAACACCTTATTGATTTTAATTGCCCCAAGTTTTCATAAAACTCTTTCGAACAAGAGAGATTTGGGTTAGATATTGGTTAGGCAAACAATTAATAATTTAGTATTGTTCTAAAATTTTTTAAAAAGTCTTAATTTTATTCACACTAAAATGTAGTCATTTCATTTTCAAATTTTTACATATAATATGGTAACTTTCACACTATTTCTTATATCTAGTGAGTAATGTGATTCATTTCCCTGAATAGAAATAATGTTTTGTTTGATTCTGAAGTTGGTATGACTCCTCAGAATTAAGAAATTATAAGCTCTAAGAATAGTTGGTCTACCAAGTATCTTATGAAATCCAAAATTAGCATGTGAGTTAGTTGTTCATCATTCATTCTTCATTGCCTTTCTCCTTGTAGTGGGGGAGAGTGAGCTTGCTTGTCTAGATATAATAGAAATGATGCTTCATAGAGATGCTTGTATTAGCATAAAGAGAAATGAAGCAGTGATGTATATATTTTCTCACAGATATTAATTTTTCCTTATATCTTTTATCATTTTTGATATTTGTGGGGGTTTTTTTTGCCATGAGTTGCAAACATAATCCTTCCTTAAATTAAGTACGATTTTGTACAGCACTCCCTACTTCTTTACCCCATGCACTGACAATTTCATCAGCAAACTAGCCTTGTGACATCATTGGAACCAATAACGATGTGAGCAATAGAAGATACGCCACATAATAATGAGAAACCTGCAACTTTTTCCTGATGTTTATGTTTTTCTCTCTTCCTGAGGACCAGTGGTATGCTGGTTGGTTTCGGCTTGCACTGACACACCAGAGCCAGTTGTTAAACAGTCAAGAACCTAGGGAGATGGTGGTAAAATCAGCCAGGCTGGAGGTAGTGACAACACACAAATCCTACATGTCAGTTCTTGTTTTTTTGTTGTTGTTTTTTTTTTGTTCTTTCTCTTTATGAGTCACTTCAGCAGCATACCAATACTACAATTTGTTACCTTTTAAATATATAGACACATGTTTCCTAAACTCATTGCCTCTTTTCCACTGTCATTTTTATTGATTCAGGTCCCTGTTACCTCTCACTCAGATTATGTAAGAGTCTCATCATTTTTTACCAAATGTATTTATTTCATAGCGTTTTGACAAACCTTGTCTTTGTCTTAATCCATCAATCTATCATTCACTCTGGTTCCAGAGTTACTTTCTGTCTTAGTCAGCTTGGCTATAATAACAAAATACTATAAATACTGTAGACTGGTTGGATTAAACAACAGAAATTTATTCCTCACAGTTTTGAACACTGACAATCTGAGACCAGAATGCCAACATGGTCAGGTTCTGGTGAGGGCTCTCTTCTGGGTTGAAGACTATCATCTCATTGCATCTTCACATGGTAGGAGAATAAGAGAGCTCTCTGGCCTCCTATAATGGCACTGATCCTGTTCATGAATGCTTCACTCTCTTGACCTAATTATTTTCAAAGACCCCATTTCCAAATGCTGTCACCGTGAGGATTAGATTTCTACATATGAATTTTGGAGAGACACAAACATCCAGTTCATACCATGCTCCTACTACATGGCCACCAAAGGTATGTATGGAGGCTATTAGAGGTGCACCCCCATCAAGTTTCAGTGTCACCTGAGTGGATGGCTTCCCATTGAATGTCAGTGGTATCTCTAGAGGTAGATTTCCAAAGAGACTGGCAGACATGGCAATGGGTGGCTTTACAGCCTTGGCCCACTTAAATTCTGGGAAGGGATGTTTTCAGCAAGGTCTGAATCTCAGCCTTGGGGAGGGGGGTCCCATCACCAAATATATTTCTTAATTCAGTATTCTCCCTCAGCCCTTGGGCATTTTTGCAGTTTCCTTTACCCCTTTATAATTAACCCCTTATAAATTAGAAAATGACTCTCTATGTTAAACTTTTCCTCTTAATAAATTAGGTACTTTCTGTATCTCAACAGGATCTTGACTATTACCTCAAGAGACAATGTGGTATTCATACCCCAACCCCTGCTGAAATGAAATTCCTGATACCTCCCCCCAAAGAATGGTGAATTAAATCTAAATTGTAACTATGAAAGAAAAGAAATAAAATTTAGGCAAAAAACAATAAATATACAATAATATTTGGAGAGGAATTCCTGTCAGTAATTGACATAATATAATAACTACACAAAATATCAGTAAGGATATATTATCTATCAACTTGACCAAATTGACTTTCATAGAACATAGAACCCAACAGCTGCAAAATAAGCATTCTTTTCTTAGGAACATAAAACATTCTCCAGGATAGACTGCAAGTTGATCAATAAAACAAATCCAAACAAATTTAAAATAATTCAAATCATACAGAATGTGTTCTGTGACCACAAGGAAATTAAACTAGAAATCAATAGCAGTCTAGCAATCTAGAAAATCCCCAAATATTTGGAAATTAAAAATATGCTTCTAAATTATATATAAATCAAATAAGAAATCATAAGGGATTTTATTTAAATTAATTATTAATCAAACACAACATAAAATTTGAAATTTGGTTAATGTAATCCTGTGAGGGAAATTTATAGCATTAAATGTATTTAAAAAAATTATAAAATCAATGATCTTAAGATTTCTTCTTAAGAAACTAAAAACAAGCAAATTTAAAATAAAAGTCAGCAGAAATTAGAAATAATAAAAGAATGAAAATCAATGACATAAGAAATGGATAAAAACTTAAAAAAATCAATTTGTCAAAAGTTAGTCCTTTGAACAAAGTGAATTACTTTCATAAACTTCCAGCAGATCTATCAAGGAAAAAAAACCTAGAATCAGAAAACAAAAACTACTAATATCAGGGATGAAATAGAGGACATCAGTATAAATTCCACAGATGAGAAGAAAGTAATAGGAAATATTAAGGAAAACTTAATGCCAATAGTTTTGACAGCTTAGATGAAATGGAGAAATTTCTTGAAAACAGTTTGCTAAAATTGGGTATAAGCAGAAATAAATATACTAAATATTATATTTATTTAAAAATGAATTAATGGGGAAGAGTGTATATTTACATAATGGGTGTAACACACACCTCCAGGGGATTGACATTCTTCAAGCTCTAGCACAGCAGGTGGGGGGGAGGGTTGGCAGGGGCAATATATGTAATCCTAACAATATTTGTACCCCCATAATATAATGAAATAAAAAAATAAAATAAAAATGAAAATGAATTAATAATCAAACATTTTCCCACATGCACAAAAAATCCAGGAACTAGATGCCTTAAGCAGTGAAGTCCATCAATCATTTTTGGAAGAAATAATAAAAATCGAAAAATAAGTCTCTTCTAAAGATAGAGAGGAAGGAATACTTTCCAACTGAATTGACGACACTAGTATAGCCCTGCTATCAAAATCTAAGAAAGACCTTATAGTATATGAAAAAAATCAGATAAAAATAATCTTCATGAACATAAATGCAAAATTCTTAACAAAATATTAGCAAATTGATCCAACCATATGTAAAAAAGGAATATATCATGACCAAGTGGGATTAATTGAGGAATGCAATATCTGTTTAACATTTTAAAATCTATCACAATTTATCAAATAAAAGTATAACTATGACAACTAAAATACCTGCAGAGAAAAAAAATTGAAAAATTCAACATCTATTAATGATAAAGGTAAAAAAAATTTAATATGTAGGTTTAGAAGGGAAGTTTCTCAGTATAAAAAAGGATATCTATTAAGAAAAACTCTGCAGCTAACATCACAGTTAATAATTTATTTCCTACATAAATAAAAAAGAAGACATCAAGCAGAACATTGTGCACCAGTTACCAATATCAGGGGAGGACTCCAACTACATGGAAGTATAACAAAGATCATCACAATGTCAGCTACTAGGAAAGAATAGAAGTCCAAACCCTTCTGCCCACTGCATCTTGGTATCAAAGTCACCAAGAGAAACACGACACAGTCAAGCACTGCATGGAACAATGCTTTTACTCACATAGAGAAGAGATAATAAAATCAGTTCCAGTGGTGTGCATTTGTTCTCCGTGACTCACACATCCCATGGCAGCTGATGTAGAGCAATTGCCTTACGTGTATCTCCCATGCCACAGTAGAAAGACTCCTTTTCCCACTTGAAGTCTGGAATACTGAAAGCTGGGAGCGTGTCTGCAGGCCACCAAAGCACAGACTTAAACAAAACAAAGGAGTACAAATGGAGCCTGAGAGAAGAAAAGATATTTCTATTTGAGGAGATATGCTAGGCCAGGCCATGTGGGCTCTTTATCTCTTGGTAAGGAAGTATTCTGTGCCCAAGGCCCATTCATATGTGGCCTAGTGAGTTCAAATGACTGTATCCATAAACTGCCTTTCCTGGTAGAATACAAGGATATCTGCCAGGTTCTCACTTCTTCTATTCAACATTTTATCAAAAATTCTAACAATACAATAAGGCAAGAAAAGTTTTTAAAAGCATAAAGATTGGAGAAAGAAAAAAGATGCAGTTATATTTTTGAAAACTATTTGGAGTATACACAATTACTTTTAGAAATAATAAATAAAATTAGAAAATTTTAAAGATACAAGATTAATATAAAATTGATTTTATTTCTGGCCAGGCGTGGTGGCTCATGTCTGTAATCCTAGCACTTTGGGAGGTAAAAGTGGGAGGATTGCTTGAGGCCAGGAGTTCAGAACAGCCTGAGCAAAGGCGAGGTCTCATCTCTACAAAAAAGAAAAAAAAAAATAGAAAAATTAGCCATACTTGGTGGCATATGCTTCTAGTCCCAGCTACTCAGGACGCTGAGGGAGGAGGATTGCCTTGAGTCCAGGAGTTTGAGAGTTTGAGGTTGCAGTGAGCTGTGATGATGCCACTGCATTCTCACCTGGGCAACAGAAGGAGACTCTGTCTCAAAAAAAAAAAATTTCTATATTCAATCAAACATTTGGACCATAAATTGAAATAACACTATTATAGCACCAAAACCCATATAATAACCAGGAATAAATACAATGAAAATGTACAGTATCTTTTGCTGAAACATACAAAACATTTCTAAGAAAAAATTAAACATGATAAAAGGAGACATATGCCATGTTCGTGGATTGCAAGATTCAATATTTTTAAATATTATTTCTCCCTAGATTGATCTATAGATTCAATGCAATCACAACCAAAATCTCAGGAGGCTTTTAAAATTCTTGGTAACCTCATTCTAATATTGATACAGAAACACTGAGGATCCAAAGGAATCAATTTTGACATTTAAATATGCAAAGACAGAATTAGAGGATTCATACTTTCTGATTCAAAGCTTAGTATGAAGCTACTGCAACAAATAGTGCTAATTTGGTCTAAGGATAAACCCATGGAACAATGAAACAGAAGAGAGAGCCTCAACCCACACATATGTGGTCACTGTATTGGAACAACTGGATATCTATGTTTTAAAAAAAACCAATAAAAGAATCTCAACTTTTCTCTAATTCTATAGTGAAAATTAATTTGAAATGGGTCACATCTAAACATAAAAACTAGAAACAATGGAAAAACAAGCACCACATGTACTCACCAGCAAATTGGTATTAACGGATCAACACCTAAGTGGACATATAGGAATAACATTTGTCGTGTGTTGGGCGGGTGGGAGGGGGGAGGAGGGGATGGGTATATACAAACATAATGAGTGAGATGTGCAACGTATGGGGGATGGTCATTCTGAGGCTCTGCCTCGAGGGGGGAAGGGGGCATGGGCAATATACATAACCGTAATATTTGTACCCCCATAATGTGCTGAAATAAAAAAAAATTTAAAAAAACCTAGAAACAAAATCTAGAAGAAAACAATAGACTTTCTTTATAATTATGGTAAAATATTTCTTAGAAGATCAAAGTATTAATCTTAAAAAAAAAAGAACCGTTTGGCATTTTCTTGTAAAATTATACATGTCTCCATACTATGATGAAACAATTCCACATCAAGGTACTTAACATATGCCCATAAAAACACATTTGTAGATGTTCATAGAAGCTTTAAGCATAATTGAACCAACCTAGTAACAATCCAAATATCCATCAATAGAAAAATTGATAAACACATTGGAGTATATTGATACAATGGAATGCTTATAATTAATAAATTGGAATGAAGTAATGATATATTCAATAATATGATGAATTTCTAAAACATTTTATTATACAAAAGATATCAAGCACAAAAGAATACAATCTTTATGATTTTATTATACAAAAAAACAAGATGAAGAAAAAGTAAATAATAATGAAATCAGAAAGTGGTTACTTCATGGATTGGGGCACTTATTTAAAAGGGATGTGAGGGAACTTAGTGTGGCGATAGATATGTTCTATATCTTCATTGGGGTGGTTATTACATGTGGCTATACAAGTGTAAAAACTCATCAAACTGAACACTAAAGAAATTATGTATGTAAATCATACCTCAACAATTTAAAAACTGTGCACCAAATGAAAATATCTGTATTGATTCTTGCTTGCCTTTAGGATAAATGGTAAATACCTTTAAACACATACAAGATTCTATATAATTCATGTTTTTCATTTAGACGTTTTTCTCACCTGTTTCTACACTTGCTTATGCTTTATAACTTCCAGTTATAATACTGAACTGTTGCACATAAAATTCCCCAATGTGACATGTTTCTTAAACCTTCATACTGTTACACT
Source organism: Cheirogaleus medius (assembly GCA_008086735.1). NCBI lineage: Eukaryota > Metazoa > Chordata > Mammalia > Primates > Cheirogaleidae > Cheirogaleus > Cheirogaleus medius. The sequence goes on from VBSM01003176.1 coordinate 57,850,633, forward strand.
TATAGCTTCCTCCACATGGATATTTTTCCATCTATAACTTTCCTCAGAGTTCAGCAGATATTTCACTGTATTAGGAAGCTTTTCCTAAACTTGCCAGGTCAGTTTAGATGCCCTGCTGTGTGCTATGAGAGAACACTGTGCATTCCTTTGATAGTACTTGTTTGTTATTTCGTAGTTGCCTATTTGGCAGCCTAAAAAGAAGGAAGTCTAGTTTAATTAGTAGGATTTTTTTTTTTAATTTATAACCTTCAAACATCTGATCTATCTCTAGAAAATAACAACAAAATGTTTCTATAGCAACCCTACAGACTTTATTTTCAATTTTACGAATTACTTGTAACTAGCTTATATACAAATGGTGATGATGTTGGTGATATAGCAAATATTATCAATTATTGAACGATTGCTATGTGCCAGATATTAACCTATATATTTTAAATTTAATACACACAATAACCTATGCATTAGTGAATGTTACTCTGCGCATTCTATAAATTAGAAAACAGACCAGGAACTTAATATGTACAAATACTGAAATTGGGTAATTTAAACAAAATAATTTAAACAAAATTTTTATAAGGACTTTTTTCATGGAAAATTAAAAATAAAAATAAATTCAGACTGAAATATCAAAAATTCTAAATTAGTTAATCTGGCTCAACTTCCAAAAGATAATTAATAACAAAGACAAAGTTTTCCTATGTTCTTTTTTTTTATTTCAGCATATTATGGGGGTACAAATTTTAAGATTGCATATAATGCCCTTGCCTCCCCTCCCCCCACAAGTCTGAGCTTCAAGCGTGACCATCTCCCCAGACTGTGATTTCCTATGTTCTATGTATATTGCAAAGTAAATGAGTAATCAATGTGTTTAACTTTCATTTTAACCGCATTGCTGAATATCCATCTAATGTGTTTCATTAGTTAATTAAATGAATTCATAACTCTTTCTTTATTACTACGTGTGCTATTGTTCCTGGCATTAATGAATATAGTCATTATCACAATGTAGTGCCATGCCAAGTTGGTTTGAAAACATGTTTGTCAACAAAAAAGACAGAAACATAATATATGAAAAATTCCCCAGAATTTCCTGCCAGCAGCTATCAATGTAGAAATCAAAACAGCAGCTTTCACCACTAATATATTCCAATAATATGTTTAATTTTGCTGATGTCAAAACGCTATGTGACATCTTCTAAAACATGTTTTTTCCTCAAACTCCAAGGGTCAGAAACACAACTCACAATACACCTTTGTTTTTAAAAAATGCACACACAACACACAGACGACACACACACACAATTATGTCTCTCTGTGGCTGAATCTGTGTCTCAATTATTTTTTAAATTTATTGCTTGTATATAAACCAGGGGTCAAAAAACCATCTTAATTCAGATGATCTTCTCCAAATGATGTCTTAACTGACTTTAAGTTAGGACAGTAAATCTAAACAAGAGTTGTTTCATGGAGTACATATATAATGACGCTATTAATTAAAATACACAAATGTATTTACTAAATAAGTGCTAAATAAATAGTGCATAAATAAGAAAGAGAAGTTAAAAGGAGAAGGAACTTTGTTTAAAGAACAGAGTAAACAGGGTCATAGAGATAGGGAGAGAGCCTAAAATTCTTACTGAATTTTTCCTTTGGAATAGCTGCTAACACAAAATATTTTCTCTGAGTATTGATCATTCATGATAATTGATGCACTTCTTTAGAAAATGTTTGTTTTTAAAAATGCTATAATTTCTTTTGGGATAAGGGAACTAAAAATACTGAGAAGAATATATTCATTTAAAGGGTATTTTCAACAAGCCAAATAAAACACAGAGAATAATTCTAGAAGAGCTCTTAGCTTTCCATTATATACATGTATAACACTTGGAAAATTATTAAAACTTGACCTGAAATCACACAGGAAGAAACATTAGTTGACTCTCAATTCCAGGCGTAACATCACTCTGGGTGTTTCCTTTCTCACTTTCTAAGTGTAATTTCTCCTTAGGTGAATTTGAATCCAATAGCACAGGTTAACTATGCTATGTATTTTTATGACTACTTCTAAAACTTTTAGATACTAAAATCCTTCATCATGTATTTAAAATGGATTTTAAAATAAGGACCATGTCCTCTTTATTTTGATTCCTCAAGAAACAAATAATTAAACGTATTGCTGGCACCCAGTATGCACTTAATAAGCTATTTCATTTTCTTAATTTTAAAAGGCAGTTATAAGAAAATCAGAGAAATTATTTTTCTCCTTATTCTAATTAAAAGTGTATCTTAAATTTTGTAAAAAACTAACAAAAAGGATGAAATTTTTTATTGTGCTAAGTATCAACAAAATTTTTTTATAATCCTATGTTGAAGTCTCTTTAAAAATGTTTTATTCCTACATCATCATCATTTGTCCCTTCATAATGAGTACACTCCACTGAAGCCACTAGTTGCTTCCATTCCTCCAAAGTATTCAGACCTTCCTTTGTTGTTTAAACATGAATGTAATTAAACTGAAGATTAAGGAATGTACCCTGCCTTATTTATACTATTTTTTCTCTTCTTAAATAATTCAGGACAGGCTATGCATAAGCATTAAGTCAGTTTCTGTAGCACAGTTCGGCAGTGATCCTACTTGAGGGTATGTAAAATCTCAACAGCTGATAATATTTCCATCCCACAATCTTGATCTACTAGATTTATAATGCTGAGTTCATGAACTATCTTTCAGAAAAATTCTGTTGGCTCAGATAGTTATGTTATTATTTTCTTCATGTGTTTTACTAACCTCCTCTTAAGAGTCTTTGTACCTTTGGGGATAATATCTTTGCTTATTGCTTATGTGGCATGGCAAGTTTCAAAGAGTTCTTCACTCTTCCCAATTAAAAATTAAAGCCACCTTACTTTTAGAATGGCAATATTGTCCTAAGGGAAATGTATGTTGTTATAAATTGAAGCTTCTTAGAACGCTGGATAGTCATAATGAAAACTACGTACAGCTCTGTATTATAAGCACTGTCTTACGATAAATTTCCAGCTGTGTTGTTTTTTCTTTTAAATCGGTTAAATATAGCTGTCTTGGTGATTTTGACTTTTTGATTCTTCAAAAGCTGTAATTTGGAGGTTTAGATAAGCTTTTAATGTGCTTAATTTGGTTAGTAATCTAAATTTCTGTTGGATTTTTCAATAACGACACAAAGATGAGGGTCATCGAACACAGCTCCATTTAGCTTCTATCTGAGAGGTTTGAAGAAATTGCTTGAAAATTAATACCTAAGTTAATAACTACAATGAGACCATCTATACATTATCTATTAATGCAATCTGACCACCTTTCACTGTTTCTCTGATGGCTTGTGACTTACATAACTATATATTCAAAGTACAAATAGACATTTCAGGGACAAGGAATCAAAATTTGAGAACCGTGGGTCTGAAAGCCCTCACTGATTTTTAGTTGAAATTAGAGAAGGCTACAGTTGTTTCATTTACTTTTGTTTGATATACACATGATTATTTAATTTTTGTGCAATATCAGACAGTTTTACATGCATATATTTTTACAGTACTTAAAGCATACAAGACTTTTCCTTTACAATATTTTTATCTGAAAATAAATATAGTATTATTGAAAAATTTTTTAAGTCCAGATGTATTTTTGATAACATTATTTAACAAATCTTTACAAATAATTTTTTTGTTATTTCCCCACAATCATATAAGTGTGGTCTTTATTATAAAATCTTATTTATAGAGACTACTTAGCTTCATTAGGGCATTTTAGCACAAAGGAGGGAGCACAGTCTTCAGAGTCAAGTAAATGAGTTCAAATTTTGGCTCTGGCTCTTCCTGTTGAGTGTTTCTCAATATCTCTAAGCCTGAGAATTCTTCACATAAACTTTTTGGGTAATGTGATACTCATATAGTATTAAATGGCTATATTGTTTATATATTGTAGTGGCAAATGTGTGTGTATGTATAGGAAACATGCACATACACAACACATATATAAAGAATTCTTGACCAGAAACTGTTCCATGACTTGTTAAATGTATAATCTTGGATTCAGGCTTTTTTTTTTTTTTTGAGTCTTCATTTCCTCATCTGTAAAATAGGAATATAAATGTCTAACTTGAAGTGCTTTAGAGATAATGGGGAATGAAACAGGTATCACCAATAGTAGAGCATAGTAGATGCTCAATAAGACATAACTATTTTCATGAAACAGTATTTGTATGCTTTTCCTTAATAATAATAAATATTGAACCTCAGGAGCTCAGAGGGTCTGAGCCACTCTATATAAGAAGTAATCATAGCTCAGTGTGTTTTAAACTAATCATTTCACTTTTTTAGTTTTATTTTTTCATTAGCCTGCAACTTCTTAAGAGTCTTAGTCCAGAATTTCTCATGTATAGCACACAATTTGGTTATAATAGAAGTTCGATAAACCTTTTTTATTTACTGATTGATTTAACCCCAAATAAAGGCATTTTAACTTTAAAATGTTCCACTTTGTTTTGGGAATATGCAATGATGTTAGGGTTCCCCAGGACCATGCTTGTAAGTTCAATGATTTGCTAGAAGGACTCACAGGACTCAACAAACGGTTACATGTATGGTTAAGGTATATTGCAATGAAAGGATACAGATTAAAATCAGCCCTCTCAGCAAAGTCACGTGGAGGGCCACTCCATTCTCCATATATGAAAATATGTGGGAAGTGTTGTCAACCACAAAAGGTTACCCAAGACTGGGGTTCATTGTTTTATTAAAGATCAGCCACATAGCGATGTAGTTCTTACATTATATACCTCAGCTGCTAATGATACTCCAGTCTTCTCTCACCCTTTTAGCCTCTCACCACCTCCATCCCTCCTTTCTCCCCCTTCCCACTCCTCTACCCTCTCCCACACTCTAAGGAAAAAAGAGATGTTTGCCCCAAATCACATTGCTAGGATAAACTCATCTGGTCAAACTTGTGGAGCATGGTGCCAGTTTGGTAGGAATGATATATGTCTCAGGCATACAAAAACAGTCATTTACAATCAATACAGTGTGGTCTAAGGCCTCAGTTATACAAAATCACACTAGTCAGGCAGATTATTCTAAGGGCTAAGAGGTTACCTCCCAGGAGATATTAAAGACCAGTTCTAAAGACACACTTTTCTTCAGAATGTGCAGGGTTTGAGTAATCCAGAACTTCTGAGTTAATCTTTTGTTGCCTTTAATATATTCACAAAATGGAAAATTGAAAAATATATAAAGGAAAATATTGAAAACTATTTCTCATCCACCCAGTTTCCCTGAACATAATAAAAGGTAGCTTTAATTTCTGATACATTTTTTTCAGAGATATATGTACACATCTTCCTCTTTTATATACTATTCTATACACTGGTATTTTATTATAATTAACACTAGATCATAGAGAACATTTCATATTTAAACATAAACAAGCAACCTCATTATTTTCTATGACTACATAATTTTCTATTTTGTGATTATACCATAATTGATTTAACCTACCCTCTATTTATATATATTTATGTAGCTTACAATATTTTGCTTTAGAAACAATGATTCGATGGCTAACCTTGTACGTATGACATTTTGAAAACACACAATTTGAAATTTTATCATTTTGAAATTATTACAAGTAGAATTTCTGGGTCAATTTTAATAGATATTTCCAAATGAACTGCTATTAGAGTTTTGCTAATTTACACTCAACCAGGTTATGATTATCATGATATTAAGTCAAAGGTTACAAAGGTAGATTAATTATAAATTTCTAAATGCCAGCAACATTGTAGGATAAAAATATGAAGCATCACATTTTAAACTGAACCAAGAAATTTTTACCAAGGACAATTAAATAAAACAATAAGTATACTATTAATATAATTGGAGAAGACATTTTTTTCTTTTGTTTGTTTACATAAATTTTCCTATCTCAGAAAATATAGACAGTAATTTTGATGTCATTGTTATTGAATTTTGAAATCTTGATCTTTCCCAGGAGGTGAGCAGATAAATTCAATAATAGTTGTATTCAGGTCAAGTGACTAGAAATAATGGAATAAATTATTGTTAACTGTAGATTTGACCATTAATCTGATTATTGAAATTGTTGAGATTGCAGCTTCATGAAGTTGTATAGTTTTCTGCAAGGAGAATGTTTGCCTAGAAAGAGAAGGTTTTTCTCTAAATGCAGATTTCAAAAAGAAAAACTATTTTAAATATAGCGGAATCACATTTCCAACTAATTTTAGATAGACTGTGAAGAAAACATTTCAGGAATATAAACTGATACTGTTTTCATTTTGATGACATCCCCGGCCATTTTGTGTGGTCCTATAGTTTTTGTAATGGATTCTTTTTTTTTTTTCCCCTCCCTTGTCATTGTCATTTCTGACATAAAAACAAGCCATCAGCATTTTAATATCATGTATATATTTTTAGTGAGTCTGCTTAAGCTAAATTGCCAGCAGGCTACATTATTGTAATTCTCTCTTTGCAAGTCTCAAAGCTGCAAGGTTCTTGTTCATGACAAGTTTCATGAACATATTTCTCCTTGTTGGAACGTCTAGACTGGCTGGCTACCTGTGGCATAATTTATGAATCCTAGAAGAAATCATTTACAAGCTTTTATACTTTGAGATTTTTCCACTCTGAGGATTTTTATTTATCAAGATTTTTTGTCTCTATCTTAGAATTCTAGAGTGCTTATCAATAATAGTATTTTAGTTTTACTATTTACTTCTATTATTAAAAAAACCCCAAAGTTTAATATCTCCAAAGCAATATATTTAATCATATTGATTATTTTGATCCTTTACTGTTGTATCTAAAACATTTAGGAGAATTTTATTACTATTGTTTCAAGTTGTAGACAGCCACGTATTATTACTCAGTTAATAGTAGTATGTAATGTGGAATATTTACTTTGTGCTCTATATACCAATTTATTTTTTCTATTTTTCATTGACATTTTGCTGAATATTTATAAGAAAAAGAAATTAAGAGGGATAGCCTTTTCCTTTTTGAACCACAGGGAGGGAAACATCTGCTAACATCCTTCATTTAAATCCTAGTTGATAAGAGCATTAAATAAAGTTCTGTATGTCCCTGGATCATCAGCAAATGGGCTTTGTCTTTCTGTAAAGGGAAGACAAGTCTTCCTTCTTGAGTTTGCTCATTTGCTTTGACATGTGTTACCCCTTTCTCTCAAAGCACTCGTCTTAACTTACTGACTTGTTTTCTGTTTTGTCTACCTCTTAACATTTGTTGGAAACATTCAGAAGTCTAGATGCAAATAATTTCCTATATCGTATTAATCTGAGGAATGCTTTTCCTCAGCTTAAAAAATAGTAGTAATAATATTAATCTTTCTTTCTCGAGAAATCACACGAGTACATAAAATATACCGAGCACATAGTAGGCATTTCTAAAATCTTTACTTTCTTTATCAGTATTAATTAAATCAGAACATAATTTGGGTCACTACATCTGGATCATATTTCTGCTGGTATTCTAGTCAACATTGAGTTTCTATTAATTGACCAAGGGCTGCAGCCCCACTTTCTGGGCAGTTATTTAACATCTTTCCTGCTGAGGCAGTCAGTAGTAGTCTTACAGTAAGCTTGGCATTTAAGGCAAGCTGGGAATCCAGAAAATTCTCTCCTATTTGGAAAATGGATTAATAGTATAGCAGGACTCATTTGTCACAATGGAAAGTTTCTTTCATTGGTGGCCTGAGAAACTTTGGAGATTTTTTTGGGGGGAGGGGATGAGTTTAACTCTGTTGTTCACTGATTTTCCTTTCTAAAGTCTTCAGTGCTCGTGTAATACACAGCTTCCCTAAAGGTCAGAATTGTAAGGTGGAAGGATATATAAAGCTCTGATGAATATAATCAGTCAGATAAATTTTAAAAGCTATTGTAATGCTGGAGTTTGCAAAAGATGAGGTACAAACCTTCTTATATCTTGGCACATTTAAGGTCAATTCCATCTCTGATAATCTATCATTTCATAAATTATATATTCATTTAAAGTATTATTAATAGTTATAATAAACATTAATTAATTTAATCTGATCAAAGTGATTGCTACATCCTCCAAAAGCATGACTAAATATCATGTGCCTTTTTGCTGCATTTAAGATCACAGAATGAAAATAATGTTAGTCAATAGGCCAAACGGGGGCTCACACCTCCCCTGGGTATTCATAAAATAGTTATTCTTTCTTGAGCATTTCTTGTGTGCCAAGCACTGAGTGGAAAACATGCCTTAGAACACTTCTTTCAATATGCTTATGAGGTAGGTATAATTACCTATTTATGGCAGAAACATTAACTTTTCCAAATTTCCCAGCAAATGAATTCCAAAATAATATTTTAACTAAAATCAGTCCTTTCCTAAGAGCATTACTTAGAAAACTTGCTATTATAAATTCCTGATCTGCTCCTTTGAAAAATATAATATGTAGATTTCTTTTCCCAGACTCTCGCAAGTCTTGCAAACCACGAAATGACTTTCTCAAAAACCTGGGAACCATATTTGTAAAACTCAAACTTCAGAAGAGCACCCCTGTCTCCCTGTCTCTGAGGAAGGGAAGATGCCTAAGTTAGGCTGGATCAAACATAGGTGCCTTAGGATGAGCACCAATTAGTACAACACAGATGACCCAATAACAAAGAAAAACATTTTCAAATGCAGGAATAACTCAATGAACTCCTGATATTTCATTGATTAGCCTCCCTCCTAGCATCTACCTGAACTTTCTCATTATCTTACTCCAGGGCTTAAAAACCCTCAGACTTTTTCTTTCAGTGAAGTTGAGTTTAGCCTTTCTCCTTTATCATGACAGTATTGAATAATGTTTTTCTTGCCTACTTAACTTTGCCTGGGGCAATTTTTGTTTTAATAGTGGTAAAGGATAAACATTTTGGTGAGCTATTTTTAAGAGGCACCATCTTCTCTGGAGAGAGAAACTGTAGAGCTCTTTTTAAAAATTATGTTCATTCTTTAGCATGTCATTCAAATATCTACTTCTCCATGGCATCTTGCCTGATTTACCCCATCACAAATAATTACTAGCTCCCTGGGATGTTGCCATATTCCATTTATAACCCTCAGCATGTATGAATTGTAGCTTTCCCATCAGATGGAGCACACTGAAGATACTAACAGTGTCTTATATATAACAAGACATGGTAAAGGTTATAGACCTTTTATAACACTGTCTCACCCTCTAAACCCAGCTCTGCAAATCTACTGAACATTTGAGAGAGTTACTAAATTCTTTAAAACATAATTGAAATAAATACACTTCTTTGTCAGACTCCAGGGCAGTGAGGACAAACCAGTATAAAAACCATTACCAAAGACAGAGATAAGAGTCCCCAGGTATGAAAAGAAGTTGCCTTACAGCAAAGTGTAAGTTTGTGAAAATTGCTCTACAGTTCTTCCAGAAACCTAGAAAGGGACTCGAGAATTGCTTGAAGATTTTCAAATCCTTCAAGAAGAAATTCTAAAAATTTTGTTCCCCTATTGGATATCTGCTGCATAATCAGGGATCACCATTCTGTCTAGAGAAATGGGCTAGAGAACTATGGAAACATGGAAGGCAGTCAGACCAGGAGCAAAAAGGGCAGGGAATCCTCCTTGGAGTTATATATTTCCAGACAGTTAAATTGAGGTAGCGAAAGACAGATGAGATTGGGAGTTATGGGCTTGCTGTAATCTTATCAGAGTACTTCAGCTCAATCCTACTTGCTGGGGGTCAGGTGAAAGATGTGGGACCATAAATACTTAAGAAAGTTGTCTAGGATTCTGTCCTATGTCAGTAGGGCCCAATGTGGCCTCTAGCAATGTATGGCATACCTTTTGAATATGAGCTACATCAACAGTGATTTCAACAACTGGGATAGCAACCTCTTCCAAAGAATAGGAGGTGTTTATATAAGGAAAAAAAATCATTGTAACCAAGAACTACTAAAGTGATCCTTATTTTTTCTACTTTTCTCATACCAACCCAGCACACTGCAAAGTAAATGAAAGGAAGAATGGGTAGGAGGCATGAGAGTACAAACTACATTCCTCATTCTCCTCCACTCCACCAGAGGGATGAAGCCATGATCTGGTCTTTGTTGAATGAGCATGTGAGTCTAAAGCAGGCATACATAGTAAGACTCAGTGATAAACATAGACTGCTTAAATTATCAAAAGTGTTAGAAAATTTGTCAAACCAGACTGAAATTTTTTTATTGTTATTTCAAAATATTATGGGGGTACAAATATTTTTGGTTACATGGTTTGCTTTTGTTATGCTTGAGTCAGGGTTATAAGTGTGCCCATCACCCAGATAGTGTTCATTGTACCTGTTAGGTAGCTTTTCACCCATCACTTCTTCCCCCTTACACCTTGCTTGATTTCCACTGAGTTTTACTTCCCTCTGCCCATGTGTGTGCTTATTAGTTAGTTCCAATTTAATAGTGAGTATATGTGGTGTTTGTTTTTCCATTCTTTAGACACTTTACTTAGGATAATTGTCTCCAGTTCCATCCATATTACTGCAAAAGGACTTAATCAATCCTTCTTAATGGCTGAATAGTTTTCCATGGTATACATATACCATATTTTGTTAATCAGTGCATGAATTGATGAGCACTTGGGTTGATTCTACATCATTGAAATTGTGAATTGTGCTGCAATAAACATTCAAGTACAGTTGTCTTTTTGATAAAATGACTTACTTTTCTTTGGATAAATAACCAGTAGTGGGATTACTGAATCAAATTGCAGGTCTACTTTTAGTTCTCTGAGGAATCCCCACACTGTTTTCAACAGAGGTTGTACTAATTTGCAGTCTCACCAACAGTGTAGAAGCATTGCTTTCTCTCTGCATCTATACCAGCATCTATTGTTTTTGGAGTTTTTAATAAAAAGCCATTGTAACTAGTGTAAGATGATATTTCATTGTGGTTTTAATTTGTATTTCCTTGATGATTCGTGATGTTGAGCATTTTTGCACATTTATTGGACAGAAGGCTTTGAAAACTTCTGTTTATGTCTTTTGCCTACTTTGTAACCAGAGTTCTTTGTAGATTCTAGTTATTAGCCCTTTATTTGATGTACAGCTTACGAATATTTTTTCCAATTCTGTAGGTTGTCTATTTGCTCTGTTGATTGTTTCCTTAGCTGTGCAGAAGTTTTTTAATTTAATCAAGTCTTATTTATTTATTTTTGTTGTAGCTGTGATTTGGGTCTTATTCATAAATTCTGTGACTAGGACTATATTTAGAAGTGTTTTTCCTACATTTTCATCTAGAATTCTTATGGTTTCATCCCTTACATTTAAGTCCTTTATCCATCTTGTATTAGTTTTTGTCAGTGGTGAAAACTGTGGATCCTGTTTCATTCTTCTGCATGTGGCTATCCAGTTTCCCCAGCACCATTTATTGCATAATTGAATTGTACATTGTTGTCTTTTTTGTCAAAGGTCAGTTGGCTGTTTGTGGAAGGTCTTATATCTGGGTTCTCTGTTCTGTTTCATTGGCCTGTGTCTCTATTTTTGTGCAAATTCCATGCTGTTTTCATTACTATAGCCTTGTAGAATAGTTTGAAGTCTGGTAATGTGATGCCTCCAGATTTGTTATTTTTGCTTAAGATTGTTTTGGTTATTCAGGCTCTTTTCTGGTTTCAAATGAAGCATAGAATTATTTTTTCAAGATTTGTGAAATATAACATTGGTATTTTGATGGGATTGCATTAAATATGTAAATCACTTTGGGTAGTATGGACATTTTAACAATGTTGATTCTAGTGATCTATGAACATAAGTTTTTCCACTTATTTGTGTCATCTGTGATTTCTTTCCTCAGTGTTTTGTAGTTCTCTTTGTAGAGATCTTTTGTCTCCTTGGTTGAATCACAAATCAACAATCTAATGACACATATTAAGGAACTAGAAAAGGAAGAGCAAACCAAACCCAAAGCCAGCAGAAGAAAAGGAATAACTAAGGTCAGAGCAGAACTAAATAAAATGGAAAATAAAAAAAATCAATGCCAAGGGTCAGTGAGATAAAAAGTTCGTTCTTTGAAAAGATAAAAAAAATTGACAGACTTCTTCCCAGATTAACCAGGAAAGGAGAAAAGACCCAAATAATCTCGATCAGAAATTTAAAAAAAAGGAGATACTACAACTGATACTACCAAAATATAAAATATCATTTGTGAGTACTATGAAAATCTCTATGCACATAAACACAAAAATGTAGAGAAAATGGAAAATTCCTGGAAACACACAATCTGCCAAGACTCAGTCAGGAAGAAATAAAACTCCTGAAGATACTGATAAAAAGCAATGAGATTGAAGCAGTAATAAAAAATCTTCTCAAAAATAGCCCCAGACCAGATGGATTCACAGCTGAATTTTACCCCACCTACAAAGAGCAGGTAATCATATGCAGAAATTATTCCATAACATGAAGAAAGAGAGAATCCTCCCCAACACATTCTATGAAGCCAGTGTCACCTTGATACCAAAGCCAGGAAAGGACACAAGAAAAAAAAAAGAAAACTATAGATCAATATCCCTTATGAATTAGGAAATCCTCCCCAACTCATTCTACGAAGCCATTAGATACCAAAGCCAGGAAAGGAAACAACAACAACAACAAAAAGAAATCGACTGACCAATATCTCTTATTAATATAGATGCAAAAATCCTCAATAAAATACTAGCAAAGAGAATTCAACAACACATCAAATTCACCATGACAAAATGGGCTTCACCCCAGGAATACAAGGATGGTTCAACACAGAAATCAATAAATGTGTTTCACAACATAAGCAAGGTTTCACAAAATAAACAAAAACAAAGACCATAAGATCATTTCAATAAATGCAGAAAAAGTATTCAGCAAAATTCAGTATCCTTTCATGATAAAACTCCTCATCAAACTAGACATGGAAGATAGAACATATTTCAAAATTATAAAAGCCATATATGACAAACCCAAACCCAACCTCATATTGACTGGGGAAAAGCTGATAGCATTCCCACTGGAAACTGGAACAAGACAGGCTTCCCACTGTCACCACTTCTATTCAACATAGTGCCAGAAGTGTTAGCCAGAGCAATCAGGCAAGAGAAAGAAATGAAGAGTATCCAAATTGGGAAAGAAGAGGTCAAACTATCACTTTTTGCTAAGGATATGATCTTATATTTAGAAAACCCCAAAAAACTTTACCAAGAGACTCCTGGAATTGATAAATAAATTCAGCAAAGTCTCAAGTTACAAAATCAAGGTATACAAATTAGTAGCATTCCTATACATCAATAACAGTTAAGCTGAGAGTTAAATTAAATACTCAATACCATTCATAATAGCCAAAAAGAAAATAAAATACCTGAAATATTTTTACATGATCCTCTTACCTAGGGAAAATTTCATCATATATGTCAATTAGTTGAACCCTGTTTTAAAGATGTGACATCAATTTTTATCCCTACCACCTACAATGTACCTTTCACATAGTGGGTTCATCTAACCATTCCATTTTGAATTAACTATTGGTAACAGATAGCTCAGAGACTGAAAAAAACAAATAAACATTCTACCAGCTGGAACAACAGTATAACTAGTGAAATTGTGCATACCTGGATTAAGCATCCATCTCTTGGTGAATAATGCTGAAATAACTGTTTTAATGGGGTTAAACTGTACATGAATTTCTTAGCTTTGTAACTTGTGTGAGGTCTTGTGTAAGGAAGAAACAGCTAGAAATTTCAAGCAAAGATACCATTGCAGAATGGCTGACAAAGGCAAATGTATAATTTACAAAAAGGTTAGCAGAGTTTCTTCCTCCAAAGATGTTATGTCCTAGAAAAGAGGAATTGAAAGATAATCCTGCCACAAAAAACAGCAACTGATTCATCCAGCCCTTCTTTCAGTAAAAATGCATCCTTTGTTTGATATTTGAATGTTCATGTATTGAGGACTTTGTGAGCTTTCTAATATCTTATTTTACCTACATGCCAGTTTATTATGTTTGAAGGCAGCAAACATACATAAATCTTAAGTGAATTGAGACAAAAACTATATCTGAATTCCTCATTTATTTTTCAAATATTTTCATCAGCTTACCTTATGAAACAGCAACCCTGAAGTCACGTACTTAAATTTCAAATTTATCAATAGAAAATTGCCACACTTCAAAGTCCTGCTTGAGTTTGTTCTTCATCTATGAAATATGTCCAAAAATATTCTTCTATTTTACCAGGGTGATACCTCACTATTAATAATAAAAACGACTGCAGCATATCTTTGTTAAAATGGAAGTGCTATGTAAATGCTAAATAAGACCAAAGATCATAAACACACAACCAGGGTGTGTTCATAATAAAGAGTAATACATTTGAATAAATAAGTGGCATACACCCCACTCAGAAATCAGAGAAGCCTTAGTGCTTAAACAGCTTGTAATAATATTCAAAGGAACACCCCTGGGGCAAGAGATTGATATTGAATCCTTTCAGAAGATAATTCTAAGTAAAAAGTATTTCATATTTTATTGATTACTGACCATGTACTAGTGGAAGACAGAATGAAAATACAGAAATACTGAATTTGGTTCTCAACACTAGTTGTAAAATAAATAAAACTGTCTAATGTGCATTTACTCTCTTTGCCACATGGAAGATCCCAAGGTTTTGCTCTGAATCTAGCCAGAGAGCAAAGGGGAATTAACAACTTTATCCATAAAAGTGGGGTGTGGGTGCAGTGTACACTGTCTGGTGGATGGGCATGCTTATAGCTCTGACTCGGGTGGTGCAAAGGCAATATATGCAACCTAAATGTTTGTACCCCTGTAATATTTTGAAATATATATATATATTTGTATAAAAGTCAGATGTGTAATAATATATGAGTAATTTTATAAGTGAAGATATTGTTTTCACAACATCCTACTAAATTAGCACTCTTAACTTTTCATTTTTGGATTCAATTTTGGAAAAATATAAATTCTCTGTAATTTAGTTGCCACTAGTATTTCTCTTATTTATAGAACTTGTATTCAGACGAAATGTTTGCCACAGGGAAGGGATCAATGACAGAATGACTTGTAGGTGTTCATATGCTAAAGGAAGGAGAACTGGGCAGGAGTAACCACCTACATTGTTCAGCAAATTCCAAAGGTTCAACTTTGTTCCTAGCCATTGCTACTCTATTATTCACTTTAGGTAGACATTTGCATGGACTTGTATTATGAGGAGCTTAGGAAGAATTGACGTTCCCTGTTCTAGTGAGAGAAACTGAGAAGGAATACATTTCAGTACTTAGCACTTAGTCCCTCAAATAGGCCTCTGAAGAAATCCTCACAAAGAACTGCTTTTGATGCCACTGCAAAAGTGAACCCAATATTCCTGGATTTATTTTGTCTTTTGTCTGAGTATTTCAAAATTTCAAATGACTTCACAAACCCCCACACTGTAATTCTTCCATTGGTGCTATAAGAGGGCAAATCTACTTTTGCTCTATTTTTTTAACAAACAGAACAGAAGTTTTCTTTAAAGTATTCTTACTAGGAATGGCCAACCTGTTCAAAAATAGCTTCACTGACAGCTTCGTGCCTTTTCAGAATTGAACTTAAGCTGTGCCTTCTCCTATTCTCTTTGAAGGACCTGAAATAATTGGAAGAATATTTTTATTATATCATCCATCTGGAAAAGGAAGGCTGAGATACTATGAGAAGGGCCATTCTTTCTTGCAGTATTTCTGGCTGTTACTTGGGGTGGGATGTTTGATATGTCATAAGAAAGACAGCTCTCATTAGATTTCCAGCCCATTTGCACATGTGCCAGAAAAGCTCAATGGGGGAAAGATCAGCATCTGATCAGTAACCTATAAAATTTCTGTGCTTTAACTTTCAGCTTTCACCAATTCTTGTACTAGCATTTTTTCCCTTTTTGTTAGTATTCTCCCTCCCTCTCTCTCTCTTATTTTCTTGCTCTTTCTTACTCTCTCTTTCTCTCTCTCTCTCTCTTTCCTTTACTGCTTCTTTACACTGAGTTTCTTAGTCATCTATCCACATGCCAAGGACCATTTGCCACTTTATAGTAATAGTAATAACCCAAGCTTATGCAGATAGTTCCCTCAGGAGCTCTGAGAATTCACAGATATACAATCCTGCATCCTGTTAAATCTGATGACTTCCCTGATGGATAGGCACATAGTATCTTCCAATTTCCCTGATTTTCTAGACAGAATTTCATGATACCTTGCCTGGTATTAATCAGACACATTGGTTTCTTCTCATTCATTAATCATCATTTATCTAAGACTAAAGAGAATAATTATGCCTGGATCAATTTCTTTTTTGAATTTGCCAATAAACTCAGCTTTGTTTGGAGTAGCTATAAGAGATAATTTCACAGATTTTGTGAATCAAAATTTAACAGGGTATCAGCAAATTCACATGCAGATGTAAATTATTAATCTTTAGATTTTATGAATAAATTGAAAATATTTACACAATAGTATTTAGAATTTTAGGTGCTGAATCTAATATTGTTTCTGAGTAACTATAGCTTAGAGATCATCACTGATCAGAAATTTTCACTTGAGGATAAAAATATGATAGAACAATGATTGGTTAAAAGTCACATAACTCATATTCAAATGCATAAGTCACAATAAGGATATAGTGAGAACCAGAAGTTGGCATTGGTAACATTAATACTTAATATCTTTCTATTAATAATTTGTCTTTTGGACCCATTATTAACCTCCATCCTCTCCTTGATCTGTTACCTTCATAACAGGGAGTTAAGCATAATGATTAAGAGAATGAGCTTTCGGAGCATCACAGAGCAGCATTTGAATCCAGTCCTACCCCTTACTTCTTATGGATAGTGGAGAGGCTACGAAACCTCTTTGAGCCTTGGTTTCATCATTGGTAGGATTTTAAAAACCCCACAAAAACAACATAGGGTTGCTGTATATACTAAATGTATATAATGGGATTAGCATGTATCAAGTATAAAGTTTGTCTTCAATAAATGATTGAAAAATAGTAATTTTTTTTATTCTTTAGTTATTATTCTTCAGGTTCTGATTTGAGCCTTCCTTCTCCAGTGAGCATCCCAGAGTCTGCCCCAACATTGTATTCATATAGCACTTGTTCCTCTGGATTTCACTGAATTTACTGAGACTTTATGTTATCTTCACGAGCTAAGATGTTTAGTGTCTTTGATGGGGAATATTAGCTAATCTGATAATCCTTGTAAATGCACTAATAAGTAAAACTCAAGTAAGATGTCCAGGTCTTTTCTATTACATAGTTTACCAATAAGCACATATTTTAAGAGATGAACTATGAAAGCTATACAAGCAGTCATTGCTGAAAGGAAGCTTGTTTTTTGTGCAGTAAAAATCTTTATTTTTTAATAAGAAAATTAAGTTTCAAGGTCTTTTCAAGGTCATACAGATAGTATATTCATCCAAGTCTAGTTAGGAGACAAAAACCACATAATTTTTTTAACTAAGTATATGTATATAAAGACTGATACATAGGTAGTGAAGAACTGAAGAATAAAAAAGAGAGCAAGCTATCACAGAGGTGGTAAATGCAGGGCACAACTTTCACTCCTGGGGCAGAGAAAAGGCTGAAATTATTGAAATTAGAAGCTTCAAGGAAGGATTCTGCAAAGCTGAAATTCATACAGGTAAATAGAGGATGCCACTGTCTCTAGGCTGATGTCTCTGAGCTCAAAAGAGAGGTCACATAGACCAGTTAGCCTGATTGTTTGGCTTTTGCTGATGTTTCCAAAGGGGGTACAATGAAGCTAGTTCTACAAATTATTGGAAATACTTCAAGCTGGATTCAGCTGCTGCTAACTGGAATGAATTGCCACTGCCAAAGTGAAGGCACATTGCTAGGATAATACTGACAGAAGGAGAAAGCCAACAGGAAGAAACAAGTTCCCTACTCTCCTTCTAATCTTTTATTTTCCCTCTAGTGCCTCCTGTTGGCAGAGCATGACAGGGAGCCAAGTGGAAAACAGAAAATGTTTGGCAGTTCCAGCCCGGTCATTACAGACTACTAAATAGCGTGGTTGGAAGCTGAGATATTTTACTAATTGGCACAATAGTTAGTGGCAATGCCAGATATACCACCAAACAAAATAGAATAACTCTAATGGTAGATGTTGGAAGTGGCAGATAAAAAGTATATCTTCAAGGTGAATTAATTTCTCTGTCTCATTTTTTGCACATGATGAATTACACAGAATTTTCCATTGGACTACCAATAGGCTTCTCTTCTTACACATAATTTATAACTTAGTTCCCACCTTGACTTCCTCTCATTTGGCCTATTCCCAGTGTCATGGAAAGTTTCAAAACCACATTTTAGTCTCTCATCTTATGATCATTTTAAAAATCAAGAGGAAAATTCCTGCAGGCAAGAACTGCAGCTTCAAGTGAGTCTTACTCCGGTTGAAAGAGATTAAACTTGGATGCAGATCACCACTCAAGAGTCCATGCTCGAGGCAAAATCATCTGCTCTCAGAAATTCTTCATTCAAGATCTTCTCTTCAGCTTTGACAGTTTACATCATTCCTCTCAATTCTCTCAGTGCTATCTTCCTCTAGTACCACTCACTTTGGTTCCTATGCTTTTGTGTACCAGTTCAATCAGCTGGCACTGAAGACATTGACCTCCTCTCCACCACTTCACAAAGATTTCCGTGGTAGTAAATGATCTGTAATCAGCTGATTCATGACACATAGTTGCCATTATCCAATAATTTTGGTTAGGTCACATTTTAGTAAGAACTTGTTACCCTAATCTCTTATCTCTAAGAGTTTTCCAATATATATGTCACTGGAAGACAGAAAAGTAGTGGTTAAGGGTATGGCTTTAGTGCTACTATGCTTGACTTGAATCCTAGTTTGGCTACATAATTTTATTACGAGACCTTTGAACAAGTCTCTGTGCTTAGATGTATTTATCCATAAAGTTCTCACTCATAGGTTTGCTGTGAAGAATAAATGAGTTAATTTATGTCAAGTGCTTGGAATGCTGACCAGCATATGGTTAACACTTAAGAGATAATAGTTCTTTTACTAGTACTAGAATTATCTTCCAAATATAAGTGAGTGAACTTTTTTGGCTTTAACATTTACTAGCTTATCTGACTTTGTAAAAATTATTTAATTTTATTGAGGATTACTTACCATACATTCTAGAATATTGCCTGAAATGAAGATAGTATTTTACTTATATGATTATTGTTAGGATTAAATGATAGTGCACAAGAGAAAAGTTAATATGCTTGAGCCAGAAATGAGACTCAGATAGACTTGTACATAGCATTGCTATGTGCTTTAAACTGACCAACCTCTTAAATATAACAGAATATTCTAGCATTTTAAAAAATGTCATAGATTGTTATAGGTAAGTTTACTGAAATGTTGATCAGCCACAAGTTTTAATTTGGGTCCAAGGAACACAGTGTGAAAGAACATGAACTTGTCCTTATCAACAGACCTATGTGAAGAGCAAGAGTTGTTGAACGAAGCCAGATAAAGGTAGAGGGTAGGGAGCCCATAACACAGGATAAGTATCTAGAAGAGAGGGCCAGACTGAGAAGCAGGGTGCAGAATGATTACAGCTGACATGTAAGAGGTGCACTTGACTACTCTAGCCCAGTATCCACCTGGGTGCTTTTCTCTTCCCATTCTCAGTTTTTCTTTTCTCTGAGAGTTAAGTAATTTCAGTATTGGGATCCAATCTCTCTGCTGTGGAAAGACCTTCCAAAGGGGCAATCATAAGAAGTAGGAAGGGCTTTCTTTATGATTAGAAAGAAGCAGACCAGGGACGTACATAGCAAAGAGCAAGATGATATAATAGTACTTATATTTGCAATAAGATCATAAAAAATTGCCTAGGATTAACATATGGCAGCATTTCTAGAGATTCTCAGAATTATCAGGGAAAGGAATCCTGGAAAATTATTCAGTTTTTCTGAGAAGATGGTGTCCTTGGTCATTCCTTTCAAAATTATATATTTGCACTAACCAGTAGTAAATCCTGCAATGTACCCACTTTGCATAGCAAAACCTTGCACACTACCTGGCATATAGCAAGTAACTAATATCCCTCACTCCAAAAAGAGTAATAATAGTCATGAATTTCCATTCAAAATGCTGGTTTTCCTATCTGTATTCCTTTATTAACATGGTTTCTTTGTTTCTAGAATATCTCCACTCAACATCCCACAGATATTTAGTATCACTGAAATTTTCTGGTCAGGAGAAGGCCCACTCTTTGAGATCCACTTCAATTCCACTATTTTCTACACCTTTGCTGCTCAAAATTTGGTTCATATATCAGCATAATCAGCATTACTTTGGAACTTGTTAACTATGAAGATTCTAGGCTCCACACCAGATCTAATGAAACAGAATCTGTGTTTTACCATGGTCTCCAAGTGATTGACATTATTATTCTTTGAAAAGCCCGAATGCCTCCCCAAATCTATACATGTTTTATACACCCTGGTAAATTGAGACTTATTTGAGAAGAGCCTATGTATCTTTGCAAATTCCACAGCCTATTGCTTTATAGATGGAACATATTTAATAATGCTTGTTAAATTGCATTTAGGATATCTGGGTCATCCATATGAAAAGTTAGTCATTTGTAGCTTCTTTTATAAACTAGATTATTGTTGTCTATAAATAGTAATATTAGAGATCAAATGCTGTGATCAGAAAACTAAAGAAAAAAACAAAAAACAGAGACTGTCAGTCTTCTTGCCTTCCCTTTCCAACAATAAAATTTTACATGCTTTCCTTCAAGAAAAAAAACCTACAACACATTTTTCTAACAAAGAGAAATCAAAGACTAATAGATATTCTCCATGTTAATCTTCTGGCCCAGACTAGATTCACTCAATAGTATATTATATTATATTTGACATTTTATTACAATTTAAATATGTAAAAATTGTATTTCAAAGGGAAATCAGAGTGTACATTTACTTGTACAGGATTTTTTTCACTTTTTGTTTGTATTCTTAGCGTATTATTTTCTTACTAACTCAATATTGCCCACATATTCTTTTAACTTATGTTCCTTCATCATTTGGGTATGTATCACTGGAATACAAAAAGAGAAGCGCAGCACTCCTTGTATTATTTTACTAGGAAATCTTTTGAAATTTCCACTGAAATGATCTGTCTTGAAAATTTCTAATCACTATCTTAACTGCTCCAAAGTAGAAAATTTTGAGTTATTTCTCTCAAAAGTGTTCAGCTCTGTCTCCTTCCTATACAATAAACATATCAATGAGAGTTCTTAGATTGTATTCTGAGAAGCAAATGGGACTTTATATGACTGATACAACATATAATAGTTCTAATGTGGCATTTCACTGTCTGTATGAGATCCTGAAATCTTGTGTTCACAACACAGAAAAGCTTTACAGGTAAAGGGAAATTTTGTTAGGTTTCTCTTGACACCGTAAGTATTTTACAAGCCTATTCTCTGATTATACTGTATTCATTTTAATCTTATTACTGCTATAGAAAACAAAAGAAATAGGCATTAACACTTCAAAATACTATTCATTTTATATTCTATAAAAGACAAGCTTACATAAAGATTTCTATAAAATTTTCAGGCACCAAAACGTGCTTTCATGAAACGTGGAATTAAAACAAAACGCA
Organism: Cheirogaleus medius; assembly: GCA_008086735.1. Lineage (NCBI taxonomy): Eukaryota > Metazoa > Chordata > Mammalia > Primates > Cheirogaleidae > Cheirogaleus > Cheirogaleus medius. The sequence goes on from VBSM01003176.1 coordinate 57,872,377, forward strand.
CTTTCATTTTAAGGAAAAGAAGATAATAAGCTATGTTATTGTAAGGAAAGCAATTCACTTCTGTTCTGCATAGAAAATATGCATTCATTTATTCACATGATATTATAACAGGCTAAGATGGGCTAACATTGTGAGTCCCATAAGGCATGTATTTATGAATCAATGTGCCCTCATGAATCTTACATTCTAACAAATGCAGAAACAATATATTAATGAAGAACAAAGACCATATAATTAAACGATGATAAAGAAATGAAGTAAAGGACCAATGACAATTAAGTGAAAACAGAGTAAAGAATTTTCTGAAGAGGTTGCATGTAAGTTGGGAGCAGAGAGCTTGAGGTGGGTATTGTTGATATTTTTAAATAACTGAAAGAAAGTTAAACTATGTTGTGAAAAATAATTGTATGAGTTGATTTAAAAAGTGAGCTACAGGCTAGATTATTTAGGGCCTTGTTGAGCATGGAAGTTCAGATTTCATCTAAAATATGATTGGCAGCTATCAAAGAAGTTTAAGCAGGGGAGTAAAATTGTTAAATTTACCATTAAAAAACATTTTCCTAGGTACTAAATGGATATTAGATTGGGTAGAGCAAAAAAAAAAAATTGAGAGAAAATAAAAAGATAGTGAACCTGCTAAAGCAAGAGAAAATCTTGGCTTGGACCAAGGTTTTGGCAGTAATGATGGAGAAGAACAGCTAAGTAAAACATACATTTTAGTGGAAAGGTCTTTAGACTTCCTGGTTGATTAGATAGGGAAAGTAAATTAGCTTTAATGAATGTGGTCACCAAATAGGCCTCTTCTTTACCTTATAATATGTTATGGTTTGGGCATGGAATTGTCTTCAATAAAGTACAGACTTTCTCTATTTGTTATTTGGCTTTTTGAATTTTAGCCATTTATTGTTTGTAGATGCAAGCAATTTAAAGTGACCCTATTGAAGCAAAAAAGGAATTGATGAGAAAGATAAAAGGCATCTCACAAATGCAAAGATCAAATTAACCAACTGAGTTTGAAAGACTCCTGGAATTTCCAGAAATTATTAGAGCAGGATCCCACACTCACCAAGGTACCAGGGTTAGAATAAAACCTGGTCACTTTTTCTATCTTTGTATTATTTGCCCAAAATTCATTGTTCCAGAAGAGAGGGTATACTTATATATTCCTTTGCACTATTGGAGTTATACAGGAAAGAACTTGTCAAAAAACCTGCCCAGGACCTTTTCAACTGCATGGTGAGAGCCAATATACACCTTAAATTGCAGTCAAACTATCACTGCATGAAACACGAAGAAATAATTTCCCAAAAGAAGGTGAATTCTGGGAAATCACAAACCTAAAAATATCCATGAAAATAATAGAGTAGTTTATCTTCCAGCTTTTATTAGTAGACTATATATGTTTGTTCTTCAATGTTGGCCTTAAAGATATTTATTTTATTTCATTCATGGAATGGAATTTAGAAGAAAATATTCCATAGATGGTAACATGGAATGATTCAGAGTACATTGAAGAAAGTGCGTTATTTAGTTGATGAAATTTACCTGCAAGACATGGGAATATCTTCCTCTAGCTTTTACATATGACCAGTGTTTACAGATTTGGGTCACTATTAATAGTTGTTCAGTAATTCTCTTCTTTTTTTTTTTAATTTTTTTATTTCATTATATTGTGGGGGTACAAATATTGTTAGGATTACATACATTGCCCCTGCCTACCCTCCCCCCCACCCCGTGCCAGCGCTCCAAGCATGTCAACCCCCTGGAGATTCATGTCACACCCCTTATGTAGGTATACATTCTTCCCCTCCCCCCCACCTGCCCACCAGTTTAGTTCTTATATCACTTTTATTTTGCTCCATTTACCACACATCTGTCTGTTTAGTCCAATTCCTATATTAAAAGCAATAATGGAACTAAACATCCTTTTGAGTTTTTCTATTACCAGTTAAATTTTACATTGTTTTCACAAATATTATGAAAATTATATTGTTATATGAGACATTAATAAACAAACACAAAGAAATAGGCATCACTTCACTACTATACCTGCTTTTAAAGATATACTCGGAAGAACGATTTGGATGTCACCATCAAATAAAACTAAACTACGTGATTATTTATCAAAAAATAAACCCGTCATATATACAAACATAATGAATGAGATGTGCAACATTTAGGGGATGGTTATGCTTGAAGCTCTGCCTCGAGTGGGGAGGGGGGATGGGCAATATACATAACCGTGATATTTGTACCCCCATAATATGCTGAAATAAAATAAATAAATAAACCCATCAACATACTTTTTTTTCTTCTTCTTACTGTATGGTAAATCAAAACGCATTGTTCCTTTAGCCTGATGTCCTGGAGGGGGCTTATTAAGGAGTATTTTTGTACTGTAAAAGACTTAAATCAAATCTGGTAATTTAAGCATAGCACATAATAATTAGATAAATTTGTAAAAGTACTCTTGAGGAGCAACACTATAAAAACAGCGTTGTTGAGGCGATGTTGCATAGTGGTTAAAAGCCTTGGCTTTGGATTCAAATATGGGTCTGGATCCTACTTCTTCCATTTATTATTTGTATGACCTTAAAATTAATTATTCATCATAATTAATCATAAGTAAGTCATACATTTTTATAAATAAAATAAACAAAAATACACAGAAGTGCTTTTAGTAATCAAATTTATTGATTGATATATTTTAAAGTACCCAATAATTGTCCATGATGATGATGTGATGATGATGATATGATGATGAAGATGGTATAAAGAAGTATGGTAGGAACTAGAAAAAAAAATCTGCTGTGATATTACCATTGCTCCAAGGATAATATGTGAACTAAAGCAAAGAAAAGCAGCAGAAATTCAAGGAGACTCACAGATCACAGTAACATCCTTTCTCAGAAAATTCTTGGGCTTGTCAGTTAGTGACTGAACTTTAATATTACTTGACAAAGTTCATTTTATTCTATCATATTAACCTTCTTCCTCCAGTCAAAATTATTGAGGCAGGTGGTAGGATTGCTGGCCATGGGAAGCTATCAGCACAACATTGGACTGTTAGTTACCAAAGGAATCTGAGGAGAATACACAAGTGGTGATTTTTTTCCCCCTGGTGAATTTAACAGCATGAAATCTCAGACAGTCTTTCCTGCCATATCCAACTTCTTTAAAAAAATAAAATAATATAAAATTGTAGACTGCTTGTTTTAATGAGAGTGCAGAATGCTGTCCACATCCTAGAGTAATCCTTTTCAGGCAGAAATACTGGGTATAATTTTCTACATAAATGGAAAAAAGTAATCTTATCTCCAGTATATTCCTCTTCTGTGTTATGCAGGTTTAGCCAGGCTAAAGCTGTTGAGAGAAAATTCTCCACTCGGATGAGAAGCAAAGATGAGAAGAGGTATTGCAGTGGTGATGGAAAGCTTTATATAATGAGACAAATCTCAGCACCTCTGGGAACTCATTCGGTATGGAAACCATTTCATGTTTCTTTCATTATGGGAATGATACACTGTCTATTAAAAGTACAGAAGTGAGATTGTCCAGACAGTTATTTTAATAGGGTGACTTGCTTTGGATCGTCATTTGATTTTTTAAACAACAGCATGTAAGCCTATTTTTCTATAGCACCATGCATCAAACAAGTCCAATCTATCATAGTATGGTGGAGTTAGCACCTCTTATTATATAAACTTGTCAGGGCATTACAACATAAACAACACATTCTGCCCAGCTGCAAAACACTTATTCTAGGAGTCCATTTAGTTTCATAAACTTTTTCTAAGTCTCTGACACCTTAAACAAACTATGACAGGCATTTATATTGTATTCCAAACAAGAGGAATAACTCACTATATAAAATGTATCTATAGACTACCAACAAAAGAAAAAGATATGAGTAAAATAAATCTCTTGTGGAAAAAATATTAGACATATTAATAATTCCTAGGAAAATATTCACTTTTCTTTTTCTGTCATCAAAAAAGGACATGTGAAAGGATAAAATTTAGCTCAGGCTCAGAAATCTCTTTCACCTTTGGTTTACATAATTTTTTTCTTACTGGTAAAAGTAGAGTTTCTTTTTGGTGATGGTATTGTTATGTTTTCCTATGCTGATTCATTTGATACAATACTATTTAAATACAGATATCCTAAGGGTAAATACATATACTTATTCTGTAACCGGAAAAATGGACATAACAATGTGTATCTGCCAGAAATCACAGGTAGCTTTCTCCCACCTAATATTCGTTTGTGCACAAGTGCACGTGTGTGTGTGTGCATGTATGAGTGTATAAAATAGTAAATAAAATAATGAAGTAAGACAGACTGTTCTGGGCTTACATATCTATTTTCTATAGAGTAATTACTCTTCCCTAAACTGAGCTTCCTAACTGAAACGTGCCCTAAGGCAATTCTGCATTATAGCACTGTGGTTTACAGAACTGATCCCAATTTCTTCCATCCATACCATTTAGAAGTCTCCCTAAGTATTGACAAGAATGAGCTACAGTCATTCACAGACGAGAGCAAGCTTATATGAAGAGAGACAAGTACACTTTCAAGGGACTAAGATTTGAAATATTGATATAGTCACATTAATTGAATTTTTGCCTTGAGAAGTGATTACAAAAATGTTGCTCCAATATTAATTTGTATCTGCTTTGGATAGGATTAACATTAATTTCTTCGGCAGTCCCCATTACTCTTTTATTATTCATTAGCATCTCTCTTCGCATGTGTAAGAGACCTTGATGAAGCATGTTTATTCATAGACTAACCTTTTTAAATAATTCTAACAGCTCTCTAACAGTAACCTTCCTGGCATGCTGAATATCTTGTCTTTGTTTCATTATTCAATGCTTGCACTCTATCCTCCACTTGAGATGCTGAACATGAATCATACTCCTCTTCCTATTGCTCTCTTCCTCCCACTAAAATGTCCTCTGCAGCCTGTTCCCACAGGAGAGCTCTGTTCACAAAATACTGCAGCAAAATTGTCTCTTGGTTGAATCGGGAACAGTATAATTTCCACAGATCTGGAGTGCAATTATTGATTTTTTTGTAGCTCATTAAATATTTGTTACCATATTTTAGCTCATTGTTCGTTTACCTTTTGTCAGAATATTTGAGTTTGTCTTTGATGAAAGCTCTGGAGGTGACATTTTATCTTTTCTTTGTGTATGTAAGCCTCAAGCTTATTTTTCTGAGCAGATAAAATGGACAAAGCTATGAAAATGAGAGTGGGAAAACTAGAAGAAGAAAAGTGGAATTAGTAAAGTAATTATATTTTTCTCCAAGCTGTGATATGATTGTCTTTATTTAAGCCTCATAAGGCTGTATAAATACTTGAAAATGAGCAAATAAAAATTTTCATTTCAATTATAAGCTCAGTAATAGACACCTTAAAATAAAACCTAAAACTCTATCTCGCACAAAATCATAGGTTTTTATTCTTTTTTTGAGTTGGGTCAAAATATTTTACCAAAATACATTTTTAGATTTTTTTTGGCTGTACGCCTTATTTTTATGACATTGAGGGGACACTATGTATAGAATTTGTCCAGGAAAATAAACTTCTTTAGCAACAGTAAAAGAATAATTATTTTACTATATTTTACTAAGTTTGAGGAAGAAAATTACATATTTTCCTACAGTCACTCAAACAAATCTTCCTCCCATAGCTTCTTATATTTTGTCGTAAAACAGAAATTTAGAAAAAAAATCAATTTAGTAGAGTTTGCAAACACCCTAACAGTTGGCATTTAACAGATCATAGAAATTATGTAATATTATTTTTACCATTTTCTTCATAAACACAATAAATATAAATCTAATTTTAAAACATTTCACTTTTTAGCTTCTAATATGTTTGGATTACACTGGGTAATTTATTATTATTAATTGTTTGTTTTGTTAGCTTTTTCCTTTTCATGTTAAGGACTGAAACCTCTACTGCCAAGCTCCTTCAGCAGGCATTATGCATGTCAAACAAGATTTCATTTTACCAAACCTATTGCAGTCCAAAGGAAGTCTCCTAACAAAAACTACCCGAGGCTATGGTGAACAAAAAGTTCTAGGTTTGACAAAAAATTCCAAATCAAATAGTCTGGGCATACTTTATAATTTGTTACAGCAAAATTTAATTCAAATTAATGAAATCTACTATTGACTTCACCTCCCTCAGTTACAGGATATTATAGGTTACAACTTAAGCAACATCTGCTCTAACATACAAATAAGAAAATGAACTTCTGCAAATCAATAAGGGATATTCTCATTGTCGGGCTAACTAGAAGCCAAAGGAAAAAATAATACCTTAGATATTTTAGATCTCTGCTATGATCCAAGAGGTTTAAATTGTTTAAAGCAAAAGATTCCTCTCATGAGTAGAAATCTAGATGGATATTTGGTATGTAAAGCTAATAGAAAGACGAACTCAGATTAGGAGAGTGAAAACATGACCAGCTCCTTCCTCTCCTTTCCCCTTTGGGCACCCTTGAGATCCCTGAGGTTCTAGCTCAATGAGACAAAATTTGAAGCCACTCACAGAAAGTCTTCTAGACATAGGAAAGCTCAATTCCAGTTAAGGGTTCCTTCATGAAAGAGTGGCTCTATTCTAATAAATAACTTGGTGATTTATTAGTACAAGAACTAGATAATTTCTTCATTTTTTTTACTTTTACTGTACTTTTAGTATCTGAATAAGACATGTATATTCCAGGGAGGTAAATCTACAGGTAAATTGAAAAGAAACAACAAAATTAAAACTTTCCCATTCCCATCAATAACAGGTAGCTAATTATTTAATAATATTCCAGACATTTTAGTTTTTATGTCTCATTGAAATGTTTTTACCAATACAAATATAATCATGCTCAGCATATATTAATATCTATCTATATCTAATATATATGTGTATATATATAGAGAGAGAGAGACAGTGCTTACTTTCCATGATTCCATGATAACTTTTGGTTAAATTATATATATTTTTATATACTATATAGATATAAAAATATATGTTTATAGTACTTTAAAAATTTCAGTATGTGTTGTAGTTTTTCATGTCAAATACAGATCTATTCCTGTGATTTGAAAATAGCTATATTTTTATTATATATTGGAAACATAATTATATTTAAAAACCTCTACTATTGGATATTTAGATTCTTTCCTGTCCCTTGTATATTTCCAAATATTAAATACACACACACACATAAAAACACACACACATAGGCTATATATATATATATATATGTATATATATAGTCCCAACCAAACTGAGATTAACAGCTTTCAGAATATATCATTGTGATGTTTGTGATTACTTTTTCATGGTGAATTATTAGAAATAAAGGAGATGGAAGAAGTAAGTCAGATCCCAAAGGGCATACATAAATTGAATGTTTTTGATACCTACTAATGAACATTTTTCCATAAAGTTTATTCCAAATTATGTTCTCCTTTACCAGTTTATGAGATTAGCTTTTCCCCAAGTCCCTATCTTCCCTTTGTTGGCTATTGTTCTTAATCATCATCAAAGATATGTTACTGCTTTTAAATTTGTTACCAAATAATTTTCTTATACCATATTCTTATTACACTGGGATTGTTTTCTGGAAATTCAATCCCTACCCTATATATCCCATTTATATGCATGCCTATTCTTTTATCACTCTAGCATATTTTCAATTATTGATTTATAATGAATTTTAATATCTGGTAGTGCAAGAACTACTTCCTTACCTTTCTTTTCTACAATTTGTTAGCTGTTCTATTTTAATTTTCCTAGGTAAGGTTTAGAATTAATTATTTCACATTTATTTGAATACCAGAAACAAAATGGTATTTTAATTGAAATAACAGTAAATAGAAAGATCTATTTGAGACTAATTACCTTCTTTACAACATTATGATTACTCATCCAAGACAAATAGTTTTAGTCCATTTATACATTTTTTAAACAATTAATATAGTCCATACTTTTTAAATACAGTACTCGCTTATACATTTTTGTATATTTTACTACTTTTAGATATAGTTTTGTAGCTTTTTTTTGTTTCTGTTCTATTTTTTACATATAAGCATTACTTTTAGTAAAATGTGTTCTTAAGTGTATTATAATTTGTGTTCTTGTGAATGGGACTTTTTAAAGTTATAATTTATAAGTGATCTTTTCTGGAAATATAGAATAGATACTAAGTTTTATATATTGATATTGTAACTGGTTATTCCAATAAACTTCTTGATTCAAAAGCTTTTCAATTTATAGAATTAGGATTAAGACAATCCTATAAAGTTAAGACGAATAATTTAGTTTTTTTTTTTTTTTGGCTAAAGTTTATTAAGAATGAAATGTCCGATTTCCTTAAGTACTAAGTTTCCCAGTTGATATCCCTGACATTTTAGTTTGACACTTCTTGTTTTATTTTTATTGTTAAGGTACATCCTCAGTCTTGTAAATGCACATTTTGGCCTGTGAATATCTGTCACTGTTTTTTTCTTTGAGAGCAATTTTGTGAGACTATTGATAAGTCAAAAATTCGTGTTATTTTCGAACATGAGTTTTGTCATGGAACCAATGCAGAGCGAATCATCTCAACCTACATGTGAATTAGCATCAAGGTTTGATGTTACTATTCCAACAATATCAGACTATTTGAAACAAATAGGAAAGGTAAATAAGCTGGATAGATGGGTTTCACATTAATTAAAGAACTGTCAGAAGAGACATTGTCTTGAAGCTTGCCTTTCTTTGCTGTCACAACATAAAAATGAATATTTTTATTCCATATTGTTTTGTGTGATGAAAAATGGATTCTTTGTGACAATTAAAAGCATTTGGCACAATGGTTGGATAAAGATGAAGTTCCAAAACACAGTCCAAAACTGAGTATTCATGCAAAATGCTAATGGTGTCTGTTTGGTGGTACAGAGCTGGTATTATCCACTATAGCTTCATGAGATTTGGTCAATCAATTACAGCAGATATCTACAGCAACCAATTGGACAAAATGATGAGGATGCTTGTGATTAAGCAACTGAGACTGGTCAATAGAGGCAAGCCAATCTTCTTGCAAGACAATGCTCGACCACATGTCACACAAACAAAGATGCTCAAACTACAGAAGCTGGACTTGGAAACTCTCAGTCATCTACTGTATTCACCAGACCTTGTACTAAGTGACTACCACTTCTTCCAGGCTTTGTACCACTTCTTTCAATGAAAAATATTCAATTCTCAACAAGCTGTGGAAAACACCTTTCCTGATTTTATCACCAGTGGCTCTCCAGACTTCTTTGTTGCTAGCATAAACAAGCTACCATTAAGATGGCAAAACTGTGTTGAAAGTTTAGGGGCACACTTTGATTAATTGTACTGCTTCTTGTTTGAGATATAATAAACTATACTTTTTATTTGAAATTGGACATTTCATATTTATTTTATCCATTCTTCCTTTTATGTCTTTTAATTGCTTTAAAAAAATCCTTGGTCTGTCTTAGTTTCTTTTTTTTCATTCAGGAATGACACATCTTCCTGAGCTCTTTTGAAAATGCCAAGAATTACTCTTGCTGGTGCAATATTGCTTTTATCATTATTTTCTTCTGCTTCAGTCATTTTTATATGTTCTCCTTTCACATCCTCTGGTTACTCTTTTCAATTGCCCAATTTTCAGTAATTCATCATACACCCATAGTGTTGCTCTTTCTTATCTATCCTTAGTCTTGAAAAAATATGTTCCATCTAGACATAATATTTGTGGAAAACAACTGAGCAAGTGACTTTCCTTTGTCCCAGTCTTTGGTCTTTGGTTCAAGAGTTTAACACTTCTCAAATATATAGCTTGTAGAATGGATTGATATTCAGAGCTTCTAAAACAATTCCCAGTGTCTCATAGGTAGGGAATTTCTGAAGTGAATGGTTGTGTTTGAGATCCTTTTCCCATGGTACAGAGACATACTTGGATAATTCTATCTTGTTCACTCACTCAACACAAAATTAGTGGCAACTTACTGTGCAGGGCAAATGCCTTGAATGTTTGCAAGGCAAGACCCTTTGCTTCCATTCTAGGAGAATGATACATAATGTGTAAAGAGGCAGCTGCGCCATAAGGACTGGGATTGAGTAAATGCAGAAGTTTGTGAGAGTATGAAAAAAGAGCACTTGCTACCAGCTGAGGATATTCAAGAAAGGCCGAGACATAAAGGAGTAATGGAGTTAAACTTTTAACAGGTGAAATATGATGGAGAGTAAAGCTTAAGCAAAAAAAGATTTCCAAGTGCAAAGGTTTAAAATCAATAGTGAGAATAAGCATTATGTGAACAAAAAAGTATTTTGACAATTTTGGAACACTGAATGTGAACTGTTTTTGCCTGTGAGGTAAGACTGGAGAGATAAGCAATTAACTGACTGCGAAGGACATTGTAAGCAATGTTCAAGGGGGTTATTATCTGCAGAGTAATACTGCCACATTGAAAATTTAATCAGGGAAGTGATGTGATAAACTGCATTTTATAAAGATCTTTCTGACTTCAGAGTGGAGAATTGTTTGGAGAGGAGCACGGAGAGATTGTGAAATCAATTAAAGCACTATTGCGCTAGAAGAGAGATAATGTTGCCTGTCAGGGGGAATGGGAGTGAAGCAAGAATGAAGAGATATGGGTAGATTTTTCAGATATTTAGGAGTTGAAATCACTGGACTTGGTAATAGATCCATGATGTGAAAGTGAATGAGAGAGGTCAATGATTGTGGTCTCTGGCTCTAGCGACTGAGTCATTGATAATGTTACTTCTTTCAGTGATATTTAAAATAAAAGGAGAATTAGTTTAGTTAGTGTATGTGTTATAGAAATGGGTATGGGGGACAGATTATGTAAAAAGAGAATGAATATAAAATTATTATATTAAAAATGGCATAAATCAGTGAATTTCAACTAAACTATTCTTTTAGCAAATCAACTTTACCATGGGAGAATCAAATCTCCTTATAAAATTTTTCAGTTTTTTTTTCCCAGTAATCTCTTCCCTCTCTCTTATTCTCTCTCTACTGCCACGCACAAGGAGATTTGGGGAAGAGATAAACAGATTATATTCTTTACTTTTAAATGATGTTCTTTTTTTTCCCATAAATTATAGCATCTAAAGGTATTTTAAAATTAGAGTGATATGTAATAGTATGGCCACTGCAACAAAAGAATCATAGCATACCAAGACTTTAGCATGTGAATTGGGAGAGATTAAGTGTCAGAGTCAGAGTCTGACGAAAGTTTTCATCATTTTGCCTCTTTTTGGTCTTAGATTTCAATAGGACTAGCACATTCTGTCTTTTGCCCTCTCACAAGGTATGTGACCACCTAACTATCTCTCTAAAATCCCTATTTCTCTCCACTTTATCTTATGATAGGTGTTGTTCAATCACATGTGGTTGAAAAAACCTTATGTTCCTGGTCTTCATTGTCTATTTTCCTCTGTGGTCGTATTTGAAGGGACTTCAGGTTATGCCAACCTTTCACACAGTATTTCCTCTCAGTGCAACTTTTTGAGAAGCCAGCTCTTGTCTGTGTGTGTGTGTCTCTGTGTGTGTGTTTGTGTGTGTGTCAAATAATCAAAGACATTTTTGAAGTAAGTTCATGGATTTCTTTGGCAATAAAATTCACTCAAAATTTGACTAGATTTCTGACTTACTTGTTTCCAGCCAATTTGCCAATTCCATGTGCCAAAAAATGAACTGAAATTCTTATCTAAACATAATGCCTAAACGAAATTTATTTACTGCTCTCCTTCATTCCCTACTTTTCCTCAAATTAATAGTCAACTACAAATTTCAGGCTACTAAAAACAATACGTGAGTACTTCACATTTTTAATCTGTTTTTTTTTTTTTTTTTTTTTTGCAACATTCTGTTATTTTGTTCATCTGAGAAACTTTATCTGGACTTTGTCTCTTAAAGCTTTCTAACACTTTTATCTCATTCTTTTGGGGATCTAGTAATAACCAATTTTCCTACAATTTGAGGTCCCAAATTCTAGATTCTCTATATTGCTCTTCATTTTTCCTTACCAAATGCCCAGCTCTTTTCTGAGTTTCTTTCTTTCTTGTAATATTTTTCAAAAAGCAAAAGGAAAACCAACACACTATTTCCAATCATTCCTCCTAGGACTACAGGCTCAGTAGTTACTTAATCTGCCTTCTAAGTATCACAGATAACAGTCAGTGATTTTACCAAATGCTTGCCTCACATAGGTCTCCATCTTTTCAGTCTCTGATATCTGTTTCTTTATCATCTTCTCATTGACTACCAAACCAATGCCGCACAATTTGGTTTTTGTTTTGGCCATTCCCTATTTCAAAAAACAAACAGCTATATCAATTTAGGTAATGATCCTTATTTAAATATATGAACCCAAAATCTGTGTTATTATCCTATAGACTTTATTTCTAATTCATAGGAAGTTTGTATTAGATTTTCCTGATAGGCTCAATGCTCTTCTCAAAATGATAAACAGAAATTCATGTTTATTCTATCTTGTGTATTTGCCATCTTCCATTTGTGGTTTCCAAGATCACCATGAGTATCTGCCTCAAGCTTGTGGAGTAGGAAATTTAACGTGGGAGGATTTTATGTGCCAGACATGGAAGAAGTCCATATCAAGTTAGTTTAAATTTTGTTGGCTAGAACTCAGTCACATAGCCACACCTACCTACAAAGGGGCCTGGGAAATATGGACTCATACGTGCCCAGGAAGAAGTGGAAATGGGTTTGGTGAGCAATTAGCCAGCCTCTACTCTACCAAACATCATTATAATTTACCTCAGCTTCCACTCCACCTCCTTTATATTTAGAGAAGAATTGTAGCTTTTGAGTCAACAAGCTGGATGACTGCCATGCCTTTGTGGCTCCTTGAGGCCATGACTTTTTCTGGTCGGGCTATTCTGTGACTTCATGTAGGAACTGGACCTTCAGATTCTGACAGCTCAGGAGGCCAAGACCTTGTCAGGTATAATAGCAAGAAGCCGGGCACGTTCATACTTGTCCTAAAGTGTTATACAATTGGCATTAGGAAGTTCTCTAACACTTAGTTCAAGCAGGAGCAAAAACAGGACTAAAGCAACTAGAAAACAGATATGCATTTTCTGTAGTCAAGGCAAAATTCTGACTTAGTAGGAGAACTGATAATGCATGCAAAGCAGCAAGGAGGGTCAGACACAGACAAGCCAAATGGCATGAGATGAGTTGTCCCGACACAGATTTTAGGATTAGAGGCATTTTAATTTTTAATCCAGCAACCTGGGGCTTCCTAATCAAACCACTCGATCTTCCTGGGAGGCCCATGATCTACAGGGTGCTGAAAATTATCAAAGGACTGCAACAGTAAAACAAAAAAGTATACAAAAGACAAGCAACTAGTCACTTAAACTTTTTAAATCTATCTTTATTCAGGGGAGAAAAGGAATATAAATTCAAACCCAGTTTGTCTGCTGGTGAGGCTACGAGGATCATCCGGCTTACCGTGAACAAGCTTCCTGACGGCAGGTTTGCCAGGAGGAGCCGATCTGCTTCCCTGATTAAGTGTCTCTGCTGGAGCATACCTGCTTTCAGTTATGACTGTCCTATTTAAAAATGACTATGTTTTTGAATCTCACCTTCCCTCAGGTGAGTAAGATCATCCAGTTTGGAGGGTTGAAAACGGTTGTTAGAATTTTTGTTTTATACACATTCCCTTTCAGCCACTACCGAATTACAGTTTGTGGGAATAAAAGCCAATCAAGCTTACACCTATTATCTAAATATCATTTAAAGATTACTAATCAGTTTAATTGATCCTCTCAATCAAAAATTGAAAAATCATCTTGCCCTTAAATGACATCAGTGTCACCGTGATTGAGAGTTGGTTCTCCCCATATCTATGCTGATGAAATATTTGATAGTATTGCCTATTTAATGGGTTTAAAATATCCTGGAGCCTGGATATGAAGTGAAATGTTCACAGTTTTAAAAGACTTGGCTAGAGGCTATTTGGTTATTCTTGCTGTTAAGTTTTCTCTTCTGATTACTGCATAGTCATTCCAATTGTTCACTTCACAATTAATCATGAAGACAGGCTAAAAGATCAAATCAATAGGCCTTGGCCAAACAGGGTACACTGAGGAGATTTGGCTCTGGCATAATTGTGTTCTGAGGATAACTCTTTCAGTACTACTCATTTCATAGATACCTAATAAGTAATTGATGTTGATGAAGTTGATTGCTATAATTGCAAAAGTAGGAAAATAATAAGCAGAAACCAAATTTTTAGACAAGCTCACACTATTCTGCCATTTGAAAAGGGAATATAATTTTTCTTGCTTCTGAAATTTGCTTTTACCCCCAAAGTCAAGATGCCACAAAATTAGCATAGCCATCAACACTATTCAGCACTTAACTCACAGAATGATTTTTAAATGTATTTGTAAGTTAAAAGGAATTTCCAACATGCTGAGCGATGTGATCTGTCATATTAGTCTAGATGGCAGGTGCCTAAACTTGCTCTGTGAAAAAGTATTTACAGAGTTTTTGCTCAAGAAGTCATAAAGAACATACGTGGGAGATGATTGTTATTTAAGTTTGTGAATTATAACTATTGTGAACTTCTTTTTAATCAAAACCACCTACACCAATTAGTTCATATTTTGTATCAAAGTGATTATTTCCAAACCTCATTTTCTCTAATCAAATCGTTGTTTGTTAAAGAAACATGGCAAGCTGTCAAATGAGTAGAATGTCTTTTTCTAATCCTGACTTATTAGTGTAATTTTCCCTTCAAGATAGGCAGCAAAAATATCCAGAAGAGCTATAATTGGCTATGGAATGAGACAGTCAGTCGCCTCTGGCAATTGAGGTGAAGTAGGTTGGCTGTTGAATTATAAAGCTCCTATTTTTCCTTGTTAGCTCTTGTCCCTCCCTCGTACCCATCCACATGGGTAAGTTTAATCAGCAGTTCTATAGTATGAAGCTCCATGGTACTCTGGACTTGTATTTGAGCTCAGTTTCCTACTGATTAAACATATGAGCTTGAAAAATGACTTCAGTCCTGTAAGTATTAGTTTCCTTATCTGCAAATCAAGGATGACACGACTTACTTTGTTAAAGTAGCTAAAAAGAATTAAATATAGTGTATATAATGCACATAGCAGGAAACACATGCTAAATAAATGGCAGCAATTATTATGACAAATTGTTATATTCTGTGAAATAACAATTTATCTAATTTGAATTGCATAGTAAAAGAATCCCACCCTCCTTCCTAGGGCATGACCATACTTATTCCATGGCCAACATATTAAATGTCAAGTTTAAGCCCAGAGTTAAATTTTATAGCCAACTATCAACTCTAGAAAATGGAGGTTGATAATGGAAGTGCTGACAAATCTTTTGATGTTTTCAAGAATGTAATGGGCTTCTTAAGAAACTAGAGTTGCAAGGTAAGCTGTTTACTTTTTTCTGCTAAGAAGGCAATTATGCAGGCCTGTTGGAGAAGTTTATGATATGATTAAACAGTCAACATTAAATCAAATGGTGATTGACTCCCCCAGAGGCAGTTTACCTTCATAGTACTTTTGAGTTACTGAATTGTATTTTCAAATGTCTTTGCACTGGACTATGGGGAAGGAATTCTCAATGTTTTTAAGAGAGTGTTAAAATGAGTTGATAGGGGAATGACTTTAAAAAAGAAATCCTAATTTCAATATTTTGCTAAATGAGAAAAATTACCTATATTTGAATTTTCAAAATCTTCCATATAACTAAATATCTGATCCAGACAAGCTACTGAATATTTTGCTCGTGTCAATTTGCATCAGATTTACATTTGATACACTGCAAAGTAATTTGTGTTAACACATGTAACTAACAAATATTACACTTTAAATCTGTGTAATATAAAAGAAAATAAATCTGTGTAATAAATCAATTTGTAATTTATTTCTAATACACTACATATTTGTATTTTTATAAGTACAAAAATATATTAAATACATTTCAGAATAGGATTGTGTATATTAACTGTAGAAAATAAAATGATGTTAGTAAACCAGTCTGTAAAAAATATGATTTTATATTTATCACTTGCAATGATTTATTTACTATCACAGTATCTACATGGAATAAAAATCTATAGTCTTCTATCTTCTGATATGCACTAAAAACTAAATATTAACCTCCTTATCAGTGACTCTACTTTAAAAATGTTAAAACAATATAAAGGGAAAGTACATTCTACTCAAAAATAGATCTGCTCAAACAATGTAATAATAATATGGAATTGGGAAGGTTATATACCTTATTAAGCCTCAAATTTAGCTAGTATAAATTGGAAGTAAAAAAAGATTAAATAAAACATAATGGGGAGTACTTCAAGTTTTACATAAATACTCAAAATTATGATTATGATGAGACAGTTGTGCTTTTCAAAACAAAATAGCCTTAAGAAGGATAAGAGGATGTTTATTTAATGGGTAATGTAAAATAGTGGTCAAAAGCATGGAGTCCTACATTGCCTGGATTCAAATCCCTGCTTTTTCTTAATTAGCTTTGTGACTTTGGGTAGGTTACTTAAACTCTCTTGTCCTTACATTTCTTACTTGAAAAGTGAGAAGTTAATAATACCTCTTAAGTTCATTTTAGAATTGAAGGAATTTATGTATATGAAAGTCTTCAAATTTTGCCTGGAAAATAATAATATTTAATTTTTAGATGTACATATGTATGTATATAGGTGTTTGAAAGCCTATGTCTCATGGAGTTCATTTTCTAAAATTTGCAGATGGTGTTTCATATTATTAATAGAGGCTCAGAATAATAACTCTCTCTTACTTTTCTTGTAGATATGGCCTAGAAAAGAGCATTGTACTTTTTTATACCAATCTCACTTCATTTTGAAAAAAATTAGCTCAGAATTGGTAGGCATTAGTGTAGTAGTCCTCAAGTTTAGTATGTAACAGAATAAAATGGATGATTTACTTAAACACACATTACTGGGCCTGACTACCAGAGATTCTAGGTTCTGGGTAGGGCCTGAGAATTTGCATTCTTTTCAAGTTCTCGAGTGATGTTGATGCTGTTCTTTTGGAGACCACACTTTTGGAACCTCTGCCCAAGAGAACAATTTGTAAAGAAAAGGAGCCATCTGAATATA
Source organism: Cheirogaleus medius (assembly GCA_008086735.1). Classification (NCBI taxonomy): domain Eukaryota; kingdom Metazoa; phylum Chordata; class Mammalia; order Primates; family Cheirogaleidae; genus Cheirogaleus; species Cheirogaleus medius. The sequence continues at coordinate 57,889,567 of VBSM01003176.1, forward strand.
GAACCATTCTTATTTCTGTAAATAGTTAAGGAGTTACATTAACACAGTTTGTGCTAACATTTGACTTGCTAGTTGATATGTAGAGGATATTTATTCCAATGGCTTAGATTCCACTTTTTAAAAAGTCCCCTTTTGCAAATCAATGTTATCTGAAAGCATCTTTAGCCACATCCAGGTAAGGAAAATGTTCAAGATTTTTGTAGCAGAAGATAACAAATGGAAAGTAGTTGGATAAACGATGGAAAGAGTAGACAATCCTTTATAGTCTTTGATTGACAGGCTAATGAGACTACACTTCAAAATCCTTAGCAGGGGGCAACCACGTCTTCCCATTCCCAGGGCGTTTGACCAGAAAAGTGTCATGTAAGTAGTAAGAAGATTAATTTTATGGTGGAATAGAAAGAAATAAATATTAAGTTAGACTGAGAGGGAGGCTATGTTCATAGAGCACTTATGAAGAATGGCAGCAGGAAGAGAGAGAGAAAGAGAAAGAATCAGCAATACCTAGTCACTGATTCTGTGTGGAGAGAATTGAAATTTCAAGCTTGGAAGCTTGGGTTCTTGGAGATCGGTGGCCTTGAGAGGAAGGGAGGCAGCTGGAGGAAGTAGTTTATGGGTATGTTATTAGATTAAATTTCTGACTCCAAAACATTGTGGCTTGGGTTCAAGAGTAGCCGTTTCTAGTGCCCTTCATCAACCTGGCAGCAAAAATCAGCACTAGTCTTCATGCCTCAAATAAAAATCCATCCTACTGGTGATTAATTCAAGTAGAATTTCATGTCTCTAAAATCTCCTTTAGACAATCTGTGAATTTATTTTTTTCTCCCTTCACCTTCTAAGTTCTCTCCTCTTTTCCACTCTTCTATCCACCACACCCCATGTGAAATGAGTGGTTAGAAAGAAGCAAAATCTAGACAAATGTTAAGTGACTGTTAATTTTTATTGGCTTGTTTTGTTTTGTCTTATCTGAATAGTAGAGAACAGGGATGAATTATAATTTGGAACAAGAGAGGAGATAGAAATTGAAGAGAAATATAGGGAAAAGATTTTTGAGACAGCCCTGTCTAAGCCACAGTTATTAGCTTATCCTTTATCATTTTATTTAGAAATATGAAGGCAAACTGTGAGCACAGAAGGATAAGCTGTGGGGTTGGAGATATAAAAGAGCAGGAATCTAGGATAAAGTGAGGAGAGAGAAAAACGCTGAGAACCTGATGCTACCTAGTCATAACTTGACCAGTTTGGAGAAGGATGTAGGGAAGTTCAGGATTAAGCAAGGTTATTAATCACCTCATTTTATTTAGAATATTCTCAGCTGTTGCCAAAATTGTAGAAGCAGTTACATTTTTAATATCATTTTTACGTACATTATTTCTGTTGAACATAGCAAGTCAAAGGTGAAACCATGCAGCTGCATTGATTCTTTAGTTTATAAAAGCAAAGGTATATTGAGTAATGTATTACACATTTGGCACTAACCTGCTTTTGATGCTAATAAACAATACAATGCCAAAGCGCAAAAACAAACATTTAAAAGAGAAAGGCAGTATATCACAAAGCTCTACAAAGAGAAGTTAAAGAAACATCAAGGCTAGTGCATACATAGATATTTAGCATTTTAATGGGAGAACTCTAGTCACCCTAAATTTGGGAAATCATTTTATAATGAGCACAGCAGCTAGGATCCATCTGTGTATCATGAGACAGTGTTTAAATGACAAAGCTTTCTGCAAATGTCTCCTTCATTTTTGTGTGAGATATTTTTAGGGGTGAATCTATGACACAATAATGACAGCTGATGTCTTGCTACTTTTTGGTGCAGGAATCCTTAGTATGTTTATACCAAATCCATTTTAATGCTTCATAATATGTGGCATTTAAAAAAGTACCATCCTACAAAATATGTGCATTATTTATTTTCATGCATGTGTTTTCAAAGCAAAAATAATGAAAAAGTTGAAAAATATTAAGAAAGCTTTCAACTTAGAAGTTGGGATAGACTTTTACATTTAGGTTAAAATCTTAATTATAAACTGATATCCCAGAAATGTTGACCCATAGAGGTAACGATGATGAAATGAATTATCCATTCAGATGGAATTTTTAGAATGCTACATTTTAGGGGTGGTGAAGAAAGAGATTTGAATGGGAAAAAGAGTAGTGTTCTGTCTGGAGAGGGGACTGACATGACAAATGTCACTGGAAATTATGAAAATAGTAGCTAAAATTTAGCAGCCTTTATAGGCTATGAGAGCTGAGGTGAGGGCATCCACAGGGATGTGGTCATTGGCCTGGAGCCTTTTGTTTTTTTGCTAGAGAAGACACCTCATTTCTCCACAGGATATTTTCTGCCATCTCTGGTCTGCCTAAGAGGCTGAGAAGATGGGAGAGAAAAATAAGGGGAAGTTTAATTCATATTTAATGAAGTGGATTAGAAGAAATATTCACAACATTGTTCCTGTTAAAAAGCGTCTTTTGTATTTCAAACAATTGATTTGCAGTTGAATTTCTGGTACATTCAAACACTGGGCCCACATTGCACAGAATGAGTTGCACAAGGAGTTTGCACAAAGGAGTTTTAAGAGCCTGTAGGAAGATACCCTGCCTTGAACACAGCAGAGTTCAATGAGACAATGGCCACGCCTCTGGAGATTGTCTTATGAAATAGCTCAGCACATGTTTGGTCATCTACCTACATTTCATATCAGCTCTCCTTAAGTATGTCCATATCCAGGCTTCTTTCAAGTGTTTCTTGATACTGTTATCTGGTCTGCTTAATTAAGCACTCTATAGACAAAATCTGGGTCTTTATTTAATCTAGCCTAGTAGAAGTTAGAAACACTCTGTCAATTGCTCATGAAGCACAGTCAAGGCATGAAAATAGAAACCTTCTAGTAACGAGTCAGTTAATATTCTCACATTTATTATATGCCAGGCATTGTACTACCACTAAACACAGATTGTCTTTTTAATCTTTCTAATAACCCTAGGGGATGAGTATTGTCCCCTTTTAACTGCTATGGAAGCAGAGACCAAAGTCACATACCTAGTAAGTTGCAGAACCAGAATTCAGATCCAGGCATTTTATTTCAAGAACCTGCTTTTAATTTCTTTGCTTCATTGCTATCTGTTTACATCTGTCTGGGAGGTGATGCATTCATTCTCATCAAATGGATTTTGAAGCAGAGTTGAGTAGTCAGCCTGGAAAATCAAAAATTACTATCTTATCTTCCCCAAGTGATGATAAATGTTTTTCAAGGATTGGTGCCTTTAACATGTTTTATCTCTTATTCCATCTACAAAATAGTTCTGAGTTTTTCAGGAATTCAGTAAGCATTGACTGTCTCACAACTAACACACACACACACATATATGTATACGCACACACACACATATGTCAAACCAGCTCTTTAAATGGATCTTTTCTATCAATACAGTTAATGACAGAACAGAATCATTGCATATCTTTTATTCATTTTTGTTATTCTCACAGCATGTGGTTCTTTATCAAAGATACTCTGTTCCATGCCATTTACTGAGTTACTGCCTAGAATATTCAACATGTGCATTAGAAGTACTGTCTAAGATTAACTTACAAATGACACATACATTTGGGAAAAATGCACATTAATAACTTCTTAAAATATAGTTCTAGTTCCATATGAATGAAAGAAAACCAACATTTTTTTGAGCTAAGCTTTGTTCTAAGTTTTT
>VBSM01003176.1:57893380-57912931 GCA_008086735.1 Cheirogaleus medius
TAGTAGAGACGGAGGTCTCGCTCTTGCTCAGGCTCGTCTCGAACTCCTGAGCTCAAACAATCCACCTGCCTTGGCCTCCCAGAATGCTGGGATTACAGGTGTGAGCCACCGCGCCTGGACCAAGTTTTGTTCTAAGTTCTTTACTTTCATCATCTCCTTTAACTTTTCTATGGGAGTAAGAACTACTAATATTCCATTTGACAAGTGAGGAAGCTGAGATTTGGGGCAGTTAATAAACTTGTCCTTTGTCAGACAGCTAGCTAATGGTGGAGCTGGAATTTAAAACTAAGTGTATGGACTCCAGAGCCTGAGGTCTTAAACATTGCACAACACTGGCTCTCTGCAGTCATAAATCATAAATTATATTTTCTTTGATGTCTAATTTCTTTGAAGCTTTTCTCCTTTTGGGTCTGCATACTAACCAGTTGTAGTACATGTTTTGTGACTATAAATTAGGTGAAATGTTCAGATTTTCATCAATATCATCATTTTTTAAAAACAAAATTAGAAAACAATCTCATTTTTGTAATATTTGTTCAACACATTTTATCTTAAAATTGCTTTGCTAAGCAATGTATAGTTTTCAAAAAGGTTTGCTATGGATTCTTTCCTGATGATTTTATTTTCTGTATTTATATGTTCCTCAATGAGAATGGAGCAGAAGGAGGTTAGAAGAAGACATACAAAAATTTCATGAGAAGCATTTTAAAACATACTTCTATTAAGAGTGACACACTTGCAATCCTCTCCCTAAGAATCTGATATTCCCATTTCCAGTTTCATAACAATAATATATTTTTCCAGGAGAAACAAAGTGTTTAAAGTCTTTCTCCCTCCCTCTCCTCTCTCCTTGCCCGGTATATATTTTCTCCTTAGAAGTGAGTGAGGTAATGTGACATAGGGCTTCCTTGTAATTTCTTTAATAAGCCAAGTGTGAATGGAGTGATGTTTAGAGAAAAGAAAGCTAAGAACAATTTACTTAGTTCTGCTGCTAGTCTAGGCTTAAACTAAGGGCAGTATGTGTTCTTGAAGCTCATGGACTGTCCGGCCCACATTGCCATGGAAATAATCTGCAAGGGTTTTTAAAATTATAGATGAAGACAAAGCAATACTCCTGGAGGCCACTCTGAATCTATTTCCCCTAGGTAGTAGAGAATGTTCATATCTATTCATAGATATGAAGCCATAGCCAAATATCTTTCCTTTTGAAAAATGACTAAGAGTTATTGTGCCTTGAATGTTTTTAGGCCTTTATAAAGTTTGTGGCATAATGTTACTAAAATTTTCTCAAGTAGTTCTCATACTAATCCCCCAAAATAAAGAATTTTTGTTTTACCAATAAGGGAGAAATCATCCTTTCTGGGAAATATAGGACATCAGCTTACAAACAAAATCTATACCAAGCAGAGATGTGTGAAATGAATAATAAAAGCTTACATGAGTCATTTAACTGTGTGGACTAATATGTGTGAGTGTGGTTGCCATGAGAAGAGAGTGGGAATATAGGATAGAGTTTGACTAAGTAAGAAAGCAAGCTATTATATAAAATCACTTGATAGAGGATGATTTACTCAGAGTTATTTCAGTGCGCTAATTAACACAATCGATGCAAGTTGCAAATCAAATGTTAAAGTCTTATGCTAGTATTCAATTAATAAGACTATAGATGAAAATAGAATTTCAGCTATATGTTCAAGTTTATCAGGGTTTAGTTTGTTTCCAATTCAGAAGCAGGTGTTAAATGCAGGTATGGATACTATTAGGAAGGTTATGGTATCTGTGATCCCCATGCTTGCAAAATCATCCTATGAAATGTTGTTTAGCAAATATCTAATTACAACTTAATATGTTCATAAGACCATAATAAAATCAATACACTTTCTTCATAAAAAGAAGGCTTCCATTGGAGGCAGAATTTCATGTTTTCTTTCATTTTTTATTTAAAAAGCAAACACATTTTCTATTTGAATATTGAATAGGAAATGCCTGAAAATTTACTGCATCTCCAAGGCTAACTTTCAAAAGTTCTTTATTATATTTAATTTGGCTTGGAAGAACAATTTTTTAGTTAGTAGGACTTAATAACCAAAACAATTGAATATTACTTAATGTGCTCATGGTTTTTAAAAACAAATAAAATCCAAAGGAAAAAAAATAGGCTTTAATACTCCTGTATATGAAACCAACAGTATAATTGAAAATTTCAATTGTAATAGGAATGATTTCAGTTACATACTCTCAACCATTGTGCATTTGCAATAAAAGGCAAAGATATAATGCTCTTATTTTAAAATATGTGGTGTACTCTTCTTTCTTAGTTTAATATGAAAAAAATACTCAATAGGGCAAGTAATGTAATACACAACAATCTCAAAGTTTTTTTTTTTGTTTTCTTTTAGCTTAATATTATGGCCTTAACAGAACATAATAAATATTTGCATTGACCAAATCCAATCTTTGAAACATACCATTTCTGGATAAAATATACTTTGTTCTGAAACAGATTGATATAAAAATGCATGCATGTTATAAAAGAACAAAGATAAACTGTTTTCTAAAACATTAACTTTTTTATATTCACACATTTGGACATTGGTGAAAATAAACAGTTAAAGCAATCTAACAAGTTGCCCCAAACCTGCACAGTCTTTTTGTATTCTATCAGAATGACAGGTGCAAGACTGGAGAGATGTTCTTTTAGAAGATGTAGTCACAAAGCTGGCGTTGCCAGGATTTTTATGGACTCTTTCATTGTTCAAACCAAAAGTAAAATGAAATTGAAAAGTGACATAAATAGCCATTCTTAATTTTTTACTACATGCCATCTTGTCACATGGTATCTGTTTCTATCAATCTGCTGATTTAATTGAATCAGTTCTTTTTAGCCTCAAAACACAAAAACTTACAAACTGGTTAAAATATGTAAAGCAGATTTTTATGATTTCCATGGTGTATTATATAATATCTGAGAGTCCATGTTCTCTAAGAAAAAGTCATGTTCAGTTTGATTTTAGTAGATACAACGTACTTTCCCATTTAAATTTGCACCCAGTATTTGATGTTTAAAATTATATGATAACAGAATTAATTTTTCTATCAACTTTGTGGTTCTGCTTCCTCCCCTCCCTTTCCTATATCACTCCCCAGAAGCCTAGAGTAAGCAGCCCTGGGAGCTCATGATCAAACTGTTCTCTCTAAAAATTAGAGAATCCTTTACTCATCCATGTTCTTAATATCTTGACATTTGACATCATTAATACCAAACTCCTGTGGAGTTTACAGAGTAAGAAAGGAATCTAGAATGAAATGAATAGCTGCACTCAAGTACCAATTTGCAATCACTGAGTTCTTAGGCAAGATAACTTACCACCAGTAATTTATGGGGAATATCATCCAGTTTATTAAGTGTCACATTCTTCTTGCCTAGTGCAGACAAAAAGGATTTTCTCTCTCATACCTCTCTTTTATCTTTGCTTTACTGAGTTATAATTTAAATACAGTAAAATCCACACTAAAAAGGTGTTTGGTTCTATACATTTTCATAAACTTACCACCACAATCAAGATAAAATATTTTTATCATCCTCCAATCTTTATACCCTTTTGTATTCAATCCCCTCCACCCATCCTCAGCCTCTGGAAAACAGTGATATGGTTTCTGTCTCTATATTTTTGCCTTTTTGAGAATGTCAACTAAATGGAATCATAAAGAATATATTTTTTTCTGAATCTTTTATTTAGCATAATGCATTTGAAATTATCTGTGTTGTTGTATATATCATTAGTGTGCTCCTTCTTATTGCTGAATAATGTTCCACTGTATGGATGTACCACAGTCTATTGATTATAAATAAAGCTGCTATAAAAATCTCCCTACAATTTTTATTCTGGACCTGTGTCTTCATTTCATTTGGACGATTATCTAGAAATAGATTGCTGGGTTCTATGGTAAGGATATGTTTAACTTCATATGCAGCTGGAAAACTGTTTTACAAAACCACTGTACCAATTTGCATTTACATAAGCAATACATGAGAATTCCTGTTACTCTAAATCCTTGCCAACATTTGGTATTGCCTGTTTTCTTTTTTTAAATTAGAGCCATTCTATCCTTTTGTGGGCTTACATGCAATTCATATCTCTTCTTTGGTATTTGTTAAAATATTTTGCCCCTTTTAAAGTTGTGTTGTCTTATTATTCAGTTTGAGAGTTCTTTGTATATTGTGGTTCTTTATATATAATTTTGAGTACGAGTGATTTTTATTAAACTTTCTATATCCTTAGTGGAAGTGAATGTTCTTTGTTTTGTTTGAAGATAATAAATATATCATTTGCTTATGACTGCTCTATAAAACTCAAGGTTTTTATTTAAGCCATTTGACATCTTAATTGTATACCATATACTAGTTTTGTGCTATGTTTTTCCTTTAAATACATACAAATATGTCCATACAAAGCAACTTTGGTTATGAAACAAATGGTCTATAAATATAAAATATTATTATTTTAAAAATAAATAAAATGAATAATTTTCTTTGTTTTTCTTTTTCCCTTTAAGCTTGAAATTCCTATATGATAGTTGGAATAAAGTAAAATCAAACCTGATAGTAATGTCATTCTTCAGATAGAATATGATTTCGTAAAAGCTTCAGTTTGATTACTATGATAGCCAGGCCATCCAAGTCTACATATGATTCACCTCTACTTCCATTTTGACTGGAGTCTTGCATTAATTTTAGTTGATGGATTTATTTCAACCAGCCTGTAAACTTCCTGTAAGAAGCTTGCTTAACTTTTTCAAGGAGTCTGAATCAAGCTGTTTATAAAAGAAATTCCAATTCTCATTTTATTTTTCTGCATGAATATCTAGTAGGAAACACAGAACTACTCTAAGGTATCTAAGGTACCTAAGATAGCTAAGAGAGCTAAAGGCTCTAATGATATAGAACAACTCTAATAATACAACACTCTTTAGAGCACTCTGAAGAAGAGCAAGCTTCATAGCCTAGGATATAGACATACTTTGTTCAGCATTCCCACTTCATATTTTATTAAACCTCCCTTTTCTAAAATATTTCAAAAAAGGGAGGCACAGAGGAAAGATGTGTGAAGACTGAGGAAGAGTTGAATAGGAGTAAAACCAATGAAGGTATTTATATACTTACTTCCTTTACTTGATCAGAGATAAAAAGTAGTACAGTGTATTCTGCAAAAATATTTCAAGCCTTCTATGTAGAACTTCTGCTGAATGTCTGTTCTACAGTCCAATATACTCTAAGTGACCCACGTTGTCGGATAAAATAGAAGAATGAAACTTGGCAAGTGGAAATTCAGCCAATGAAATCTGTCTAACCTTATAATGAGGTGTTTTGGGGCATGAGAAAGTGAATGCCAGAGTTTGAATGTTATGATTTAAAATCGGAGGAGAACAGGGCCTTAGAATATGTGACAAAAGTGAATGATCTCTTGGATCTCATCTGATGTAGGAAATAGTGGTAATGGCATCTGCTGGTTATTCTGAGATATGTGTATGGAAGGGTGTGTAAATATTAGACCTGCTGTTTGCCTCATGTGAGACAATGACTTATCCATTATTAAAAATAAAAAAAACCTTGAAGGTGAAAGGTATGAAATAGAAGATTCACACATAGCCTTCTAAGTCCCTTCCTATTTTCCTACAACGTCCCCCCTCAAAGATATTTATGATACCTGGTAGCATCAGAATGTTTGTCAAAAGTGTTTTACCCTGGTACTGAATACAACTACTTAAGAATATTTTAATGTGATTAGGATTTAGATGTAGCTGTAAATTTAGCTTCATATGAGACCACCTTATATACTGATCTACTTAAGAGTAGTCCAAGAAGTTTCCATCTCATGTTGAATTTCCTTTCACAGTCCATTTATTTAATGATTTCCAGCTCTTAGGGAAACATGGTACTAAGCAATAAAAGGCGCCTGTTTTTCATATTCTTTTCTTGTTTGCTAAACCAAGCCAAGCCAACATACAAACAAATCAAAAATCCCTCACAAAATATTTGGTGCATAACTCTGCCAGTGAAAATGCTACCTTCTGAATCTTGGACATTTGGATCCCTTCCTGCATACTTTTCTCCATTTAGGGATTTCATGTAAGAGGAGGCCTTGCATACCCATGGAGGGAAACATGGGCATAGTCCTATGGCTCTTTCCAAGTGAATACAGAGGAGGCTGCTCCTAATAAAGGCATCATCTCCATGTATTACCATATTTGTGGTGTGAATCTTCAAATCCGCAACCCCTTAGACAGATAAATGGAGAGTCTGGGAATGTGAGGAAGGGATTATTGTGCACTAACTCCTGTGTGAGCATGATATTTGAAATACTAACTTCTTTTCCCCACCTTGTATGTTATTTTTTCTTCTCTCACACATTAATAAACAACAATAAAAAAAAACCTCACAATTGTCAGAAAGTTCCAGAGAGAGGTATGCAATAGAGTGAAAACCAAAAAGTAAAAAAATACACGTCCTGGCTTTTATATCTCAAACACCCATATAATTTGGTAGTGTTAGAACAATGCATAGAATTATTGGAGAGTGTCCTAATTCCTGTGAAGCCATGCAGAGAGGACCTGGAAACACTCTGAAAGAGAACTATAATTTTTGAGGCAATAGAATACAACTGGCTAATGATGACATCAGCCAATGCCTGAGTGAACAGATGATTCAATTGTTCCCTGCCTCCAATAATGAATGACGTGGCACTTTATAACTTTCTAAAAATTAGACATGACCCTTTGAAAATTGGGAACCCCAAGAGAATGAAATTTAACTATTATCCTGTTAGGGCTGTAAAATATAAATTAAATTGTAAAGTCATACGATTTATATTATTATTAGTTTATGGGATGAGATTCATATCTGCTACACTGAACTATATTTAGATAACTAACCAAGTGTACATAACTGGAACCCTCTTTCTTGAGGGATAACTATGGGTAGTGGCACTAATGTCTTTTTCTAGAGAGGTAATTATATGTATGAGCAAGAAAATCATGTTAAATTAATGTTAACTCCTATACTCATTTCTCTATATTTCCTGAAATATGGGGCTTTGATCTTACTAATCCCAAACAAAAGAATATAGTATAGAAATACAAAAGTCAGGGAACAAGGTATTATCTGGTATATTGGGTCACATTAGTTGGAACCATATATTAATATAAATCAGATATACAGAAAGTTTCCAAGTACAAGCATGACAGCAAAGTTGGGAGAAAAAAAATATATATGTTTTAATATTCACTCCCAAACTAACCTTAACATGCTATTGGTAGTAAAATTAGGAGTAGTATTATAGTAATAATAATAATTACTGTTATTATAATGATTATTATTATAGCAGGTAACTTTTGATTAAGTATTTATTATGTGCCAAGTACTATTCTAAATATTTACAACATTATTTTATGTAAACTATGCAATAATCTTATCTCCAGGGTCCATGCTTCTCACTACTCTTCATATTGCTGTCCCTAACCACAAACAAAATGTAAAATAGGCTTTCTAAAGAGTAGGAATCAACTCTAAGTGCCTCAAATGTAATTCAGTATTCACTTTGAAATAGTTTATATTTGTGCTGCCAAAAACATAGATGTTATTTTGAGTACAGTTTCTCTGCATTTGTCTGGATTCTTTGTCAATGAAAGAGTGTTATAAAGCGAGAATCATTATTAGATTTTTTTTACTTTAATGAATGCATGAATGAATAATTAATTATCCAGAGGATATAATCTATCATTCATATGCTTCCACACTAATAAACCAGAATACCCACTTCCTGCATTTTACATGGGCTCATCAGTTATAACGTCTGAAAACAGGGTATGCTGGATACAGAGTCGTGGGTATTATACCTCTAGACATGACTGAAGCATATCTGGAGAGGGACATCTCATCTGCACTGTTATTTTTATATGTGAAGAACAGTTCTTCACAGTTATCAGGGTGAAAATTCCATCTGCTACTTGCTATATACAGACTGTGAGCAGAAGCCACAGACCTTTAAAAATGTGTATTTGTTGCAAGAAAATACAATGCATTTTCAGAATCCTCAAATATTGAACCAGAAAGATTATAGAAAATGCTATGCCAACAAGAGCCAGTAGAGATTACAAACATTATACAGAGAGGAAAACAAAGGCATTCTGAATATCCCTATTGAATAAACTGTCTCATTATTTAGTTTCAAAACATAACTTAGATTTTTTTCTCTATTGTCTCTGATATAATTTCAAAGTTAGGCAGATAATTAGAGAGTGAGAGAGCAAAAGGCACATACTATACTTGGCAGGGGCAAATGGAACTGAGGAGGCAGAGGGGAGGCATGAGCAAGTTTAACTTTTGATTCCTTTTAGAAAAAAAATAATGACAATTTATTAAATAAGGGACAGTTATACATGCTCCAAAATCTCAAAGTTTTAAGCAGTTGGTATGGCACTTTAAGATTTAAAATACTCGTTGTGGGCCATTTCTTCAGAAAGTGATTTTTACCTCTTCTTTGCACTGTCAGTAAAAAAAAAAAATGGATATTAAACAGCTCTGAGTTTTTTTAGAGAATATTTTGGCCATGAAAAAGTCTCTGAAACATGTGTGTTTCCTAAATATATAATACAATATATATATGAGCTAGCATGCGCTGTGATTGCTTGATAAATATTTTCGCTTAACTTTCCATTTCAGGTGTTCAGAATACTTGATAACAATGTGGAGTAGAAAAACATTTATAACAAAAGGTATGAACATAATTATTATTTGTGTATATTTAGATCCCCTATCATTACCTATTATTTTTCTATTAATTCTGTCTTACCTATGCCCATGCAGCTTATGAACTTGAAGAACCTTCCAAGAGAAAAAGCTACTTTTATATGCCCTTGCTTGTTTTTGTTTTTGTTTTTTTCTAAGTATGTTTTTTACTAGCCCCAAAGGTGTGCATTCTCGGAATAATTTAATACTGTCCTAGGGCTAGTCAATTGTAAACAAGTCTGCTCTATGGAAAAACTGCTTAAAAATTGCAACACAACATCTTAGACTATGAAAAAGAACTGAGGCTATATTTTATAATAAGGCCCCTCAATTCATATTTTAAATCAACACTTCCCATTGTATTTTCTGGGGGTTAGAAAGAAGAAATCTAACCTCTGAACTAATGTTATTCAAATAAAGACAATGATGAAAAAATATTTTCTATAATTTTACAAAGGCAATTCTAGTCCTTGAAGAAGTCTTAAATCAACAATTCACAAAAGATTACAGAGCTTATTTTGTTCATTTGAGAGGTCACATGTATTTGAGCCTGCTGTCATTTCCCACAATTTAAGTGACTACCAAAAAAGTAAAATTCAAATGATTTAATCTAGAGGTTGGCAAACATTTTTCTGTAAAGGGACAGATAGTAAATATTTTTGGCTTTGTGGACGAACCACTGCACTCTGTCATTACTGTAACTCACATATACACATAGATAATAAATTAACAAACTGGCTTGGATATTTTGCAGTAAAACTTTATTTGTAAAAACAGACACTGGCTGCATTTGGCCTGTGAACCATAGTTTGTCATAGTTTTAAAATAGAATCATAATAGTTTAAACATTCCCATGAAAAATCAAGACTCTTGTATAACATTTTATCAAATCACCTGTTTTATTTCAGACATTTCTAAAGTATCACATTGTCAACAAGTCCAAGTTTTTGAATGAATTGATGAATTAATATAGTCATATATAAAATGGTTGTAAAATATGTAGACTTTTATTTCCTACATGCTTTTCATATTTTTTATTACTGTTTCAAATTTCTAAATTACTTACTGATATCTGACAAAACAGCCAGTTTTATTTTACCTTCCAGTGATTTTCTTGGTCAATAAACAGCTCAATACAAAGCTCTGAGGGATTGAACCCACTCTTAGTTTTTAAAACCTTCCTGAAAAGGGGCCTCACCTATATAAATTATTAAAATATTGATACAAACAGAGTCAGCTACTCAAGTAAAAATCATACATGGCGAAGGTATAATACTGAGGTTAATTTACAAAAATAATTGATGAAAAACAATTTTGGAAAAAAGCTTCACTGCTTACATATAGTTTTAAGGTGTGTCTTCATTCTTATTCAGGGCAGTACACTGGCAACCATATGTCAACTTTAATACTTCTGCTCGCCTCTCTTCTCTCTTGATATAACCAGGAGATAGAAGGTCCTTTATATGCAGTTTCAGCTGCATAAAGACTCTGTTGAGAACATTTTACTAGAGTTAGCTAAGAGCTTTAGCTCGCTTAGTAGACTCCTAAATTACTGCAGCTTCATCCTGTCCTTATGCAGAATGAAACTGTGACACAATGTTTTCTTTACTTTATTATCTTGTTACCCTTTAAAGTATACGTACTTTGCCCAATTAAATTAGCAGAAACCCATTTTCTCCTTTCATTAACAATAGCAAAACATATCTATTAGAACTTTACAAGTGTAAAAGCGACAGTCTACCATTAGCTTGAACAAAGAAAGTCTCACTCTTCACTGTGATTTATATTCTTCCTTTCATGTCATTGCATTTACCCTACGTGTTGCTGGCAAACAAGTGTCAGAGAACATTTCGTGTGTTGTATTTATGAACATATTCTGTGTCCAATCCTAACATGCATCCCAGAATGTTAAATCTACCTAGCATCAAGCAGTTCATGCCTTGATGATTAATTACAAGTCTAATAGAAAAGATAAACAATCCATTGCAATCGCAGAACAGTAAGCAATTTCCTTAATCATGGAGAAATTACTAAATTCTATTCATCACAGGTGTGTAGGTTTATGTTATCAGCATCTGCTGTGAATCATATGAAGTTATTATTTTCATTCTACAGCACCAATGGGTGTTTATGGAAATAACTGTACACTATACAATTTTGATTGCACAGAGAGAAAAATAGTTATTTGGAATGCAATTTGGACTGCAATATTTCTTTTTCGTTGCCTCTCATTTGGCAGCTTATGCTACTCAGATATTATCATCAATATGCCATACATAAACTTACATTCATCACTGGTACTTAGGCTTATTAACTAAACAGCAATTATATTGTCGTACGAGGATTATGGGAATGCCTGCCACTGCTTGTTGCAATGTTTCCTTCTTTACAACACAATGTGCTGTGTTTTTTTCTTTTGTTAACAACAACCATAATGTAAACAATCTGTCTGAAAGTATGAGAAGTATCATTGAAGGCAAAAGCAGCATTTTATGAATATGCCCATTTAGGGATATTCTTTTATGAAATTTAGCAATTCAGCATTTTCCAACATAAAGTATACTGAACATGATCTACACAAAATATTCAATTGTAACATGCAGTTTTACTAATTAATTAAGGTCAGAAATGTGTGCAAAATCATAAAGAAGATTACTTGAACACACTCTCAATATTTTTTAAAAGCAGCTAATATTTATAATTAACAATTCCCACTAAAATAGTATGTAACTTCCTCTCAAAAGAAATAGTAACTGGTTGCACACCTTGGTAGTTCTTCATTTCTCAGTGAGAGGCTTCTCCAGAGAGGTCCTGGCCTTCATGATTCCAGATCAGCAGAAAGTAGAACAAAGACAAGCAATCTCTTGTACATCCCATCATCACCACAGCAAGATTGTGGACCACATGGTGGGTCCTTGATATTCTCTTGACAACACTTAGCATCTGTAACAGGGAAAAGCTCGTTCTTTCCCCTTGCCACTTTCCTAAAAGGGAGTCCAGAGGGAATATCTCTGCCTGCTCACTACCCACATGGTTAATTCAGTAGGTTGGTTATCAGAGTCCATGACTAAAGTTCTTTCATCGACTGCAACATTATAGTGAGTTTATAAAAGTGGATTTCTTAAGGCTCACAGATGGTGGTAGTATTAAAAGTGTCTGGATTTCATTTTTTAAAAGACAGAATTGAAAGGGAGATCCTGCAAGCTATTTCATAGAAGGGATATAAAACTTGTTGAAAAATATACTCCTTTAATCTGATAGAAACCTTACACTAAATACTTAAAAATATGTAGACAGGAAGAGAGAAACATTTTACTGGGGAGATGAAAACAAATCATCATCAGCTGCTACTATACCTATAAATGCTAAGTTATGATATTTTAAATAATGAAAGTCATATTAATTATTTTCACCTACATTCACCAGGTTTATTGATGGAATTGCACTTCTTCCCTAATTTGCATACATTAACAGAGATTTTTGTAATCACTATGCAATAGCTTCATAAAACAACATGATGTAACTAAAGTTGGGACTAGAAATTAGGACTGGCCAATAAGAATCTACTGACTTTTTACTCTAGCTTCAGGCAATGATTCCACCTGAGTTTGAATGAGCTGCTTCACCTCTGCCTGCACCAGTCTTGCTAGGTATAAATTAGAATCATCACTTCTGTCCTGTGATTTCTCAGAGGTGATAAGAATATAAGTTCAGATTTTAAATAAATCCTAGAAGTCTTTAAAGGAAGAAAACAGGTCCATATAAAATAATAATGAATCTATAATTTCTCTTTTTATATTTAAAAATTATAATGCAAACTTGCATTTCTCTTTAAAAATTCATCACTGCTGCGTGGTCCAGATGTTGGGTTGACATTCCCACTGTTGGCAAGAAGTGATTCATTCTCTACATATGGCATTACAATTTCAGTCTATTTACTCTTTTAAGACCATAAAAATCCTGCTGATTTTTCACACTTTTTGAATACAGGAAGGCGTATACATACATGCAAAATGAAATTATCACTTTTTAAAGAAGAAATCTAGAATATTGATTCAGAGTATATATTCCTTGGAATTACCCTTCCCCAGAATTTTTAGGCTGATTTTCTTTTAGCTTTCAAGCAAAATGGCTTTTTAAATTTATATTTAAATAAATTATTTGAAAGAAGAATGTTTTTGAAGCAACCCTAGATTACTTAGATTATTTAGCAATATACCTTTTTCTCCTAATACATATTATTTATTATTTTTATTCAAAATTTTAAGGGGGTTCAAATGTTTTAGGTTACATGGATCATTTTTGTAATGTTTGAATCCTAGCTAAACAGGTGTCCATCACCCAAATAGTGTTCATAGTACATATTAGGTCAATTTTTGCCCATCCTCCCATCCCCCAACCCCCCATTGATTTCCACTGAGTTTTGCTTCCCTCTGTGCATGTGTGCTCATCGGACTAATACATATTATCTAATGTTACCTTATTTTCTATAAAGAGATTTTGATTCATAAATATTTTAGAAAGATATTTAGTTTTCTTATATTTTTCCTGTCTTATATATAAAATAAGCAAAATTTAATTAATGATTATGTAGGAGATAGTGACTTTCTTCTAAGAGGAAACTTTTCATTTGAAAGCAGAATTATTTACCTGCATGTGTACAACTTTCTAATTGGCTTATACCTTTGATTCTTAACCTGAGGGTTGCTATTGTTATTTCCATTTTATAGATGAAGAAAATTATTATCTCCATTTTATAGATGAAGAAACTGAGGCAGGTAGTGGTTAAATCACCTGCCATGTCTATACTGCTGTAATTGGGAGAGAAAGAATTCAAATCAAGGCCTGTGCTGACTCCAAAGTCAATGGTTTTACCCAACCGCTATATTGTCTCTCTGGGCTTTTGCCCTGAGAAAATAGATGCATGAAGATCCCATTTATCCAAGATGAGGAAAAGTATAGGATGCTAAGACTGGTGAAGGGTAGGACATGAGGTATATCCTGGAATTGAGGGAGTGTTATAAGTTGAACTGTGTCTCTCCAAAAGATGCTGAAGTCCTAACAACCAGTATTTGTGAATATAGCCTTATTTAGAAACAGAGTCTTTGCAGATGATCAAATTAAGGTGAGGTCATTAAGGATGGATCCTAATAAAGCATAAGTGTATCTTATAAAAAGGAAATTTGAACACAGAGACATACACATAGGGAGAACACCATGTAAAGATGAAGGCAGAGATTAAGGTGATGTATATATAAGTAAATGAATGCTAAAGATTGCAGGCGAACTACATGAAGCCAATAAAGAGGCCTGGAACAGATTTTCCCTTACAGCCCACAGAAGGTACTAACCCTGCCAGCACCTTGATCTAAGACTGTAGCCTCCAGCACTGTGAGACAATAAATTTCTGTTGTTTAAGCCACCCAGTGGGGTACTTTGTTATGGCAGCCCCAGGAAACTAATACAGGGGCCTGTACTCACCGAGTGGGTGAGTTAAATAGAGGTTGTATATATGAGTCTAAGTCCAGGGAAGAAGCTTGAGCTTGGCATTGTTCGAACAAAATTCATATGCAATGAAATTGAACAATATGCTTTCTTATGAGTCACACAAATCTATGATTATTTTTTATTGTACTTTAATTATTTTTTATTCTGACTTTAATTACAAAATGACCTATATCTGAACATATTTTTCAATATCAAATTAATTTCACCATTTGTCATTTTATGCCATCTTATGCTGGCTTAATATTTTCCTAGCCCACATTTTTGTCACCGTCACTCTACCTGAAAAACTAACATGAAAACTACTTTGCAAACATTTAGTATGTAAGTATAAGGAACTAACACTTGTTGAACATATGCTATGTGCCAGGAACTGTGTTACACATACTACATGGATATTATTTTTTAATTCTATAATATCCACGAGTAGCAATAGATAAATAAGAATTGTTTGTAGCTATCCAATTTATAACCAAGGAGATGTAATAAAATTTTAATAAGTATGATGCCAGCCACATGATAGGTTTATAATACAATAGTTTCCCTCCCTTCATGAGTGGATTATTCATCATAGAAACTATTAATATTATTGAGAATGTATCAACATAACCAAAATCACAGTAGGCATGTGTCTATCTTCTAGTACTAGATTGAAGAGAATGTGTGTGTGTGTGTATGTGTGTGTTTATGTATCAGTCTTCTTAGTTGTAATCAGCAATTTAATTTTGGATAATAAAAGCAGAAAAGGAATTTATTAAAAAGATACTGTATAGCCAGATGAATCAATGGGACACTTATGGAAGCAGAAGAATGAATCAGGCTCAACTGACAAAACCATGTGCAGAATTTTTCTGATAAGGAAACTTCTGCCACTGTTGCTTACCATTCCCCAGGTGTTATAACTTTCTCTGTTGCCACTACCGAAACTTGATCCCACAGAATGCACTACTATTGCTTGCCAGAGATCCATAGTCCCACTTTTCTAATGTCATCTATGTCAAAGCCAGCACCAATATCACTGGTTGGCACAAACTAGATAATGTGCCTGAGTCTCTGTTACAAGAAGTCTGAGAAAGCAGGAATCTGGCTTGTTAACCTTCTATCAGAAGAAATGGTTTCTCACTCCCGGTGAGGTCCATATGGTGAAATATAAGCAAATATACAAAGAAGATTCAGACATTGCATAGCCATAAGAAATGACAATGTTTACCACACTGTGGCAATGACTGTGTCTTATTCATCTGTATAATCCAACACCTAACCACATGAATAAAACATTGGAGGCAATTAATTTAATAAAATCAAATAATAAGGAACATGAAGAATAATAACACCAATTAAGCGAAGCTCACTTTTATTATTTACTCAAACTTTAAATAAGGCTCACAATTTTAAAGCCATGCCAAATTTCACAGTGGGACCTGTAAGTATATGGGATCAGTAGCTTTGTTCTGTTTAATCTAATATTGGACAGCTACTTATATTGAGATGTATATTCAAAAATGCAAGTTTTTGTTCATTTAATAAATAATTGTGGCACATTTATTAAAAATATGCTATTCCCTGGCCCCTGAAGCAATAATTTCTCATTTGAATTCAGTTGTCAGGGAAATAAGGCTAAAGCAAAATCAGTGTAACATCATTCACTTGGGATAGGAAGTAATTAATAAATAGATCTGGGAAAACATTTTGGCCAAACACTCGGAAGAACTAACCAATTAACACAGAATCTCACTCTTGGTCTCTGAACATCATTCATTTATCATTCAGCATACATTTATTCAAGAACTATACATTTATTACAACGTGACAAACACACTTTTGGAGCTTAGGATATATCATATATATACATACGTATATATATAATAGTATCACATTTCTACCTAAAAGGGCAAATTATAAAAAAAACTGGAGAAATTTTATTTCCAAACAGATACTATTGAAATTCTAAAATGTAGAACTAATCAGGAAGTTATTTTTGCCTAAATTGTGATATTATGATACGTGTTTCTATGTCACTCCAGATGTAATTGTCAAGTACAGTTTGTGTCTCATTGCTCTTTGCCATATCCTTTCTTTGGCCTTTCCTTCCATATGCTTGTCTCTCTCCTGCCTGTTAGTTTCTATTTCTGTCTCCCTTAAAAAAAAAAAAAAAGGATACCACTTTGCCTGCTGTGCACTAAACTGAATAAGGAAATGATATCCATCAACTTTATCTCTTGGCACCATTCTTCCTGGTAATATATAGCATGCTACTAATGTTCAGGTGAATAAAATGCCCTTGCCTCTTCACTGTGGATATATGGATATAATCTATCCTTTTGTATGTGTTTTTCACTGCTTTTTAAAACTTCCAAACTATAGTACTAGTAAAAAGGAAAGAAAATCTAATCCATCCCTTGTCTTTTTGTCTTCTGAAGGACAGGAGGTTGGAGCATTTATCTGCTGGCCCACAGGCCCCCTTAGTTGAAAGTTGCCCTCAATAGTATTAAGCCCTCTTCCAGGCTGTACTTTTGCATGGGCCAGGGGACCAGGGTCAAAAACCGGGAGGAGGGGGAGAGAAAATGAATAGACTTACTGTTCTGCTGGAGATAAGATGCCATCTGCACAAGATACGTCTGAACCCACACGGCACCATCCACCACAGTAGCATCTGGAGTCAAAAGTAGACCACAAGGAGGTCAAGTTCAAATGTCGTTGCACGTTTTGCTGTGGCAGCCAATTCTAGAGTTTCTCTGACAATATTAATTTAGCCAGTAGCTGATTTTAACAACCCTTTCTCCTTGCTAGCAAACTAGCTTTGAAGGTGCAGGTGTACTGTTAATACAAGTTTGGGCAGACCAGTGAGTTTAGGGACAGTTACCTTTTATGACATTTGTCAAGTTCTGAAAAATTAAAAATCCAATCAAACAAAAGCAGCACTGGATGTAACAGAGTTAGTGTTTACAAATATTTGCTATCTACTATCTGAAGTATTTTTTGCTCTTACCTGCATTCTAAGGGCCATGTGCAATATCATCACCAAATCTACAGTAAATAGGGGGAAAACAAAATGTGGTGTGATTCAGAATCTTAGATGTCTGAAGTAATCACCATTTTTGATCCATACGCTACTTTGCTATATAGCATTTTTAAGTAAAAGTTCCAGAGACTAAGTACTCAAGTGTCTTTAGGAGCCAGACAGGTGAGGTAATCCAGGTGAATACTATGTCAAACTGGATAGCAGATGCTCACATATAGGGGGCACCAGATACTCAGCTCTAACCAAATATTGCAGGTGAGACAAAAGGACCAGCAATAGACAGCTTAGTGTTGGCTTTTTCAAGATAAGCCAGGAATCATGAGTATTTACATAAAAAATAGTAATGATTTGGCCAGTCACTAGAGATTTTGCTTTAATTGGTTTCGGGCATATCCTAGGCTTTGGGGCATTTTAAAACATCATCAGGAAATTCTAATGTGCAAACAAGTTTGGAAACTGCTGTGTCAGTTCAATGTCATGGCTCCTTTATAGACATTTCCTGAGGATTGGCAATCTTGCTATGTGCCTCTATCTCTGAGAAAGTGTGAAAGGCATAAAGATACTTTGAGGGTCCAGCTCTCCTAAATGATCATGACAAAAAGGGTTCACAGAAGTAAAAATAAAAGTAATATACCAAAAGAAAAGTGACCTGGATTAGACGGTACGGTTCTCAGAGTGTGGTCCCAGAGAAATCCTGCATGTCCCATGAATTAGTAGCCATAAGACTCTCTTCCTCCTGAATGAAGTTTTAGGCTCATCCACATTGTTGTAAAAACAAAGCACTAATTCCATTGATCTAATTGAGCACAGTATTTTGAGAAAATGTAGATAATAGTTCTATAAAGATATACAATATTTGTGATAGCATTTCATTTAATGGTATTTAATTTAGATGGCTGTATGCAAGGAGGTTAATAGTTGTGTTGGTGCTTAATGTACTGGGAATCACATTATAGCAATCTTATGTAAGAAACAAAGTGTTCAAAGAAATAGCTTTATATGCAATGTAAGGTAAATGAATATTTTATTATGTACCCTGTGCGCCTGATAAAAATGGAATTATTCTGGTTATCATTAGCTCAGTACTGAGAGTAATGTAATAAGTACTTTGGGTGTTATGTCACAATTGTCTCTTTTTCTTCTACACAGCCTGAAGCTTTGTAAATAAGGACACAGCTGCTAACAAAAGAAGTGTTTGGTATTTATTCATTATCTGTCACAATTTCACTGCCACTTGAACCAGATAAATTATGAGGGGTATTTTAACAACTTATATTTCAACTAATAATCAGAATACTCACAGTTCAGTACAAAAAAATGTGTTACATTGAATAGAACAGTCTTTCAAAGTAGCGACTATTAGATGCAAACTTTGAACTTTAGCGAGCATATATACATTTATTTACACATTTCAAATTTGGGAAAAAGCATTGAGAAGAATAGTGTAATTCTATTGTTATACCTGACATGGACTTTCTTACCAAGCTGATGTTTACTTATATGGCTTTTCGGGAGTTCTATTTCTAAGAGATACCATTCAATTTGTAAGTACAAATTTTAGTTCATCAATTAAACTTATACATTATCTATAGAATTAACATAATTGTATAACATGTATAAATTGCTGAAATATTTTACATAGCGGCAGAGATGTGTGATTTGATACACAAAGAATATTAGTCATATGAATGAAAACATATAAGGGACCTGAGAAATTATCTTATTCATTTCTTTCAACCTATATGTTAATATGGTAAACATTAACTTAACAAACATTTATTCTCTGTTGTTAAATATGGATATAGAAATTGAGAGACAGAGAACTGAGAAGACCCATCCAAGGGCAAACTGAAACAAAAAGCTACAATACTTGGTCTCCAACCCAAGACTCTATACACTTTATGATGCTGTCAATACTGCAGTCCTGTCTGCCACCAATTATTACTACCACTTGCACTTGCTACCCGATCAGCTTCTCTGAGTCATCTATTCATTTTATTATGAACAATTTCCTATGAATGACAAAACTGAAAGAATTTTAAGGTGAATAGCCTTATATTCACCACCTAGATTCTTCCATTAACATTTTATTCAATTGCTTTATCACATATCTACCCATCTTTCTATTAATCCATTATTCAATCTTATTTTCAAGTACATGTTAAACTAAATAACAGACATCATTATACTTCCTGCCAAATGCTTCAGCACACATATCATTGACTAGAGTTCAACA
>VBSM01003176.1:57922511-57951263 GCA_008086735.1 Cheirogaleus medius
CATGTAGCTAGCCAGTTTTCCCAGCACCATTTATTGAAGAGAGATTCTTTTCACGGAAAAGTTGTTTTAGGCCAGGTAATACATGAAGGCAGCTCTCTGGAGGTAACATATGCAGTGTCCTGAGTTAAGAGAAGCCATGAGCTGTGCAAACATCTGGAGAATAAGCATTTTAGGCTAAGGAGGAGTATATGCATTGGCCACAATGCAGGAATGTGTTTGATATGTTCAGGGAACAGTGTAGCTGGAGGGAGGTGAGAAAGAGTATGAGTAGTAGAAGATGTTATGGAGGTTATGGGTGTATCACATAGAGTGTTAGAGGCTGGGAAGGGATTCACACTTCAGGTGTTATAGAAAACTATTGGAGGGATTTGGGTGGGGCTAGGATCTGGCTGGTGTTTAATATGATAATTCTTGCTGCTGTCTGGATAATAAGCGGTAGCAAGTCCAATAGAATTAAGGAGGACAATAAGGAGGTTATTGCAAAATTCCAAGCATTGATAGTCGTGGCTGATGATGGTCTGGTCTAGAGTGGTGAAAATGAATGCTATCAGAAGTGCTGAGATGTAGAACGTATTTTAAATATAAAGCTGACAAGATTTGGGGTACAAGAAAAGGAAAGGAGTCAGGAATGAATTCATTGCTTTTGTCTGAGTAATTCAGTAAATTTTGATGTTATATCCTTAAATGGGAGGCACTTGGGGAGATGCAGGCTTGTGTTTGTGCATGCCTGTGTGTGCTGTGTGTAGGTATGTACATGCATATGCATACATGTGTGGATATGTCTGTGGAATCAAGTGCTATGTTTTTGGACATATTTTTGACCCCTATTAGTTTCCCAGAATGGAAGCTCCACGAGAGCTCTGTCTTGCTCATTGTTATACCATGTAGAACAACACCTGAGAATTATTAGCCAAAGAAAACATGTTTGTTGTATGAGAGAATAAATAAATGTATGAATGAAAATTAAGATGTTGTAGGCAATTAGATCTAAAAATATGAAATTCATAGGTTATTTGCATAGGGTTGCTATAAAATCACAATACTAAATGAGATCATTTTGGAAGTCTATATGGACACAGAAAATACTCCAAGGATTTATTCCTGGGGCACTCAATTGAATATTTTAGTAGAAATAGGTATAATATACACCAAAGAAACTGAAAAGTTTCTGTCATTAAAATGAATATAAAATAATTAGTGTGCTATTTTTTCAGAACACAAGTGAAGAAAGTGTCTCAGCTGAGAATGGACTTCTTATTTGAAAATGTGGAAGTCATTTTAATTTTAAAAATATTCTTGCCTAGATATAACAGGTAAAAACATTATTATCATCTATTTTATAAGATAAAATACTATGTTGAAATTACAAGTCTAGAAACTTGTGATTACTTTTTATTTGCAGTATAAAATATATCTAGCCCACTTAACTTCAGGCTCTTGAAAAAGTACTGACTAGAGAACAATTTGATACTGCCTCTATTCTCTCTGAAGAGCACATGTTAGTTTATCAGATTATCTACTATTGGTAAGTATAGATAAGGTCGACCATATACATTTTGTAAAACTGAAATATTTGAAAGTGAAAGGGGCACAGTTTTCAGCTATGCTAGGTCAATAGGCATTGTTCTTGATTTTCTCAGGCAAATCAGGATGTAGGGTCACCCTGTCCATGTGAGTCCATGGACAATACATAGAGTCATGATCCAATAAAAGAAAGAAATAAGGATGGGGCATTTCAGTGGGGAGTGGAGGCAGAAGTAAAAATCCTGAGTGGTCTGAAGTTAACAGAAGGCATTCCATAAAGAGGCAACAAGGTTGAGGAAAATAGAAAGCAATTCAAGGATCTGAAGCACAAGTCTGGTATGATTAAGTATCTAGAGGAGGAAAGAAGGGTGTCCACTGAAATGGCAATGAAAGATTGCTCACAAATGTTAGTGTGTTTAAAATTAAATAATATTGGATTAATGAAAACAAACAATAACCTCTTTTCAAGTCTGCCATAGCTGGTTTCTTTTTCTGATCTTTTTTTGTTTATCTCTTACCTCCAAGAATTTTTACATTCAAGAAATGTTACAAACTGGCTTATTTTTCAGAACACTGGACAAAGAGTCTAAATACCTATTTTCTAGGTCCAGCTGTGGGATTAATTACTTATGTGATTTTTAAGAAAATCATTTCATATCTCAAAGTAAATAATCATCATGATATATATCAGAGGATTATAGCAAGGATCTGGTGACATTATTTATATAAACTTCATTGTTTATAAAGCCCTCTAAAATTGTCACCTTTTGTTTATTCTAAAGTGAATGGCTTATTTTGATATTTCCCAGGCAAAAGACTAAAGGCAGCACTTGAAAATCAGTTATGCGTGTTTCTGGCTGTATACATTTCTAATAATCCATAAGAGCAATCTAGAGATTGAATCCTTCTGTGGCTACACTTTTATGGAATGGGCACTTTCAGAACTTAGTGATTGAGTTTCCATTTGAATGCAGAATCTTACTCTGCTTATGGATGTTGGATTTAGAAAATATAAACATGTTGTTTTATAATGCTCCTCCTAGTAGGGCTGTGGTATTTTCTGTTCCTTCTGCCTGTAATATTATTTTTCTTTTATTTCTGTTAATAACTAGTGCACCCTTATTGAAGCTTCAAAGCTCATCTAACACATTATCTTCTATCAAGACCTACCTTAGGGGCACCTGCAAAGGCAGAGTGAGGTTTGGGAGTGGGTCCAGCCAGGATCTCAGAGATGCTCTTTTTACCTAAAACTGTGGGCACAGTTTTAGAACACTGTGGAAGAGATGATGCAAGCATGCTATATTGCATCTGTGTGCCTTTTATCCTTGCTGCGTGAGTTATCTTGTGTCTGCAGAAGTCAGCACACCTGGGTTCTGGTCTTTGCACCACAACCTGCTAGCTGGGTGGTAATTCACCTGCCTCTGTAACACAATGGAGATAATGCCCTATATCCTCTGTCACAAAATAAATGTCAGAATCTCTGCTCACTTCAAAATTGTCTAAATCACATTCAATTGAAATAATGTATAGATTCTAACTGATTGCTGACTTTTATCAAATGCCTTATTCATTAAAATGATTCTTTTATTATTACTATTTCATTTAATCTTTTGGAAAACTTTAGAAATCGAGTAGCATATGATTTGCTGAGAAAATGCAATCAGAAGACATTTTTTTTAAAACTTTTACAAAAAATCAATAAAAAACCATTGGCACATATCCATTAGAAAATCCACTTTCTACAAAATCTTTGTTTGCAAGAAGCCAAAAGAGACTAACTAGCAGATGTATGAATTTTTACAACTAGAATGGTGGCAGCTGAGCCAGGCTATGTATTTCATTTAGAGACCCATGGCTGAGAGAGAGGCCAAATGGGAAAAAAGATAGACCTCTATTGAATATAGACAGGTTGGCATAAAGGTGAAGTTAAATTATGAGAAGTAGTTCTGGAGTGAGCTATTTGCCTATTTTTTATGAGCATGCTGAAAGCATGTTGTAAATAAGTAGGGTGCCCAAGCACAAGATGTCTTTATGAATCTTGAGAGCCCTTAAGCATCAGATTGGATGTGCAAAGACGGTTTAAAGGAGTAGTGAATGGGTGAAGTGAGTCAAAGTGCAAAATATCATGTTTAATGCTTTCTGTAAAGACAGACATTTTTATGCCAGCTGGTTGGATGCAGACATTAACAAATGGTGAGCAGAATAAAGAGGAAGAAGCACTCTGTCTAAAACAAAAGTGCTCTCCCAAAAGCACAAATAAAGAGGCAGAGGTGAGGGGTTTTGGGAAACACAGAGAACAACACTACAGATTTGGGATTAGAAGTTAAGAGGTAAGAAGTGTGTCCTCAGGCACCTGTGGAAAAGACAAATAGTCAGGGATGAATCTAAACAGAAAGATGAATTAGTGAAAGAAGACTGGCTTTGTGGGCTATAAATAAGAAAGTTTTACTAAAACACATTTGTTCTTTGTCTCTTTTCCTGAAGAAAAATTCAGACAGAGAAGACAAAAATAGAGAATGCTAGCCTCAGGAAGAATGCTTTTTTTTTTTTCTTTTTCTTTTTCTTTTTTTTTAAGTAAAAATGCTTACATGTGAGGGTAGGAAAAAAGGGACTTAACGTTACCGGGCCACTGTCCTTACTCTAGAAAATGCTAAGTTGCTCATAATTATTTCTGAGATTCCATTTAACTCCTGAGGTCTATCATTTTAATAGTAAAAAGAAGAAACTTAGAGAGATTGGCCATTAGAGGAAAATGTGAAAAGCATTTATATTCCGGTTATATTTGGGGGGTGAGGTATTTTTAGTTGCCATTTGTTTGTTTTTAACACTGTTTACCATGCGGGCTCTGTCAGCTTTTCTCTGGAGGTGCTCAGTGAGTGAAAAATTGATGCCCTACCTCTTTGAGGATTACTCTATATAGGCTTAAATGGGTTTAGTGTGGTTTGCCAAGAAAATTACTTAAATTAGGGGGCCCTATATATTATTTTCTTTCTATAGTAACTGTGCTAGTTGGGGAAATGACATTCTCCAATGTGGAGAACTCTGTGGCTCCTGGGCTGGAAGAACATGTGAACAGCTCTCCTGCTCTGAAGACCCACCAAATCCTTCCCAGCACTGCCTGTCATGCACCTCTAGGAAGCCGGATCTTCTGTATTTACCACAAAGATGTCTGACCTAATTTCCAAGCTTCTCCTCTCTGACTAGCCCAGTCTGTCTCTCTCCCAGAGGTGTTTATGGCTCCAGGACTATTTGTCTCACTCTTCTACCTACTTGCTACCCTCCATTAATTGACTTTCCTTGAAGCATTTTATATGGGTAAGGGTTCCTGGGCTTGGGATATAATCAAAATCATATAGAGATCCTGTTAAAATACAGATTACCAAGTCTCATCCTGTAATAATTGACTCGAAGTGTGAAGTTGGGGAGGAATTGGGAAACTGTATATTTAGCATACTTGATGGTGTAGAAGAGGAAATATATATTTTTCTCCTTTCATCTTAGGTTTATGGCTGAGGACCCTACCTATAACAGAAGTCAGATTAACAAGAGAAAATAATTCTTTTCTTGTTTTTCTTTTCTTTTCTTTTCTTTTCTTTTCTTTTCTTTTCTTTCTCTCTGTTGCCTGGGCTACATTGCAGTGGCATCATTATAGCTCATTGCAACTGTAAACTCCTGGTCTCAAGTGATCCTACCATCTTAGCCTCTCTAGTAGATGTGACTAGGGGCGTGTGCTACAAGGCCCAGCTAATTTTTTTCTTTTTCTTTTTCTTTTTTTTTTTTTAACAGACTGGGTATCGTTTGTTGCTCAGGCTAGTCTCAAACTCCTGGCCATAAGCCATCCTCCCACCTCAGCCTCCTAAAGTGCTAGGATTACAGGTGCAAGCCACAGCCCATGACCACAAATTTCTTTAAGGTAAACTTTGTGGTACATGAGAGCCTTCACAAAGAAATGAGGACCCCAAGAAATGGTTAAACTTGTGTATTTTTTGCTAGGTTTGATGAAGAGTAGACAGTTGTGGAGAAATATGACAGGATCAAAGGTAGGATCCAATGGTAATAAACCAGGAGAAACTTAGCAAGTCTGATTTGTTCAGATTCTTCTCTATGATTCTTCATATTCAGAGATAAGGATGCTTTATACCATTTTATCTGAGTATAAAAAGGGCACTTCTCATATAAGGATCTTATGACCTGCTTCGGGGAGGAAGGACAGAGGAAAGTAAGAGTAACCTTCCAGCTTTTGCTGTTTTCTCAAATGCCAAGTTGCTATGTTTTGGGGTTGCATGTTGTGAACCCCATCAATTGTACTTCTCATCTCTCCCTGGAGTTCATTGTTATCAAGCATTTCTGAGTCCAAGGAACAAACAGGCTTAATATCTAGATACTAAAAAAATACTTATTCTAAGTCTCAATTTATTCATAGTTAAATGATAGCATATTGCCTGGAATTTGGCATGCCCCCCCAAAAAAATTTTATGTCATTTTATTATTGTTATTCTTTTATTTCTAGAATATTCACTTTATTTTAGATATCAACTTAGTTATCATTTTCTTTCCAAGCAACAGCTGGGAGAATTTTTATGAAACCAAGATAATATTATAATAGTACAGTTACCCTTGAACAACATGGGTTTGAACTGTGCAAGTCCACTTGTAAGCATATTTTCTTTCACTTCTGTCATCCCTGAGACAGCAAGACCAACCTCCCTTTTTCCTCCTTCTTTCTGACTGTTCAATGTGAAGATGACAAGGGTGAAAACCTTTATAATGATCCGCTTCCACTTATTGAATAGCAAACATATTTTCCTTATTATTTTCTTAATAACACTTTATTTTCTTTAGCTAACTTTATTATAAGAATACAGTATTTAATATGTATGTGTTAATCGACTGTTTACGTTATCTGTAAAGCTTTTAGGCAAAAGTAGGCTATCAGTAGTTAAGTTTTGAGGGTGCTCAAAGTTATATGCAGATTGTTGACTGTATATGGAAGTCAGCAACCTTAACCCCCATATTGTACAGGGTCAATTGTAATAGTAATATTAGGTAACATTTACTGAGATAATTATGTGCTAGAAAGTCTTCAAACAACTTTCCATTTAATCATTACTATGGTCCTTTAAAGAAAGCACTATTATTATCTTCATTTTAGAGATGGTGTAACTGACACAGCCCATTCTCTCCAGGGTTTTAATGTAGACCTGGGACTCAAACCTAGGACAGCTGACCCCTCTATACTGAAGTGAGGTTCATTGCCATAGAAAAATCAAGCATAGACCTTTCACAAAGTGTTAGCTGAGTGCTAACTCATTACTTAGCAAGTCTCAGGAGAGTGGCCCTACTAAAACTTACCAATAGTTATACACAAACATATCTTTAGCATAAATGAAAGCAAATGCAATACAGAGGTTGAATTGGCTTCACCAAACCACGGTGAGATTAGGTCATTCTACTGGGCATGATGGACTAATATCTGAGAGTATAGAATTGGAATCAAGATTATCCAGATCCTAGTCTTGGCTCTGTCTGTTATCATAAATGTGACATAGAGCCAGCTGCTTAATTCAATGTGACTTAATCTCTAAGAGGCTCAGTTGTCTTTTTCAAAAGGGAGATAATGATATATGCCTCATAATGTTTTTGTGAAAGTATATGCAAAGTGCTTAGTAAGTTCTCAATAAATGGAAGCCATTATCATTATCATTATTATGCAACCTGGAGGGCCCAGAAGAACTTTTAAGGTGACACTAGCTGCTGATGACACTAAAGAGAGAAACAAAGGAGAGCTTTTCTTTATTTATGCATATCAAACTTAAACATGTTAATAAGGAGGCAGCAGGACAGCAAAAGAGAAAATGAAAGACAGCAATGTATTTATAATAAAGAAATCTCATTACCATGTACATGTATTTAGGGATTTTGCATATTTATTTCAAAGTAAAAAGGGTTTATTATTGAAAATGTTATTAAGCATTTAGAGGAGGAAACATAATGCCCAGTGGAAGCCTTTTAACAATGCAATTATATCTAAGTAGTAATCACTTGTTTCAATTATATTAACCTTAATTTTATAGTTTAATATTGCTTCAGTCTAAAAAAGGTATGGATAAGTATTTTTAACAAAATGTTTTTCATGTTATTTTAATTCCTTATTAGGGTTTTACTCTTTGATGAGAGGAGCTTGATGTCCAGTGCTATTTGATATATAACACATTAACTGATCGTGGAAATCCTGCTGAAAAACATTTTAAAAGTCAACTGCAAATAAAATACATAAATATGAATTAAAAACCATTAATCATTTAAATTTAATTTATAATTTTCTTTTAAACTTTAACAGTAAAATGCTGCCCTGACAGAAGCCATGACAGGTATCAGGAAAATGATCTCTTTGGTAGCAGATCTAATAACCAGATAGGACTTTTTTTCCTGGGACCAGAAGTGTATTTAAATCTCAAAAGATGGACATTTCACAACAACCTTCCTATAACAAGTAGTGTGAGTTAATAAATGATTATTATATTATTAAAATTATTAAAGTTGGAACTTAGATTTCCATTTCACATTTACATATATTTCTCCCGTTAATGGATTCCAGTTCAAATAAAAAAGAAACAGTCGGGGACAGTGGGGGAAAATTGATGACCTCTGGAGTTTGATCCCAGTGTTTTGATAGATTTTGATTCTATGTCAAGTGATATAGCTTTTTATGGTAACACTGGTAGAAGGTACTCAAGTATTGGAGTCATTCCTTTGTTCCATAAATGCCTACTCTGTGGAATCCACTGTGGTCTAAATTCAAATATAGAGAAAAATAAACATTCGCTCATTTATTATTGCTATTTGCCTGCTATAAATTCAGGCCTTGAGAATAAAATATTGATCAAAATACTCACAGTTTCTGTTCTCCTAAAGCTTACTTGTAACATATTAATCAAGAAAGCACACAGAGAAATATAAATTTGAATGTTTTTTGAAGGAAAATTATATGGTGTTTAACAGTTATATCCTGGAAGATTTAATCTGTGATAGAAGTTTGGGGGTACTCCCCTAAGAAGTGACACTTGAGCTGGTCTGTAGGAGGATGTACCTGGTGAATATCAGCAAGAAAATATTCAAGGCAGTGGAAACAACACAGGCAAAGGACCTATGGAGGGAGAAAACATGGCAAATGCAAGGGCAGAACAAGATAGAGGTGGCTGGAAGCAGAAAGCAGAAGGAAGAATGTTTTTTATAAATCTGGGCAGAATGGAGTAGGGAAAACATACAGGGAATGGTAGAGCCAGAGGAGACTCTTAAATGGTTTTATGAGGTCATTAAACATGAAATGTCCGATTTTGAATCTAAAGTGTAGTTTATGATATCTCAAATAAGAGCAGTAAAATTAATCAAAGTATGCACCTAAACTATCAACACGGTTTTGCCATCTTAACAGTAGTTTATTTATGCCAGCAGCGAAGAAGCCTGAATAGACAGTGATGATAAAATCACAAAAGGCATTTTCCACAGCTTGTTGAGAATTGAATATTTTTCCTTGCAAGAAGCGGTCCAAGCCTGGAAGTTGTGGTAGTCAGTTGGTGCAAGGTCTGGTGAATGACAGAGCAGAACAGAACAGTGGATGACAGAGAGCTTCGAAGTCCAACTTCTCTAGTTTGAGCAGGGTTGTTTGTGTGACATGTGGGTGAGTGTTGTCTTGCAAGAGGTTTGGCCTGTGTCTATTGACCAACCTTGGCTGCTTCATTGCAAGCATCCTCATCATTTCATCCAATTGCAGACACCCACTGTAATTGATTGACCCAGTTTCATGAAGCTGTAGTGTATAATAATAGTGCTGTACCACCAAAGACATAACATTAGCTTTTTTAAAAATGAATATTCAGTTTTAGATTGTGTTTTGGCAATTCATCTTTATCCAACCATTGTGCCAAACACTTGTGATTGTCAAAAAAGAATCCATTTTTCATCAAACATAGCAATACGGTATAGAAATGGTTTGACTTTATATCATGACAGCAAAGAAAGGCAAGCTTCAAGAGATTTCCCTTCTGGTGCTCATTTAACTCATGAGGAAGCCACCTATCTAGCTTTAACTTGTTGACTTGTTTCAAGTGGTCCAATATTGTTGGAATAGTAACTCCAAACCTTGCTGCTAATTCATGCATAGGTTGAGATGGATTTGCTTCCACTACACCTTTCAGCTCATCATTATCCACCTAGGTCTCAGATTGCCTGCGTGGCTCATTTTCAAGATTAAAATCACTAGAATGGAACTTCTCAAATCATCGACGTACTATGTGTTCATTAGCCACATCCTTCCCAAACACTTTGTTGCTATTCCGAGTTGTCTGCACTGCGTTGGTCCCATGACGGAACTCATTCAAAAATAACATGAATTTTTGACTTTTCCATGGTTTCTCAAAAATTGCTGTAAAAAAAATTTGACAGATAATCACAAGCCAAAATGTTTATCTGAAAGACTGAGGATGTACCTTCACAATAAAAATAAAATAAGAAATGTCAAAGCAAAATGTCAGAGATAGCAACTATCAAATTTAGCACTTAAGGAAATTGGACATTTCATAATTAATAACCAATACATAATTAAATGCCAAATGATACTCCTTTAATAGTATAATTGGAAGTGAACATAACCTCAGTGGCTGCTGAAAATGGGGCTTCTGACGTGAACCTCTTTCCTTAGCTAGATGAGCCTTGAATCATGAATTATTACCTCGAAGAAATGTGGATTGTGTCAGTGAGTTCAGCATCACTGAGGCGGTGGGACAGTTGGAATCAAGATGGAAATTCTGAGACATGGTGGTAGGTAAGCTATTGAAATCAGATTAATTCAACAGAAGAGAGGCAGCTTGAGTTGGCAGTGGGATGGAAGAGAGATGGAGTTGGAGAGAAGCACAACATAGATGTGGGCAAACTGGGAGTAGAAACTAGCTCAGACTTGGGGTCCAGGTTTAGAATCAGTGGTGCTGGATTATTCAATAGACAGACTATACACAAGTTTAGGTGAGGAAAAATGACAGAGAAAGGAAAATATTTAATATTTGCTGCCACAAAAACAGCAGTGGCACAGTGATCATCATGCATATAATCAGAATTTTATTGGATTTCCTTATAATTCCTTTTATGTTTAGTATTGTTTTCATTATGAATTATATGTGTGGAAGGCACCATAATCTTTTTAATGCTCTGGTTGTCTAAAAGTTTTAGCCTGTTCCTAGTTAGAACTGCAACACATGTTTTCAGAGCAAGGCTTTTGGAAGGTCAATGATGCAGAATTACTGAAAAAGAGCTAATTAAATTACTCCGGCAAAGGTCAGGACTTAGTGTGGTACCTATTTGAGTTTAAGATGGAGGCTAGACAGTGCAGTTTTGGGGATTTGAGAGATGAGGGCAAATACATCCTTGCAAGAGTTTATGAAGACTATATTTGTCAATGTCAAGAACTGTTAAGGGTCCAGGAATTTACAATTCTTGCAATCTAACTAGTTAGCCTGTTGCAATTTTATGGATGCTGGCAAAAGACAAGGAGTCTCCTGGGTCAGAGACAAAGGATTTAATTACTCACAGTAATAGCAATAGCCAGAGTATCAATATTTTCTTGTGCCAGTTTATTGAGCTCCAGTTCCTACAAAGCTATGTGAAGATGGTTAGGTGATACCTGTTCATACAGTAGGTTGAGTTATCACAATAAAACCATGAACTTAAGGAACCCAATAAATTTTAATAGGCAGTAACCACGCCTGACCATATTTTCTGGAAGGAAACACTATCCCTATCTTCCAAGGCTGTTCACTATACAAATGTAATTGAAAGGACAATCTGGAATGAAGGATGTCAGTGCCTTTGCTCATAAAATGTGAAGAAATATGACAGACCTAAAGAGAATTGATTCCCAGCCATTAACTAATTCAACCCTTACTTTTCTATTTAGGAAACTGGTGTACTAAAAGATTAAGTGACACTTTAAGGAAATATTGTCAGTCAATGTAAGATTTTGGGCCAGACCTAGATGCTCATGTCTGAATAGCAAAGCCCACTATGTAACATCCAAGGTTCCCTAAGTTTCTCCCACAAAATTCCTATGTCAGGGTGAATAATAAACAAAGGTTAAACTAATTTGAAAAGCAATGGTGACTGATACTGACCCCTTCAGGTTCCAGATTTATACTCTCAGTAATGCCATTATCTAGAGTATTTTGTGAGATTATTCAGACTGGACTGCATCTTCCCTAACAGAAATAGATGTACACAGATTTCACTCTATAAAAGCACAAGGTTATTTATACATCAACCATAATTTGTATAGTAACCTTAGGGACACTACTTGGTGCTGCTATACCACTTAAGAGAGTACCTTAGAGGAAGGGCTCTGGAAATCAATGACAGTAAAGAAGCAGCTGACAGGTGGTAGAAAGTAAGCATCCCTTTAGGTCATACAAAGAATTTAGTGATCTTTGGTAATTAACTTATTGTCTCAATGTCAAACACTTTACCTGTAAAAGGAGAATATCATACCTCCCACAAATTGTTATAGTGAGAATTAAATAGAATGAATATGTCAGTGCTCTATTTACAAAAAATTCACCAGAAATTGTGCTTTGCTGGAAATTGTAAATAGTTGTATACTTCATTAAAGCTATTGTCAATGACAGTCATGAGAACAGTCAGCTGATTAATGTGACAAAGTTGGCATGTGGTTTTCTATAAGATAAAACTTCTGATTACATAAATCTCATAGAAAAAATTTAACTTAACCAAAAACAAAACAAAACAAAAAATCCTGAGATCATAGGAAGACAGTTTTTTAAAAGATTGTATTGTTTATGACATAACTCATTTTTAGAGAAAAACAAGTGGATTTCAAAATAAGTAAGTTTTTGTTTTTTGTATAATATGGGCATATTTTATTAGCTTGTCACTAATTTGCAATTTCCTTAAGATGTTGAATTTATCATGGTGACTAAAGGTGTTTTCTTGCTTTCTTTAAAACCGCCATTTTTTTCTGCCATTTACCTCATATTTACCAGTTTTGTTATTGTTCAGTAAGTCATGTATAAATGGAGTGTGTTTGAAAATCCATTATATTTGTGAGAACCATGTTAAATGTTTTCAAAAGTCAGGGCTTGTATTTAATTGATAAATGAGCATAAAATGGGAAAATTTTAACTATTAGAATTTAGAAAATGACTGTGTGTCTATAACAATGTGAGAACAGATAGCTATCTTCCTGAGGCCCAGATTTTTCCTATTATTTTTACTAAAGACCCTTTAATTCCTTCAGTAACATAGGTTTTGGCCTTATCTATGGCTCTTTATCCTATTCTTTCTTCCTTTTCCATATTACCAGGGAAACACATTCTTTAAATTATTCTGCACTCAACCAACACTTACTAGTATAGAAACTGGGTGCCGGAATGTTATGACAGAGTTGAGAAAGAAACAGTATCATATTTGAGGCTCCTTCTTCCTTCTTACCAATGAGGTCTGGTCTTTATACCTTAATCCAGACCTCCTCTGTCTACTCTTGTCCATTCTATATGTCACTACCAAAGAACCATCCTAAAGCACATTTATGATCATAGTCAAACATCATGAAAGGATTCATACCATTTACTAAATATATTCATGTATGTAAGCATAGAATTCAAAGACTTCAATGCCATGATATACCTTTGAAATTCTTATTCCATCATTTCCATAATATATCTTTATGCGGTAGTGTAACCTGACAACTTGACATTGCCTATACTTTCCCATCTGAGATTCTTTTCCCTTCCATGAAATGCTCCTCTACGTCACATCAAGCTGTCCAAATTCTGCCAATACTTTGGGATCAGCTCAGAGTCTTTTCTGAATCTTCAATTATGTTCTCTCATTTCCTTGAAACTTTTCATAACACTTTTGTAACACATTGAATTCTGCCTTTAATTGTATTTACATGTGCTCTTGTTATATTCTATTATCCAGTGACTCAACAAAAGATGTCCTGATTATTTAATGTTCCATTGATTCATGCTTTGTATAATAGCTATAAGAAGTTTCTTCATTAACTTTTCAATAGCATTTCTTTTCCCTTAAATTAGTCCTCCCAAGTTTTATGTTAGATTGTTCCCTTTGCTCACCTTTCTTTGTATATTTGTAATATATTGTACATTGAAACAGGAATGAGTGCAGAATAGAAATCATTCTCTAGGAAATACTGCTTATCCACCCTGAGTGTCTGAAGAATACATTTTTATTAAAAAGCTAGAAAATAATATAAAATAACAGAATCAATGGTAGGACATATTTCCTGTGGGAATTGGGCACCAACCTTAAAGGGTTGGATAGAGTCTGAACTGAAAAAAAAAATCACTGATCATAAATGAAAAATAGGTCATGATCAGTATTGGTAACAGTTCACATATAGGTTCTAAGACTACGCTAAGAAAATTCAGAAAACTTTACCCTACAGAGAGCACTACAGCTAAACAGCACAGGTAAGTGCTGGAAGACAAAAGAATCATGATCTGAGTCTTGAAGGAGGTTGGCAGAGATCCCTGAATACTTCAGCCTCACCCTGCTTGCTCAGTTAGTTATGTGCATGCACAAAATCATCTTAAAATCCCCTGTACAACATCTCAAATATTAATTTAAGTGTAAGCATATACATCAATTACAAATAATTTATAGCTATCACTAAGAATAGGTTTGAGGATAATTTCCAGTCTCTGCTTGTTAGGACACTGGTGAAAGCGATAACCAGGAATAACTTAGGGAAATCTCTGCCCTGTTTCTTGTCAAGGTTTTCTTCTTCTGTCCCTGAATATATGTGATGTGCTGGTTCTATTCTGTGTCTCACATCATCTGCAGTTCACACTAATTTGTAGCAAATCTCGTGTGATATCAGAGAATTCACACATCCTCTGTCTGCATCCAACATAAGTCAGACTCAAAATAAGATTTTCATTAATCTATGGTCTGCAAGAATTGC
Source organism: Cheirogaleus medius (assembly GCA_008086735.1). NCBI lineage: Eukaryota > Metazoa > Chordata > Mammalia > Primates > Cheirogaleidae > Cheirogaleus > Cheirogaleus medius. The sequence continues at coordinate 57,937,027 of VBSM01003176.1, forward strand.
TTCTATACCTGTTTGCTAGTGCAAAAATCCATGAAAGTACAGGAAATGATTCCTTTGACCCAACAAGTAGTGTGTGTGTGTGTGTGCATGTGTGTGTGTGTCTGTGTGTGTGTAGGAACTGCGTGTTTGGAGGAGGTTTATATATATCACAATTTTTGTTCGAAAACACCTTTTTTTCTGGATACCACCTGGTAAAGTATCCCTCATGTGACTAAAGCTCTTTATTCCATGGTTATATCTTGTGATTTATGAGCGAATAAGTAAATTGAGGAGATGCAGCTGTGGACTAAACTGCCTATTTGCTGCTTCTTGATCTTTTGCTGTTTGTTCCATCACTATAACTTAGGGGCATGTATAACTAATCATTCTATGTATAAATGAAGCCCCCTCAAATATCCACGTGTACATGGAATGATCCTCTCCTTTGTAATTGCTAGACTTGACATCCTCTCAGATTGTAGCAATGCATGTGGACAGCAAAGGTGAAAAGAACTTCATGGAATAGTATTTTCCATCACTTAAAAATATTTCACCCATGTTCAACATGCAAGAAGCAACAATGAAGAATGTAGATATGCTCAGCATAGGAAACTGAGTCCGAGTTTACATCTTTCACTTTATTATTTCCTACAATATTTTACACCCTCCTGTTCAAAGATTCAATTTTTGCAATTTTTCCAATCATCTTGGCACTATTACGTAAGTCCTTGGAATAGTACATTACCTTTTGCATTACTTTTGACCTTCTACCTTTTCTATATTATGGTTCTGATAGATTACTGAATAAGAGTTAAGAAAATGAAGGCTTTTTACCAATTCTAGTTAATTACTGATATTATTTAACTGTGTGCTACCTTAGGCATGTTTGTAGGAGTCATAAACAGAACCTCTGTATTAAATATATTTTCACATTTCAAGTGATTCTAGGCATTTATGTCATTCATGTTGTTTTTTTTTCTCAACGTTTATACCATTTAATCCATCAGAGAAGAAGTAGTGGGTGGTTAATAACTTATTTACAGAAAAAGTGAAGCATATAAGAATTAATGGAAGATGCTTAACTGACATTACTAAAGAGAACCTGATAAAACTTAACCAAATAGTTTTAGTAGTCATCAACTTCATATAATGTTATAGTTTATCATTTAATAAATATAATTAATTTTGTACTCTTCAATGTTTTAAACTTTCTAGTGGAAACTTTAACCAAGAAATTTGAGGCTGTATTTCATCTTATTTTATTTATTTTCAAATATATTTTGTGCAATAAATCTAACATCTCTAGTAGCAGTTGGCTAGAAAAACCACATAATTTATCATCCAAACCAGGACATTACTGCGAGTGTGAAGGGATACCATTAATATTATGCTGGAATAACTAGTGTAAAATCAAAGTTTCCCAGGAAATGCACAATTTATGGACATCCTATGGTGTGCCAACTAAACAGAGATAGACTTTCCCCTTTGATGTCTTACAGAAGAAAATACAATAAGAAAAAAGAGAAAGAAAGAGAATAGGGTTTGGAGAGTAAGTACAGTCATACACTGCATAGTGATATTTTGGTCAACAATGGACCACATATACAATGGTAGTTCCACAAGATTATAATGGAGCTGAAAAATTCCTGTGGCCTAGTGATGTCACTACTGTTGTGATGTCATGGAGCACACATTGCTTACATGTCTGTGGTGATGCTGCACTGTCAGTTGAATAAAGTATAGCACATGCAATTATACATAATAGTTGCTAATAATAATAATAATAAATGACTATTACTTGTTTATATATTTTATTTTATTTTATATACAAATTACAGTTTTTTAAATTTTTTTATTTTTTAAATATCAGAATATTATGGGGGTACAAACATTTTGATTACATATAATGCCTTTGCCTCACCCAAGCCAGAGCTTCAAGGTGCTCACCCCCATACATTGGGCTCCACATCCATTGCTTGTGAGTTTACCCACCCCCACCACTCCCCTCCCACCTGCCCGGCACCCAATGAATATTACTTTCATGTGAGTAGCTAAGTGTTGATCAGTTAGTACCAATTTGATGGTGAGTACATGTGGTGCTTGCTTTTCCATTCTTGTGATACTTCATTTTGAAGGATGGGCTCCAGCTCTACTCATGATAATATAAGAGGTGCTAGCTCACCACTGATTTTTTGTGGTTGAGTAGTATTCCATGGTATTCATATACTACATTTTATTAATCCACTCATGTATTAATAAGTACATATGATGTTTGTTTTTCCATTATTTAGATACTTCACTTAAGATAATGGTCTCCAGTTACATCCAAATTATTGCAAAAGGCCTTAAGTCATCCTTCTTTATGGCTGAGTAGTATTCCATGATATACATTTACCACATTTTCTTAATCAATCATGAATTGATAGGCATTTGGGTTGATTCCACATGGTTGCAATTTGGAATTGTGCTGTGATAAACATTTGAGTGCAGGTGTTTTTTTGATAAAATGAATTATTTTCCTTTGGGTAAATACCCAGTAGTGGGATTGATAGATCAAATGGTAGGTCTACTTTTAGTTCTTTGATGAATCTCCATACTGTTTTCCATAGAGGTTGTACTAATTTGTTGTCCCATCAACAGGGTATAAGTGTTCCTTCTCTGTAACCATGCAACCATTTATATTGTTTTTGGACTTTTTAATAAATGCCATTCTGACTGGGATAAGATGATATCTCATTACAGTTTTAATTTCCATTTACCTGATGATAAGTGATGAGGATTTTTTCATGAAATTATTGAACATTTGTCTATCTTCTTTTGAAAAGCTGCTGTTCATGAATTTTGCCCACTTTTTAATGCGGTTGTTTGTTTTGTTTTTTTTTTCTTGCTGATATGCTTGAGTATGCTGATATGCTCATATGTAGGTTCTCATTATTAGCCTTTCATTGAATGTAAAGCTTGAAAATATTTTCTTCCATTCTGTAGGTTGTCTATTTGCTCTGTTAATTATTTCCTAGGCTGTGCAGAAGCTTTTTAATTTAATAAAGTTCCATTTATTTATTTTGCTTGTTGCTGTGATTGCCTTTGAGGTCTTGTTCATAAATTCTTTGCCTAGGCTGATATCTAGAAGAGTTTTTCCTGCATTTTCTAATAGAATTCTTATGATTTAATGTCTTACAGTTAAGGACTTTATCCATCCTGAATTAATTTTTATAAGTGGTGAGAGATATGGATCCTTTTCCATTCTTCTATATATGGCGATCCAATTTTCCCAGCACCGTTTATTAAATAAGGCTTCTTTTCCCTAGTGTGCATTGTTGTCTACTTTGTCAAAAATTCAATTGGCTGTATGTGGATGGTTTCATATCTCAGTTTTTTGTACTGTCCCACTGGTCTATGTCTCTATTTTTGTGCTTATACTATGTTGATTTAGTTACTATGGCCTTGTAGTATAGTTTGAAGTCTGGTAACATGATGCCTTCCAATTTCCTCCTCTTGCTTAAGATTGCTTTGGCTATTCAGGCTCTTTTTGTTTCCACATGAAATCTAGAATTAACTTTTCTAGATCTTTGAAATACAATGTTGGTATTTTGGTGGGGATTGCATTGAATCTGTAAATCCCTTTGGGTATTATGGACATTTTAACAATGTCGGTTCTACCAATCAATGAGCATTATATTTTTTTATACTTCTGTGTATCATCTGCAATTTCTTTCCTCAGCGTTTTGTATTTCTCTTTGTAGAGATCCTTCACCACCTTGGTTTAGTATATTCCTAGATATTTTATTTTCTTTATAGTTATTGTGAATGGTATTGTGTCTTTGATTTGACTCTTAAGTTATCTCTCTTTCTATTCCCATTTTGAGATACAGTATCTTGTCCATATTACATTCTACTGAAATCATTTAATACAAAGACTGTACTCCCCTTGAACAGTGTTGTATAATACACTAGCTACTAGCTACATGTGGATTTTTTTTAACCTGTGGTATTTTAAATGTTGTTATAGTTTGGACATGGTTTATTTGGACCCACTAAGTCTCATGTTGAAATTTGATCCCCAGTATTTGGTGGGGTCTGGCGGTGTTTAGGTCTTAGGGGTGCATCCTTATGAATGTCTTGGTGCCATTTTTGTGGGAGTGGGTGAGTTCTCACTCCAAGTTCCCTAAGAGAGCTGGTTCCTAGCACCTCCTCCTCTATCTCTCGGTGGTTCTTCTCTCACCATATGATTCCTGCACATACAGCCATCGTTTGTCTCCCACCATGAATAGAAGCATCATGAAGCCCTCACCAGAGGCCATGCTGGTGCCATGCTTATGTACAACCTTCAGAACCATGAGTCAAATGAATCTCTTTTCTTTATAAATTACCTAGCCTTGGAAATTCTTTTATAGCAACACAAACAGACTAATACAAATGTAAATGTGGAGCAGTTAATATTAAATTTTAAAATTCAGTTTCTCAGTTGTGCTAACTACATTTAGGTGTTGAATAGCCACATGCAGCTAATGGCTACTATATTAAGGAGTGCAGATTAGAGTTCCACCATTGCAAAAAGTTATTTTAGACAACACTATGATGATCAAAATTATCATTATTTCTTAGTTAGATGCCTTCAAATTTTCCTAAAAAAATCAATGGCATCCCCAGATCCATTCTACATTTAGCAGCAAGAACAATTTGTCTCAAAAGGCAGACTTCGCCAGTTCACTCACTTATTTATTGAAAAATAAAAGACATTTATGCAAAAACATTTCAGGAGTTTTTAGTATTTGCTCATCAGTCAGTTAGAAGATAATCCTATAATTATCATCATCATGATATTTATAAAATGGGGAAGAAAATAACATTAAATTTGAGTACATTTAAAGGGTTAGGATAAATATGTAATCTCTTAGTGAAACAGGATGTGAGATGGAAAAGAAAGATGAGGGACACCTCTCATTTATGCACAGCTAATATATATTCCAAAGTTGTATGGAAAAGACAGATTCAAACTACATGAATCAGTGAAGTGAACTGGTTCATTTTAGCTGAATGAAAGTTTATTTAAAGTGTGATTAAAATTTTACATACATTATGTCACTCTCTTACTCAGAAACCCCTCACCCATAATTATCCTCTTGGTATTTTTCTTTCTTTTCTTTTCTTTCTTTTTATCCTTCCCCAGTGCCCCCTGCCCTTTTCATCTTCTAAATTGACAGCTTTTCCTTTTTGGTAATGGTCAAAATACTTAAAACATTTTCATGAGCCTAGAGGAACATCTAACAAAGAAAGCCTTCACCTACTCCTATCCTCTTAATCAGAGTGGGGCATAGGTTTTTATATAAATAGTACTTAGTGGATAGCATTAACAAAAACAGTGGCAATTTAGTTTTATTATGATTTATACATGCAGCATAATTGGGAAAGACATTTACTGTGTTTCCCTGCCATGTTACACTCAAGAGCCTGTCATGTCTCCTATCCCAAACTAGTCAGTTCCTCTGGGATATCTACTCGGAGTATATCCTTTCCCTTTTTTCATAGGCATTGACACTAGTAATCACCTTGGATTTGAAATAACAGGCACTTTTGTTTCAAGTTGATTGTCAGAAGCTAAGCTTTCAGGACATTGAGAAGTCTCCCCAATGTCAACAAAGCTAGCAGTCACTCCTCGGCCAAACTTTTCCCCTTCCTGAAGCAATGCCTGAATGTGAACAGGAGTCATTCCTGTCCTCTGTCCCAGTAGCATCTTCCCAGTCCTTGTGAGCTGTGTGGATGAGGAAGGTATAATCCCCAAGACTAGAGAGCTGAGGATGCCAGCAGGTCTGAATTTTCTTGACTTGGTTTATGACAAAACCAGGCTAAGGCTATCATTAGAAAAAAGGAGAGACAGTCAGACTTCATCTTCCTCAAGCTATCTGGACTTTAATATTACTCTTGTGACCTGAATTATCTTATTTAGTCATCTTGTTGGTTGTTGCAGGGCAGCTCCTGGATGGCTGCACTGTTTTGTTCTCCACTGCATCTCCAGGGATTTTCACTGTAGGCTTTTCTGTATTGTTTGCATTTCTGGTCGTTTGCTTGAATTACCTCTTTGGGACCTGAGGAGTTCACAGTAAAACACCTGTTTCTTCACAGAGAAAGCTACTGGTGCCCTTCTGGCAAGGGCCTTTGCTAGGCATGCTGAGCAACTTAACACCTTCGGCCACAGAGGAGAGAGTCCTCAGCCTGCCTTCAGCCTGGCGAGGCTACATTAGTGAGAACCCCCACCTGGGACTCCAGATGGATATAAGAGGTCATAGAGAAGAGAGCGTCAGTGTCCAGTGTTCCACCATCATCAATGGTGCAGCAAGCGCCACAACACCCTTTCTTTATAGGGATGCAGCAGGCCCTGTGGGCTTCATTCTTCACATGTCATTCTACCCTACCTCCCTTTGTTGCTAAAATTCTTTCTGTACAAATGGCTCATTTTCATCACTAAAAAACAATACAAAAATAAATCTGTTTTCTTCACTAAAACACATTAAATAGCTGTTAGACTATCTGGGATGGCATGACCCCTGCTTTGAGTTATTAACTATGTGATCTAGAATAAGTAAAGGGGTCACTCTGACCTTAAGTTCCACCTTCAAATTAGTATAAAAATAGCAACTTCCTCTACTTACAAGTTACTTCTAAAAATTAGATTTTTGAGATTCCAGATAGGTAATATCCTTCAAGAAAAAAGCCCACAAAGGCAAACAGATAGAAATCCTGCTATCTGGCTAGATTGCAGAGTTTCTGTCTCTCGAAATGCTCTGCTAGTACTATACACATTCCCCGAGTCAAGTTAATTTCCAAGTCTTGCCAAATCTACATTACTAAGACTCTCCAATCACGCACACTTATCTCCATCCTTGCTTCCCCATTGCAGCTATCAGCTTACCTCAGGTCCTAATCCAAACATTCCTAACTGTTTTCCCTGCCTTGCTCCTTTCCTGACCAGTACTACAGAGTGATCCTGATTTAAAAGGCAAATCATATTGTATTACTTACTTCCCTAAAATCCTTCCAGGTTCCCAACTCCCTTAACATGAAGTTCAAATTTCCTTAACATAGTTTAAGATTCTCTTTATGATCGTAACTCTCTCTGCTGCCCTCTCCAGTACCATTCAAATTCATTCTGATCAAAAGGCCATTTTTATCAGCACAAGAACAGAGGCAGTTGTTCCGGGTAGAAGGAAGAGCATGTGCAAAGCTGCAGAAACAGAATTCAGGTTAGTGTGGTTTGGAGATCTGTTAGCAGTGTCTCCGAATGACTAAAGTGCATGGATGAAGGGATAAAGAGAAAGAAAAGGAGACCAGAAAACTTGAGTTCAGATTGTGAAAGGCTTGGATTGTCACAGTAATGATGTGGACTTCCCAGGGGTCTGTGGGGAGTTCTCACCATGCCTTGCCCAGAGAATATTGTGATTAGAACTGCATTTTAAAATGTTAACTCCTCTAGTGAACTCTAGCACAGCATACATACGAGAGATAGAGATCTGGGTCCGAAAGAGTAATAATAGTTTAATCAAACTCTGCAAGAGAGATTAGAGCACAAAGGCAGTGATAGTGGAAATAGAAAGAAAGTTAAAGCCAGAGACATTTTGAAAAATGTGGGGAATTAGGTAGAGAGCAGCATCAATCATGACATTAAGGTTACTAATTTGTGAGACTAGGTGGATTAGGATGTTGTTGATGAAAGTGAGCAAAGGGATTTTGCAGAGATCAGAGCAGAATTTCTTTTTTCTAAAGGTATTGTGAGCACTGTAAACACCCTACTGTATAGGATATCATCATCATTATTATCAAGCAGTGCTACGTTAATAGCCCTTTGGGTCTAGAGCTTGAATTATGGGCTATTTCATGTACTTGAAAGAAACTACATCCCAACTAGTCCAGATGGATATTACCTAGCCTGCTTTAAGATCCTCCAGGGAAGAACAACCATAACAAACCCAAGAAAGCCCCTCTTCCTAGCAACTGTGCATCTTTCCAGATGTCTTATCCATGGCATCATACCCTCAATATGTTACAGAGTCTATTTGGACAATTTTTAAAGGAACTTGTGACATTCTGGTATGACAGAATCATGATTCTTGGAGTTCTTTAAAATTTAAATATAAGGAGGAAAAAGCAAGTCTTCTGTTTGATCGCAAAAGCTATAAAGATGCAAAGAGAGAAAGGTCCATTCTAGCATTTCAATAATACCTGTTTTTACTGGAAACCTGAGCTGACTTTAATCATCTACACTTCAGACTGAGCCAATATTTCAGAAAGCTGCAAGTATTGTGAATGCTGTCACACTAGCACAAAGACTTTGCAGAAATATCCCCAAAATACAAAAATTAAAAAGCACATTCTCCGTCTCTATCTTTCTCTCTCTCTCACACACACACAAACACACACACAAACATACAAATTGATGCACACAATCCTATGTGATGCACACAAATTGTCTTTAATTATTAAATGGTTGTCACTGTAGACAGGATAAATCTTTCAATTAATATAGTAGTGTCCATGCTAAAAATGCTTTACCTATTAGAAAGCCTTAGTTGTAATGGGTTACTTCAATCAATACTTATAAATTGCACATTTTAGGGGGATAATTGGTTAATGCAAACTCAGCTAGCAGCAAGGAGAGAACAGTGTATCTTTGTTCCTTTCTGTAAGGTTGGAGAGCTGAATTAAAGGACTGCAGAACATCACCAGTTAACACACTTTGAATTATGCAAACAGCACCTACTACTGTATTCTTCAGAGAGATACTCAAAAATATCTTAAAATTGTATCTATTTGTGTGTGTGTGCGTGTGTGTGTGCTGGCATTAGAACACATATCACCTTTTTATTTTAAATCTTTCTAAAGAAAAAAATACTTTAAATCTAGAAAAACCTTTATACTTAAAAATGTTTCTTTATCTATCACTTTCATGCTTAAATGGTCATCCGGTATGACATTACCTTTATTGAAAATAAGTCATCTCAATAGAACTTCTCTCATCCAGTCTACTGTGAGGAGGTAGCATTTAAGTTGACGGAAGATTATTTCATTTTTATCTTTTCTGGAACACCAGAGGAAAGGCTCAGACAATGTCACATATCATTTGCAGGTAAACCTGTATTCATTTTAGGTTAACTTGTTACCACTACTCACTTTCACCTAATGTTTCCATATTTTTTCTTATGGGGCAGTGTCTCCTTTTATTTCAGAATGAATCAGTCGTGCCTATTTGACTTTTTATGGCTCAGGGATTCCTAATGAATATTCAAACACTACCTGCATTACCCAGTATACAATCCTTCCTAAGTAGCAAGATTTTCATTTTACATGTTCAGTTTGATGTCCTTTCTTATGTATTAGTAGAGAATGTCTTCTAGGCTTATTCATGAAGAAATAAGTGATGGAAGTGTCTGTAGGTATTTGTACATGATTTTTTTATTCAGATTCTTTTGATCAAGGATTTTTACTACTCTGTTTGAAGAAAGTATGATGGACAGGAAACTTTTTACATATCTGCTCTACATATTTTTATCTTGACCATGCAAACATTCTATACCTGAATATGGATTTTTTTACAAATAAATGTTTGAAAATTTTAGCTAAGAGACATACTGTTATCTAAATAAAATAACATAGTGTCGAAATTCCTGCCTACACAAAACTTTTTAGAGTGACAAACAGGAATAATCAAAGAGGATAAAACATAATTCTTGTTGATTTTAAAAGTTTTCAAGATTTAAGCAGTGGCGTATCATGGGAAGGATTAATAGGAACGTGACTTGGAAAGGCTAATAATATCAATCATTAAAAGATAGCAAGAAAAGGAAACAAAATATTTAGGTCACAATTCAATACAGGATATATTATTTGTAAATGTGAAATGACATCCTCTGATCAAGAATAGTATTTTCGAGGGCAGATAGAGATATATATCTGGTATCATACAATACCAGAAGTACATTTTTACACAAAGACACAGTTTTTTTTACTTCTAAAACAGATTGTCACCAGAATTTATTTACCTACAAGCAGGCTGCTAACTTCATATGACAATATTCATTTTCATAATTCTGGATTTAAATTTGTGAACGACTATATACAGAGAAGCATGAAGTACTGAGTATTTCAGCATTTCTTCTCAACTTATTAATAATTAATTCCCTATAGTAATATTCCTTTGGACTCTAGCAAGATGCCTTGGTGAAGGGATTTTCGTTTGGACTAAAATGTTCAACATTGGAGCTGCATAACTTTGTGTGTGTATGTGTGTATTTGGATTTTTTTCCCAGCTTTACTGAATATAATTGACAAATAGAATTTGTATATATTCAAGATGTACAATGTGATATTTTTATATATGTAAAGATTTTAAAAAATTAATTTACTAAGATGGCTATTTTTAGATTGTACTTAGATTATTTTTTTCAAATTCTATTCAGTAGGAAGAAAGTTTTTTGTTTCACTGATTCAATCTTCTTTCTCTGTTTCTCATTTACCTTTCTCCATTATGAGAAGGACAGTGGGAGAGAGATATTAGAATATTTCATTGCTGCCCAAGTCTTGAGAGGGAAAGCAACACCAGAATGACTTGCCTTTCTATTCTTTCTCATTCGTCTTATTCAGAAAATAACAAAATCAAATCGTAATAGTAAGTACTTACCTTGCACTAAACAGATCAATCTTTTCCATTAGATTTGTCACATGAGACATGAACTCAACTGTAATTGATTTCAAAGTCATGTGGCACAACAGCCACTATAGTATTTTTCCTATGATAGCCTCAATAGACCTAGCAGCTTAACAAAAATAATTACATCAACATATCTGCTTTCCTGACACCATTTTGTTCTTAGGTGTTAGAAACAGTCTGGTATTAGAAGAAATCCAATAAGTTAGAAGCAGGAAGGCTAAGAGTCCGCGTAACAGAGTGCTTCCACCTCCTGGGTTCCAGTGATACTGATTCCCTCATTTTCTCAATCTTTTCACAGCTCACAGCACAATCCGTCAGTCTTACAAGCAGTTCTAATAGTTCCTGGATTTGGAGTTTGATGCAGGCTTTGTATGAGTAGATGCTTATATAAAAGCTAAAATAGGCAGGTATTAAAAGGATTAAGTGATTCAGTAGAGTATCTCAGCCAGCCATAATTCAAGACACAATAGTTCAAAGCTTTCATTGCTGTTTTCTTTGATAAAATGTAGGTTTTAACCTTTTGGGAAGTCGTTTTCTACAGTGTCAGCAGCAACTCCAGACCTGTCAACTCAACAATACTTTACAACTAATGCCTTTCACAATGTCTGAGGTAGAGAAAGGAGCTGCAATAATACTGCCTGGGATTCTGTGAGATTGGAAATGTAGTAGCATACATGGGCTAGTTGCTTTGTGTATGGAAATAGGTGAGTCGGCAGTGACATGAGGGAGCAAAAATACCTGCAGCAGAAATCCAAGTCACTGAAAATAATAGTTATTCTATCAGAGGATGTCAAAAATCAATACATGTCATGTCTGAATTAAAATTATAAACTATTAACATGCCACCTTTGTATGAGTAGATGCTTATATAAAAACTAAAATAGGCAGGTATTAAAAGGATTAAGTGATTCAGTAGAGTATCTCAGCCGGCCATAATTCAAGACATAATAGTTCAAGTGTCACTTTAAAGCTTATCTTGAGAATTTCCAAAGACTAATTTTTGTCTGCATTGAAAGAGCAAATAATAATTCAGTCAGTAAAAGATTGAGAATTGACATTTCTCTTTATACTATTAATGGTTATTTATTTATTTTTAGATGTTGATTTCTTTGGTTACCCTCACAAGATATAAACATCAATTAAATTCAATTTTGTCTTCTTCACTGTGAAAACCTTTGAATTTCATTTTTATTTTGCCCATATCAAAACATAGTTTTATTGACCAAAGTAAGGATATTTTTTGACAAAAGTGGTTTAGCTCCAGCATTTCTTCATCATTGGAGTCTAACCATACATTGCTCACTCATTTAATAGGCATTTATTGAGTACCTATTATCTTTTAGTTATTGTGTTAGATATAATAATAATCAAACAGACACAATCTCATCTTAGAAAAGGTAGAAATCATTAAGAACTGAAAAGTAAGCAAACAAAAAAACTTGACATGAACAGTGATTTGAAGATAGGCAAATTAATGTTCTAGTTCTAATGTTGAAAATAAGTAAGGAAGTAAAAAGAGAAAGCAATTTAGCCTAGCCATTTAAGTGAGAGTAATACTTGACCTAATATTCCTGAATTTACTTATCAGTTGATTAGCTCAAATATATCATATGATTGGTAGGTTTCTGGAAGGGCTCTATTCTCTAAGTATATATCCTATGCAATGCCTATATTTCAAAATTTCACATAAATTTATTTGGGTCAAAACCAATTCTTTTCTAAAATACAAATTCATCTAGGGGAGCAATAGATTAATATTGACAGTTGTTTACCCCTTAATTGGATTTTTTTAGAATTACTTAATTACAGTCAACTGAAATAAAAGCATGTTTTTTAAGGAAGAGAAACACAAACTATAACATTACTGGGAAAACCTGACATAGTGAGTTCACTGACCATAGTTTAGGGCAGAAAGACGTGCAAAATGAGGAGCTAAAACTCCATAGAGAAAGTTTGCCTATCTTTATAGCAAAACTCTTACTAGTCAAAGTTGAACTAACAAAATTGTGAATTGGATTTATTGATAGATTTTATTCAAGAATAAGACAGGGATTGGTTTTATATAATTTCTTCTCTGAGAAACACATTGCCAGAAAAGAATATGCATAGGTATATGAGAGAGAGAGAAAGAAAGACAAAATGGAAACATTTCTGTGAGATAATTAGCAATATTATTGCCATTGCCCAATAAGGAAAACTGTGTAGTGGATATATGATGAAGACAGAAGGGAAAAGAGAACTTATTTTTCTGAATAATGTTTTCTATAGTAATAATAAACACTTTCTTTACTTTCCTCCTTTATTCCTACTCATCCTCCTTCCTCTTTTTGTCCAGCACTAATTTTTAAAATCTTTTTTGGTATCATCATCATCTCCTCCTCCTCCTCATCTGTCATCTTCCTCTTCACTGTCTTTGTCTTTTTCATTGTCATTAACTAGTTATGGGATGATAATCTTCACATGCTCAAATGCATAGTTCCTTTCAAAAATCACTGAATACTTGATTAAAGATATGCATTAATATTTAATTTAGAAAGAAATTTTCTTTTTCAAGGACAGTATGGAATAGTTCATTGGTGCATGAAATTCCTTTTTTAAAATAGATTCACTTTTTAAAGGTGTTTTAGATTCAGAATTCTTTTTTAAAACAATCCTAAATAGTTATTTTTCAAAAGAATTTTTGCTTTGTATTTATTTATCCAGTAGATTAAAACCAGCATCCTTGAAAAATATTAGCTAGAAAGCTCTTCCAGGAAGAATTATGAAGTTTATGAGGTAAACAATTGCCATTGTCATTGAATGTATAAGAGAGATGAAAAAATCTGTGTTTGTGGCTTTATTTTCTTCATGGTACATTTAGCTCTACATTTAGATCAAACTTATAATACTTCTTCCATATATAAGTAATCTTGAATTTTCTCTGTTATGTCTAAGAATCATCTTTTAGTATTAGAAGTACTTTAAGAAATTGATCACAAAGTTATTTTGGATTCAATTATTTTAAGACTCTTTTGAAAGTAGATGTCTGTGTCTTATTTAGATATTCTAGTTTATATTTAATTCTAATCTTTAAGGATATTATCTGTATCAAAAAAGAAATTTCATTATTTTAGATGACTTGCAGAATGTCTTAATCTTTTTTGCAAGTGACAGGGTTTGTGTTGATGATAATTATGTTTATGGTATCATAGATTATGAAAAATGCCCTAAATTCAGCATAAGATTGAACTATTCTATGTTCATTTTTTCAGTGACAAGACTAGTATTGTGGGCATACAATTCCAATTGACAGGAGGAGCAGGTATTACTGACACATTTAGTTCTCCATAAGGCATTCAGATTATGAAATAAAAAATAAAGCATTTATTCTAGGCCAAATGCATTTCTGTTATTTTCATAATCATTTTAATTATGAATGTTTTATCAAATACAGTTTAGGGAAGTTTAATATACTAGTTAAAGAATATCTTTAGTCTGAAGAAGAATATTTTACAGGTCGATGCTTTTACTTATAATTCTGTATTCTGTGTCAAGTTTTGTAATAAGAAATGACTAT
>VBSM01003176.1:57951363-57969892 GCA_008086735.1 Cheirogaleus medius
GAAGGATTTAAATACTCAAGGACATTGAATGACTAAATTATTTTTGCCTAGTTTTTCTTTTTTCTTTTTATGAACATTTTCCAGTTTTAGTTTCTTGTTCATAGCTTTAATTTACATTTAATTTTATTTAAATTTTCAGATTAAAATGTGGTTGAGAGTGAGATTAAAGGTATGACAATGTTGGTCAGTCAGATTTTTGGAGTGCCCACAGTGTACGGTTAGTACATGTGTCTGTAATATGAAACTGAAGAAATAAAAAGCACAGTACTGTCTCCTTGAGAAGCACAAATTTTATCCATGTAGCTGAATCTATCTTTGAAATGAGGTAGGCTTTTTAAAAGTCCCATATAAAACAGGTTATAAATATAACTGCATATTTGCATATGTAATGAGTTCATTATTTAAAGGGGTCCCATGATGAATTAGCAATGGGTTATTTTGTAAGGAGGTGATCATTTTTAATAATTATTTCTCAGTGAATTTTTTAACCTATTAACCTTATTTAACCTAAGGATCACTTATGTACAGTTACTGATGGAGCTATAATATTTTGAGACAGTATAATGTCAAGTTCATCAAGGATGGTTTCATGGAAAAGGAATTGAGATTACCTCAAAAAGAACTGATTATTTAACACAAGGCAATAAGAAATACATTATAGAACAATTTTATTAATTTTTATGATACAACACATTCCATTAGCTCCTATTGTTTTCTTTTGTTTTATTTTTACTTGGGACTTTAAATTACCTATTCTTAAACACTAGAAGTCACAAAAACATGATCACACAAGACTTTTGTTTGGAATGAATGATGTTTTTAAATTTTTAATAATTTTAAATGGGGCAGGCAGACCCAAGTTTTGTTTTTAAACTCTATGCTGTCTTATATTCAGACTGTAGGCATTTGGGCTTGCTATCCTTGATTTTAATTTTTATATAAATTGAAAAGCTCACTGTGTACAAAGATGCTATAAAAGAGAGACATTTCCCCTGCTTTTATACAGAGTTTACATTCTCTTGGGAAATAGATAGTAAAGAAATAATTACACATTTAAATTGAAGTTATGTTAAATATCTCAAACAAAAATATATATGCAATTTGAAGTTCAACAATAAGAGTTAGAATAGGAAAGTGACAAGCTAAAACTTGAAGAAGTTTTTAGTGAATCAGATGAGGGGTATTCTAGGCATTCACCATTTGGCAGATGCCCACTATTTAATAGAGAAAGAAAATTCAGATTTCTGGTTTCTAGGATGGAATTCTTTTCACTGCCAGGTGTTTCTATCATCCACTGAAAGTAATCCAATCCCATAAGTGCAACATTTTTTGTGTTAGAACATTTACAGATGTATTAAACACTTCAGAAAAATTAAATGGAGCAGAGATACTTGGATTACCTTTTACTGTTTTATGATATCTTCTCTCACTTATCACAGCTAAACGCCATGGGATAGAATAATGACAACATGCACTTAAAAGGATCAGTTTTTACTTCATTTAACTAGTTAAACCACTTGTTTGTTTTAACTGAGATGTAGCCTTATTCAAATGATTTTTATCATCTGAAAAAATAGTATATTGTGTATATTAGTTTCTTTTTTACAATTAATAAAATTTGAACTGGACAGAGAGAATAAAACATTTCATACCAAAACCAGAAACAATATAAAGGTTGTGCTTCAGTGAGCATATTATCTATTATACTAGAGATAACTCTGATTCATGAATGTGTCAATTTCCTTTGCTGTGGCTATTGGACAATGTTTAAATTTTTTTAAACACACAATTACACACTAAAAGTATTGCTCTCAAAAGATCAGAGCCTCCATTCTCTCTGTGTGCATTCAGAGACCCAAACCTGATCAGCCAGAGAGACTAAGGTGATAATTATTAACGTCTGATCCCCAATGGAAGTTTTTTTAGTCTTTGGCTCCTAATCTTGCCCTGAGGATCCCTTCTAGGGTGGGAAACCTGGAACTTTGGGGCCAAATGTGGCCTTCTGGATCCTTGAGGGTGGCATTTTGACTGAATCCAAATTTTACAGAACAAATCCCTTTATCAAAAGGATTTGTTCTGTGCAGTTTGAATTTGGTCAAGGAGCCACACTTGGGCATCTGGAGGGCCACATGTGGCCTTGAGGCTGCAGGTTCCCTGTCTCTGCATGATGAAAGGGAATTTTTCAATCAATGAACTATGAGCTAAAAATCATGTGGTTTTGGCAAAAGTTTATCTAACCTGGAATATGACATGACCTATCCCTTTAGCCCTTTACTCTGCCTGCTCCCCTATTCACACGGCAGACGGGGGCTCTACAATAAAATATATCCAATTCTACCCAATATAATGCTTTTAATATGGAATGGATGAAGGAGAGATGGTCAAATGAGAATGCTTAACACCTATGTGGTTCTCACTATGTGTTAGGCCCTGCTTTTGGTACTAATTTAACATATGTTAAATTACTTAATCTTCATATGAACTCTATAAAAGGGGAATATTAACATCTGATGTTAAAGATGAGAAAACGATTGCTAAACAAGATTAATAAAATTAGCCCAAGGTCTACACGTTGTAAGGTATTAGAATTGAGGCAGTTGGTCCCAGAGGTTGTGCCTACTATAAACATTACCATTGGAATCAGGCTGCTTTCCCATCTGAACTCTAAAATGTACGAGCAGTGAAACCTTGGATAATCTATTTTCTCTTGCTTAAAATAAATTTCTTTTAAATGAGAATTCTCTTTAAAATGAGAATTATAATAATAAAGGTACCTACCTCATAGGGTTTCTGTGAGGATTGATTGTGATAACCTATGTAAAGCAACTTGGCACAGTGGCTGGCACACAGAGAGCACACTAGTGATTGACTCTTATGACTCATTGCTGTTATACAGGCATATCTCTTTTTATTGTGCTTTGTTTTATTTTTGTTTTATTGCACATGACAGATATCGTGGGTTTTTTTGTGTGTTTTTTATTGTTTTGTTTTGTTTTGTTTTGATTTTTTACAAATCGGAGGTTTGTGGGAACCCTGCATTGAGTAAGTCTGTTGGCAACATTTTTCCAATACTATGTGTTCATTTTGTGTCTCTGTCACATTTTGTTCATTTTCACAATATTTCAAACCTTTTCATTATTGTTATATCTGTTATGGTGATCCATGAACAGTGATCTTTGATGTTACTGTTGCAATTGCTTTGGGGAACTACAAACCATGCCATATAAGATGGGAAACTCAATCAATAAAAGTGTGTGTTCTAACTGCTCCACAGACCAGTTGTTATCCTGTCTCTCTCTCTTCCTTTTTTGGGCATCCATATTCTTTGGGAAAAAATAATATTGAAATTTGGCCAATTAATAACCCTACAATGGTTTCTAAGTGTTCAAGTGAAAGAAAGAGTTGCACATCTCTCACTTCAAATCAAAAACTAAAAATGATTAAGCTTTGTGAAGAAGACATGCCAAAAAGCCAAGATAAGCTGAAGGCCAGGCCTCTTGCCCCAAATAGTTGCCAATTTGTGAATGTGGAAGGAAAAGTTCTTGAAGGAAATTAAAAGTTCTACTCCACTGAACACAAAAATAATAAGAAAGCAAAGCAGTCTTATTGCTAATATGGAGAAAGCTTTAGCGGTCTGGATAGAAGATCAAACCAGACACAAAATTCCCTTTAGTCAAAGCCTAATCCAGAGCAAGGCCCTAACTGTGTTCACTTCTACTAAGGTCGAGAGAGTTGAGGAAGCAGCAGAAGAAAAGTTTGAAGCTAGCAGAGGTTGGTTCATGGGGTTTAAGGAAAGAAGCTGTTTCCATAACATGAAAGTGTAAGGTGAAGCAGCAAGTGCTGATGGAGAAGTTGCACCAAGTTATCCAATATATCTAGCTAAGATAATTAATGATGGTGACTACACTAAGCAACAGATTTTGAATGTATACCAAACAGCCTTGTATCAGAAGAAGATGCCATCTAGGACTTTCATGACTAGAGAGGAAAAATCCATACCTAGCATAAAGACTTCAAAGGACAGGATGATTCTCTTGTTAGAGATAATGCAGCTGTTCATTTTAAGTTGAAGCCAATGCTCATTTACCATTCTGAAAATGCTAGGTCCCTTAAGAATTATGCTAAATCTAATCTGCATATGCTCTATAAATGGAACAGCAAAGCAAGGATGAGAGCACATCTGTTTACAGCATGATTTACTGAATATTTTAACTCCACTGTTGAGATCTACTGCTAAAAGCAAGGCTCCTTTCAATATATTACTGCTCATTGGCAATGGACTTAGTCACCCAAATGGAGATGTACAAGGAGATTAATGTTGTTTCCATGCTTGCTAATATGACATTTACTCTGCAGCCCATAAATCAAGAAGCAATTTCAACTTTCAAGTCCTATTATCTATAATTACTTTTTGTAAGGTGATAGCTGCCAAAGTAAATGGAAAACCTTCTGGAAAGGACTAACCATTTTAAATGTCATTAAGAACATTCTCAATTCAAGGTAGAAGGTCAAAATATCAACATGAACAGGATTTTGGAAGAAGTTAATTAATCCAAACCTATGGATGGCATTGAGGAAATCAAACTAGTGGAGGAAGTAACTGCAGATGTGCTCAAAATAGCATCTTGAAGTGGAGCCTGAATACGTGACTGAAATGTGGCAATCTCATCATAAAACTTGAATAGATAAAACTTGCTTCATATGAATAAGCAAAAAAAAAAAAAAAAGTGGTTTCTGAGATGGAATTTACTCCTGGTGAAGATGCTGTGAACATTTTGTTGAAATGACAACAAAGGATGTAGAATATTACATACACCTAGTTGATAAAGCAGGGTTTGAGAGACTTGACTACAATTTTGAAAAAAGTTCTGCTGTGGGTAAAATGCTGTCAAACAGCCTGGCACACTAAAGAGAAATCTTTCATGAAAGGAAGTCAATCAATGTGATAAACATTTTTGTTTTGTGTTAGTGGAGTTACTTCCTCTACTAGTTTTGAATTCCTCAGTGTCATCCATGAGGGTTGGAAGTAATTAACTTCCTCCAAAATTGTGGTAAACAAAAAGATTTCCACAGCCACTCCAACCTTCAGCAAACACAGCCTAGGAGCTAACAGCATCCATCAGCATGAAGGTAAGACCCTCCACCAGCAAAAAGGTTACAACTTGCTAAAGGCACAGATGACTGTAAGCATTTTTAACAATAAAATAATTTTAATTAATATATGTAATAGTTATTTAGATATAATGTTATTATACACTTAATAGACTATACTACAGTATAATGTGAACTTAATTTTATATGTACTGGGGAACCAAAATATTTATGTGACTCATTTTATTGCTATATGCACTTAATTGTGGTGATTTGGAATTGAACCTGCAATATCTTTGTGGATGCCTTTATTATCACACAGGGATAGGTATGCTGGTGACTGGATCCTCCAGTGGACCTTGCTGAAGACAGTAATCAGAATCTGAAATATCCTCTATCTTAAATATCCTTAAGTTGAAATCATAAGGCTTATAAATATGTACTTAGCAGCTTATCAAGTTAAACAAATAAATGAACAAAACCTTCTGTTGATTGACCTAAAGGATTTTTAATTTGTAAAGTGGATTATCTGACAAGTGAAACTAGTTATTGATTCATCTCCTTGTCTGAAGTCTCTTCACTCTGAACAAAGGGTTATCCTTCTAAAGAATTATCGTTATGAGAGACATAATTTCATTATCTTTTTTGTTTGCTCTTGTTTTTTTCCATGGGTTTGGAGATTACTGCAGTGGTCTTTTATAGAGACAATGAGAGCATAGTGTGTGAAAATAGCAACCAAGAAGAAAAGGAGAAGTTAGAGACTTATCATAACAGGCCTTTCACTCAATGGTTGTGGAATTTAATGGGGAGACAGCAGTACAAGTGAAGAATAACAATCAATACTCCTAGCTTAGACAAACAAACAGTAACGTCAGTAACAGAAAGAAAATAGAAAGAAAAGAGAAAAATAGATGGAAAGTAATGAATTTGCTTTGGAGTGTTTTGAGAGTATTTTGTCTGATCTCAACATACAGGTCCAAGCTGAAGAGTAAGATTGAGACTCACCGACTATACATAGATGATATAGTCAATGGAGATAAGTCCACCAATTTTCACCCTAGAATATTTTACTCTGTATATTTATGCTTTCATTGAATGGAGTAATTATTCATGTTTCATCTTTTGGGGGCCTACGATATTTGATTACCACAGAAAGAAAAAGAAAAAGGAAGAATCCCAATAACCACATACCTCAAAAACCCAAATATCAGAGCAGTTTATGAAATTGTTCTTTGCCAATTTCCATATATCATTTTGGCTTGGCCTTTTATAACTTTTCTTTTTTTAATGGTGAATAACTTCCATGTTCCTTTTGATCTGGTTTTATCTGTATATCAATTATAATTTATAGAAAGTGGTGAGAGAGAGATGCAATGTGAATTTCTCTGGTTTAAGCATCTCTCAGAGTTGGTCTGTACTCTAAAACTCAGAAAGAGAGCATATGACTGCTGACTGATATTTCATTTATCTGCAGTTTGACCTATGCCACTGCTTCATCTCATTGCCTACACACGCACTTCCCTGACTTTTTTCCTCATGGCATATAATCAATAATAAGGGCATTATTCATGTTTTCAACACCTATGTGAAGGCAAAAGTTCCTAAGTTCACCACAAATCTGGGGGAGCCCCCCTGCTGACCAGACCTGAACCTTGCATGTAGACTGTCCCCCGTTAAAATATTTAATGTAAAGTTGATTTCTTAGTCATGCTCTGGTCTTAAAATGTCAAAATAAGTTTTCAAAGAAATGTACTTTAAAAGGAATTGCTCAGAAATTTCTCCGTTTCTGTTATATAAGCAAAGTTGTTGTTATTTAATCAATTTTGAAATAAGAGATAAATGAATAGGCTGTACAAAATCATCCCATTACTTTGCAAGGTTATACTAATAAAAATAAAGAGATTCGGTCTACAAATTCTATAATTTGACTGGCTCTAAATTATAAATGCCAATTCTTATCCTACAAATGCAAACTCACCAAGGGAATATCAATGGAAAACAATTACTGGGTGGAATTTTTTGCTCTGGTTCCACAAAATAAAATACATTTAGTGTTTTCAAATCAATGCTGGAGGAAATGTCAAGGCAGGGGGACACATTTACTCATTTTGCAGAGATGTCCAAAGCTATTAACTTTCTGCACTTTAATTAGAAAAGCAATGCAAAACTATTCTCTTGCTCAACTGTAGGAAATTCAAGACATTTACTATTGGGAAAGAGTTCTGATTTTGTGAAATCTTATAGATCCAAATGTATTTTTAGTATAATGGCAATAGTTACTGAAAACGTGTTTCCATTTTTATGACTATAGCTTGATTAGTTAAGCACAAACCCTAGGCATACAAAGATAGTGGATATTGAAAGAGGAAGATAATTATAGGAAAATTAGGATGCTTAAGTGGCTTTAAAAATAGTATTATATAAATTTTCTTATACAATGTATGGAACTGCCTGGTTTTAAGCTTAGTTTGGGGGTAGGAATTGCCATGGCTGCTAAAGTATTTCTTAAATATCATTAGTAACAGATTGAGGGTCCTTATGTTTATTTAAATTAGTTTCTTCCCTTCATATGTAATTGTTTAGAAATGAAATATTGTTCTGATGTTAAGTTATACAGAAGAAATTAATATGGCATATGCCTTAAGTTCAAGACACTTGCAGTTACTGTTGATGTTCAGATTATGAGTATAGGGAAAGGAAACTTAATGTTTTATGCCTTATGGTAATCCCCATTCCTTTATTAAAAACTTTATTTCATACTGAATCTTATGTAATAGATTGAGCAATGGAGATAAATGGAAAGCTAAAAAAGATTGGGATGAGAGAAAAATAAAAAGAAGGAAATAATACTCTGAGATATTTGGACTCCTTTGGAAATTCGTAAGAATTCCAGATGCCACAGAATAGTAGAGCCACAGTTCATTCCCACCAATTTTAAAAGTGGCTGGCTGGATGTTTATTAAAACAATTGTTTAATTGAGTTTTGGATAACAGGTTACTAATTAGCCTATTCCCCTTTTAAAGAAGGGGAATTCTGTTGACCCATTCTGTTGACCTGAGAATGTAAGATGGAACCAAGAGATCTCTTTTTTTTTTAATTTTTTAATTTTTTTTTATTTCAGCATATTATGGGGGTACAAATATTATGGTTACGTACATTGCCCATGCCTCCCTCCCCCCTCAAGGCAGAGCCTCAGGCATGACCATCCCCCAAACGTTGCACATCTCACTCATTATGTTTGTATATGCCCATCCCCTCCTCCCCCCTCCCACCCACCCAACACCCGATAAATATTATTCCTATATGTCCACTTAGGTGTTGATCTGTTAATACATTTCAATGGAAAAGAATTGTTGCCTTGAATATAAATAAAAATACTCTGTCCAACTCATTCAAATTCAGTAGCTACTGAATTCTAACTATGGGCCAGATGTTGTGTTAGTATAGAAGTAAGTATAACAGAGTTTCTGCTTTAAAAAAACTTATGGCAGGAATTCTGGTGGAATTATAGATTTTGACACGTTATGCAGCTGATGGAAACCACGGCTTAATTTCTAAGTCTGAATTGCTTTCTTTTCTTTTCTTTTTACTACTTCAAATTTAAAAAGACTGTGGACTTTGAAGTTAGATAATCCTGAGCATTTTACCTACCCTCTCTTCGTATCCCTTTTCGCATTCATAAATTAAACTGCCAATTCTGGGCCTATCCATAGGTGATGCCTGGAACTTTTACCTTTTTTGACCATTATCCTAAGCAAGTTATCTCAGGAATGGAAAACCAAACACTGTATGTTCTCACTAATAATAAGTGGGAGCTAATAGATGGGCACACCTGGGCACAAAGTGATATAAAGGACATGAGAAACTAAGAAAGGAGGATGATGGGAGGTTGAGCATGGGGTAAAAATTTACCTGTTGGGTACAATGAATACTCTTCTGGTGATGAGCATAACAAAAGCCCTGACTTAAGCATTATATGAAATATCCATGTAACAAAAACACTTGAACCTCTTAATAAATATTTTAAATAATAAAAAAAATAAATACAAATGTTAAAATGACTATGGTAAAAAGGAAATGGTACAAAAATAAAAATATTAACTTGTAAAGGTCTCCCTCATCGTTTTCTTTTCATTTTTTTGT
The DNA here is from genome assembly GCA_008086735.1 of Cheirogaleus medius. NCBI lineage: Eukaryota > Metazoa > Chordata > Mammalia > Primates > Cheirogaleidae > Cheirogaleus > Cheirogaleus medius. Next base: position 57,960,599 of record VBSM01003176.1, read on the forward strand.
TTTTTGAGACAGAGTGGTCTCACTCTCTTGCCCAGGCTAGAGTGCCGTGGCATCAGCCTAGCTCACAGAAACCTCAAACTCCTGGGCTCAAGCCATCCTCCTGCCTCAGCCTCCCGAGTAGCTGGAACTACAGGCATGCGCCACCATGCCCGACTAATTTTTTCTATTTTTAGTTGTTTGGCTAATTTCTTTCTATTTTTAGTAGACACAGAGTCTCGCTCTTGCTCAGGTTGGTCTCTAACTCCTGAGCTCAAGCAATCCTCCGGCTTTGGCCTCCCAGAGTGCTAGGATTACAGGTGTGAGCCACCTCCTTCATTGTTTTCACTCAATACAATCCCACCCCTTAGACTTAACTTTGTCTAACAGATTGATGTGTAATCACTTTTTGTAATAAAATTAGCCTCTGAAAAAAGCAAAAGAATATGTTTACATTGCAGAATTTTTCACTAGCTAGGATTTGTTAGTGTTCCTTCAACATAGAAAAGCAAATACTTTAATTATGGTACATAGTATGGTTTGAATGACAGAATCTCCTCCAAAATTCATGTTGAAACTTAATCTTCAATTCAAGTGTAGCTTCTGAGAGGGGATCAAAGCATGAAGATTCCAACCTCATTAATGGGATTAGCACCCTTATTAAAGGGCAAGATGTTGAAGCTCTTTTGCTCTTCCACTATTCTGTCATATGAGAACACAGTAATCTTCCTTTTTGCACCTTCCACCTCTTCCACCATGTGAGGATGCAACAAGAAGGCCCTGACCAGACATCAAATGCCAGTTCCTTGCTCCTGGACTTCCCAGCCTTCAGAACTGTAAGAACTCATCCATTTATTAAATGTACAACTTTGGGAAATTTTCCTCAGCACTTTGTATTTCAGCTTCCTCATTATGTAATTAATTAAAAATGACACCTATCCTACAAAGTTATTGTGACTATTAAATGAGTTAATACATGTAAAGCAATGGCCTAGGGAGAAAAACTCATTAAATGTCAGCAATTATTTTCTCATGTTCTCTACTAAAATAGAATTAATAAAATTAGCTATAGTTAAATTTTTAAAAATCTATAAAAACATTGATTTCCTTCTTTATGATACTGTAAAAGAAAACAAACACCCACCTTGGAAAATATTTATTCATACAAAATATGTTTTAAGAATATGTGTAAACCAACATTTATAGTATCTCAACTTTTAGGGAATTCAGAGATTTTAGTAATGAGGCAGCAAATGAAATTTTTCCCCTTATGGCTCATATGACAGCTTTTGATATATCTGCTTTAATCATTTAAATAAAGTTATAAACAAAAGTATATCTAATGCATGGGTAACATGTCTAGATAAGTCATTACAGCACATTAGGATCCTTGTGTCCTTTTAATGTGAAAAATGTATTATAATATTTTATTTTTACTCACTAGTATAGTTTTATCAAAATGCTGTTTTCCACCCAGATCAAATCAGGCAGCTGTCATACTTACTAACTCATGCAACTATTATAAACTAAGCCAGCAATATAATGACAAGAAATCAATCTAAAATTATAGATAATATGGGCATAATAATTTTGTGTCCTTGAATACTGACAGTCATTTTTTCAGATAAGGGATTATTTAGTACTTAAAACTGAAGAACAGTTGTAACTATATATGAAGATAAAAAAGTGTCCTATGTTCTCAACCCATAATCATCCTTTATGTTTTATGAATCTTTTTGCATGTAAATATAAACAATTTGTTTTGATGGCTAAACTAAAAAATTTAAGCTCTGGTTATTTAAATAGGCTCTTATGAATTTTTATAACTTTTGATAATTAAAATGTAAATATAAGGACAAACATGATTTATAGTGTCATACTTCAACAATATTGTTTTGTGTATACAAGGACAGAGAGAAACAGGCAGCTATGGTTCAAATCCTAGATTTGCTGTTTATAAACCACATAAACTTTTAGCAAATTACTTGATCACTATGTGTCTCATTTTTTAAATATGTAAATCTAATTTTTAACCCTACTTTAGGTAATATTATATATAAAAAACTATATATGATTATATATAATCATATTATGTACTAGAGAGAGTTCCATATAAAGTACTAGAGAATACTAAACACTCAGTTTGTATCTGCTACAATTATTACACTTGCATGTTTATTGTTCTTTGAAGACAATATTATTGTTTTTGTTTTGTGCATGCTCTTGACTTAAAATACTGATGATTTTTCACCCCAGTTTATTATACCTGAATTGAAGTGCCCCAGGTAATGGATGATATCTGTCACTGTTCATATAATTAAGGAGATCACCAGCCTATGTGTAATTAGGACTTATGATTGTGAATTTTGAGAATCATACTTTGAAATCTTGCTGAAAGTTTGCTTTGTTGCTAAAGTTCAAGCTTTATCTTGGTCAGCGACCTTTGTTACACAGGACCTGAGTCCAGCAAGGATGTTTCTTGACAACTGATCATTGTGTTGGGAAATTTCAGTAAAATACTCTGGCAAAGGAAGGTTTTGTTGGTGTGGAACAACAGATATCAACTATTGAAATGGTCAAGAATCAGGATACTTTTCAGAAAACAGAAGGTAATTCATCCTGTATTAAAATCACTGAAATAAAGTCATAAGTCCTGTTTTTCTTTTTGCTAGCTGTTAAATATTAATAATTTAAATTATCTAAGTCCTAATATCTTCCATATAATATACCTCTGCCATGGTCAATGAGTTTACCATAAGTCATCCATGAGAAATGTGGATCTAGAGCCCAGGAATGACATTAGGACAACATTCCTGTGTTTTACTGATCCCTTTTCTATATAGCAAGAGCAATATATCACTCTTTAGCATGTCATCATGTCACTTAAAACTTAGAAACTAAAACTTTTCAATGATTTCTCATTGCTTTATGTCTGAAGTCCAAATTCTCTAGTGGTGTAAGACGCTATGTGACCTGGCCCTTCCCACCCTCACTCAACTCTATTGCATTTCTGGGAGTTCATACAATTGAAAGGAAATCAGCAGTTTCTTAACCCAACAACACATCATGTGATTTATCACATTTCTTAATTTACATTTATTTATTTATTGGTCCTCAATAGAGTAATAGCTCCCTTAGGACACAGGCAATATGAGTTTGACTCACTTTTATTTATATCATCAGTTCCAAGCACAATGCCTAGTATAGAATAAGTGTATAATATATAATATTTTAAAACAAATTAATCTACTACTATAGTTTTGGGTACCTACTGTAAGTCAGTATATCCCAAAGCTTTAGTTCAAGCTCAGGTCTCTTTCAAGCTTTAAATTTGTTATCTGAACTTATGCTAAACTCTTCACCTAAAGGCTCCACAAGAATTTCTAACTTAACATTTCTAACAAAATTTATAGTCATTTCCCTTTTCCCTTCTATTCCTCCTGTATGAATTTCAATTGGTGGGACCACTGTCAAACTAGTTAACCAAGAAGGAAAACTATAAGCCATTTTGACCTGCTTCTCTCACACTCATATGTGTGTATATATATATATATATATACATTACACACATCTATCTTGTGTATTTGTCCATATCACTCTGCTAAATAAGAGATTATTTGAGTTCCAAGAAAAAATTAAAACAAAAGGAGTTGAGAAATTTCTCTGAGAAAAGCAAGAACCAGGGAATCTGGGATAACAATTAACCCCTCCATGGTTCATCTGTGTGAAGGGTAGCAAACGAAATATAGAAAGTTGTATGTGGAAACTTTAGTGAGAAGAGAAAAAACACAGTAGCATCCACTAAAATATGAAATGTTAACCCAGGACCAGAAAACAGATACTAGTAGACACAGAGGTAATTGATATTTGCAGAAGAACATTTACTTTTTGCCAGTGTTTTAAATATATTACCTTATTTTTCATAGTAATAAACCATTCATCTAAATTTCCTATGAGTGAAGGCACTTTGGTGATCTTTAGTATACTGAGATTCTAGTACACTAACAAAACATATAAAGTTCTAAGAATATTTTGTTGGGAAAATGAATAAATAAATTCATATTGATAAGAAAAATAGGAGATTAAAGAAAACAGGGAATATGCCTATGTTTTTGCAGCAACTAAGTGTTGGAGAACCACAGTTTCTTATTTCTAAGTCCTGCTTATCACCATCATAGTATATTATCTCTTTTACAGTGAAGTACCTTCTCTGTCTAAAAAGTCCCAGCATTTCTGAAATGTCTATAAAGCATGTGTTTAATAGCAGCAAATCAATATAGTGATTAATTTGAGACTAAAGAAGTGACTAAGCTGTGCATCCAGGAGCATGGAGATACCATTAAAGGAAGAGGCCATATTTCTGATAATTTTTTTTTTCCTGAGGATAAGGAAATGTATTCATTACAGATTTGCAGAATTTGAGGTTACAATTAGACATGGAAGTGACAAGTCAATAGTAGTGGTAAATATAATAGGTATAAGTATTAAAAAGTGACTGGAGCTGAAGATAAACATTTGAGCATCACCAACATGGTGGTGTTGGTTGAAGCGACAGAAAGGGATTGATTCTCCTTGGCAGGGAGTGCAGAGGAAGAAGGGAGTTGAGAGCAACATTTAAAAAAAATAGCTGCCCAGGGAGAATGGAGGATAAAATGGAGCCAGCGGAGAACACAAAGGTGGAGTAGTCACAGATATAGCACTGCTTCTCAATCAGATGGACAGTGGTTTTGGCAGAAGGTTTGTAGCTCAGGTCCCCAGAGTTTGACAAGACATAGGTGTGGCATGGTAGTCTCATCCCTCCAAGTGAAGTCAGGGAGTACAATGTAAATGAAGAGATGTTCTTCATAGTTTTAAGCTTGAATGTGAGCCAACAGAAGTCTCTGGGGTATGCTGTACTAGCTGCCAAGAAAAAATCCCTGAATTATTGGTTCCCTTGGTAGCCATTTGCATGTTTCAAGTCAAACCCTAAGCAAAATCTGCACCTTTGTTCCCTATGGTATTCTCAGATCCTAGCAAAGAGGCCATCAGAGTGACTGGCAGGTAGTTGGGATGATAAATTAATAGCGGATTGAAGCAGCTCTGTCCTATCTGCCAGTCACACCCTGCCTGGCCAGCAGCTGCCTGAAAGCTGAAAAGTAAAGAAGCTGGGAAAATAAATGTTTTCAGTACTTGAGAATCAGAGATTCTCAGACATTGGAGTTCATTAGAATCACCTATGGTATATGCTAAAATTCTAATTTCCAGGCCTCATCTCCAGAGATTCTGATTCAATGAATCTGTGCTGGGCCAGGTCCCTGCATTCCTAAAAAGCTCCTGAGTGTTTCTGATGTTGGATTGTCCTTTGAACACTTTTTTTAAAAAAAACAAACAAAAAAAACATTGCCCTAGATAGCAGGAGCTGAGAAAATCTTGTTAAACTGGATTGAAATGTATCTGAGTAAACATAGTCTTTTTTCATTTATAAACGCCAGTTTCATTATTAATGTTATATTATTATATCATATGCTTCAAAATAAATGATTAGTGTGCAACATATTAACACATTTCTATAATTTAGTATTAAGTCATTTTAAATACACTATTGTTTTCTGTCCTAGAAAAATGACCAAACTTAATCAAATTTTGTGAAGATAGAGGGCATCATAAATCATGACCTAAACACTCTCATATTTGCACTTTGATAGATTACTAAGGGGAGCATGTTCAGGAGGAAAGGGTTCTCCGCTGAGAATATCCTGCTTCCAATTTGAATCTAAGAATAGATAAGATTTCAGCCAGCTGCAACTGACATGACATGGAGTGGGGGATGAAGTACTTTCAGAAATAATTAGGTCCCAACACATTCAGAATGTTATAAATAATAAACGAAACCTTGAATTGGCTAAAGAAACAGAATTGTTGCACACTTGGGAGCACAGGTGTTTTGTGTTGGGTATGCCTTGCCTTGCCCATGAGGCAGGCGGACACGTTCAATACAACTTAATGAATCTTCTGGGAAGGCCCCAAATAGATTACTTCACAGGAGCCTACTGCAGGGAGCATCAAAGCCAGACTAACTATAGTGCCATGCATAGCTGAGAAAAAAGATACACTCTTGAACATTATTGACTGTAGAGGCAGAATAATTCACTCTTATGCAGAAAAGCTGTGATAGATCCATTTATTTAGAATCCTCCCAACCAACAAATAAGATCGCCACGCAGTCATGTATTTTTTGTGTGTTGTTTTTTGAATTTCCATTTTTAAGAGCAGTGTTGTTTCACTAAGGTGACGATCTTGTTTATTTTACAAAGACTTATTAATAAGATGCATTATGTGCCAGGCATTACTCTAAGTACTTTACAAACATTAATCATCTATTCCTTATATCCATTTTATGGACAGAGAAGCTGAAACATAAAAAGTTTAAATAACTTGCTCAATGTCACAGTGAAAAGTGATAATAGTAGATTTAGGAATTACACTCCACATTCAGCCTTCACTCACGTAATCACTTTGTTATTCTGCCTCTTGGTGTGTTGTGCTGCCGAAGTACCTAGAAACCAGAGACTGGGGGCAGTTATTGTGGGCAAATAAGTTTTGTAAGATATCTGCACTACAATAGATTTAGAAGGATGTCTCCAGGTTGAATTGGATCACATTATAAAATGACATTGGTGCTAGTAGTTGTAGGGCAGTAGTTTAAGTCGGCCAAGCTAAATAATACTATATATATGCTGAGATCTCACTTCTAAGAGTGTTTTGTGACTAATTAAAGATAAAGTGATAGGACAAAAACACTAGAAGCAAACTAAAGAGACCATAGTTGTTTCCCATCTCTGACATCTCTGATTACATGTTTATAATCTGGGTGCTCTCTGAATCTGAGTTTGCTGAACAATTAAATGAGAAGGAAACATTAATAGTGGCTTTCATATGTTATTAGCAGCAGAACATTATTTTCCAAAATAAGCAACCCACACATTATGTAGAAGCCAATATATATACATATATATATTAATGAAACAAACTAAGGAATAATATTAAGGTCAGGAAGGGGGAACAGATTGACTCAGATCCAAATAACTTCACCTGCTTATTAGCCACTTTTCTTAGATGACTCCAAAGCATTTTGTGGTAATGAACTTAGCACTTCACAATGAACTGTACAGATTAATACTGAACATATTTGAAAACTCTGGACTTCCTTGAATTTTTCTGAATCTGTTTATTTTTACTTATACTGCAGTTCTGTTTCCTGACTACGATTAGTCTTCTGAATTAGACAAGGATAGGAGTTCTCTTCCTGGAGCTCAGAAACAATCACTGACAAATCGAAAATGTTACAAGAACTGAGCTTTATAGCCTTAACATATCTTCTTGATATGAATGATTGAGGATATATAAAATAACTAAGTATTATGAGCTTTCCCAAAGGTATTATCAATGTGTGCTTAACAAAATTGAATGGTGCACAAAGATACAACAAAACTACCTTGGACATGACCTCTACTCATTATAAGATTGTCACTAAAGATGTTAGTGCATTATGTACAGGTGCTAAAGGGTCTCATAAATTTAGAGAAATCTAGGGGCAATGAAGTTGATTTTCCACAATTTTCTTGGTGGAATTTCCATTGAAAGGGTGGGTGAGTTAAAGTGAATAGCAAATACCCATAGTTAAATCATTTTATTTATCTTATACATTTTTCTCATAAAATAAAGGCTCTAATTTTCTTAAACACAAACACACTTATATATTTATTATTACTAAAATAAAACAAACATAAAGCTAGAAGCAGAGCTAAACTGTGGTCCCATGAATGTGTGGGTATACTTTTAAAATATCAGTGCAACTACATAGGGGAATGCTAACCTGTGTGTTCTCTAATATGATGCCCAGTTAGGAGGCAAGTTCTGTGGCCAATAAATACACCAACTAAATTTTATGCAAGAGGCATTGAGGAGGCACAGACAATTATGTGTGGACTGGATTCTGACAGTGCAGCCAAGAAAATGTGAGCTGTGGACATCATTTTTCAGAAGCTTACATTTCAATTGAAAAGAAAAGACAGTCACACATAAAACAAATTGATACAAACATGGATCAGTGTTTATTTAAATAACCAAATGAGAAAGACAAAGACTACTTAGAAAGTTCAAGAAAAAGGAGAAGCAATATTAGCTATGATGGATCTGACATTCTTTAACATTAAGATAAAATTCTCTTGCATATGGTAACTTTTCCTTTAACTAAGTGTCTTAGAATGTATTTTGTTTTTTTTAAATATTTTTGTATTTTATTCATTGCTAGGAGACTATCCACCAAATAGTAGCATTTAAAAATGATATGAACAATAATATCTGCTATTATTATTATTTTAATGATGTGAGATTTGGCACAGAATTACTTTAGCCCAGGGCTGACTTGACCTGAATTTAGCAGATAAATTCTGGGCTATCACTTCAACACCTGTATTTTGATATCTTGGCTTATTGCTGTTTCAAACCATTTCAAAGCCTATTTTAACTGCATATTTTAAATGGTGTTCCAACAGACTTTCATCTTAAAAAAGAGTTAAAATATTATAACAGCTAAAATCTTTTTTGAAAATTTAAATCAAGATGGAAAAAATATACATGATGTAAATTATACCATCATTGTAAATGACATAATTTCTTGCTATATATAAGCTGAAATTTTCACTGACTATCTCATTTATATGATGATTTCTATAGTGAAGTGAAATGCATGAATTCCCTATTTCAGATGCATTCAGCTGTAGTAACTGAAAAAAAAATCCTATTCATTTAAGGTCATTCTTGCCTATTGCAGAGCTCTGAAAGCTTTAGCTCTGAGGGCTTGAATGCTATCTCTTCAATTAAGATGATGTCATTGGGGAATGTGCCTTTTGTATGCTATGCTTTACATTTAAAGAAGGGCATTTCTCTAAGGATTTAAGTCCAATTCCTTGCCAAAATTCAAATTCAATTTAGCCATTTTCCAGTTCTTTTCTATTTCTTGATCTATTTTCAGTTGCAATGTATAAAGATATTTGAAATTCTCTAATCTATGAAAATGATAAACTGAATTCATTGACTTACTATTTAGTGACGCTGTGTTAAAGTCCAATTACTCTGAATCTCTCTGTATATCTCTGGTGTTAAAACAATTTAGGCATAACTTCACATTATTAATATTAATTATATTTTTTCCAAGCTTTGAAAACAGAAGTAAATTCTTTAACATATTTATTCTTTTTAATCCTAATGCATGATACAAATTTGAATATTATTCAATTCTAAGAAACGACAGTGAGCTAACACCGTTTATGCTAT
>VBSM01003176.1:57979442-58028819 GCA_008086735.1 Cheirogaleus medius
CGGTATGTACCAATACAGACAGATGAATCAAAGAATCTCATACAAAGATGTGAAATTACAACTGTGATAAGTTGTAGCCACTAAGGAATACTTCTTTTATCAATTTTTTAAAATATCAAAATATTAAGGGTATACAAATGTTTTTATTACATAGGTACATTTTATGATGCTTAAAGTAGTACTTTTAGTGTGCCCATCACCGGAATAGTGTTCATTTTACCTGATAGGTAGGTTTTTAACCCTTCCCTCCTCCCCTGCTCCCTTTTTCTTGATTTCCAATGACCTTTACATCTCTTCCTGCCTGTGTGTAAACATCAATTAGTACCCAGTAATAGGAGTGCTAAATCAAATGGTAGGTCTACTTTTAGTTCTTTGATGAATCTCCATACTGTTTTCCACAGAGGTTGTACTAATTTATAGTACCACCAACGGTATATGAGCATTCTTTCTCTCTGTATCCGTGCCAGCATCTATTGTTTTTTGACTTTTTAATAATGGCCATTCTGACAGGGGTAAGGCGATATATCATTGTGGTTTTAATTTGCATTTCCCTGACAATTAGTCTAAGGAGAGGTGTGTATGTCTAAAATTGTATAAATTTGGAGGAAATTCATTGTCAGAGAAGTCAGAGGAAGTTTCTCCAAGGAAGAGACTGACCTAAAACCTAAAGAGGAGTGAGCATTAAGTGGGGGAAGGGCTGATAGACAAAGGTTAGGTGTTTCAAGAGGAGCAGATATAATCAAAAGCCTTGTGATGGGAAGGAGCATGCCATGATTGCAAAACTGAAGGGAGACCAGTATAACCACAGCAGAGACAGTAAATGAAAATGCAGTATGGGATGAGACTGGAGAAATAGGTGGGGTCCTATAGGCAAATTTGGACAGTTTTGCATTTAGCCTAAGAGCAACAGGAAGTGATTGGAATGTTTTAAATAGAGCAGGGAAAAGTGACATGGTTTGATTGTTTGTTTGCTTGTTTTATAATTTATGCTGTCACAGATGATAAGACAAACTAAAATAGATGCAGGTGAGCAAAAATAATGGCTACAGCTACAGTCCAGGAAAGGGATGATGACAGCCTAGACTGAAGTGGTAGTGGAGGAGATGGAGAGAATAATACATAGTAAAATCTATTTGAGAGGGAAAATTGATGGAACTTGGTGACAGAGAGAGAAAAAAGTCTAGAATAATACCTAGTTTCTTTATTGTTCTATGATTAAATGGCTGGTGGTGTATTGACCAATTTAGAAGTTAGGATAGAAGAAGATGAGGAAAAAGATCACAAATTATACTTTATATATGTTGATTTGGAAATGCCGTTAAGACAGCCAGAGAAAGACAATATGCAGGCAGGTAGACATTCATTTTGGTGCTGGGGAAATAAATTCATGGTGTTAACTAAAATCACAAATTTGAGTCTGAGATTTTCCAGAGAGATTCAAGCAGAACAAGGTCAAGATGTGAGGAAATCCAATATTTAGTATCTAGGTAGAGGAGTCTGAAACTACAAAAATCTGAAGTAGAGTATAGCTATTGAAATTAAAGAGAGTTTTCATCAAAAAAGGAATAGTCAATGGTAGTCAAATAAGATGAGTAGTATAAAGCTGACCTTTAGTCTTACAGGCACGGATACATTCATCAGTTATCTTTTTTATTTGATGGGAATGGAAGCCAAATTGAGCTGGGTGAAGGAGTGAGTAGGAAGTAAAGGACTATGAAAGATATAAACATTTCTTCTTTAAAGTGTAAAGGGAAATATGAGAAAAGAACCAGAATGAAACACCCAAAGGAACTCTTCAAACATAGGTGCTAGAGCAGGGGTGTATGGGTGGGTGGTTGGGTGTTGTGCATGTGTGTGTGTATGAAAGTTTATTAAAATGAAAATTTTATACATGATTTCCAATTTAATTGCATCTCATTGTACATAATAAATATATTCTTCAAAATCTAAATTTTGTTAAAATGTTTTAGATAAAACAGGAAAATAATTGAGAAATAATCTCTTACTGAATCACCAGTTATTTTCAGCACTTTCCACTTACTTCTGTGACTATTTGAGAGCTCTGCATTTCTATTTGTCTAGCTTTCTTTAAATCAGTTACACCCATTCACATTCATGCACACTAGACATTTAGTCTTGATAAATGCCTATAACTTTTAGTGCTATATCTCACAAATCCTGCTATTATCTGAATTTATTTGCCTTTAAATTTGAGCCCAATTCTATTATTGACTAGTGTCATGTTTTGTTTTTTTTATCCCAGAAAAGGGCTAATCCAGTAATATTTGCAAAGTTTAAAAAAATACTTGGATTCCTTGGAAAAATATCTGTGTTGGAAAACCATACAGACACAATTGAACTCATCTAACGAAGGTAGTGTAAAGGTGTTAAGTATTATTCATATCCTTATGCTCAATCTTCCCATACACATTTCTTAGTGGTTTTTAATATAGAAACAAAAGGAATCCAATTTCTTATTCTAGAAACAGACATCTAATCATGAACTACACCAGGAAAATATGTTCAAACCCTAATAATAAAAAATAATTCAAAGGATAAATAAATCAAATTCTTACATATAAAATGGTGAAGACAGCTTACAAAAAAAGCCACAAATTTATCTTGCTGTGATAAAACATAACTCGTCAATAGAAAATGATACATGGGTACAAATTAGCTCTTCCCTGTGAAAATCTGAAATCTCCTATAACTGCTACTCTTCATCCTCTAGGGTAACAGAAGAGTCTGTTTATTTCTCATTTATTTATTGGCTCTTTGAATATTTTAATACAGTGTTTATGTTGTTGCATCCCAAGCATTCTATTTTTCTACATTAAATAGCCATATCTTTTTAAACAGAGCTTCCACTTTTCTTTATCTTTTGATCATTTGTCTTCCGACATGTTCTAGATTGCTAGAATTCCAACTAAAACATGATATTTGGAACTAAATACAGTATTATATTAATTAATAATCATTTCTGTAAATGTTTATTGAGTACTTACTAGGTGCTGTTCTGGGCACTGTGGGTAGCAATAGTGAATACATAGAGAAAATCCATTTTCTCACAAATCTTACATACCACGAGGTAATATTTATTTTAATTTTAAAAAAAGATGTTACCATCTTCAGTTGCATTTGTGATCATCTCTCAAAGTAGCTCAGTAACCATGTAGGTTTTCTTGGGCTTTCTTTTACTATATTTTTACCCCATTTGCAAGTTTCTCATGCAGAAATGGAATATTAGAGAAAGGAGTAAGGAAAGTACTGTGATAGAGAGGATATTATCTGATTCTTCCTTCCACTGAGGTTACTTTATTGTGTGGTTATAGCTTACAATTCCTTTGGGTATAGGGTAAATATGGAGTCAACAGAGAAGTGTTCCCTATATCCCCACCCCAAGAGCTTGTACAACAGAAAAAATAAGATTATTTATGTTTTGAAAATCAAACTGAGTAATTAACATATAGTATATAGAGCAGACAAACATTTATTTTAAAATGATAGAAAGAATGGGACTTAGGATAACAAGCATGTTTTCTGATTGAAAATACTAAGAATCTAAAGAAAAACTTTATTAGAAGGGACACATAAGGAGTGCTACAAAGAGTACTGTCAGTCATAAATGCAAAACAAAGCAAACTAAGAACCACAGATGTCTCCTATTGAAATACTCTGGGCAAAAATCATCTTGTAAGGCTGCTACACATTTTTTGTACAGTTATCTTTACAGGTGTATAATTATGGTGAAGATGGATACCTCAGATTCTAGAGTTCCAGTGATTCAGATCCCATAGCTAATTCACATTGTTGTTCTAGGTGTTTGCTAAGGTCCAATGTGACATATTGTTTTCCTGATCATTTTAAAAGAAATAAATTATTTAGCTTGCTAGGTGTTAATCAGTATCTTGAATCCAATCTACTCTGAGAAACTGGAGTTCATCTCTCTGAGCCTTTAAGGCCAAAGAATAGTAAAATCCCGTCTTGGTGGCCAATACTTTTCCCCAGGCAGCAACTCTTTATTGTGAGTTCTTTCTGTTAAAAAAAGCTCAAGTCCTCCACATCCTCCCAGACCAAAGACCATCATTATCCTTACAATATATTTTTGTGTGTATATATAATATATATGCTTACTCAACAACTGGATTTGTGTCATTTGTTCCTCTTTATTTTCCAAGGAATTCTTCATTTGCAATTGCCAGTGTAAGAGTGAGTAAGTCACTGCTCAACTCAGGATGAAATTTGCTCACCAGGTCTGTTCAGTTCCTTCAGCTCCTCCTCTTTTCCAGGCGGAGTGTCTGAACTTACCTAGCTGCTCTTCACCAGGTCTTGCATGTCTGGAGTCCGGCATTTTGCCTACAGGAGTAGAGTCAGCAAAGGCACGGTAATGAGCAGAATTATTTAGTGTTCCTTTTGCTCTGCATCTGAGTTCTCTTTCTCACTTCCGTTTTGTCCTTTCTCTTTTGTGTTGCCAACCACTGGTTTCCCTTCGCCTCTCTCATCTAGACTCTCTATGATTAAAAAGAGAAAGAAAGAGTTATTCAATTATGCTTAAGAGAAGGGAATTTTCTTTCAGTTGTCTTAGATATTTTAGCTTCACTATGAGTCAAGAGAAAGAAAGTGACTCATGGAATACAAACAAAACAAAAGAGGTAAGATGATACAAATATAATAATCAGATCAACACTTAGATAAAACCAAAGCACAAAAAGATTAAACAGTTGGCTCCAGATAAGTCAATTAGCAAAAATATATCTTAGTTTCTCAGTAAACTCCACTGACACTCCCTTAAGGGGCTATACCTTGTTGGGCTAACAGTATGTTCCAGTTTGCCTGGAAGATTCGCAATGAATCTATGCCACCTTTCACTCTCTAATTTCTATCAGTCCACTTTCACTCTTAAAAGTGTCCCATTTGGACTATCACATGTATAGTAATCTTAATCAAACTTTCAATAATTATCTAGTATATATTTTTCTGAGCTTACTCATTTTTGTTAGTTTCTAGGGGTTTTTTTTTACTTTGTTTCATCGTCTGGTTTTTAGTGTGCTGTCTGTGCCCTTTTAGAACACATCTAGTTGTTCAATGTATGGGACTCCACACATCTGATGAGTTAGTTTGGCTTGTCCTTAACTGTTTAACTGTTTATCTGCTGTATTCACTAATGGCCCTGGAGAAACCTCTTGTCATTTTGCACTAGTTAAAATTATAGATAAAAAATAAACTGTGACAGCATTTGAAGTACTGTTGAATGTTAGCTTTCTTTCAGTTAAAAGATTTCTGAAAAACGGGTGATCAACTCTGATTTTAAAAATAAATATAAATCATTTTCTCTGTTGAGTAATTAATGCATAATTACATAATTACTTTATCACATGGCTCTCATCAAATAGTTAGATATGGCCTTTAAGCAAGTTTTCTGTGCTCTGAGAGTTTCATACACATGATTAATTGGTTATGGATTTTTTTCTTAAAGGGAAGGATTATGTACTAGACTTTTCTTAACATCAAGTAACTGTATAATTAAATATGTATTTTATAACTGCTATCCTTTGGTTACAAAAATGGTTCCAACACTCTGTTGTTCCCTATATATTACACTCTTTGTAATGTGGCTTTTCAGATCTTTCCATCAAGAGGTAGATGAGAAGACGCTGCATGTTCTCATCTCTTGTATCTAGGATGAACTTTTGACCTGTTTTATCTAATAGATTATAGCAGAGGTAATTTGCTGGATCAAAGGCTTCAGTGGGCCTTTCACACTTTTGCTTAGTTTCTTGGAATTCTGTTCAGCCACCCTGAGGACAAATAGGGGCTAGCCTGCTGAATAATGAGATACAAGGCTAAGCCATCCCAGTCACCTTGGTTGACAGTTCAATGTCAGGCATGAAAGAGGTCATCCTAGAAAAGCCATCCTCCAGCTGATCTGATAGCTAACCAATTGACAGCTAATCAAAAAATCATGAGTAAATCCACCTGGTTCAGATACCAGCTGAGCCTGGCTTAGATTAGTAAAGCTACCTAGCTGCCTCACAGACTACTAAATAAGTGCTTGTTGATTTAAAACATTACGTTTGGAGGAGGCTGTTACAAAAGATGGCTCACTGATAAAATTTCTTTTAGATATACTTGCTTAATTACACAGAAAATACTTCAAAATTACATAACCAATGTAAGTTACCATTACTAGCCCAACAACTCAAACTGAATGTCTAAGCAGCACTTGAACTCAAAGTATCCAAAAAACATTTAGCATGTTACCCTAAAACTTTTCCTTTGCTCAAATCGTGTTTGATTACTCTACCCGAGCTAAGAAAATTTATTATTTCTTTTGTACATTTGCTAATTTCCCCCATGCAATTGTTTACCATAGCCAATGGTTTCTCCATATAAATTTTGGCCAGGTATGCTCAGAAGTATTCATTCACATACCTGCTGCCATGTTCTGAACTATATCATCTCTCCCCTGGGTAATTTTCTGATCTTGTGCTTCTCCCTTCAGATATCCTACCAGAGTTATTTTCTATAATAAATATCCAATTGTATGCATTCCTTTCTTTAAAAAAATTATGCAAAATTTAAATACATATACCCTTTATACCAACAAGTAAATTATTTTTTTATGCATGGTAAATATATATACAAAAGCCCCCAACATAATAAAATAATATTCAGTGCAGTACAATTAGCTTTTATTTTCAAAAGAGTATATCTGGATAGTAAATTTATGAGCCATTTTAAAAATTCTTTTCACTTTGATATATTAAAAAACAATCATATTAACAAATTGCATGGTATAAGTCAAAACTATTTCTTCTCTGGTGCTTGTTGCACAGAGATTGAAGTTCATATTGAGTCTTTTTATTTATATTCTCATCCACACTCCAAACAATGCATGTCCCCTAAATTGTCTTTATTCTTTTATTCAAGATTATCTTTTTGCCTCAAATGTCCTTCCTCAGTCTTTTTAAGAAACATTTAGTTCATCTTACAGAAACAGCTTAAAGGACCCTGACTCAGTGAAACCTTGCCTGAAAATTCAGTCAGAAAGAATTTCCCATCTATGTTCTCCTACAGAGCTTTATATTAATATTAATATGAATAATATTATAGTACTTAACCCATTATAATTACTTGAATACAGATCTGTCCGTTGTTTGACTATGATCTCTCCAAATGCAAATGATTACATAATTTTCATATTTATATCCTTAAACTCTACTAAAGTACCTGAGAGTACATATGTGATAATCTATATGTCTATAACAACATATTTGATATATAGTGTCTAGAACTTTTCCTCATTGATTCTTGGTAAATGTCTCTACAGAGGAATTGCAATAGGTAATTCATGAGCAAACTATTGCATTGAGAATTGTTTTCATATTCTAGACTAACAGAAATTTTGATATGGGTGTTATTATTCCCATTATATAAATAAAGAGACTTGGAGAGGTAAAAGGATTTGACAAAAATCACAAAGGTCCTTTAACTGTACTATTCCATATCTTTTTACTTGACTAGAATTTGTTAGATTTAAGAAAACAATTGAATCACAACATAGCATAAATTAAAATTCCCAAAGTATTCAAGAAACTTCAGAGTTCATATATACTGAAAGATTAAAAGTGTGCATCAACATATTAAGGAGCAATTTTCTCAGCATAGGCTTATTAAAGTGCTGTGTTTTCCAACATATAGGTTCATTGTAATTCTAGAGTTTTGTTAGTTTGAAAAAAACATTTTAAAAAGTGATATAAATAACTGTGACAATTGTAAATTATTTCATATTTTTCAAAACACGGAAATGAGTGAAAAACATTTTGAGCTTAAATATAATTCTCATAACACAACAATAAACTTTGGTTTGAATTTGTCTGGCAGAGAAATTTTATAAATTACCTTCTTTACTGCGTGGCTGCCATCCTCACTTCCTTGAATTTCCTTTGCTCTCTGGTACCACATGCATGTTTCCTGTCTTGAAGTTTGTCTTTCTTTGTCAGTTTAGTTTTCCACTCACATGCATAGGGTAGGGATTTGTCGCCTTTGCAGATTCTGCAATGGCAGCACATTCTTTCCAGTCAATGAAGAGAAAATATAAAGATGCTAATGGCATATGCCACCTATAAAAGCAATAATGATATACACAGGAAGTTGACAGTAAGCAAAATATTAAAGACACCTGTTGATATGGAGAAATGGGAATGATCTTACGGATTCTGGTTTGTTTATTTATTTTGGGGGTCACCGATCTTATTCTAATCTAGAAAACTTGCCAGATAGTTCAGTGTACTCTGTGGGGTACTATAGCTAGAATGTAAAGCAAATTTAAACCAATTATGCAATGTTACCCTTGATAAAATGAAACTCACCAGCTGAAATTACCTCCTAACCTCAGAAAAAGGATCACAAATGGAACAATTAGACAATCTGTTTGTCAGGCAGGTCCATTGATAGAGCAAAAATTTGGAGCAGTTGCATGACATGCCTTTAAACCACGAGCAAGTCTGCTGCTTATCTGATACTAGCAAACGTACACTGTAGGGAATATATTTAGATATTATGATATCTTAAAAGGGACAGCTTATTTTTGTCTCTATGAAAGATTAATCTTAGTTTACTGTTGGGATCCAGTCACTATATGCTCATTGCCTATTGCCATGCAGATATTCTATTGAAACTGTAATGATTCACCAGGAGCAGTGTTGTCAGCTTCAACACAGTCCTGAGTAATGATTTAAATTTCTACTTAAAATATATATGATGAAAATATATTGGACTAGTCTCTGACTATTCTATCTTAACATGAAGTTTATAATGAAATGTTTCCCCTAACATCTTACCTAAATGCATTATCTCCAATTTCATCAAGGAGAGAGAAAAGATTAGGTAAATGGTAGAAGTTTCTCATGATAATTCAGTTTTTTCCGTGTTCAAATCAAAACTGAAAAGTCCATGAAATGCAACTTGAGGCCTGCTTTCCTTAAATTCCAGTAAAATAGACTATACATGACATTTTTGCTCCCAATAAAGTAATAGAATTCTGGGTGACTGTCTCAGTTATGGTTCTTTGGTTCCAAGAAACAGAAATGGATTATAAATTGTTCAAATAAGAAAAATGGACCCTGAGTAGTGCACAGGATCAAAGCAAAGCTGAAAAACAGATCTTAGGTTCAAACTGTTGGAAGACAGAATTTGATTTGTCTAGTGTGAGTTATTTGTTCACCCTGAGTGATATTGGTAGTGCTAGATACTGGGGTTTAGAATGGTGAGTCAAGACTTGTATCAGAGAAAAGGGGAAAGGGATTTTTAAGCAGATTCCACTAAGGTAATAAGTGATTTATTCTGCCAATTTTATTTTCCTATGATAATCCTCCCACTTATTTCTCTCCTTTATTTCTTACATTTATCTCTCATAATGAGAAAGGAAGTGAACAGTTATTAGCAAAGCCAAAGGTATTGCTACATGAGACATGAATTTTTTAAAATATATTATTTGGTAATTTAAGAGCAAGAAGAGCCCTGTGATGGCTATAAGGGAGTATTTCACTGGTTCCTAAAGAGGGGTTGGAGTCAAGAGAAGTAAAGTAACTCCAAAGTCATAATATCACAATGGCGATAATATAAAATTCCCTTCTCAGCATGCTGGAGAGAAAAAATGTCCATGAAATTAGAAAATCAGATTCAAGTTCCAACTTTTAAACCTCATCTTATATGAATTTGAGCAAGTCTCAAATCTCTCCAAGCTGTCATTTTATTAATTTGATCATGGGAGTAACAACTTCTGACCTACTCAATAGTACTATGTAATAAAAAATATTTATGTGAAATAATTTTTCAACAGTAAGAGTTATTAAGTTCAGTCTAAGTCAACATTTTTTAATCTTTTATTTAATTACCTTCATCCTAAATTTTGGAAATTGAAAATAAAAGGCTTAGGCCGGGTGTGGTGGCTCACATCTGTAATCCTAGCACTCTGGGAGGCTGAGGCGGTGGATTGCTCAAGGTCAGGAGTTCGAAAATAAAAGGCTTCTTGGTAATATTTTCTAAATCACCCAACATCACAATCACAGTCAGATAATTTCTATACTGGAAACTTCAGGAAGGCAGTGATAACTTCTGATGTGTTTATAGCTCTAGCTCCTTGTCCTTCAGAACCTAATATTCTGTAGGTGCTAAATAAATATTTCTTGATAGAATGAGTGAAGATTTAGTGCTCTAGAAATTCATTCTGATTCTAAAAATTAGAGAAAAAATATATGGATTCAAGAAGTCTCTGCTTTGGGGAAGTACGATGAATTTTTCATGACAATTTTTACTAGGCTCATTTTGTATATAATACAATTGAGTGTCATGAGGACTCCAGTTTTGAAATTAAAAAGAGTTCCATAAAACATACAATTCTTTCCTGTTCTTTGAAGTAGTGACACCAATTCAATTGTGTGAACTCTTTATTTGTTTGTATAAATAAATCACCAAAATGGGATGATAAGCTATAGAAAAGTAAAACAAGTACTTTTATTCACCTATTCCTTTCTGAGAAAAATGTAAATGCAACACCCTTCAGAGGCTCAAACCGAGATGCTAGGTGGTTTGCTTACGAACGTAAATTGGGTATGTATTTAGTCATAGCACACTATGGCAAAGTTTCAAAAAATTTTCCTGAGTAAGGATAGAAACATCAGTGCCTATTAAATGTATTTTTATTATTATTTTTAATTGGCATATAATTTTATGGGATACAGTGTGGTATTTCCATATGTGTATACAATGTGTAATGATCAAATCAGAATAATTAGCATATCTATCACTTCCAAGGTTTATCATTTCTTTGTCTTGAAAACATTCAAAATCCTTTCTTCTAGCTATTGGAAAATATACAATAAATTGTTGTTAACTATATTCACCCTAGAGTGCTACAGAACACTAAAACTTATTCCTCCTATCCAGCTATAATTTTGTATTCATTAATCAACCTCTCCCTATCCAACCCCCTCTCCAACCCTACCCTTTCTTGCCTCTAGTTACCACAGTTCTACTCTCTACTTTTATGAGATCATTTTTTTCAGCTCCCAAATATTAGTGAGATCATGTGATATTTATCTTTCTATTCCTGGCTTACTTCACTTAATATAATGTCCAGGCTCATCCATGTTGCCACAAATGGCAAGATTTCATTCTCTTTTTAATGGATGAATAGCATTCCATCATGTGTATACACCAGAAAATGTGTGTGTGTGTGTATGTGTGTGTGTGTTTAATCCAAGTATTTCTTACAGATGATCTGACAATCTAGAAGACCAATCTTCCCTTCACTTTGTACTAGAAGGAATGTTGGGAATAGCACCTGGACTAGATCACCATATTTCTCCTCAAATTGTTGACACCTCCTCACATGTTATTCAGACTGTTGACACCCTCTAACAGGTTATTTAAGATGAAATAATCTAGACTTTGGAAACGTATTGTCATTTGCAGTATTTTGGTTGCTTTTATGGAACCATGTGATCATAACATACCTTATGGGTCGTGGTAAGAATTTTGCTTTCAGCCCATCATTTGGAACAGAAAAGGAGACCTGCCTTCATTGAATGAGTGATGAAAAAATTGTGGGCAAGTTGGTTGGAATTCTTGACTGGGGTTATGTTCAACAGCCCTCCTGTCAGTGAGAGGTGAGCCAGCCCTTGCGACAGGTAGCAGAATGGGAAATAAGGAGAAACCAACCTTAGAGATCATTCTTGGTCCCTGGATAGTATAAACAATGATACATCATTTTTGACAATGTTTTAAATTTTGCTCAACAAAGTTTTATTTATATTTTTCTGTGCCTGGGAAAACAAAGTGAATGATTGTATCTATCACTAAAGCAAAAATGGTATGTGCAAAGCAACAGCAAACCTAAGAAGTCCATCACAGTATGCAGTTTCTTGAGAAAACTGACACAGATATCTGGAACGAGAAGGCTAGCTGAGGTAACTGGCAGAAACTAACAATGATTTCTCAGATTGATATCCATTTCTTTGGCACTTCCAGAAGTGGTCAGGGAAAGAAACCATGCCAGTTTAGATTCTTGCTTTAATACTCAAGACATCAGCTGAGAGTTTTGTTACCTGGCTGTTACCATATAGCTTGACCCTTGATGACTAGATAATATGAGACTGTGTGCTTATAATAAATGCTAAACAAAATTTTCCTCTCCCTTCTCCTCTTTCCAACTCTATATCCACTACATGCACTCCTTTAAAACCCAACTTGTGCTACAATTAAAGACATTCATTGTTTATTTCTGCACTCAGGCATACGACTGAATAAAAATGTGTCCAGCGTCTGCCAATGGAATGAGTTGAAAGTGTTGAGTATTGGATCTATATATGGAAATTTGTCATGTGTGATTTTCAGGACTGTTTGTGTTCTTCAAATGTCTTCTATCACTTTTTAAAACAAGTTGGCCCTGGCCTACATCCATGTGCTTTTCCCAGTTGTCTCTCCGTTTTAAAAATTGTTTAATTTCCAGCTACTATTTTTCTGTACACAAAAACTTAGACCTGAACATTTTTATATTTTTTCATTTATCTTGGGTATAAGTTGTTTGGAAAATTTTATGTGGTGAGTGAAAAAATATTATTTTATTTTATTATGTTAATGTTTGTTAAAAAAAAATATTTCTACATGAAAAACAAACTTACTTAGTCCTCCTAAGTTTTGAGTTTGATTTGGAAAAATCAGATACTCTCAAAGAAGCCAGATTCAGAGAGATGTTTTCCTTTTTCCTTTTTATAATTAATAGAGGCAAAGGATTTTGCAGAGAAATAAACATCTTCATAGGATGCACTGAAGGTCTTATCTAAACCCCAACAAGGTAAATTATTATTTTTATTGGGACTTTTCAGATGATAAAGTACTTAACCATATCACATATCAATTTCTTTCCAAGGCTTATTCTTATTTCTATATCTTTGTCTTCTGCATTATCATAAACTCTTATTTATAATAACTTCAGGACAAAAAATGACATGACTTGCTATCAGGTATATACACAAGGCAGTGATTCTCATTTTATAAAAAAAAGTTTAAAAAAGAGATAAGAAGGAAATATACATGAAAGACCTTGGTGCACAGTTGTGGCCATCCTCTAGAGCATCAAGCCAGTTTATGCAGCTCACTTTTCCTCTCTGCTTTTTTTTTTAATCTATTAATTGACTGATAAGGATTCCTTATCCATCAGTTAATGAATTAATCAATTAATTGATTGAATAATTTATTGATTGAATAATCACTTATTCAAGTACTATGAGAGCTACACATAACATAAAGAAAAGCAGATGGTCAGATGTAAGACAAGGGTGGGCTCCGTAGAGAAGTGGTAAGTGTATATCCTTGACAAGGTCAGCTGCTACTTAGCTGCAGGGTATTGTAGAAAGGCAGGCCCAGTATTTCAGATTTCCAAATAAGTCAAAAAAGCAACAAATTCTGGTTTTTAGGTAAAAGATCCTAAATTTTAATTATTGACAACTTAACTAGATTTTGGAACATTCCATACTACAATACAACGTAATCATCATCCTGTCTTTGCCTTCTAAGCTGCCAGTTGGCAACTTATGGGTGAAAGAATTTTCAGTTTTTCTGCTAAAAAGCCTTCATTGGGAGTATACTGAGCATGATTTAACATCTCTTTCATGATTCAAAAACATACAAGGACTTTAAGGATATCATTGTGCTAGAGACTGTGAAAAAGCCAGTTAATTAATGACAAAAGCTGGTTGATAAAAGACCACTTAACATTTTTTATGAGGATTTTTAATAATTTGGTTGCATAGTTGACACCTAAATTCATTATGTGCTGTTTGGTACCTAAAGTCCTTTTTATTTGCATGATTTCCTTTGGATATTCTTCATGCCATTTGATTTTTACAGGCACGTAAATATTTGAAATACACTATGTATCAGTTGAACAAGCCACATATTATTCCATGTTCCATATTTTGCCTTCAGAGAAAGAGCTCCTGAAAAAAACTGCATTATAACTCCAAGCAATGTCTAGTATTACAATCCATTGACAAGTGTGGAGCCCAGTGCACCTGCTAATAATGGCAGCTTCTACCAAAGGCTTTGCCTACATTCTCTTTGTTAGAAAAAAAAATAGCTTTTTGATCTAATTATCATCATTTCCATTGATTATGGTGTTTTTCAAAGAATTACACCAAAACATTGTGCTGCTTATATGATGAGATCAAATAATAACAAAGACACATACACACAAAAGCGTTTGATCTCAATGACAGACTAAACCTTCCAAATTGTTAGTCACTAAGACACCATGAAAGGTTTTATGTGGCACAGATATAAAGCTTTAGCATGGAATTTGGATGAAAAAATATTTTCATCCAGTTTTATTTTTTTCATTTTAGTTATTATACTCTTCAACTCCAGAGTTTCCATTTGGTTCTTTTGTATAATTTGTATCTCTTTATTAAGAATATTTACTTGTTGATTCTTTGTTACCACGCTTTACTTTTTAAAAGAGTGTTCTTATTAGTTTTTGCATATTAATATTTATGTTTTCTTTGAAGTCCTTTTTACTAAATCCTTCACTTGTGGACACAGAGATAATTTCTACTGACTGCTCCTCCTAAGGATAGGTCACATGTTTATGTTTCTCTGTAGGTTTCATAATTTATGTTGAATACTAGATATCTTGGAGGACTTATTATAAGGACTCTCTATTCTAATTTCCACTATATGCTGTGTTGTGGATTTCATTTTTTGTTTGTTTGTTCATTTGTTGTTTGTTTAGCAATTTCCCTAGGGAAGAATCCATGAAGTATGCTTTTTCTGTGGTACATGGCCACTATGTCTCTGCCCAGTTTTTGTTGCTATTGTTAATATATGCTTTTAAGTCTGACTTCCTTTAGGATGCCCTAGTTTCTATGTAACTTAGTAGTCAGCCAATGATTACACAGAAGCTATATTCAAACACCTTGAGGTAATAAGGCTTCTATTCTCTGGTGATGGACCACTGTAAGGGAACACTCAATATTTAGGCTATTTTCATGTTGACCTTAATTTTAAATTTTTGCTGGGTCCTTTTATGTCCCTTATATACATGAATACAGCCTTACAATCAGCCAATTTTATATGACAAGTTTAAGCTTTCTTTACTTGACACTATGCATACTCACAGCCCCAGAAGGGATTATATTTTATAATTGCTCCAACCACAATTGACACTTTAGGTTAATAGAGCCATAGTTCTTTACCACTCAGTAGTCTTCAAGATGTGAATACTGGGAATACTACCATGTGAAGGCACTGCCCACCACTCCAACTCAGGGAGCCCCTTTCAACCAATGCAGTGCAGCTGCCAGACATCACAGTCTGCCCCACTCGAGCAGAACCTCTGTACTTCACATGCCTGGTAGTACTAAGGGGATTCATCTGTAGACAAGAATGACAGACTCCCATTGGCCTTATTTGACATTCAACAGTTTTTCAATCATAAATATTTCTCAGAACTTTTCTCTCTAAAACTGTGTTTTTCAATGGGTTTCTATTCACCACAAAATAAAACTTTACTAAACACAAAGTAAAGATGAGATATGATGGTAATTAAAAAAATCAAACTAAATTAGGCATGCGCCTACACGGGAACTAAATATATTTCATGTGGTTAATGTTTACTTATGAAGCAAAAGCAAAAAATCTTGTAGTGAACACAATCAGAGGGATATTGGGTATAGTTTCATTGTGAGTAGAATCAAAATTATTAATAAAAGGGACTTCTTAGATAAGAAAATATACTTAAGATTTTTAAAATGGCTTATTCCTAGTCTATTCTGTATTTTCCCCTAAATCACACGTAAAACTCCAAGGATGAACTTTGTAGTGTTCATCTATCCAGAGTTTTAAGTAACTAATTGAAGAATCATTTATTGAATTTATGTTACATAAGATATGAATAATTCTGGAAAAAAATCAAAGTCATCATATTAATAAATTTTGGAATAATATTGATAAAAGAGAATATTTAAGGAATTCTGTATACATTCCTTAAAACCAATAAAGCTCTATGACTCTCTCTAAGGCATAGTTTTCAAAATTTATTCTACTGACCTATAATCCTTTTGCATTTAGTATATACTTCTAATTTAACTTCATCCTGTGGTGCTATAATACTAGTTTTATTTCCTTACTGGTGAGAGACCTCCTTGGGAATAGTGTTTATCCAAAGAGTCTATATATTGATACACTTTTAAGGGAAAATCATTCTTTCCCTGGATATTGCAAGGTGATGTGGAATTGCCTAAACCACAAAAACATATGTAAAGTTTTTAGTTACTTAAGATTAAATGTTTTTAGCATTTGTTAACACTAACTATAGTAAGAGAAATTTCTAGTTGTAACACAAATCTAAATAATTTTGGAATAAGTATGTTGTCATACTTCACTATGGCTTTGCTCCTCTATCTAGTTATTGCTCCACCTGGGGAGGGTTTCACAGAGTAGACCTGTAAGTTGTATAGTCCTGGATCAAAGCCTGGTGAGTAAGTTTTTAGTTGTGCCTCTTTTGTTATATTCTCTTAGTTCCACACACACAAAGTCAAAAAAAAATGTGCAATCCTGCATGTAATGTTAGAAACTTGTAAATGATATATGAGATTTAAAAAACTACCCTTGTCTAAAAATCAACATACAGAGAACTTGGCTGTTCTTGAACTGCTCTTTGTAAGACTAAGCCCTGACAGCTGTCTCCTTTAAATAATGAATCACCTTAACTTTTTAAAAAGGCAAGCCAAAAAAAAAAAAAAAAAAGATGGGGAGGAACTTTCTAGTTTCTGTAGCGGTTGACTTTTGTTATCTTCCAGATAAGAACTCTATACCTCTCTCAATGGGAATAACATATATCAGGTATTCTAGTCAATATTTCAACTTACTATTGGATGGAGAGATCATTCAATTTCTATTGTTTTTAATCTATTCAAACGCCAGGAAGTGAATTATCTGTGAAACTCTTTGAATTCAGTTTTAGACTAAGACACACACTAGACCTTCCCTACATATGGCAGCAATTTTCATATATAAACATTTCCTCTTTGGTCTTTAAAAATCACATACATACATATATACATATATAAAGACATACATATCAGGTCTGTCCAGAAAGTATTCAGCCACTGTTAATATAAGGAGAATGGTTTGCACAGCATTGATGTAACCTGGCAGCCAAGGAGAGTGGACTGGGATGTGCATGTGTGAACAATGACAGCTACACTGTATTGGTCAGTGGGGTGCTAGATGATACCGTTGAGTGAGCATGTGTACTATGTGGCCATTGCATTCAAAATGACTGAGCATGTAGAGCAATGAATGTGCATCAAATTATGCATTAAGCTTGAACATTCATCCTTGGAAAATATTCGGATGATTCAGAAGGCTTTCAGGGATGATGCAATGAGTGCAAGGCAAATAAAAGTGTGGCACAAGCACTTCAAGATGGTCGAGAATCTGTTGGAAATTATCTACATTCTGGAAGACCTGCAACAAGGAGAACACCTGAGAATGTTGAATGTGTACAGGTGTTAGGTTAAGAGATGATGGGAGAACTGTGTGAGGTTCTAAGATGCATATTAAGGGAGACCAAGGTGTCGTTGTCCTATATACAGTGTTTCTTCTATCTTGTATCTTTTTCAATACATGTCTCTATTTTTCATATTACATGGCTGGATACTTTCCACATGGGCCTTGTATATTGAATCTTTACCCTTATTTCCATAATTTGCAAATATTTATATGCATATATTCTATAAATGTACTGTCTCTTTATGTGTATACTCTAACAAAGCACTAAATAAGTTTGAAATGAATGTAATGTGTAAAGGAAAGAGGGAAATATACATATTGTATCTAGAATTGGAACAATATATACAAATAGTTTCTTATTTGATATCAAGGTTCTCAATCTTTCTTCTATGAGATTCAATGGACTGATGAAGTTAACCTTCTAGACACCATTTTATAGTATGTATAAAGTTTTAAGCATTGTGGTGTTAGTACTAGAGGCAAAGAAGAGGTATCTAATGCACCTTTTTCAGCTAATTATCTAGACACTTTTTCAGTAATAAAGTACTAATCTATGTGTCTTAACACATGGTTCATCTAGCCATGAGCTGCTGGTTCAAGACGAGAGCAAATGCCAGCCTGGTCCATTTTAGGAAAGGAGATTCTCAGAGCTGTTCACATTCTCTCTCTTGTAACCCCTAATTTCCTCTCCAAGTCTTAGCCTTGAAAATATCCCTGACAGGTCTCAGAATGTATTGCCAAGGTCTTGTAGTGGAGGATGCTCTTTTTTCATTGCCCAGCAGGTTGTGGGAAGGAGTTCCTAAGAATTCAGTGAGTACGGGTAAATTATGCTTGCTATATAACAACTTGTAATTTGAAATGCATCTTTCTATAGAAACATACTGAATGATGCTTCATGATCTAGGATTAACAAAATTATAATTGAGGTGCAATTTTTTATTAAACAGTTGCTTTCTGTTCTTGAATGTCTAACCATCAATTATACCATTTTCTTAGGGAAATTATACGTCAAAGTGCAATCAAGTAATGGACTATGTAATACAACAAAGTTTGAAAGGGAATCCTAGAGTAAAATAATGCTGTTATTTTATATTAGCACTTAATATGTTTCAGAATACTATTCAAGATTTATGAAATAATTTGAATTGCATTTCTAAAGGAAGATTGAAAACCTTGAAAAGAAATAAAGGAGAAAGACAATGAAGAAAATAGAATAGAAAACATAGAATTTTAAATTAAAGGCACATGATTTCTGGAATCAGAAAATATTAATAACAGTTGTTAATTCATGCTCTTTCATTTATTAGTTGGGCGTAGGCATTTTACTTTTCAGTGCTTCATTTGTAATTGAAGATAATAATGTTGATAGCAAAAGATAGCCATAAGATTAAAATGAAATAAGGTCAAATTTTAGGGTACTATCAGGCATAGAGTTATTATTTAAGAAATTTTAATTCCCTACTTTTCACTTTTCCTGTGGCTCTTTGAGCATCTTTTAGTTCCAGTTATTTGGGGGGCTAGATAGTTTTCTCGTGCAGCAATTTTTATTTAGAGACCATTATTGCTGAGTTGTGCTATTCCAGTTAGGATTCTTGATCTACTAGAAGGAAGACTGACATCTGTTTTGCCCAGCTAAGTCAGTTAGCTCAGAAAGTTGACAAGAAAACCATCAGAAACCTACAGAAAGTTGACAAGAAAACCATCAGAGACTCTGATTGATGGCCCAGTAAACAGATTGTTGTTCATAACATATTTCATCCATCTAATATTTTGAGTGACTCAGTAGTTATTTTCAGCTCATACACTTATTGTTTTGAATGGGTAGTAGTTTAGTTTATGTCACAACCATGAATACTCAAGCAGGTCATTTATCACAACCCTTCAAATCTCTCTAATCTCAATATCTCCTCATGGTAGTTTTTGTTATTCAAGTAGTTATGTTTTATAAAGTTCCCATGAACATGGAATTAACCATTGTTCCTTGGGGGGAAATGGAGCTAAGCTCCCAATCCTCTAGTCACAGCACCTTCATCAATCAGTCAATGCATAATATTGTTTTATATGTGTTTCTGTTCAAGACACCTTATTTAATATATATTACTAATTTATTAACATTGAATGCATGGTCAATAGCACTATAACTCCCGCTTGAACGAAACTTATCCAACAACTGTATTTTTCCTGCAAGGTACCTCACGGCTTTCTTGTACTTAGGAATACTAGACAACAGTTCATCACTATGCTTGGGTGCCATTTTATATAGTGAAATTAATAACAAAAAGCACACAAATACAAGAAAACGTGGCACTAAATAAACACCAAAATAATACACATATATGGTATGGGAGCTGAAACAGGAAGGCAAGAGCATCGCTTTGTTCCACCTTAGCTGGCAACATGTATGTCTGGAGACTCAAATTTTTTCTTCTTGTGTATGCATGTTCTTGAATGACTGAAAAGGGGAAGCAAGTGATGACTTGGGGGTTACAAATAAATTTTGGCAAGAAGATGAATTCACAAATACAAAATCCATGAATAATGCAGGTAGACTATAATTTCAGATGGTACAATTCTTGAAAAATTGCCTCTAGAGTTATTCTGTCTTTTCTCATGTTATTTAAAATTAAATGTGGTGTTTTAATTTTAAAATTGGTAGTTCATTATGTTCAATATATCCAAACTATATCACTTGACTTAGAGTCAACCATGTTATGACAGCTCTGTGTATGGAACTTCAGAAATTTTTGAAACTGATAACAATATTATTATGATAATGATTCTATTGGTTTTAGTCACAGGTAAAGGAAAACTATCATCTTTTTTGGTCTCTGCAGGCAGCCCCAAAAATATATTTGAGAAAAATACTGAATATTTGAAAAATCTTATTTTGAAATGTTGACAAAAAAGATGACCATAAACAGGTAAAATAGCTTATGGATAGTACATACAAACTGAGAATATAGACTGAGTTTGAGGTGGTTTAAATCTATATACCACGTGATTTGCTCCACAGAGCTTAGCAGTACAGATGTAAGATGAGAAGTATTCAATGGCTATATTGATCTAAGGGAAAAGGTTATCACAGCTATAATAGAGAACAGGATACAAAGGTACAAAGCAATTGAATATGTGACAGTGGAATAGTTGAGTTGCAACATAGTATCTGTACTACCTAGGAAGTTTCTAGGTGGGGACAAAAGTGAATCAGATTGGAGAAACTCAACGTTTCAGTGAAATCAAAGAGATTTGCTTAGAAAATGAATTGAAAGAAATGAAGACAAATGAAGTTCTGATCGGAGATTATATGTGTTAGAGTTTAAATTCACAGAGCTTTAATAGTTTGAAATGCTGACAAAGCCCAGGACTTCCCAAAGGATATGAAGAAGAGGATTTTTAGATTGACCAATTCCTAGAAAAGAAATTTTCAGTTTGGAGAATTGGATTTTTCACATTTACTCTAATTGAAGTTTTTGGAGTAGATGATAATGTAGATACTAATGTCTATTACGAATAAGAGTTGGGAACTCTGGAGATGAAGTTACAAGTAGCAGTAGAAGATGATTATAGTCTGAGGTCCTGAACCTTAGGAGGGAAGTGCTTATAGGAAAGAGTAGTAGAATAACCACCTGAAATTGGAAATAGGGAGCTAGGAGGATGCCATTGTCATCTCAGACTCTGTATTGTAGAAGGATGAGAGAATACTGTGTTCTCTTTAGGATAGCTGCAGGGAAGATGAGTGTGTTGAGTCTGAGAGTCAGAATTAAATGATGGCAACTATGTTCAGAAAAGATCATGTTCAGAGGCTTAAGATTTAAGGCATAGATTTATAATGAAAGATGGACTCTAGAGACTAGGGTAAAAAAAAAGTTTGGAAGAGAGTATAGCACTATAAGGGGGAATCAGAGGGCAGAGAGGAAAAGGTTGGGCAAGAAGAAAAAGGAGAAGATAAGTTGGATTTGCATAATTGGCTATGTTTAATGATAACTGCAGTTGAAGGGTTTGATAGTTTGACTAGGTAACATGATTCTCAACAGAAGCGTGTGGAAAATTCAAGCAATATGAGACCTAAGAAGTTTAGCAGTTTTCAGTCACAGTTCATCAGTCTGATGT
Organism: Cheirogaleus medius; assembly: GCA_008086735.1. Lineage (NCBI taxonomy): Eukaryota > Metazoa > Chordata > Mammalia > Primates > Cheirogaleidae > Cheirogaleus > Cheirogaleus medius. The sequence goes on from VBSM01003176.1 coordinate 58,001,130, forward strand.
CTCTAATCTTCCTTACTCATGTGGCTGCAGTGGGATCAATTTGTATGTGTGTATCATCAATGAGCTCGGAGTAAACAACTGATCCCAGCTGGATCAATGACCTCTTGCCTCAAAGTTTTGGGCTTGTGATCAAGACTGCCAGTTTATTGTTGGTGGATGAAGTCCTAAGATGCCACATTTGGGAGCTGGCAGCAGTCACGTTTCCTGCCATGTGGAGAAGGGAGGATTTTACTTTATAATATTTTAAAAGAGAACCAACGGTTTTGTCTCTGGGAGTGACTTATTCCTATAAAGTTAAGAGCATAAATATGACACACTTTAAGGACTTATAGTCATCATGTGTCTATTTTATGTTTAAATTATAAGCAATAAATTAATCACTTACTCTAAAAGGAAAGGAAATTAACACCTGCATTCCTGATTTTATTGTGTGTATATGTGTATGTGTATACAATATGTGTGTATACATGCTATTTGTGTACATTTATACTGTGTATATACCTTGTGTATACTGTGGGTTCGTACAACAACATCATGCTACTTATCTGTAACTATGCTATTTTTCTATTTATGTTTTTATTATGCTTTCTCCTATTTCTGGACCTATATTTTCTTCTTGGCTGTATTCTTCCTCAGTCTCTTTAATGGTGTGTTTATCGTTTCTTCTATTCTCTTCTAAAACCTTTATATAATTAGGTCATAACCTAATCTTTGATTTGTAAAATTTAGTTGCTTTTTCTGTGACTTTTTCCAACTTATCAGAAAAAAACATCTTTCCTTCTAAGCTATAACTTAAAGTGTCTTCTAGCTTCCTGCTTTTCTGTAATCTGAGGGTAAGGAGAGGGGTGGGGTAGAAATTCCTAGCTAAGGCTATGTGCAGACTTCCTTTTTTTTCTTTTGAGAATATAGATTCCGATATTAGTTTTAGGATGCTGTTAAGTGTTCTGAAAGATTGTTAACTAAATGTAAACGTGAATGTACCTTATATCTAAAGAAAATACCTCTGAATTTGGACCATTTCCTGCTTAGAACCCTGAAAGTGGCAAGCTCCAGTACTTTCTCCTGCATCTACTTGTGAAACACTGAGATATTGAGATACAAACTCCTTAGTGATTGGTAGGGCCTCTTTTAAGTGCATTTCCATTTATTTAGACAGTCCATTTCTCTTCTAGTTGATTGAGTGTGTATATGTGTTGGGGAAGGGAGTGCATTGGTAAAGATTGTGAGGATTTTTCTATCTACCCCCTTTCCCTAGTACAGCCTCTGGAGATTGAGACAGCGAGTTAGAGTCCATTCTTGTATCATCAAGAGTTTTCTTTTTCTTCTTCTGTTTTTTGTTTTTTTTTTTTTTTTTTTTTTTTTTTTTTTTTTTTTTTTTTTTGCTTATCCACCATTTTATGGAAAACAAATCTACTTCAATGATACTTTTTTTTTTTTTATGAACTCCACTCTTACATGTTTATATTTTTCAGAATTTGGTAAGAAAACTCAACACTCTCATTTTAAATAAAGAAAAAAATTGAGGCCAAAAGTGTTACCAACTTTACTTAAATTTTCTCAGCAAATAAGGGATTTTAATTAATGGAAATCATAGAACTTTTTAGTGCTGTATTTCCTTGACACTTTGTAATGAATACATTTAAGAAAAACACCCTGGTTTATTTTGAATAATATGTAACTTTACTAATAAATGTCATTTGGGAAATTCTTGAGTGGTACTTTCCCACATGCATGCCTGTGATTTTTTTAGAGAAAGAAATAGAGTTGAATATGAATCTAAATATTAAAAGTCAAAATATAAATTTATATCAAATTAAATGTAAAAACTATAAACTGAATTCTTGCTTTTATACCGCCACTAAGCCAATTATGCCCAAGCACTGTAGTCTTTACCTAGATTGAGCAACAATCTAAAATAATTATTAGTACTTTACCCAGTAATTGCTTAAACTATAGCAGTGTAACAAAATAAAGAGAGGGAGAGATCGAAAGAGAAAATAAAGAAAAGAAAGAAAGAAAATAAGAAAGATAATTTTTAGAATTACCAATTAGCTAAATCTGAGAATTTTTTTTTCTTTTTATAGAACATACTACTTTTTATTATTCTTTTCTCAAATCTTGAATGAGGGTCACTAAATCTAATCACAAGACTAGAGTCTTTAGTGCTTTGTAAAATGGTTTAGGTTCATATAGTGTACAACAAAGAGCCATAAATTCTTAGGACATGTTTCTAGATAAATTTTCAGTGGTCGGTTTAAGAAATAAAAATCAAACTGTCCCTGGTAGATGTTTTCCTTTAAATTGCAATGATATGGAAACATGCCAAAGGTCATCTTTAGTGACCTGTAGTGGAAAAATCCATTTACCTTTTGGGAACTATAATCATGTTTAAGGTCTTAGGGTCTCTTGCTCTCTCTTCTTTTTTTTTTTTTTTTTTTTTTTTTTTTTTTTTTTTTTTTTTTTTTTTTTTTCATTCTCTCTTTGTCTTTGACTAGGTTTTTTGGGTTTTGGGGGTGGTATTTTTTCTTTATATGGTTTTTACTTTGCTGATACCATAAGACCAGGGCTACTATGCTCCCCATTTAGCTCCCAACTGAGCCTTTTATTTTTAACCAGTGGGTTGGCTAGTTCCCAATTTCTTTTTGTTTTTGAAAAACAAAATTTCTTTTTCTTTCATTGCTTTGTCTCAGCTGGTCCACTGTCTGGGAGCCTTTAGAGACGACTGCCTCCATTATTATTTTATGTGTATTGGATTCAGCAAATATTGTAACTGCAACTGTTGTGTATTTTGAATTCCTCTATTTCACTGACAAGAAGCTGTTGCATCATGCACAGCTGAAAAATAAGGCTCACATGTCTATTTACTGAGTCATATTATTTGGGGAGAAAACACAAAGTTTGACCAGCGTGCATTCCAATATTTCTTACATGGCTGTTACTTTATTAAATGGAATACTAACACAAACATTTTTCATATAATTTCCATGGATTCTAAATCATATTTCACATCTGACTCTATCCAACAGGACTGAAACACACAGGTAAATACAAATGAGAGAAACTTAAGATATAAGAACAGAGTTAGCATACTAAGAAAGTGCTGGAATGGAATCTAGGCAATTAACAAAATGGCTATACTCAGTGAAGTAGCCACAGCTGTGACCAGGGATGATCTGCTTCCCACACTGGTCTGTTCAGTCTCATTTGTGCACAGACTTCACTACAGCTAGTGAGTCACCAGAATTCAATATGAGCAAAAATAATATGTCTGCAGTCACTGCTCCCTATCCCATGCATGAAATCACACTGACTGGAGGACGACTTATCCACCAAGATTCAATTCAAGAACTTCCTTAGTAAGATCTCTAGTTCTTAGGTAAAAATAGGTGCCGCTAGTTTAGATTCTGCAGCAACTGAGACTGCTAATGTGACACCTATAAAATACTACTGTCATTATCTTCACACTGATCAGTCTCATCCATAGGACCTCAACTTGAGGTGGATGGAGAAGGGAGCTATCAGAACCTCCGACACCTATTTTTAAACCATAAACACCTTCACAACTAAAACAAGAACTTTTTTTCTTGGACTTTCTGAATTTTGCCAGCCAAGAACGCCTACACACGAATTTGTCTTTCAACTGCTCTTTGTGTGTATATTGATTTAACAGTTTATCTTAGTGTCGTACTAGCTGAAGTGCAGAATTGAAGCCTTGGATTACATGTTATGGTGACACAGTGTCTAATTTTTTCAGGCATTCGAATCTTTTCTCCCATAAAGAATTTGAGTATAAGCTTGACATTGATTGTACAAGCAAGCATACATACAGAGCCACAATCCTTTATCTATAATTCTAAAATCTGAACCCTGGAATAAAAAAAGTTTAATTTTGATTTGGTTTGGGTTATTTTTGTTGTTTTAGTTGATTTTTTTTTTTAACTCTCATTTGGCAGCACAACCTACCTTCACTGGAACTCATTTGCTGGCAAAATTAAACCAACACTGATATGTAAATAATTATAGTCTTTATTTATTCTGTGCTATTCGAAAAGACATATTTCATATGAATAAATAGTAATGTGTTTAATTATAGGATGCTGCACCAGACCCTACTGAAATGCTATGTATTATAAAGTATATTGTCATGTAACCTTGTTAAAATCCAAAAGATTCTAATTTTCCACATACATCTTGCTCCAATTGTTTTGTATAAGGAATTGTGGACCTATAGATGTTAAATCAATATTTTTTGTTGAATTACTTCCATGTGCATTCACCTGTTTCATGCACTAATTGATGTTACCTCCAGTATACAAATACAAGTCTGAAACCCATACACTTGTCTCCCTACTCCTCCTTCTTCCTTCCTCATTCATTCCCTCTCTTGTCCAATTATGTTGATACCATATAATCATCTGTTTTCCCTTCTTTCTATGGATTCCATCTATATTTGAAATTGAGCCAAGTATTTTTTAATATACAAATTGACTAGTTGTAATTAAATTTCTCCAGAAATCTAAAGTAGAAATGACACACTTTTCATAAGCATCTCATAGATTCTTCACAGTGCCACTGGTAGATTGGCCTAGTATTGATAGTTTTATGAAAATTATCACAACATGCCACAAATTTTTGGAAAGGAAATATTCTAAGAATATACAGTACTTAAAGTCCCTTTAAAGATTTTCATCAGTGTCTTCTAAAAGTAATTATCTAAATTATGCATGGATAGCTCAATAATTTACTATCTATGTGTTTTTATTAAAACAATTTGTTTCAGTGTATCTTTTAAAAAATTCTTTAAGGATTCAAAATGACAAAAGTAAATAGATTAAACAATAATTTCTGCAACTGATATTTATTAATAAAAGTTCTTTCCACACTTAAAAACTTTACAGAGAATTTATGATAAATACACATCTTTACTATTATGCATTAGATAAGAAATTATATTCAAATGATGGGCTTTCTAAAATGTTAGTTTATTTCTAAGTAGGTACTGAAATAAATATAAGAAAAAAGTGGTTGATTTTATTGAATTTCTTTCCATAATTTTGGTGCTGTTTAATTCCTGTGGTTTCTTTAGATTTGTTTCATTTTTGAGCACTAACTTGTTTAGAAACAATATTAATTTTTGCTTGCTTAAAATATTTTTATGAAATGATGGCAATATTTTTCATCAGCAACAGTTCACCTAGTGAGTGTTGATAATTTGGGTATGAGTACAAAAAATGAAAATGAAAACATTTTAAAATGATAGAATGGTCCATAAATTAGAAATCTATGAAAATATTAATTCAATGAATCTGAATGATGAATTCATTAAAATTATGATTTTGTTTTATTTTTTGACCTTTAGAAGAAGATTGGGAAGTAAATTCATAAAATATATTCATCATTTTATATATTCATCTAAAGTACTAATTTGTACGGACATTTTTCTAGAAACACAGGATATGGAATGAATAGTACAGTCCCTCTGATATTCAAAATCAAATATAGTGAGATTGACATAAATTATTAAATAAAATTAAATGTTTTAGATATGAAATGGCAAAGAGGTTAAATAGTAGTGAGAAGTAGTAGACTTGAAGGTCAAAGGAGTGGATAGTACAGGAAAAACATTAGAAAGTAGGTCATTGTCATGTTTTATGAAAGACATGTTAGTAGACTTAGGGGTGTGTACGTGTTGGGTTGGTTGGTGGGGCAGGGCAGGGTTGTGGGTATTTAATATAAAAGCAAATATTAATAATTGTACTGTCTTTGTTCTGTGTTGCTATAGCAGAACATCTGACACTGGGTAGTTTATAAAGAAAAAGAGATTTATGTACTTCACAGTTCTACAGGCTGTACAAGAAGCGTGGTACTGGCATATGCTTGGCTTCCGGTAAGAGCTTTTGTGTTGCATCAAAACACAGTAGAGAAGATCAAAGGGGAACCAGGCATGTGAGAAAAGATGCCAAACCCAAGGGGCTTTCCAGCTTCTCTTAAGAACTAATCCTTTTCCCTGAAAACCAATCTAGTCTCTCAAGAGTGAGATCTCACTCACTACCATAGGAATGGTACCAACTCATTCATGAGGGATCCATCACTATGACCTAAACGTCTCCCACCAGGCCCCATCTCCCAATACCGCCACATCGAGGATCAGTTTTCAACATGAGATTTGGTGGGGACAAACAAACCATATTCAAATCATTTGTTTGTTTTTGCCACGCATACTCTGTAGGCCCTAAACTTATTATTTTTTCTTTTATTTCATTATATTATGGGGGTACATATATTGTTAGGATTACATATATTGCCCCTCCCACCCCCGCCGTGCCAGAGCTTCAAGCGTGTCCAATCCCCAGGTGGTGCGCATCACACCCATTACGTGTTTGGGTCAGGAGGTGAGTGATGTCTTGCTTTATAACCTCAGCTATTTTTGTTAAATTGTCATTAAAGATCTTTTACTAAGATAAAGCGAGGCACTGGTGTAGAGTGTTTTAAGAGCAAGGTAGAAAGATGAAAAAACACTGCAGAAGACATCAATCTAACTTACATCCTTTGTTTGTGGGTTCTCTCCTTTCCTGGTCCTTAGTAACATAAGGCAGCTGGTTTGCCTAACTCCTTCCACTTCATTTCCCAGGTGTCTTATAAGAGATATGGGAAAAGGCAGTATTTTTCCTCTAGCTGTATGAATTAAAAGAGATATTTAATCCTGGTGCTGTTAGTACCATTTTTTCTCTCTTGAAAAGGGGGGAGCGGTGGGAGAGAGAGAAAGAGAAAGAGAAATAGATGTATTCTTATGATCTTTTTGAACACCTGTATCCAGACATGTTTGAAAGGAATTCTATTCCTAGACCAGTGGTTCTTAAAGTGTAGTGCTCACTCCTGAGAACTGTTAGAAAAACAAATTATCAGTCCTCATCCTAGACTCACTGAATAAGAAACTCTGGAATGGAGCCCAACAACTTTTATTTCAAACCCTGTGGGGGATATTCTCATGAATTCTGAAGGTTGAGAATCACTGCCCAGACTTCAGATATTTTATTTTTGTCTCTTTAAGTGGAAAGATCCTGGCTAATACAGTTGCTGGGTTAGACAGAGTAGGTTGGCTAGAGGTAGCTGATCTGTACTGTGGACCCAAAGGGAATTGAAATTATTTCTACTAGCACCAAGATATATGATTATGTGATTTCATGGCCTACTTTAAGCTATGCAAATGTGTGATTAGAGGTGGTACATGCTGAGAGTTTTTAGGGAAGCCATCTCAGGAAAGCAAGAACAAAGAAGTAGAACTTTAACTGAAGGTTCAAGAAGGAAATGAAACCATAAGGGAAGTGATCAATGAAGATATAAAGCTGAGCTTAAGGGACAAGGTATCAAAAAATGTGTCTAAGAGAGTAAGGCAGTGAAAGAAGGCAGAAGGCTATGGTAGGCGTTTTCATATATAAATTCAAGTTAGAGCAGGTGTAAGGGTTAACAGGGTTCAGGTGAGGGCACAGGAAGAGATGACCGAAGCTAATAATAGTGAGGGTTGTTGGTATTAAGAATACCAAACAATTCTGTATTCTTGGATCAAATAAGTGGACATTCACAGGAATATAGACATGTGCCAAATTCCATAACAAGCAAGGGGAAATTATTGGCAAATAAGGACAATAAGGTGTTTTAGGGTATCACAGCTAGAAAAAAATGAGCCTCAGAAATGAAAGCAATTTTGTGTGAGTGGGAAGTTATGGCCAAGCAGTTACACAGGGAGTTATGAGAACTGTAACAGGGTTTGTAGAACATGCCACATGAGATGTGGAATTATAAACCTCTTTCACCAGAGAGAACAAAAAGAAGCAATACTTCAAAGTAGAGGAGGAAGGGAAGTTTTTCATGAAGGCGCAGAGTTGGAGGCAATATTCTGAAATGCTTACTAAGAAGCGATGCATCCATTGTCTAGATTAAGTGGCGTGATGTTAAAAGATGAGAGAAGAAGCAAAAGTAAGCATGCTCTATTTAGCTTCCATTTTTTCAACTAAGGAGAATGATATTCAGAATGGAAGCAAGGAAGATGAAGATCATTTTCTGCTCTGTTATTGTACATTAACATCTACCTTACACAATCTAAGATCATAGCTGATCTATTTCTGTAAATAATTTGTAGAAACTCTTCCCAGGAGTTTCTTTCTTTTTTTTCTGTGTGTGTGTGTGTATGTGTGCGTGCGTGTGTGTATGTGAATAGTGGGGCATATTTACTTGCTGTTCAGACAAATTAGCCTTGGAGTTTTGTGCATGGTAAATGCAGCCCAGAATTTCTATCAGTTCTCTCCCCATGGCTTGCAGGGGCTACAGTCTCATGGCCCTTTGCTGACCTAGCACTTGTGATTGTCTTTATTCTGGAGTGCTAAATTGACTTTAGGCAGGGCCCTACTAGGCTTTTAAACAGTGCTTATGATGATTGACATCAGAGTGTCACTATTAGTGTTGAGGAATTTGATTTATGATTTATATTCATTCAAGCACTATGTAGGTACCAGAAATCTATAAATTTGTAAATGTAAAAAGCTATTCTCCAGGTTAATAGATAGGATTGATAGAAGTCATTTATCTAGCCCTTTCCCGAGCAAAGAAAATATTCTTAAAAATATCCTGGGTCAAAGACACAATAACCTTAGCAAAAAGTAGTATTTCATTTTCATAAATTGATCGGATATTTTATATTCTTGAGAAAATGATAAAAAATAAAAGTTGATGAGATCATAAAAATAATATGGCTTTCAATTTCTTTCTTTAAAATGTCATATGTTGAGTGGCGCTTGTTTTTTGTTTTTAATAGTAAAAGATAGTCCCATGATTGGGTTTTAGTTCCATAGGCCCAGGCAGAGAGGATAAATAAATGAAATAATAAAACACACTTTATATGGAAAGTTGTATTTAAGACTGATTCTTTTCTGCTCCGTATTCATGGCAGTCTACTTGTCATCGAGCCACGTGTTTTCTTTCCCATTTTGGCAAGCATCACATATGTAAATCTAGTCCCAGCACATTAAAAAGCATATATATTAAGAATGTTAAACATTCTCTATACATCAAAAAAATGCTCCTGAGTGGCTCCCTGTGGAGTGTGTCTATCGCCAGCTAATGAGTTTTAATGTATGATTTTCTTGTACCTTACCTTTCTTTACACATCAATCTGTTCATGGCATCTGTCATGCAAACAGTAACAGAAACCGTTGGGGCTGTCAAGAAAATGACACCTTTCTCCTTTACCAGAATCTGAAAAAAATGCCCAGATTTCTCTGAAATTCTCCAGGCAAACTATGTCTTTCTTTTAAAACCAACACCATCTGCCCAGGCAGAAATATGTGAGCCAATTGTCACATAAAAGATTTTAGCTGATTTCTGATGTTCAAGCTTGTTACATTAGGTTATCAAGCTTCCATTTAAATAGATAACATACCTTGCACATTTCAAATTGAAGATGGATATCATAGAATATAATGACATGGATTAATTTTAGGCAAACTACGAAGGGTAACAAAAGCAGCATTGGCTTATATTTAAAAATGAAGGTACTCAGTATGTGCTTAAAATAAAAAGATAAATAAGCACTGAGACATCCTTACATATATACATATACATAGAAAAAATATATGGTTTCTGAATTTTTAAGATTTTTTTCATTTGGAATGAAAGTTAAAAGCATAGAAAAGTATATATTATCAATAAGTCCAAACGAGTATTATTCATTTTTGTATTTTTGATTAAATTTTTATTTAGATACAAATTTAACCAATATAATATAATGAAGTACAATCTCAATAAAACACTCAATTTCGTCAAAAAGATTCCATTTATAATTATTTCTAATTACTGGTTAATTGTATTCAGCAGACAATACATTCACAAGAGAATTCTTTTTTTACCTGAGTCAGCTAATTAATTTAACTAAAGTGATAATTTTTCCCTAATCATAAACTTCCTCAAACATTTATCAACTTAGAGAAAAAATACATAAACATGTATTTATGTTTTCCTACATATGTATGTATATATAGATGTTTATATATCTAGTATGTATATTATACATGATGTAAATTTTTCACTTAAACATCATTAGTATCATTCTGAGTAAATAAATATGCATATGTAGCACAAATTTTAATATTGACAGGAATTTCATCATACGCATGTATCACATTTGTAACCCTCTTTGAGGGACTGTTACAAAGTTGCAGTATTTTGCAGGTACAAGGGGAAGTCTGATGAACATTCTTATATGTAAGTTTTTATGAACTTTCACAATTCTGTTCTTCAAAACTCCCAAAGAGTTGTGATTTATCATTAACAGAGTATAAATACTTTAAAATTTTTGATATATAGTGCCATATTCTACAAAAATGATTAAATTAAACTTCCTGTGGCAGTGCATGAATACTCACATTTCACCATGACTTCCCAATTTCAATTGGTTTACTCCCTGATAATTAAAAAATGGTCTCAAAGTTTTAATTGTTTCTTTTATAGCTAGTAAGGTTTAACATTCTTTCAAAAGTTTCTAGAACATTCTATGTCGTTTTGTGATTTATGACCTTGGGAATTTTTGGATAATATGATATTTTTCTTATTCGTTTGTAATAACTGTATACTCTAATAAAATATAAATATTTTATGTATTCTATAAGTTATATAAATTTCCCAGATTTCCACTTGCATTTTAATAAGTTTTATGATGATTTTTTAATGCAAAATTTATCAATCATGTATGTCAATATTGTCCTTTATGGTTGCTATCGTTCTAAAAATTTTCTCCCTTCTCCATGATTGTACAGATATTCAGCTATATAATCTTCTGAAATTTTATAGTTCATTTAGTTCATTCTGATGGCAAATTTTCTAATACTAATATATATCATTTACTAATGAATCTTTCCTCTACCAACTTTAAATGCCATCTTTATCATATGCTATGTTTTTACAAGTCATGAGACACGTCTCTGCATTATATCCTCTAGGCTATTATCTATTCCTGTATCAGCAACACATTCTTTTAATTATTTTATTCACTGGAATGTGTTTTAGGACAAATTCCTTACCCAGTACCCTTTCCGACTATAGTGTTCTTTGTTTTCAGGAATTCTATTATTATTCTTACATGCTGCTTATTACAAGTCAACTTTTGAATGATTTTGTTAAGTTTTAAAAAAAAAGTACATTACGTTTTACCTGGATGTCATGAAAACCTACTCAAAATGTTAGCTGGATATGGGCTGCCTACCCTTGCAGTTTACTATGGCTACAGGATTAAATTAGTGACAAGGAGAGTGAGTGGACCTGGTGGGGGCAACTTCTAAGCCCTTTCGTTAAAATATGTGCCCCAGACCATTCCCCTTTGAATTGGTGCTTGAGAGAGATACAAACTTCTCTTTTATTTAAGAAAGAGTATGATAGAATATTTTTTTCTACCACCTGAGCCCAAAACCTAACAAATGGAATTGTATTCTGGGATGTGAGACACTGACAAAAATCCTAGAATAGAAAGGCTTGCGTTAGAAATCGCTTAAAATGTAGAAAGGACACAGATGTTATTATAGTCCTGAAGTTTGGTCACCTGTTTTATGACAAGGTAAAAGCATTTGGCAGAATGCTTGCTTGTGATCACCTAGAAGTTAGACTCAATACTTACCACACCTGCAGTCTTAGGGGAGCTGGTTGAAAAAATGTAAAATACTAGTTTTTGATGGCTGCTCCTGATTGCTTTTAGTAATATACAGTGAGAAGACATTCAGCCACAAATTGGCCAATTTGTAAGCACATATGGAAAAGAATTTTTTGATTAAGGGAGGCTCTGTGCGCAAGTGACCTGGAATATAAACTGATCAAATGTCCAGAAATTTGAGGCATTATCAGGTTAAAAATTACAACTGCTTCTTTATGGAAACAGCAGGAATTAAGATTACTGCCAAAAGGCATGCTGTAAGCAAAGATAAGATTAAGGTTGTTGTCATACCACATGAATTTATGGTTACAAATGCCTCAGGGAGCCCCGTTAGAGGGAAGACAGGGATGATGACCTAAGCTCAGAAGCCATCCAATATAAGAAGTGATTCAACAAGGTTAGGCACTGTAACCAAAAGAGATCTTTGGGAATGGTTATTTCACATAAAACTAACTGGAAGCAAGTTGACCAGAAACTACTGAATTTTTAAAAGAATTGTATTGCTAAGTAAATTACAAGCCTAATCACAAAAGCTTATGATTGTTCAAACTCCATAGTAGTTCTCAGGTTGCCAAACTTCCATATTTTTCAGTATTCACTGAAAGAGTGGCCATAAGGTGTAATGGTCAAGGGAGAAGCTGAAAAGAGTCAAGTAGGGGGTCACAAAAGATTGTGAAAAAGAAAGTTGCCTCTAGAGAGAAAAATCAGGGTTGGCAAGACAGGCTTAATCAAGGAACTTACCCTTTCTTGGGTAATTAGAATTCTGAGAAAAAGGATGCTATATTTGTTACGGACAACTGAGTATTTTCAAACCTTCTCTTTTCCAAACAATAGTTTATTTATTTAAACATTTTTGTTCCGAATATTCCATAAATATTGACGTGTTTGTCTTTGATATTATCATTTCTCCATTCCCTAAAACTCTTTTTAGGAATTAATAAAAAGAAAGGAGCATTAGCCACAGATTTTGGTCTTTGGACTGGATGTAAAAGGTAAGTGGAACCTTAGGTTAACTTCCGGGGGAGGGGTGTGTGTCTGCGTGGTGTTTTTTATGTGGGAACCAGAATGTGCACATACTTAGGAAGCCAGAGGGGTCTGGACAGAGACTAATAGGTCTTTCTCAACTTCTATTTTCTCATTCTTTCTTTGAGTAAGCATGACAATTTTAAAATATGTCCCCAATTTTTTGACACTCTTCCATTAAAAGGGGCATTCTGTGTCTCCTTTTGAATCTAGTGGCTTTTTCTGCATTGACCAGAAGAATACAATGGAAATGACACTGGGTGACTTTTTAAGGCTTCTTACAGTGCCGTTTTAAGGCAATTAAATTTCAGCCTCATTCTCTGGAAAACTTTCTCTAAGGAACCCTGACTTGCCATGTAAAGAGTCCAATCTCCTGGATGCTGCCAACCTGGGAGAAAGCACCAACTGGTCCACGTGAAGGGGCCACATGGAAAAGCTCAAGAACAACAAGAGAGAGAAATATCTGATCCACCAACTGCTGTTCCACCATCCTGCAGCAATTTTCCTCCTCCAGATACCTTCTAATTACAGCTAGAGAGACATTGAACCAAAACCACCCAGAAAGAAGGACCCTTCCTAAATTCCTCATCCTCTGAAAGCATGAGAAATAATAATATGATCATTATTGTTTTAAGCCACAAAATTTAGAGTTGGTTTGTTACTAGGTATGTTTTTGAATAGCTAGAGACGTCATTTCCTAGCCTCCTTTGCAGCCAGATGTGTCAATGTGACTAATTTCCTGCCAGTGAGATGTGTACAAATTCTGGGACATCTTCTTCAAGATTATGTGCCTTGGCCTCTCTATTTCCTCCTTCTGGCTTACTAGGAAGTAACCAAAACAGCAAAAAATTTGGAAGCCACGTATTAAAGTTGACAGAACCACATTGACATCCCTGGGTCTGTCATCTCCCGACTATTAGATTAAGAAGAAATAAACTTTCTTACTCAAGTCACTGTATGTTGATGTTTGTTGGAGAACCTAAGCCTTCACTGAAATAAATGCAATCATACTGCGATAAATGTAAAGATGTCTTTTTGATATTGAAAAAAGTCATTGATACATATTTTCTCAGAAACACATGTATCAACCTCCATTTACTCAATGTGTATTTCATTTTAACAGGAATATTTCATAGTTTGAATGTTTTATGTAGGTTTTATGCATATCTTTGTACCTTTATCCTAGGATGCTTTACATTTTTTGACCTATTGTGAGTGAAAACTGTTTTGTTTTCTTCTTATTTTCTAAGTAGTTATTGGTATAAGAACACAACTGATTTTTAGATTGATGTTTAATTAATCAGCCTTATTATTCAATCTTGATTTTTTAATTGTTTTTCTTTGTTTCTCCTGCTTTTAACAATATGAAGAGATATTGCTCACTCTTGCTCTCTGATCATAGTAACATTCAAATGTCAGTTCTCCTTTTGATGTTTTACTTAGGATTTTCATATTTGGTTAGATTTATTCACTAATATATTACTCTGAGTTTTTGCAGCTTCATTCATGTGATATTTGTCTCTATTTATGTTTCTAATCTTATTTTCATTAGGTTTTGTTCAAAGTTAGAGCAATTTGGGCTAGAGAATTCCTTTTAAAAAATGCCACAATATTTGAATGGCAAAAGAAAAGTCAGGTTTTGAAAGGTTTGAATGAGCACATCTACAAAATATTCTGATTTTTCTGGACTTGGTATAATTCTGAACAATTTTGACAGCTTTCTTAACAACCTTAGGCATAGAGGTTAATTCATTTTTTCTATATGTTCATGAGTCATTTTAAGTCATACATGTTTTTCTCAAAAAGTCCCATTTCCTTAATATTTTTCTCAAGAAAATTTATTAAAAGAGGAAATTATGGTCAATTTTCAAATGGCTTTGTTAAGGAAAAATACATAAATAATTTAGAAAATGACTTATCAAAACGTATCTGAGTAATGGACAAAGATGTAGTCAAAAGGAAGTTCATAATTTTAAAAGAAATTAACTGTTAAACATGAAATAATAAGAATAAATGCATTTTATTTAAAATTTGAACATGCAAAAGTGGGTTAAATGAATGAAACTGCTAAAAATGAAACTATACTCCAAAATAGAAAAGTGAAAATAATAAAATATTCAAAGCTACTATTTTCAGGAGAAATAACAAAAGAAAAAGCATTTGGCAATGGTAACTATAAGATTGAGCACATGTAAACCTTCAGCAATGAGAAAAAATATTTAACTGTATAGATACATTTGTATGTGTATTTTCTATAATAACACACAGATTACTGACATTTCTAGAAAAATTTGGATCTTACTTATTTTCCACATGCAACCACCTCTGATTTTCTCAATATCTATATGTCCTTCATTCATGATAAACCTTTTATATTATCTCAATTTGTTATCATATGGTGTTTTACAAACATAGGTGAACTAATCCACTGCACTTTCTAAAATATTTCTAACAGATGGATGGCTAATGCCTTCATCACACAGCTTATAAAATAAATCATAAACCATGAAACCATTCAAGGTGACAGAGTATAAAGCGACCACAAAGTTCATATGTAAAATGTTTAACCTCATGAGCAATGCTTTTTATTCTACCCTCAAATTTGAATTCTCCACATTCCTCTGGATATCTTCCATGCTAATAGGTATAAATCATTAAAGTTGCATTTAAAACTTTTTTACATTTTCAACCAATGTTGAGATATGATGTTATGGATGGGGACTTTTGATGCAGTTGTTAGCATTACCCTGACAGTCTTAAACTATCAGAGATATTTCTTACAAACTTAAAAATAGTCATCATAAATATAAGAGATATCAGTGCCATAATGACAGAAAAAAAGTTTTACCTAAAGAAAACTACTTCTCATTGTTTTAAAACAATTTTCAAGATAATAAAAATTCAGGATCTTGTCAGTCCCTTTAAAAGTTGTTTTTTCAGTAAAACATTGACTAACTAATATGAGACATTTAATTAACATTAATTTTTTTCTGCAATCTGCTTCTAAGAATCAGAACCACATTACCAGAAAACAAACTGAAATGGGAGAATAAGTAAGGGGAAAACACTCTACAAAGTATATTCTAGGATAAATATATACTCCTCCTAACCGTCTTCTACAACTGTAACCTACTACATGACCTTGCTGGGACTGTTAAGCAATCCCATTCCAACAACTGTCAGAACAACTCTTTCAAGAACTAACTTTGCAGAATTTTTTTTTTAAAGAGTAAGAAAATAAAGCTCTAAGCAAATCTGAGGACTGTTTTTAATATTTTTGCATAGTCAAAATCTCTAAATGTGTGCACCTTTTAGGATGGGAGGCTATATTTCTCATACACACAGCAATTACCTACTTAAAAGAGTTTGCTCATTTTAGAGCCCAACAGTTTGAATCAAAAGTCTTCTATGGCAAAGGAGAGGAGCCTTGAATAAATGCACTATTTGCTTTTGTTGATTTTTTGTTTTTATTTTAAACATATTGATGTTTACTTTAGTCCCCTAGATTTGTTTTCATGGGAATGTTTACATATGCAAAAGCATTTCCCTATAGCATTAATATGGCTTATTATTCTTCAAAGAAACCATACTTTTATGAACTGTAACAGACAAGTCTAAAATGAAGGCTTTCAAGTGTTTTGACTCCAGAACTGTTTTGATTTTTTCCCCCACACTGCAATAAATACGCTTTTTCTGATTTGACACTGCAAATAAAAAAAAAGCAGATTCTGTCAGCATAAGTCACCTAAGAAACAACATCTGCGCTTGTCTTGCTCGTAGTTTTTTTTTCTAGCACCCTAAATATTCAGAATAATCAAACTGATTGGACACCTACCAGGTTATCTATGATGACTGAAATGCTGTAAATTCATACTGAAAACTATTATATTCTCTTGAATTGCTGCAGCTCCCCAGATAAAATAGTAACTTTTCCACAGATTTTCCTGTCAACTGCAACCTGGAGGTAGGATTTAGGAGGGTTACTGCCTTAGTCCACTGACAGAGAGTGATTTCCTCACTGTCTTCAGAGTACCCTTCCACCAGCCTAGCATTAAAAAATAGCACACACATATTCTAGTAATAAGGCTTTACTGTAACAGATCCAGAAAGGTTGTCTTTAGGCACTTTCATTTTTAAAAGTCTTGATAAGTTAGCTCAGCAAGGACTCAGAGTAGTTTCTTGTTAAGTAGCCTTCTAGCATGCTGTCGAGCAATTTGGCAGTTACCTTCTTGCAGATTCATTAGTTTATGCTCTAAGTCACTCATTTGCAGATTTAAGTTTGAGTTTCTCAGGGTGAAAAATAGCTTCTACATTATACTTGAGAAATGCCAACATCTCTTTGAAGTGATACTTCAAGGGGTCTTGGCAAATGGGTATCACAGTAGACTCTAAACCAATGCGCAATGTAGATGCTTCTATATAAGATCCAATTCTATCACGTACTTAATTTATTGATTACAATGGAGTTTGCTTTTGTTAGAATTTGAAGAACTATGAAGAATGAAGTAAGAGCAGGGCAGAGAAAGGAAAAGAGGAATGGTTATCTCAGTTTTTCTAGAACCCCATGAGAGTCCCTGAATGTGAGACTTTCAGCGCTAAAACTGTGAAAGTCCTGGGCAAACCAAAATGAACTGGTTACTCTAATTCTTAAGTGCCCTCAGAGTCAACCCTATGCCTACAATGTAGAGTCTACTTATAGGAAAAAATAACATTTGGCCCTATAGCAAATAAACTGCCTAAAAGGGAATAAAATGATATTTTTCCTCTACCAATTCTGCTAATTTTAATGAACATTGTTATACCCTGCCTGTCCCTTTTAAGAATTTAAGTACTCTCCAATAGCAACTATAAATAAAATCGTTGTTAAGTATGTAAAGGACATTAAATTGATATTGTTTAAATTCTAACTCAGTTCCACATGCCAATGCATACCATGCATCTCAATCCAGGTTGACTAAGAAAGTCCTAGTCATCTCTATTTACTCTATCAAGTTACTAACTCAGTGGTAGAGAAAATATGAATTTGTTTGAATGTCACATCATGAAAAACAAAAACAACAACAAAACTGGATATTTTATAGACTATCAGTTTTGACAGTGAAAAGTGCAGATTTAACCCTCCCTGTTGCTATTGCCTCAAGGCACACTTGTAGAGAATAAACAAAAATAGTTTCCACAGGTAAAGCTTAGGTAATAAAAAAGAAAGCAACATCTGCGTCAAAGGAAACTCTAAGAAAGTTAAGTCTGCATTGTTTGACCTGAAAACTACCACAGCTTGTTTGAATTACACGGCCACCTGTCACAACTGTGCTTGAGATTCTCCTAAAACAGTAGGAGTTTGTCACATAAATGGAATGTGCAGGATTTAAATTATTGGAGACTATGAGGCCACCCCACTGAATGTGAAAACTTTCAAAACAGAACTGACAGGGCTCAGTGTCTGCTAAGGTCATGTATTACTCCCTGTTGATAGTGGCCCAGAATTCCTACAGTGAGATTAAACATTAAAATGACAATATCGTCATTGCACTTCTAACATAGTTAACTCATACTGACTAATCAGATTAAATTCTTAAATACCCACTTTGCAGATACATACACCATTTGCAAAACGTACATAAAGATTATTAAGTCCATGTTCAGGGTCAGCGTAGTAGGCGATCAACTAGGTGATGCCATTTTGCCTTAACCATCAAAGGAGGCTGAAATTCCACAATGTAGGAAACCATCCCTTGGTTAAAGACTTGCTTCATCCCATGATCCTCTTTCAAAATACCTAGAAAAGTGACAAAGTTACTCGTACCTAAGAGTGAATCCGTTGATGAAAGTGCTGACTTTTTGCCTCTCCATTCTCCTTGCTGCCTTGTCAAATATCTCACAGTTTCTCCAGATGAAAAAACTAATACCTGGGAGGTAGGGCACGAGAGCAAGAAGGAGGAACTATATAATCAGACAACTCTGAGAAATCTTTTTGTGAAACCGCCAGTTGCACTCTGTACCCATACATGACTACTTTACAAAGACATACAGCAACCCCCTTACCCAGTCTCAGCTGTAGCACCCTTCCATACCAGCCCTCTTACTCTACAGAGTGTTGCACATTGAACTTGATTTGTCTTAAATAACACATACTTCACACCTCATTTTGACCCACGTTTTTATTTCCTAAAATCTTCTTTTCTTGATTTCGTTACCCCAAAATCGTGTTTTTCTAAAACCCTAAATGTCATCTTGGGTTTTTCTAAAAACCTGTGGGTTTTTCTAAAACCCATAATGTCACCTCTACTAGGTACTTTTTTCCCAGTGTTTTCTTAGCTCTTTCATTATATCTATTGCATGATTTTTTATTGTTAAAAGTAATTAATTTCTAATTCAGAATATTGGGAAAATGCAATAAATTACATGTAATTTTATTAAACACATAATCTGTATATATGGATACACTCTGAATTCTCCTGTAAATTCACCACATGAGGAAAAATCACTATTTACCTTTGAGTAACCTCCCAACATATATATGATTTTTTATATATGATTTTTCTTTTATGCTCCTTGACAGGTAGTGTTCAGGCTATTGTCAACACCCATTTCATCTCCCCTGTGCTTTGAGATACTTCATGGTTTACAGAAGTTAGAGCTAAAAGGAGACTGCAGAATCAAATAATCTACTTCACTTATTTTACAGATGAATAAAGTCATGACAAGAGATATTTATTGTCTCACTCTAGATCATACAGCTTGTGCACATCACAGTTAGGTCTTGATTTAGATAAGGCCAGTGTATTCAGTTGCATAGACTGTACAATATGCAGGGGAGCTTGTATATTTACCAAGCTGTGCAGCAAGGCTGAGTCATACATTATCTGGAGAAAGGGACACAAAAGCACAATCCACTTACTGTGCACATGCAGGGCTTCAAGTGCCAGTGGTAGGAGGTGGGGAAGAAAATGAAGAGGGTTAATGTTGTTTCTAATTTAATTGTTAGAACTGAGCACAGTTTAGCCTAGAAATGGACCTGAATCCAGGTGAATTTATTAACCAAGATGATGCTTTTTCAGAGCTCTATCTTAGTTCCCTAATGCAACCTTCTTTCTAATATAATATATTTTAAAAAATACTCCCACTTAGATATTACTTTGTCATTTTGTCAATTACTTTGTCATTATTTCTCATAGACATAGAAAAGAAATTCCCCATTCCATGATTATTAATTCCTATCATCCTAGTCTGAAAACACGGTGGAAGCAATATGCAATGGGTTCGATTGATTTATGAGTGGAGTGCACACTTGAAAAGCAGTCCTCACAGCAGGCCAATGATGAGCTAGCTCTTAACCACTTCGGTACCAGCGTCGACTATAGTCATCAGCCACAGATGAACATGCACAGCCCAGCATTGACTATAGTCGACAGCCACAGATGAACGAGAGCATTGACTTTAGCCGACAGCCGTGATATGAGGGCACACAGCCGATCTTCGACTTTAGTCGACAGCCAAAAGCTTTTACTTTTATCTCTGCAGTTGCAGTGTGTTTGTTCAGCTAATAAGTTACTACGAATCTGTGACCTTTTAACAAGTCATTAGTAGGAGTTATTATAGTTATTTTCCTAAAGCTGCCTGTAAAGTAAAAGAAGCTTTCAATGCTTTAAAGCTTTCCTCATCACACAAGAGCAAAACGGATTCGTCGGCAATGCACAGCACAAACTATTGTGCGGACTATGAGTGCTGGCTGTGGGCAAGGTTTCCCGGCCGGTGAGCGCCGTTCCGAAGTGGTTAAAGTTACTGGTCATGACTTTGATCTTTGTATTTCCTCCTGAGCATTCAGCCAATGACCTTACACCTAGTAAGTGCTCTTCATATGTTTATTTAATTCTTATCCCAGATAATGAGAAATGCCAGTATTTAAGATAATAACAGTATAATTAATTATACTTTATAATTATGCTTTATAATGATAAATAATTTTGATCAGCCAGATTGGAATATTAGTACAGAAAAAATTTATATAAAATAGAAAAAAATTATAGCTTGCAGTTCAAGAGCATAGGTCTGCAACTGATAATTCTTTGTTCACTTCCATACTCTCCTATTCTTCATCTCTAGTGTGAAATATCTCATTTCCTTAAGTACTAAGTTTTACAGTTGATATCTCTGACATTTCATGTTGACACTTCTTGTTTTATTTTTATTGTGAAGGTACATCCTCGGTCTTTCAAATGCATGATTTGCCTTGTGATTATCTTTCAAAAATTTTTTTAGAGCAATTTTTGTGAAACCATGGATAAGTCAAAAATCCACGTTATTTTCAAATATGAGTTCTATTATGGAACCAAAACAGTGCAGACAGCTCGAAATATCACCAAAGTGTTTGGGAAGGATATGGCTAATGAATGCACAATTGATGGTTTGAGAAGCTCCATTCTAGTGATTTTAATCTTAAATATGAGCCACGTGGGCAATCTGAGACCAAGGTGGATAATGATGAGCTGAAAGCTGTAGTACAAGCAGGGGTCCTCAAACTTTTTGAACAGGGGACCAGTTCACTGTCCCTCAGACCATTGGAGGGCCGGACTATAGTTTTTAAAAAACTATGAACAAATTCCTATGCACACTGCACATATCTTCTTTTGAAGTAAAAAAACAAACGAGCAAAAACACCCGCATGTGGCCCATGGGCTATATAGTTTGAGGACGCCTGCGTAATGGAAGTGAATCCATCTCAACCTACCTGTGAATTAGCAGCAAGCTTTGATGTTACTATTCCAACAATACTGGATCATTGGAAACAGATGGGCAAGGTAAAGAAGCTGGATAGATGGGTTCCACATGAATTAAATGAGCATCAGAAGAGAAATTGTCTCGAAACTTGTCTTTCTTTGCTGTCATGACATAAAGGTGAACCATTTCTACACTATATTGTGATGTATGATAACAAATAGATTATTTTTGACAATCGCAAGCATTTGGCACAATGGTTGGATAAAGAGGAAGTGCCAAAACACAGTCCAAAACTAAATATTCATCAAAAAAAGCTAATGGTGTCTGTTTGGTGGTCCCGAGCTGGTATTACCCACATATAGTTTCATGAAACCTGGTCAATCAATTACGATGGATGTCTACTATAACCAATTGGAGGAAATGATGAGAATGCTTATGATTAAGCAGCCGAGATTGGTCAATGGAGACAGGCCAATCCTCTTGCAACACATTGCTCGACAACATGTCGCACAAACAATGCTGCTCATACTATAGAAGCTGGACTTGGAAACTCTCTGTCATCCACCATATTCACCAGATCTTGTACCAAGTGACAACAGTTCTTCTAGGCTTGGATCACTTCTTGTGAGGAAAAACGTTCAGTTCTTAACAAGCTGTGGAAAATGTCTTTCATAATTTCATCACCACTCGCTCTCCAGGCTTCTTTGCTGCTGGCATAAACAAGCTACTGTTAAGATGGCAAAACTATGTCGATAGTTTAGGCACATACTTTGATTAATTGTACCTCTTCCTGTTTGAGATATAATAAACTACACATTTGATTTTAAATCAGACATATCATATTTAGTGACCTAATAACTCTTGGGTTTTTTTAAAAGTTATAAGAAATAATGCATAGTAGGGCATATATGAAAACACTCAATAAATGTTAGCTATTATTATTATTGAAGTGTTTTATTAATAACTTAGAATTTAGTTTTTATTTTTCTTATAAAATATAACTAGTGGTATCTCAGAGAACAGTTTAAGGAGATACTTATAAATAGCCAAAAAGAAATGGTTTCATCCAAAGCCTTATTCCAAGAGGTTTTCCTATAGCTTTTCATTTACATAGGCACCTAACTTAATCTTTTACTTTTTGACAGTTGTAAACTAGATATATTAGAGTATATCAAAAATAAAAGAAATATATATTTCTATATATATTTATATACAATATTTATATTTATATATAAGACTATATATATAGTCTTACAAATTAAAACTAAGATGTCTAATTTGAGATAAACAGTTAAAATATAAATATATCATGAAAATATTTTAATAACTTTCTAAATGGAAACAATTACTCATTTTCCAAAAATAACTATATAGCCTATTGAGACTAAAATACTGTTAACTTCTGTAGAAAGCAAAAATTTTAATAATTTATGGGAATAAATTTCATTTGAATTTGGGGAAGCTTCAACAGATCATCTCAATTAGCTTAATTAATTCATGAATAGATAGGGGAGTAATATGAGGAACAATGTACAGTAGCAGCACCATTTCTGATATAATGAATTTACAGGAGGGAGCTAGCATCCTCTCTGCTACCCAAACTTGTACCTTGGAGAATGGATGATCCAATGTGTGCTGAGCACAGAACTGGATTTCTTGGACTGATCAGCAAATTAGTTACCCCTTCTTTTTTAAAGAGGTGTCAGTTGAAATGAGAAAGAGGCAAATCAAAAGTATTTCCTTGATTAGGTAAATAAAATTATTGTGCATTTATGAATGGCATATGCTACAGATTTTTAAGAAGGGAGGAAACACTCTATATGTGATATTATGGAGTAAGTCTTGCTATGTGAAGAAAACAAGGAGCAGAACAGTATTATGAAATGCTACCATTTGTGTAAAAGAAGGGGGATGAAAATAATAGAAGTATATATGCTTATGTAAACTTAACATATCTCCAGAAGACTACATAAAAAATTGGTGACATTGGTTGTTTGAGCAGATGGGGCTTGAGTGGTTGAAGGTCAAGAGTGACAGGGAGACTTTTCTCAGTGAGTATCTTTTGAATTTTGAATTATGTGATACCCATGTTTATTTAAAAATAAATTTAAAGTAAAATTGAAAGATAATTTTATCTTTTTTTAGAACATAATGTTTTTTGTTGTAGCTGCCACCTATTTTCTCTTCTTGGTTGTCTTTCAAATATCTGAGTAAATGGCAATGTCTTACAGGATTTCTGTACCATTGTTCTATGCTATAATTGCTCCTTCTAATAAAAATGCCACATTGCACACTGAGTCCTCTGGACACTATATATAACTCAAGTGTTAAAATTGTATCAACATTTTATATCAGATCCATGATATTTACTTATACCTTTTACCCTGATGTTTTATGAATTTCTTCCTTTTCTGAAAAAAGTGAACCAGGGTCTTCACAAACCTTTAACTGTAATTTATTTTCTTTATACTAGCTTGACCCACTTCTGCATCTTGGAGATGGCTAACTCTATGTCCTTGAGGGTGAGAAAAACATAAATTCCCTAGGTTCTTAGAGTATAAATTATAAGGAAGTGACCAAGATAAGTGTGGTATAGGAAATTGACTTCCCTTTTCTTGATGTAAGCTTTCATAAGTTTTCTCTTTGTTTTTTTCTAACCTAAGAATAAAAAACTGAAGGAATTGAGGTAACTTCTTAACTGGTGTATTAACTGTTCATTTCATAACATTTTAGGTAATTATTTTAAACATTTTTCACCAAAGTTTGCCCTTAGAACAAGAGAGAAAAATTCATATCCTAGAGCATCTGTGAATATAAGAAAGATTTCTATTGTTTATTATTCCTCCCCCCAATATATATATATACACATAGGTAGATAGATGTGTATATATGTACATATATGTGTATGTGTATGTGTACATATATATGAAATTTAATGCTTTAACTTGAACTCTTAGGGAAATTTGGCAATCTATATCACAAGAATGTTCACTGAAGTTTTCTGATGCATTCCCTTGGCCTGTGACCTACAACACTGTACACTTTCATCACAAGAATTCACATAGATCAGTTTGGAAATTATGGTTTTACATTAGAAAAATGTAGCTACTGGCATACCACTCAACAATTTGCAAAGTCCTCAGACAAAATTTTCTCATTTGATAAAACCGCATGTGATGAAACCGCATGTCAGTAGAAATAACAGACACAAGTCAAAGACCATTTACTAAGAACCTATTCTGTATTAGTTATTTCCCATTTATTAACAAATTCTCACAATGAATTTGATAAATCAATATCAGTGTTCCTATTTTATAGATGAATAAATTAAGGATATAAAAAGTAAATCACAATTATGATTTTGAAGATGGAGAATTTTATTGGTCCATTTGTCCATCCTGGTTAAGAAGTCTACTCCTAGTAGTTAAATGTTGGGAGTTTGGGGCAAAATCCTGTATTACACAATTGTTGCCTGCAGTGGCTCAATTTGACAGGTAGTTTTCAGAAAAGGTAAGAAGGTATGGGCTCAGTATGTCCCACGAAATGTGTGTAGTATGTTGTGAAGAGTCACACAATTGTGAAACTGGGCAAACTAGGCCCTACTCTTTTAGCTCGACCTTGAAATGTAAGTGTCATAGTGAATTTATACAGGCCCTCTGCCTGGGGGCAGAAATGAATATGGAGAACTCTTCACTAGGTAAATAATACTTCAGGTCACATTTAAAAAGTGAGAGACAGCTTGTCAGTCAGACGAAAAGAAGAGCACATGCTGCAAAATGAAGAGCATGTCAAAGATATGGAGCTATTAGAGAATATATTCAGTAGTGTTTGTTGAGTGAATTAATGTACTAAATAGCACAGTAATTCAGAAATACATGTGGGAGGGAGGGAGGTTGGTATGGAAAGCGTATGGGAAATATAAGAAGGAGTCAATTGGTTCAGGATTGTATATGGCTATGCCACTGTATTTGGAGTGGAAGCGGATGGTGATGGGAGTGATAGTTGGAATTTGAGCAAGGACAGTAAACATTCAGATTTGTCTTTTAGAAAGATTATTCTAAAATCAGCATGGAAAGTGGATTGCAAAGGGGTAAAAATAGAGGCAGAAAGATCAGTTAGCAAGTTGTTAGAGTAATTTAAGCAAGAAGAGTTGATGATGAGGTAAGACAATCACAGCTGTGAGGACAGATGAAGGGTCACTCTGCTACAAAAACAGAGTTTGCAGGGCACGAGTCTTCAAGAGCAGAAAGAGATTACTTGTCTAGGTAATAGAATATTTCCATCCCTCTTTTACTAGGATAAAACTATACAATTACGCCCTTAACAGAATGTGCATTTCTGGTACTACAAATGAATTGTTATGGTCAAAATAGCATCATATCATTTTAGAAAGGTATTTGGGTTTTTTAAAAATATACCTGAGATTTATTTTTTCCTGATTAGAATTATTGTATCTATCAATTCTGATCAATTTTAAACATGATAGGTTATTGTTAATTTGCTCTCTTAACTCTAAAACATTGAGTTTAAAATCATATCCATATCCATTTAAGTCAAAAGTAGATTTTTCTAAGTTGAATGTTGAAAAACACAAAGTCAGTTCCTTTTGTTCTGCAAGATAGATTTAAAAAGCAGTTTTTTTTCCTAAGGTTGAGAGAAAAACAACTTCACAGATTAAATCATGACTTCATTTAGATTTAAGAGGAAAGTTATGATAATTTGTCTCCATGAAGGCAGAGCACATCTCTGGGACTTTGGCTTTGTTAGCCTGTTTGCTGGACTTTTTATTCCATCTGCTCATTTGCTTTCCTTATTCTATTTATCCATGAATGGATAATTATCTCTCTACCCTTTTGTCTACTTACTGTTGATGTTCTGTTTTTATCAGACTTGTTTTCCCTTGAATGTTTTCTTTGGTCAATCACTATTCAAGAAGGTGATATATTTTTTTCATTTAATTATAATTTTCTTTATTATGCAAATTTTAAGATTAATAATGGCACAAGCAGATAAGAGAAAGTCTCTTTATAATTTTTGTAGTTTTACCACATAATGACAAATTATTTAGACCAAATCACTCAACTCTTTTACAGATGTATTTTAAATCATCAGAAATAAATGAATTATTATTTTGGTTAAGAAAATGAGCAGGAGCAAGCATTAACACTCAAGAGCTAGCAAGCAGTAAAGTTAAGATTAAAATATTTATAATGTTTCATCAAGTCCCCTTTATTTTTGTTGTTGCTGTGCTCGGTTGGTTTTAGGGTCTTCTTCATAAATTTTTTGCCTAGGCCAATATCTATAAGAGTTTTTCCAATTTCTTCTTCTAGAATTCTTATAGTTTTATGCCTTATGTTTAAGTCTGTTATCCATTGTGAATTAATTTTTGTGAGAGGTGAGAAATAAGAATCCTGTTTCAATCTTCTACATGTGGCTATCCAATTTTCTCAGCACTATTTATTGAACAGAGATTCTCTTCCCAAGTGTATATTGTTGCCTGCTTGTCAAAGATCAGTTGGCAATATGTGGATAGTTTTATATCTGGGTTCTCTTTATGTTCCATTGGTCTATGTCTCCATTTTTGTGCCAGCACCTTGTTGTTTTGGTTACTATGGCCTTGCAGTATAGCTTGAAGTCAGGTAAAGTGATACCTCCTGATTTGTCCCTTCACTTAAGTTTGCTTTGGCTATTCAGGCTCTTTGCTGGTTCCATATGAAACATAGAATTATTTTCTTCTGGATCTGTGAAATATGACATTGGTATTTTGATGGGGATTGCATTGAATCCATAAATAACTTTGAGTAGTATGGATATTTTAACAATGTGGATTCTACTGATCCATGAGTATGATATGATTTTCCATTTGTTTACATCATCTGAGATTTCCTTCCACAGTGGTTCATAGTTCTCCTTGTAGAGGTCTTTCACCTCCTTAGTTAAATATATTCCTAAGTATTTTATTTTCTTCGTTGCTATTGTGAAAGGTATTGAGTCTTTGATTTGATTCTCAGCTTGACTGTTGTTGGCATATATGACTGCTACTGATTTGTTTACAATAATTTTGTAACTTTGCTACATTTATTTATCAATTCCAGTAGTCTCTTAGCAGAATCTTTGGGGTTTTCTACATATAAGATCACATTTTCAGCAAAGAGTGATAGTTTGATCTCCTTTTCCCACATTTGGATGCCCTTGAATTCCTCTTGCCTGATTGCTCTGGCTAGGACTTCCAGCACTATGTTGAATAAAAGTGG
>VBSM01003176.1:58028919-58146239 GCA_008086735.1 Cheirogaleus medius
CAAACAACCCCATTAAAAAGTGGCAAAAGTCATGAACCATAGCTTTTCAGAAGAAGATAGAATAAGGGCCAGAAAACATGAAAAATGCTCAACTTCTCTAATTCTCAGGATGATGCAAATCAAAACCACAATGAAATACCACCTTACTGCAGTGAGAATGGCTTTTATTAAAAAGCCCCAAAACAATAGCTGCTTACATGGATGCAGAGAGAAAGGAATGCTTATAAACTGTTGGTGGAACTGCAAAGTAGGACAACTTTTATAGAAAACAGTATGGGGATTCCTCAAAGAACTGAAAGTAAATCTATCATTCTATCCAGCAATCCCATGACTGGGTATTTACCCAAAGGAAAAGAAGTCATTTTATCAAACAGACATCTGTACTCGAATGTTTATTGCAGCACAATTCACAAATTAGCAAAGATGTCTAATCAACCAAGTTCCCATCAATTCACGAGTGGATTAACAAAATGTGGTATATGTATACTATGTAATACTACTCAGTCATAAAGAAGGATGAATTAATTCTTTTAACAATTTGGTTGAAATTGGATACCATTATCCTAAGTGAAGTATCTAAAAAAATGGAAAAACAAACACCACATAAACTTGCTATTAAATTGTAACTAACTAATGAGCATACATGTGCACAGAGGGAAGTAAAGCTCAATGGAAATCAAGCAGGGAGGAGGAAGGAGAGGGGGATGGGTGAAAACCTACCTAACGGGTACAATGAACACCAATTGGGTGATGGCACACTTATAACCCTGAGTCAAGCATAGCAAAAACAACCCATGTAACCAAAACCCATGTATTTGTACTCCCATAGTATTTTGAAATTGAAAAAAACAATAATTTTTAAAAAGCCAAATTCAATGTTGACTTCTAGCAACTAAATAAAACATTGTGTTATGGATCTTTTGTCCTAACTTATCTTTATCCTGGTTTAGTTAACTTTCATTATTCTTTTTCTTTTACCTTTTTTTTTTTTTTTTTTTTTTGAGATAGGGTCTTGCTCTGTCACCAGGGCTAGAATGGAGTGCCGTCATCATAGCTCACTGCAACCTTAAACTCCTGACCTCAAGAGAGCCTCCTGCTGCAGCCTCCTAAGTAGCCAGGACTACAGGTGTGTGCCATCATCTCTGGCTAATTTTTCTATGTTTTTGTATACACAAGGTCTTGTTGTTCAGGCTGGTCTGTAACTCATGGCCTCAAGAAATCCTCCTGCTTCAGCCTCCTAACATGCTAGGATTATAGGCATAATTGTTTGAAGAATAAGTAAATATGTTATGTTAAAATAAGACATTGTGTAGAATTAAATATTTTGACAACTTAAACTGAAAGATTTAGAGTAAAATTGAATTAAGTGTCCAAATATTAAAATGTCAATTCGCTATGCAGATGTTCTAAATAATAAATTTGGCAGACATTTTACATATTGGGAAGCAGAATAGGGATGAGAAGGTGTAAACATTCTCTTTGCTATAGATTCTAAAAATTTGATGGTCATGATATTCTGACTTAATATAGTACATGAATAGAAGTATTGATTACCTTAAATCAATACGTTGAATGCATTGATCTGATGAATTTAAAAATTTACCTTTCATTTATTTTGACTCTTTACTGATCTTGTAGTAATAATATTGGTGGGATATTCTGCTAGTTCTGTGAAAAATAAATTTTATATTCCACTCTCAGAATATAACTATTTGTTGCCATCCTAGCAAATTATATACCTTTTTGAAATAATAAATAAAAAATAATAATAGAGTTAAGTGAAAATGAAAGAAATAGGCAATCTAATGCATATGTGCAGCTTCTCACATTATATGCCTTTATTACATAAATATTCATCCTAGAGGATGATATTTCAAAACAGTGGCTAGTAGAGTATAATGGTTTACCAAAGAACACTTAAGAATACAGTGAGGTTTAGTTTTAATAGTTAAAGTTTTTCCTACTGTGAGACCTGTGTATTACTTTCAACTGCATTATTGGCTGGTTGATGCAGCATTAGTAATGGATCCAGCATTAGCCATAAATCCTGGACAACAGCCTCACCAGAATTTTCTTGGGTACCCACAGGGAAATCATCTCCCTATGTCTTAGATTCCCAAATTCCTAAATATGCTTTAGGCAGATACATATGTAAACAGCTGCAGGTTTTTCAAAGAAAGATGTTCTTTGGGGCAAGTATAAAATATATGATCAAACATCAAAAAATGTATAGATGCTACCACACAGTAAAAATGAATAATAGTGTCAAACCTCTCAGAAGACAAGTTTAAATGACTCCTCAAAGCCAACCAAAGTCAATACATTGTCTCTTCATAAACTTGGAGGTGATCAGGTTTACCCATCACTGAATAGGCTTATGACCTGAATATCTGCCTATTTTCCCTCTATTTTATTCACTTTAATTATATTTTACCAGAATTGATTTAAAAGCTAAATTATTTCATATTTGTTTAGTCATATTCAAAGAGCTATCTTTGAGAACTTTACCAATTATAACTCCTCCAAAAATTTCAAAGCCTCAACACAATAAAACATGCAACAGAAAATCTTGCTTGGCACATTTTTCTCTTTTAATGTAAATTGAATGGGCCAAATTTTATGGCCTAATTTGATTTTTCCACGCTCTTATAGACACAGTCACAGTCTCAAAAGGGTTTCTTCACATTGAATTAGTGCAAACCAAAGTGCATTAAATGATAGGCATAACAGAAGTCCTACTTCAGATAAAAACACAGCATTTTCAATAAAAGGATATCTACTTTTCTGCCTAGTATGTTCACAGAGAGACAAATAGTAGGCTTTTGGCATTACACCTCAAGGTCTTAAAGTCAAAAGCTCTATTCTTGTTCAGTGATAGGTTTTAAAATGAAAGAAGAGGGTTTTGGCTTTCAATGACAATTGTCATAGGATATTAAAGGGCTTTGAAAATCCAGAGATAGGTACCCTCACCTGTCTTCTAACATAACACAACTAGCATTAGATCTAATAACTTGGGCTTTAGCTCAAGATCTTGTGACTACTGTCACAAGGATTTCTATTGAAATCTTTCAAGCAAAAATACCTACAACCTGATTAGTACATGGTAGAAGTTTTAAAAATCTATGATATTAACATAATAAGCAAAGGTGTGTTTGTGAGACAGACAACAGAGTAGAGCCTGTGGCAGAGATGGGTCAGGTGGACCCAGGATAAATAACCAAGTGCTTTCACTATTTTTATTTTTATAGGGAATGTTTTCATGGTATGAGATAGGGGATTAATTTTATTTTTTAAACTGATAATTAATTAGGACTTGTTCAGTATCTCTATTTTTACAAATAATGTAAGAATCTTCAGAGGTGTTATTTACTTCAAAACTATCCTTTCACTCCCTCTATTATTTACTACTGATAATAATGTCATAAAATTATTATGTGTATATGTGTGTATATATATGTATATATTAGGCTAAATTTGATTTATTGATTCTTGGTCAAACTAATTCCTTTTAAGTTTTTTGTTTTGTTTTGTTTCTTTGAAGAAGTACTTACTTTAGTGGTTCTTTCGGCTAAAATCTATGGTTGGCAAATTTTATAAATTATTGTATGTCCAAGGGCATATTTGTTCCACCTTCATTTTTGAATAGTAGTTGTGGCTAAAGAACTTCAGGTTA
Source organism: Cheirogaleus medius (assembly GCA_008086735.1). Classification (NCBI taxonomy): domain Eukaryota; kingdom Metazoa; phylum Chordata; class Mammalia; order Primates; family Cheirogaleidae; genus Cheirogaleus; species Cheirogaleus medius. The sequence continues at coordinate 58,032,593 of VBSM01003176.1, forward strand.
AGTTATTTTTCCTTAGCACTTTGAAGATATTTCATATGTACTATTGCATTTGTTATTTCTGATATCATTTTATTTCTCATCTCTTTATGGTAATTTACCTCCCTCGGATACTTTTTAGCATTTTGTCTTTATGTTGATGCATTAAAGTTTCATCAAGCTGTGGTTAGTGTGTGGGTTTTCTTTTGTTGATTCTGCTTTTGAACTCATGCCGTCCTTATATTCTTAATAGTCTTTCTACTTATTTTTTCACATGTAGCATTTTATCTGTTCTTTCTCCTTATTCCTTTGGAACTTTAAATGATTTGGAACATCTGGAACTATTTTCTCTTCTCTTTACTTTTATTTCATATTTCTATGTCAGCTCCTAGACAGGAAGTTGAACTGAAGAGATGGGAAAATCTTCATCTCCCAACAAAGACATATATAAGTGCTAGATGAAATATTTTAAGACATGGAAGAGGAAGAGAACTCTTCACATTCCAGAAGCAAATAATAAACATACAGACAAACGATGGACAGGAGTTATAGCCACACATCTAACAGGACTGACAAGGCCACTTATGTATCCCAGTTCCAAGACTGTAATGCCTATATTATGTTATAATTGCAAGAATAGTAGAAAATTGAAAGTGGCTACTTATATAATAAAGAAATCAGTAAAAGATCATAGGCAATAATTGAAATTTTCATTCCCAATAGTCTAAATATAACATGTATATTAAAATAGGGAACTTTTCAAACCTAAGACTGCACAGCTTATTCATGGAATCTGAGAACTTGTTACCTATATGTTGCAAAACTCATGAACTGAGAAACAAATTTAAAAACTAGCAGTCGTTGAATAACAATAAAACTATTCATAAACAAGGTTCTTTAATCTGAGACCTGCCTAAGACTCCCTGTAGATAATTCCCACAAACAGGAAGCTAAGAGACAAATGACAAATCACCTCAGAAAGTAAAGTGCTAAGGAAGACAGTGCACAGATTTAATGAGTTATAAGATTTGAAACCTAGTGTACTTGTGAAGGTAAAGCCTAAATTCTATCACAAAGATAATCTAAAAATGCAGTGCTGTAAATTCCACAGTGAGTGATCCACGCTAGCAAAACAATTCTTTCATCTACTTACTTAGAATCCCAGTTTCTGTCCATCTTGTTACTCACTGGCTGACACTGGATCACTGCTACTTGGGGCTTGTGTTTTTGAGAGACTCTTTCCTACTAGGAGCACGCTTGAGGGACTGAAATTTTGTTTAGATACGAAACAATCACAGTATTTGGCCATGTTGGCTTGTTACTTCCTTAACAGTATAATTCCCTAAGAAGGTCATAATTCATGGTTGCATTTGCATAGCTTATCCTTCTTTCCATCATTGCAGTGGTGGCTGTCTCCTGGCTCTGTAAAATAATAGGCTTGTTTGTAAAACAATACCCAGAATCTGATATTTGCACGAAGAGTATCCCTTTATTTGGGTAAAATGTCTTAAAAGAAGTCCTCTGAGAAAGGTGCTGAACAAGTCTTAGCTCTAAATATTTGGGGAACAGAAGCAGTTGGATCTTCCAGCCCTGAGAGAGCCCAAAGATTTAGGTTCTGCTTCTTTCAATTTCTGCTTATAACTCCTTTGAGTTCTGATTGAACTTATCTCTGTTATATAATATTTGGTAAGAACAGCAAGGTGCAACCAACGCATACTAAAAATTCTGGCTTTTTCTAATCACGTCCTTGGAGAGCTACATATGGCCTTTTTCTCTTGTTCTGCCTTCCAAGTTATTGGAGACAACATTGTAATTAATTATTTCTGCAGCATAACAAAAATTACCAACTTTCCAACGTGCTATATTTCTTTCTTATCATCTATTACCTTTCCTCTATGTCAATGACATATATTTCAGATATTTCCTATGGGCCCCCCACTTTCAGGTAAAAAATCCTATTTTGGTATGGTAAAGGTAAAGCTATGATAACAATAAGATACAAAATACAGTTGTTTAAATGGTATAAAAGTGTATTTCTCTCTTATGTAACAGGTGAGTACTCCAGTTTTGGGGGATATTTCTGTTTCATATGGTCATTCCCTGACTCAGGTTCCTTTAATCTTGTTTTTTCACCATTCACTAAGGTGTTCATACTTATCTGAAATGTCAAAACTGGGTCACCACAATGTCTAGATTCCAGACTATACTGTTTTAAGGACAACACACACACACATATTATATATATATATATATATATATATAACTTTCTATTATATCTCATTGACTGAAACTCAGCTACATGGCTATACCTAACTGAAAGGATAGCTAAAATATATTGTCTCCAGCTAGATAGTCATGTTACAGCTTAAATTCTTGGCTTCATCAATAAAAGCAAAAAGGGGAAAATGGATGCCAAGGAAATATTCACCTAGTAGCTAAAGAAATAGAGTTCTCTTAAAGTAGCATTAGAAAAAGTATACTTAAAATGTTGAAATAAGTATATCATAAATAAATAAAAATAATGTTGAGCCCCAAGGGAGAAAGAATGTCAGCTCCTCCCAAATATGTTCAATGAGGTAAAACCTGTAAGTTTAATGTTTTAAGACTAATTATCCAGTAAGAAAAGTTAGCTGCCAAACTTGTACTGCCACTTACAAAAGTGGTATTAGAACTCAGAAATTGGCTCATTTAATTTGGGGCATACCGGGAAACTATTTCATGAAGGTAACAAATACCTGTGAAAGAAAAGGTCTAGCACTATGTCTATCTTCTTCCTGCTCAGTCTGCTTTTACGACTCCTCTTCAAACTCCTACCCCCTCTAAGCAAGTGTTTGCCAAACATAATGCTCATTCTGTTCTGTTTTCTCTCTCTTGCCACTTTTAACTACTTTCAGTCTTTCAACTGCCACTTTTACGTAAATGATTGCCAACTATACACCTTTAATCACAAGTTCATCTTTTAGTTCCTGGTGTGTATTTCAAACTTTCCTTAAAGAATTTTTACATGTTTATCCCAAATAACATAAAATCCATTATGCTGCAAAACACACTAATTCTTTTCCTAAGGAATACATTCCATTGGTCAGTATTCTGTCTTTTCATTAAGAGCTACACTATTCTGTTAGTCAATCATGAACTCATTCATTTATTTATTTATTTTCAAATGTATATTTGATAGCTACCGTACAGTTGGCACTGGAGATAAAATGGAGAATGAGACAGTTAATATTCCTGTTCACAAGCCTTAATATTTGTGTTTGACAGAACAACATATTACATAATTCTATATCCTGTATGTGGGTGGTTGTGTGTATGTGTGCTGGTGTATGTGTATGCTATGTAGAAATAAACAGTGTGCTGTGATAGAAATCACCAGGGAGAACCAGAGAACTTCCCAGAGAAATTTACTCTACAGGCACCACTGATGCTAGCATTTAAGGCTAGCCATAGAAGATCCTCAGAAATGTATTTGTGGCCTAAGAGACAGTAAGCATTAATAAAGGTTCTGACATGAGATAGAGCTTTTTTGTTCTGTTCTAGGAAGAGAAAGAAGGCCAGAATAACTGGAGTACAAGGGAAAAAATGGCATGAAATATGTTTAAAAGATTGATATGAAAACCTTGAAGGTAGAATTTCCATTCAATTCTAAGCGCAAAGGGAAATCTGCCCTGTAGATATAAAATTGTGAATTATCATCACCTAAAGCTTGATAACAAGTGACATTGCCTTGGGAGAGATTATACAAAGAGAAAACTTTCTTGGACAAAGGTCCAGTCTCCAATATTCAGTGTTCAATATGTAGGATCTCCCAGAAAAAAAAAAATGTTGAGAAAGTGTTCAGTAGGACAGGATGATAATGGGAAGAATAAAGGTAAGATTATTTCAAGAAAGAGTCACCAGAATCTGATGTTACTAAAGGGGAGAATAAGGACAAAGCCAAACATATTGCCCACTGGATTGATAAAATGGAAGATCGCTGATGACTTTGCAAAACTACACTTGGCAGAGAGGAAGAAATATTTCATTTAAAGTATCCAAATTTAATCTTTAGTAACTATTTATATGGAAATCTTTCTAAAATAATTCCCTTACTATTTTCTTAAATTAGGCAATCGGAATAATTTCATCTTTTCCAAAAAGCACAACCATGATTAGGTATGTTAACTCTTATATTATTTCATATTGCTGCAATTTGATATTATGGGAGTATCGGGGCTGTTAATACCCACTCTTTCTCTAGATGGGTGTGTGCGTGTGTGTGTGCGTGCATGCGTGCACATGTGTGTGTGATGGCTGTTTGAAATTTATGTGCTTTTAAGCTTTTTCATTCCGTTCTCTTAATGTTAAACTATTAATATATAGCATGACTTCTTGCTGTCTTTATTGGCGTAAGTAAGTAAATATATACTCTTGATTAAAAACAAAAAAGAATTGGGTTCAAATTTCAGTTAATGTATGTATAACTTGTGTGATTTGTTGAAACAAGAGCTTAAAGGAAGTTGTCTCATCAGTAAAAATGCCATTTCACCCTGTCACAAAATGGTTGTAAGAAGCAAATAAGGTCTGTGAAAACATCAATAAAAACTATAAAGCACTGCGTACTTATTCAGCCCAATATCAGTATATAATACACTAGTATTGGGTTGAACATTACCAATTCTAAAAACCTCATCTGTTCTTAAATAATTTACTCTTTGTACTCTTCTCTGAGCCAGAAATTTAGATGAATATTTTCATTATGATCAGTCTAAAATAGAAGTAAATGACTTTAGGCCAGAGGAGTTCTTGCTTTGTGTTAACTACAAAGATTATTTTGACCCACACTCCCCTACCCTTGATCTTGACAGCATTGTAGGTTGTTAAAGTTGTCCATAGGTGACCCCTGCAAGTGAGAGGTTGCTGTACTCAGGCTTTGTTAAATATTATGTAACTGGATTCACAAAATATGAGTGGCATTTGTGCCTTTTATTGCACTGATAGGTCTTTTCATTTAATTCCCAAGATGATAGTGCAATAAAGAAGAAATAAGCTACATCAGTGACAGCTATTGCTGAAATACTGGTTTTCTAATTCAAAATACCAATCTCATGGACCCAGGAGCTTTGTAGTATAGTTTGCTGTTCCAGAAAATAATTGTTCAATATGCTAAAAGAGCAAAATTGAATTACCCAAATAATTGTCAGGGAAGTACATATAATGGTAGATTTTGTTCCATGTGTTTTTATTTGCATAAAACTTTATGTCAGTGCTCCTATGAAATGGATATTTTAAGGTGTAGAAAACATATTATGAGCCAGTATTTCAACATGAATTTCAATTTTAATTAACTGGGGGAATAAACATCTATTAAATGACCTCCTAAATATGGAAATAACAAAGTAGACCAGAGTTAATTGAAGTTTAGAGTGTCACCAAGTCAATGTGCCTGCTTTCTCAGTTTGTATCACTCCTTGTCTTTCCAGTATAGAAATATCTTGGGGGTTTATAATTCAGATCCAAACAATCTAAGGCTTTATTCTTCAATATTGGTGAAGTCATTCCTTTAACTATGGCAGTATCAGGAACAAAGAGACAGTAAACTCCAAAATATGGTAATAGTTTTGAAATTATTATTATAAGTAATATTTTTGGAGGAGAAATGTATACATGACATTTAGAACTTTTCCTTCATGTAGGTAAATATGTCAATACGTTGGCATAAGATATACAAATGTAATATTATATGCCAAAAACCTTTTTAGAGGCCTAAAAATGTTTTGTCTATATTTGTCTTCCCCTAGAGTAAATGAAGTTTAGTGACTCCTGTGGGGTTTGCACCACTAATTTTCCTCTCACTTCTAAAAGTTACCAACATGAACACAATCATTACTCTCATTATATGGAGGAAGAAATTAAGTCCTAAAGAAGAATGGCTATTTTAATGAGATCAGAGTGTGCTAGGTAGAAATATTTGGAGGAAATTTTTAATATAACTCATATTCAGATATAACTCTTTAGTTGCTTTAGCATTTGAGTGAAATTTCCCACAAGCCCTGTATTTCTTTAAGGGATGGCATGAAACATTCTACAATTGTCTACTCTAGTGAAGCAGATTTGTATTTATTTCCCAGATGGAAAGTGAGATCAATGTCTAACAAGGCTACTTAGGTTGAAAAACAAAAGAGATACTGCAAATAATTCATAATATGTAGAATAACTGAAGAATAAATAAGCCTAATAATAAATTTATTTATGTTCTCAAAACTCTAAAATCCTATAAAATGTTGTCAGTGATGGAATTAAAATTGGCTGAATGACTTCTGAGTAAACAATGTAAAATCGTACATATGAATCAATTTCCAGACTTCAATTATTTTTTTAAATAATTTAAAGCCAATACAGTCAAATTTGTAAGACATTTTGTAGATTATAATTTGAAACTTTGGATAAATTTATTCTCGAACTCATATTTAATTTTCCAACAAATATCTTAGTTATCTATAATATCACTATTTGCACAAGAGAAAACAGAGACCTTAACCAGACTGTCGTTTACTCAAGGGTACAACTTATTAATAACATAACCAGAGAAAGGATGGTCTGAGTCTTAATCCATTGGTCTTTCTAGTACATCACAATGACACTTAGTCACAAGGATTTTTCTCTCTCAGAAGCATTTTTTCATTCAAGATTGAAAACAACCAGGCTAAAATTTTGGGCTATGATGGAGTGAAAAGTCTAGCAAATCCTCTCCCAACAAAACAAATATAAAACTCAACTAAATTGTCCAAAACAACCATTGTAAAGCCCTGGAAATTGAAAAAAGGCAAACAAGAAATTGAGTAGTATTAATTAGCACACCCAAACTTGCTAGAATTTCAGGTAAGAAAGGTGAGATTCTGCATCCTTTTCGTGTGAGCCTGCCCTATCCCTCTATATTCAGCTTAGTTGACCCTGAGAATTGCAAAAGGACTCTATTAAAACCCTACACAAAGAAACTTAACCAAACTCTAGCATGGCTTCTTGCAGCTTTAGGCCATGTCACTAGGATAGCTCCATCCACCCCGCTTAAAATGCCTACATGAGAAAGTTTGAAATTATAAATCGTTTCTCTGCCTCTTTGAAAAGTAAACCTTCTACTACCCAGAAATGTTTCCTCAAGGACCTTGAAGCCATCCATCTCAAATGGAAACACCCAAGATGATGGCTCTTGCTCTCTTACCTCCCATTCCCTGTGGAAAGAAGGATAAAGGCCCTACTTTTGGTGGGTGCTTTGCTCCGATTTGCACAACTACCTCCTGTCCTAACCACGCAGAAAATTGTTTCTCCTCTTGATAAGCACCGATTAACAAACCCAGATGGCCTTGCATTTACCAACTAATTTTCCCTCTAAATGCCCTTTGGTGTCTTTCTTTAGCTAAACCCAACATTGAAAAAGTCTCCTTTCTTTTGTTTTAGGGAAATCAAGCTTAGTTCCACACTGAAGTCTCTCCTACTGTAAAATGTGAATAGTCTGTCTGTATAGCCTTTAACTATATCCAGCTTTGTTTCTCTTTAACAGCCCAGTAGATTTGTCAAGGTTTGACTAACTCAAAACCAGCAGTTTTGCTGCCAGAGGAAGGTGAATTGACTTGAAACAGAGAACAAAAATCCACAACCAGCAGCATTGTTAGCGAAAGAGGCAAACTTCATAGGAAACACATAGGGGTTCTGTTTGAGGTGAGTGGTAGAGAATCCAGAAGTTTGGAAAAGATCTAGTTAATCAGAGATCCATAGAGGAGATAGATAAGCTCTTCACACACACCAGAATGACTAGGAAACTTCAGGCATGTACTGGAAAGATGAAAAAGAGGATCAGTGCAAACTAAAACCTGAGGCAGATGTGTACATTGCCTGAACTTTAAATGCATTCTTGAACTCACACATTAATCTATAGATGTAGGGTGGAAGTCATACTAGCTTGAAGTTATTACTCTGCCCAATCGCTGACCAACTACTAGGCTATGCAGACACAGGAGCAACCCTTGGGCATCCATGATTAAAAATAAAAATGAGACTAACAGAAAACTGCTGAGCAGAAACATCAGTTGCTATACAACTCACGAGGAAAGAATTTGAAGATTAAATAAAGTCAACTTTAAAAATGTCTTTATAAAGTCAGAATCTAGAACTTCAATTTAGTATCTAAAGGTCAATAAAAATTAGAGTGCAAATATCAGAAAAGTATGACTCATTCCCAGAACAATAACAGCAGTAAATAAAAATGGATTCTGAGAGGGATCAAATGTGATATTTAGTAGATAATAATTTCAAAGCAGCTATAATAAATATAGTCATAGAATAAAAGGAAATAATATTTCAAGCATTTAAAATGATTATAATAACAAAATGAATATGGAATTTTAATAAAGAAATAGAAACTATAAAAAGAAAGCTAATGGAATCTCTAGAGTTGAAAACAATAATAATCAGTGGAAAATATATTAGATGAGCTTAACAGCAAATTGAATAGACAGAAGAAAGAATCAGTGAATTTAAAGATATTACTAACTCAATAGAAATTATTCAATTTTAAGAACATAAAAAAGATTGAAGATATAACAATTATAAATCTATACACATCTAAAATAAAGTACCACATGCATGAGACAAAAAGTGAGCACTGAAAGGAGAAATAGGGAATTAACAATTATATTTGCAGACTTAAATATTACCCAGTCAATAATTGAGAGAATAACAAAACAGTAAATCAGCAAGTCTATAGAAAATGTTATTGATGCAATCAATTGATCTAAGTAATATGTATATATATTAATAGAAAATTCCACTTTCTTTACAAGCATACATAGAATATTCTGAAGAATAACACATATAATTTTTAAAAAATAATGATAATGAAAATATATCTCATGGATGCACCTAAAATGTAGCTTAAAAATGGAAACTTAAAGCACTAAGCAACTATGTAGAAAAGAAGAAAGTTCTCAAATCAATAATTAAACCTAAAGTAAGCAGGAGAGGGAAACCTTGAAATCATAGTAAAAATCAATCATAAGGAAAACACAAAAAAAGAGAAAAATTGATGAAATTAAAAGTTGTTTCTTTGAGAAGAAAACAATGAGAATTGATAAAAATTCTAAAAAGACAAAGATTTTAAAGTCCAGTAAAGGAGACAGAATCTCACTACCAATCTTAAAGAAATTAAGAGGACTTTATGGAGTATTATGATGAGTATTGTGCCAACAAATTAGACAGCTTAGATAAAATTTCCTAGAAAGACACAAACTTTCAAAACTAATTAAAGAAGAAATAGACAATCTTAATAGATCTATAACAAGTAAAGACATATAAGTGGTAATTTTAAAATTTACCATAAGGAAACCTCCAGACCAAATGACTTTATTAGTGAATTCTATCAAATATTTAAAGATAAATAATACCAACTGGTAAAGTTTGGATATTTGTACCATCTATATATCGTGTTGAAATTTGATTGCCATTGTTGGAGGTGGAGCCTGGTGGCGGATGTTTGGGTCATGGGAGTGGATCCCCCATGAAAGGCTTTGTGCCATTCTGTTGAAAAGAGCCTTGCATCTCCTCCTGTTTCTTGCTTCCTTCCTCTCACCATGTGATGCTGCTCCCCTCTGTCTTCCACTGTAAGTGAAAGCTCCATGAAACCCTCACCAGAAGCAGATGCTGGTGCCATGCTTCTTACAGCCTGCAGAACCATGAGCCAAATAAACCTCTTTTCCCTAAAATACCAGGCCTTAAGTATTGCTTTATAGCAATGCAGAACAGACTAAGACACCTATCCTAGATAAAACTGTTTGGAAAACATAGGAGTAGGAACACTTCCCAACTCATTCTATGAGACCAGTGTTACCCTGTGTTATAGGCAGAATTCTAAAAATGGTGCCTCCAGGAAAATGTTATAGTCTAGTTGTTCAAACAATAATTTAGGGATTTCTATGTAGGGATTTTACAAATATAATTTATGTCCCAAATCAGGAAACCTTTAAATACTCAGAATATTCAGGTCAGCTGGATCAAATCACATGCACACTTTCAAAACAGTTGCAGCTGGTGGCAGAAGAATTCAAAAAGATGGTTCTTGTTGGCCTTGAGGAAGAAAGTAAACAGGCATGTTGTAAACTGTATATGGAAAGAGGCAGCCCTTCAGATGCTGAGAGTGACCCTCAGCCAACAACCAGCAAAAGAATGGAAGCTCAGCACTATAATAGCAAGGAAGTAAATTTTGCCAACAACATGAGAGCTTGGAAGAGGACTCAAGCTTTAGATGAGAATCACAGCATCAGCAGACACCTTGATTTTCACTTGAGAGATCTGAACAAAGGATTTAACTAAATAGCCCCTTGACCCATGAAACTAGGATCATAAATTTGTGGTGCATTAAATTGCTAAATGACCGGTAATTTTTTATGGCCTTAATAGCAAACTAAAACAATGTTATAGCAAAGCCAAAGATATCAAAAGAGAAAAAATATGAAGACTAATATCCTATATGAACATAGACCCCAAAATCCCTAACTAAATATTATAATATCAAATGTAACACCATTTAAAAACAGTTATACATCACACCCAAGTAGGTTTTATTCCTGGAATACAAAGTTAGTTTAGTAATCTGAACGTAAAATTTTAAAAAATTTTCAATAGCATAAAAAATAATTAGATACTTGTATAAATTAACAAAAGAAATAAAAATGCTATACACTGAACAATATAAGACATTGTTGAAAGAAAATATAAAATATCTAAATAAATGGTACAATGTCCCATGCTCATGAATGAGAACACTCAATATTATTAAAATAGCAATACTTCCCCAAATGATCTATGCATTTAACACAATATGTATTATAGTCACACTCTCAAGGGAGAAAGAAACAAAATAAAAAATAAAACTTCACATGCAAATCAAAGTAAATTTGAAGACAGGAAGTGACAGCTTCTCAATATGAGAAAGAACCAATTTAAGAACTTGGGCAATATGAGAAAACAGAATGTTTTGACAATCCCCAAATTATCATACTAGCTCTCTAGCAATGGGTCTCAACCAAAATGAAAATTCTGAAAAGACAGATAAAGAATTAAAGAAATGGATAGTAAAGAACCACACTGAGATCCAAGCAAAATTGAAAACCAACAAAAAGAAATAAGAAAAACAATTCAAAAGATGAACAAAAAATTTACTAAAGTGATAGATATTTAAAAAAAAACCAGATCATCTGGAAATGAAGGCATTAAAGGAATTTAATTAAAGGAATTTCAAAATAGAATATAAAGCTCAAACAACAGAATTGACCAAGTAGAAGAAAGAATATCAAATCTTGAAGACAGGTTGTTCAAATTAACCCAGTCAGATAAAACGAAAGAAAAAGAATTTTAATCTCTTGTTGTAGTTGTTTTGCTCCAATTTGGGGTGCTTCCAGTGGGCAAATGCTCTGTATGAGTTCCTTGTTTCTAGATAGCCTTTGTGTGGTGGCTTTCTTAAATGCTGATTGTAGTAGAGATGTATGGGGCATAGAGCAGACTCACTACCTTCTGCCAAACTGGAATTGTGGAGGTCTCAGAAAGCTTATCTCATTCTCCAGTTCTGGGGCCTTCTGACAGCAGGTATTACATTGGGTTGTACAGTTCAACCTCTAGGCAAATAGATGACACTTTTGGGTACAAGCTGACTGCAACAGAACAAAAACTTCAAAAAATATGTAATTATATAAAGCATCGAAACCTACAAATAAATCACAGGTATTCCTGAGGGACAAGAAGAAAAAGTAAAAAGTGTGGAAAACCTATTTGTGAGAATAATTGAGAAAAACTTCCCTGGTCTTGCAAGAGATTTAAACATCAAGATACAAGAATCGGTGAACACCAGGGAGATATTTTGCAAGAAGGTCTTCACCAAAGCACATAGTCATTTGACTATCTATAGTCAATATAAGAGAAAACATTTTAAAAGCTAAAAAAGCTTCTAATTCCCTATGAAAGAAAGCCCATCAAACAAAGAACAGATGTCTCAGCAGAAACTTTTCAAGCCAGGACAGATTGGGGTCCTATTTTCAATATTCTCAAGAGAAAATACCGTCAGCCACAAATTTTGTATCCTGCTAAACTAAGCTTCATAAATGAAGGAGAAATAACGTATTTCCCAGCCATTTCATCAATATTAGACCAGGCATACGAGAAATGCTCAAGAGAGTTCTACACATGGAAACAAAAGGTCAATACTTATCATCGTAAAAACACATGAAACCATAAAAATAATAGCACTTATAAAACTATTAGACAATTGAGAATGCAAAACAAATAAATAACAATTAACATTATAACAGGAACAGAACTTCACATATCAATATTAACTTTGACATAAAAGGACTAAATACCCCACTTAAAAGATATAGATTGGCAGAATGGATAAAAAACAGAATCCAAACCTACACTGCCTACAGGAGAGTCATTTAACTGATAAAGCCTTTTATAGACTAAAGGTAAAGAGTTGAAAAAAGATATTCCATGCAAACGGAAACCAAAGTGAGCAGGAGTAGCTATACTTAAATCTGACAAAATAGATTTTAAATCAACAAACTGCAAAAAAAGATAAAGGCAGTCCTTATATAATGATAAAAAGACCAATTCAATAAGAAGATATGACAATCCTCAACATATATACATCCAACACTGGAGGACTTAGATTCATAAAACAAATAATACCAGACCTTAGAAAAGACATAGACAATAACACAATGATAGTAGAGGATTTCAACACCCCACTGACAGTACTAGAGAGATCATCATGACAATCAAAAGAAGACGTGCAAATGACCAACAAACACATGAAAGAATGCTCAACATCACTAATCATCAGAGAAATGCAAACTAAAACCACAATGATCTATCACTTGAGCCAGAATAGCTGTTATTAAAAAGTCAAAAATAAATGGATGCTGACTTGGATTCAGTGCAAAAGGAGCACTTATACACTGCTAGTAGGAATGTAAATTAGTACAACCTCTATGGAAAACGTTATGAAAATTTCTCAAAGAAGTAAAAGTTGATCTGCCATTTGATCCAGCAATCCCACTACTGGGTATCTACTCAAAGGAAAAGAAGTAATTTTATCAAAAAATACCCACATTTGTATGTTTATCACACCACAATTCATAATTGCAAAGATATAGAATCAATGGAATCATCCTAAATGTCCATCAAACAATGAGTAGATTAAAAAGGTGGTGTTTATATATGTATGTATATATTTTAAACACATATATAATATATACACACATACAGTGGAATAGTATTCAGCCTTATAAAAGAATGAACTCGTGTCTTTTGAAGCAACTTGGGTGGAACTCAAGGCCATTATCCTAAGTGAAGTAACTCAGAAACCGAAATCAAATACCACAAATACCACATGATTTAACTTATAAGTGAGAGCTAAGCTTTGGGTATGTATAGTAATGGTCATACAGAGTCTAATAATAGATATCAGAGACTCAGAAGAGGGGAGTAGTAGGGAAGGGATGAAAAATTACCTTTTGAATACAATGTACATTATTGGGGTGATGAGTACATTAAAAAGCCCAGACTTTCCCACTATACAATATATCCTTTAACAAAACTCCACTTATACCCTCTAAATTTATCAAAATAAAAAAATAAATAAAATCAACAAAAAACCCATTATGCTAAGTGAAAAAATCCAGATATACTATATGTTATATGATTTCATTTTTATAAAATTTCCAAAAAAGAAAAAATATTAGTGATTGCCTAGGCCTGAGAGTGGGAACACAGATTACTGTAAACAACATATGGTATAGATAGAAATGTTCTAAAACTGGATTTGATAGATCATTCTCTCTGGTTCTCTCTAACCATTCTATATTTCATGAAATGATACCACGATCTACACAGTCCCATAGCCCAGACCTTGACAGACTTCTTAGAATGCTCTTATAACCTCGCCTCTCCACATCCAATTGATCATCTAGTCCTGCTAAATCCATATCTTAAATAACAGTATTATCCCATTTCCCCTTTGGTCATCTCCTTTCTTGAGCCACCATCCTCTCTCACCTGGATTACAGAAATAGCCCCATGACTGCTATTCCACCCCAATTTGTTCTCTACGCTGTTATTAGAGTCATTTTTTAAAAAATATAGACACTACTGTGTCTCTCTGCTTATAATTAATCAATTGCATTCCACTAAGTTTTGAATAAAATTCAAAATCCTTAAAATGACTTAAGGTCTAAAGCATCTGATTCCTACTAACTTACCTGTGATCACTCTTTCCCTGACTCTCTGTGCTCCTGTCCTTTTAGTTCCTTTGATGCTTCTTCCTACTGTAAGGTTTTGTATCTGCTGCTTTCTTAGCCTGGAAAGTTCATCTCCACATTGACCTAACTATCTTCTTCTAGTTATCCTTCAGATCTCAGGTGAGATGTCTCTTCCTTGGTGGTATTTTCCCAGAATAATCTCCCATCTCTGCTGTGTGATCTATTACCACTCATCTCCCCTCTCGAGTGCTCATGCTTAAATAACTAATTGAATAATATGTTTAACAACTATCTATCCTACTAAAATGTAATCTTTAGGAAGCATGAAAAATAACTTCCAAGTATCCATTCCAGCGTGCTAGCAATTCAGTGGTTCTTTTGGCTGAGATGAGAAGTTGCTGAAACGTTTCATTTCAAGCTGGACATTAGTTACACGGTATTTTTCCTCAAAAGGCCTAGCCCAGTGGTATCTTTCCCTGTGTGCATTCCAGTTTAAGTCCAGGGGCTTGTTACCTATGGACTTTACATAAGTTTCTTATATGTTTGATTATTAATAGAAAAAGGGCATACTCTAAAAATTACTTATCTCTGTTTACATTTCCTCAATATTTAGGATGATTTTCATTGATACTAAATTAAAAATAACAAAAAGAGTACCAATTTTACATAGTAAATGGATATTGAACCTGACAGTTTTATTAGACTAGGAATTGTAAAACAGTCTATATCAATAATAAGTAAAGATGATTAATTTCTAGTCATGAAAAAATATAAATTTGGAGACAGAAACCTTCTTATCATCTTTTATATGTCATCTGTAAAATATGTCATATCTGTAAAAGACCTTCCTCACAGGTTTATAGCTATGAATAAATGGGATAACATATTTGAAACACATAATCTAAAACACTATACAGATGTTAGTCATTGTGTGTATGTCTATGAGAGAGAGAAAATAATTATATTTTACATTCCCAGTGGACACAGACTTGAAACACATTTTTGAAGTTTTCAATATCTTCCATGGGAGTTCTATTCACATAAGGGCTGTCTTAGAAATAGATTATTAGATTCAGAGAAAATATTTCATTCTTATAAATCATGTACATGCAGCAACTATAAGTGCACTTGACTTTTCCATGTACAATGTGTGAATGTACATATCCCCAATATCACATATTCAACTATTTTAATTATAAAATGCAAACAAAATCTTTACATGACACATTTAAATTATACACACACACACACACACACACACGTATATAATCTTTAACTGAATTGAATCAAGGCATTTCCTCCTCTTCAAACCTCTGAAAGTTTATTCCAATTTTTCTTTGTTATTTATTAGCAATAAAAGTGGAAGATTTGAAAATTTATCTTATGTATATGGATTTGCTTCAAATAAGGAAAAGTAATGTACTTTTTCTTCACAATCATAGAGTTCATAAGAGTAACCTTTGGCCTACTTATAAACTTCAGATTTCCATTGCCCTGTGGGATACTGAAAATGCCTGGTTAATGAGGGAGTAACACCTATTAGTGCAGATCCTAATGTTTCTAACTGTTGATATTGACTTTTGCATCAGATTAGAGAGTATACAAGCAGCTAAATTAATCTCCTACATCATGTCCTCTGAGAGCCAGAAAAATGTGTTCTCCAGTCTACCCCAGGAGTGCATTCCAGTAATGTGGGAAGAGGCATATAGTATTATGCTCTTCTCATAAAATGCCTGAACTACTTCATTTTTATCTAAGCAGTGATGCAAGACCAAGGCACTGGTCAATCCCAATGCATACAGAATCACTGCTAGAAAAATCTTTATTTCATGTGCCTGACTCTGATACTTTATTTCAGAGGCATCCAGGCATTTTTGTAAATGTTGATGATAAGCTAAGCTTCAGCTGTTATTTTGGGGAAAGAAGATGAAGGTTTGGAATAGCCCAGATGAATTTAATGAATATCTAACCCTCTAGCAGGAATATGGGAGCTGACAGCACCAAAATTACAAAATCAGAGAAGCCAGAAACATTAAAGTGGAACTGGATGACATCCTTAGGACCATGATTTTAAAGGGTGGCATGGAATCTTCTGCATATCAAATTAGTCATCAGATCAAATTGCAAGTGAATTCACTTCCTATGTAAAACTTTGGAATTCCCACAGAGAGGACTTGGAAGGCAAACATATCCCTAGGTGAGCAGTCAGAGCACCTGATTCCTGTATAATTACATGGAATGAGAATTTGATACATGACAGTAATTACCTAGCTGAAGGTGCAATTAGCCATTTGTGACCTCATTCTGAGTGGCAACTAATTAACCCTTAATGTCAAAAATGTCAACCTTCATCAAGACACCAAAGAGAAGTACTACAGGATCAGCTAATACTTGTTCCAACCTATTAATGGTTGAATCTGTCATTAGAAATGTGAATATTTCATTTTTACATCAGCATTTATGTGAAGATGTAGAGTATGCTCCTTTTCTTTTGAGGCTGCATTTCACTTCCTTATCTTTGTGTGCACAAAAATCCTTTTATAAAATTGGAATATGCTTTCATATGTATATATAATAATCATCTCTCAGTGAAATAAAACACAATCAGGGAGGTATATATAGAGAACTATAACTTGTCACTGTATCTTATTTCTCATGTTTACAGAAGTGGTACAGAATTTGAAAAGATTTGTAACTACACTATCATTATCGTCATCAACGCACCTCTATTATTGGCCTCATTGGAAAATGATTCTGTTACCTTTGTTCTTATAAATGCTGAAGACATAAGAAACGTATTCTGGAATTATACCAGGAAGTATAAAAACATCGTCCTTTTAAATCACCAAATACTGGCCCAGAATTATTATCAGTCTACTCTTTTTCCTTGTTATTTATTAGCCATAAAAGCAGAAGATTTGAAAATGTGCCTCATGTATTTAATATGTGGATTTGCTTTAAATAAGGAAAAGTGCTGCACTTTTTTTTTTCACAATCTTAGAGTTCATAAGAGTAACCTCAAAGACAATTTTACAAATAATTAGCATGGAACTTCAGCCATTTGTTCTGAAAGAAATCTAATTATTAATAAAATCAGTATGAAAAATGCTGATTAAAGATTGAAAATAAAATATAGTACTGATATTTCATTGTTTTGGATTCATCACTGAAAAAGTATTAAATGTGCTGTTGAAATTTTGTAGGTTATTTGATTCTTCTACTCAGTCTTCAAAGTTGTTTCAAGGGTCTAGACTTAATCTCGGTAATTTCATTTTTTTTTAACAAGGACCCAGACATTTTTTGAAGCACCTTATACTCTTGTCTTTCTGGAACAGCAGATGCAAGACAAAGAACAAGTTCATAACAAGTGTAACACCATATTCTTTATCTTCTATATATACCATCTCAGAATGCCAATTGTTTTACCTACAAGTTCAGAAAAGATAACTGTAATTTGTTCAAAACAATTTTGATACTTTTAATTGTTTAAAAGCACTCTAAAAACCCATTTGACTTATAAATAAATGTGAGAGCAAATACATATCACTTCAATTTTCTTTAGTAAATTCTAAAATAATTTCTTTGTACTTAATTTATTTAGAAAAGTATTTATAGTGCTGTTACTTTTCTGAAGCTGCCAGAGGAAAATATGCAAAGATGCTATGTTCAGTTCAAAATGAGAAACATCTCTACAGATTCAGTAATCTTTCAGCCTATAAAGAAGATAATACCAATATCTCTTCAAGATCGTGATTTCAATTATTTTGGATACATACCCAAAAGTGAGAGTGCTGGTCTATATAATAATTCCATTTTTAATTTTTTAAGGAAGCTCCATAATATTTTCCATAAAGACTACATCATTTTGCATTCCCATCAACAGCGTGCAAGTGTTGCAGTTTGTCCACATTCTTACCAACACTTGTTATATTTTGTTTTTTTGGTAATAGCCATCCTGTCATATGTATTATTATATCTCATGTTTTCATTTGCATTTCCCTGATGATTAATTATATTGAACATTTTCTGATACACTGGTTGGCCATTTGCATGTATTCTTTGGAGAAATGTCTATTCAATTCCTTTGATTCTTTTTAATTGGGTTATTAGTTTTTGTTTTTGTTTTGCTATGGGCTTGTATGAATTCTTTATATATTTTGTATATTATCCCATTATCACATATATGGTTTGCGAATATTTCTCCCATTCCACAGGTTGCCTTTGTACTATGTTGATTATTTACTTTGCTGTATAGAAGTTTTTCAGTTTAATTAGTCCCACTTATTTTTGTTTTTGTTGCCTGTACTTTGGTTTTCCTATCCATGAAATGATTGCCAAGGCCAATGTCATAAAGCTTTTTCTTTATCTATTTTCCTAGGAGTTTTATAGTTTCAGATCTTGTTTTAAGTATTTAATTTATTTTGAGTTGATTTTTGTGTATAATATAAAATAAAGGTCTAATTTCATTCTTTTGCATATGGTTATCGGATTTTCCCAATATCACTTTTTAAAGAGATTATTCTGTCCCCATTGTATATTCTTGGCACCCTTATTGAAGATCAGTTGATCATAAATGCGTGGATTTATATCTGGGCTCTCCATTCTGTTCCATTGGTCTATTTCTGTCTTTATGCCAGTATAATATTGTTTTAATTATTTTTGCTTAGTAATATATTTTGAAATCAGGAAGTGTGATGCCTCCATCTTTGTTCTTCCTCAAAATTGATATTGCTATTTACAGTCTTTTGTGGTTTTATATGAATTGTAGATTTTTTTTTGTATTTCTGTAAAAAATATCATTCATTCCAGCACTATACACGATAGCCAAGAGATGGAAAGAATCTCTTGTTGTTACAACCTCCTGTTGCAACTACCCATTGACAGATAAATGGATAAAGAAAATATGGCTCATACATGTAACAGAATCATACGCACCCTTACAAAAGAAGAAAATTCTTCAGTATGCACAACATGAATGAATCTTGAGAACATTATGCTGAATTAAATAAGGCAGGCACGGATAGACAAATACTGAATGATTCCACTTACATGGGGTGTCTAAAATAGTCAAATTCATGAAATCAAAAAACAGAATGGTGATTGCCAGGGCCTGGTTGGAGGGGGAAATAGGGAGTTATTAATCAACAGGCATAAAGTTTCAGTGAAGCAAGATGAATAAAGTTTTACAGTTCTGCTATACAATATTATACCTATAGTCAACAATACTATATTGTACACTTAAAACTTTGATAAAAGTGTAGATCTCATGTTGAGTATTCCTACCACAATAAAATATATATATATATTTTATTTTTTTTTAAAAAAAAGAGAGTAGGTAAAGCTTCCCGTATAGGTAGTGAAGCAAGAAGTGAAAACAAAAAGTAAAACCAAAAAAACTACTATTTACTGACTAATTAAAAGTAATACAAAATTCTTGCTCGATAATTAAATACAAAGTCAGGTAATTGCAGGAGATAATTTACTTCCAAGGGGTTATCACATTAGTTCTGATTTTCCATTTGTTCAGATTGGAAGTCAAAAGCTCCAAAACACAAAATGACACATTGAACCAGCTATTCCCACTGGCTCATTTAGTTTTCATGCCCACATTTCCAAGGCCCACACAAAGTAGGTACTGCTCAACTACTTACCCTTTCTGTTCCTTTTCAATGGTGAAAGGCTGTGCGGGGCTCTCTGAATGAGGGCCAAGGACCAACACTCAAGTGAAACACAGTAGCTAATCTCTTATTCCAAATTACAGTTGTTTACTCAAACCCTTATATTTCCATGTAACAGTGTGTTGGCCAAGAGAGAAATTCACAAATCAAACATGTATCCAAGCAATTGATTTTGGCTTTCCGATTGAATTACACTAAATAAAATCTGTGAAGTCTTTTCAGAGTCACACATTTTAAATGTGTGAATATAAGTCATTATTTCATCCACAAGGTTTTCAATGTTAGTGCATTCTATCTTTTTATAGAAGATAGAATGCACTAATGCTTTTTATAATTGTTTATTGGGTAAATATTTTAAGAATAAAATATTTTTAAACATTTGGCTCAATATTTCAAAACACTAGCTGTGAATTTTTATTATAGTTGAAAATATTTTAATTAGAAAGATAAAACTTTGTCACTAGCAAGAAATTATAAATTATTTTTAAGGTAACTTAATTAAAGAGTTTAGTACGCTTAGTGGATACTACAAGAGCTTACACATGAATGTCTGCATTATTCCAATTTTCTGAATATATATCAACAATTTTTTAAACTTGATTGTTTAGTGATCTCTATTCTCTCTTTTCTCTGCTCACTCTTTTTCATGGGATTGAAATTTCAAATTCTAAAAATATGATTTACACTATTATAGAACATATTTTATTAAGCAAGCAAGCTGGCTTTCAAGTGTAGGTAGCTGCACTATTTCATTTGCAAATAATAATAGCTCCATTTTTAAAGATTCAAAACTTGATAGAAGATATCACTCATATAATTGAAATGCAGAATTTGTCATATTTTGATAATCTAGCTTTTGTCTTGTCACACAAAAATCAAAGTACTAAAAAGTCATTTATATGCAAAAATCATAGAGACGTATATGGGTACATATATACCCTTTGCTATCTAAGACTTTCTCATTGGTACCATGTAATTGTTGATATTCAGAAGTGTGAGAATATTTACTATTAGAAAATATATTATAATTGCCTTCCAGATTGTCAGAAGAAAAGCCTCAAGGAGGATGTTACTTTTGAGGAAAATTTTAAACATTATCTGGATGAGAACAATATGATTTGCAATTGAGGAATGGAAAAGCTATTTCTAAAGGAAAAAAATGCTCTGTGTGTGTATATGTATGTGCATGCATGCGTGTACACATTGGCATGAGACAGTCAGAATACAGAAAAGGAAACACAGAGAAATTTAAGAAATGAATAAGTTTTTCTGGCACATTCCCAGTATAGCAGGGAATGGTTATAGGATACCCTACAACAACAAAAATTACCATTTTTAAAATTTTTTTTGTTTTACTTCTTAACTTCTATTTTTTCAAAATCTCAGATTTATAAAAAATTGCTATAAATGTACAAGAATTCCTATATACCTTCTTTATCAATTTCCCCCAAATTTAACATCCTATAAAACTACAGTTCAGTTATCAAAACCAAGAAATTAAGCTTGATACAATACTACTAATTATTTGCATAACTATTCAAATGCTGTTCCACCAATGTTTATTCTCTGGCTAAGGATCCAATACAGAATCATACATTGCATTTCATTACCATGTCTCCTTAGTCTCCTTTAATCTGGAGGAATTCTTGAGCCTTGTTTTGCCTTATGGTTTTAACATATTTTGAAGAATATTGGCCAGTTATTTTGTAGAATGTTCCTCAGTCTGAGATGGTATGGAAAATCCTAAGGAATTCTCAAATAAAATTTAAACAAGTTCAGCAAGGTTGCTGGACACAGGATCAATATGCAAAAATCAATTTCACTTCTATATACTAGTAATGAATAATACAAAACTGGAATTAAGAAAACAAGTGTACACTAACATCAAAAAGAATACAATAATTATAAATAAATGTTAAAAAAGTTTAAGATTTTTACATTGGAAATTAGAAAATATCATTGAAAGAAAGATCAATAAAACCAATAAATGAGAAAGCAATCCCGTGTTCATGGATTGGAAGGCATATTGCTGTTAAAAAGACATCTTAATTTACTATTGTTGGTGTAAAAACATCTACTAATTCAGTGACTTAAAATGACACAGATTTATTTTCTTACATTCTGGAGGTTAGAAACCCAAAATGGGTCTCACTGGGCTAACATCAAGTTGTAAGCAGGGCAACATTCTTTTCTGGAGACTCCAGGAGATAATTTGTTGTCTTTTCTTTTCCAGCTTCTAGAGACTGTCCACAATCCTTAGCTGATGCCCTGCCCATCTTCAAAGCCAGCAAAGCCTAGTCAAATCTTTCTCACATCCCATTGTTCTGCCATTGACTATTCTATCCCCCTCGCTACATTTAAGTACACTCATGTTTACAGCAGCCCATCTCAATAATCCTGCTAAATCTCCCGATGTAAGGTCGGCTGATTAACAACCTTAATTCCCCTTTGCTATGTAGCATAATAGCACAGGACACAGAAATCTTTGGGGCGCTATTACTCTGTCTGCCACAGATGGTAAGGTCTCAGTTGGCTTTTGTTTTAATCAACAAGTTGATCCTAAAATTTATGTGGAAATACAAGAGACCTAGAATTGCCACAACAATCTTAAAAAAGAAAATTTGTAAAACTCACACTTATTTATTTCAAAAGTTACTATGAAGCTAAGGTAATCATAAATGTATTGGAATAAAGGTAGGCATATAGATTCTAGAAATGGGATTGAGAATCCAATTCAAAATAAATACATTTACTTACGGTCAATTGATTTTCAACAAGGGTGCCAAGATAACTTAATGGAGGAAAGAGTAGTTTTCACAACAAATGATGCCAGAACACTGAACAATAAAAAGACACATAATCCAAAATTTAAAAATGGGCAAAGTATTTTAATAGACATTTTCCCCAAGAATATATATAAATGGCCAATGAGCACATGAAAAGAGGCTCAATATCATGAGCTGTATGTGAAATGCAAATAAAAACCACAAAAGGAAGTCACTTCACACCCATTTAGGAAGGATCTAATAATAATAAAAAAATTAAAAATAGCAAGTGGTGGCAAGATTATGGAGAAATTGGAACCTACATGCATGGATGGGAATGTATTAAAAATGAAGCATCCATGTTGGAAGACTAAGTGTTGAATACAGAAATTCCTACATGACTCAGAAATTCCACTCTTAGACATACATCCAAAGAAATGAAACATACATCTATGCAAAAACTTGTACACAAATATTCATAGTAGCATCATTCATAATAACCAAAAAGTGAAAACAACCTAAATTCTAACCAACTGATGGATAAACAAAATCTATTATATCCTTACAATTAAATATTATTTGGTAATAATAAGGGATGAAGCACTGATATAGTTTATAATATGAAAGAATCTTGAAAAGCTAGTCATAAAAGACCACATATTGTATGATTCTTTTTACATGAAATTCAAGAATAGGCAAATCTATAGAGGCAGGAATTAGATAAGTGGCTGAGTAGGGCTGGAGGTGAGGGCTGGGCTGGGAAGGGGAGCAGTATGGTTGTATTCTATGATTATACTAAAATCATTGAAAAACACACTTTAAGTGGGCCAATTTCATGGAATATGAATTATATTTCAACAGGAGGTGTTTAAATAAATGAATAAAATATAAACAATAAAAAGTAATAAATTATTAACTAAAGAAAAAACTCTGGCAACCCTTTTATAATATTCATATCTTTCAGGGAAGGGGGAATCAATTAAGGTTTTTCTTAAATGAAAAATTAAGAGCTACAAATGTTCATTAAATCTTCCAGGTAAGTTTACTCAAAACAGAAAGGAAAGAGAAATAATAGAATATGTTTGATAAGGACTCTGCCAAATACACACCACCATGCTCCCTCTCAATACATTTCTATAAAAGTTTTCAGGAGAAAAAAAATAGGGACATCAGCATGTTACCCAGCTTTTTAAATCTCTGCAATCCTGTTGCAAATCACCTTGGTAAGCAGGTCACCACATGCCTCACAGCAGAAACTTCCATCCCAGCCTGTTTCTTTACTCACTCATTCTCCAACAAAATAAGCTCTTCCGTGTAGAGTTACATAATGTATGCCATGCGCGCCACCTGGGGGTTGGACTCGCTTGGAGCTCTGGCATGTTGCGGGGGGGAGGAGTGGTAGGGGCAATGTATGTAACCCTAACAATATTTGTACTCCCATTATATGATAAAATAAAAAAATAAATAAACACTAAGAATAAATTTAAAAAAAAATAATAAGCTCTTCCTTATCCTTGTAATATTGTTCAGAGAGTCTTCTTTCAATGCCCACAAACCTCCTCTCCCATATCCCTATCTCTCCAATCATTTATGACCATATATAAAATATATTCCCATGACGTCTTGGAATTAGTCTCTAACTATGTCACCCAACAATGATTTCTTTAATTGTCAATTTTCTGTGAAAATAATTAAATGTAGTTTTAATTATTTAGTGAATTGTATCTAATATCTTTTATATTTATTTAATTTGTAAAATATTTATGTCTTATGTCTGAACATATATTTAAAATTCTTCAAGAACAGTGAACATGCTTTAATATTTTTTGTATCCCATACAAGGGACATACTAATTCGTGCACAAAGATTTGTAAAGTGAATGAATGACCAAGAGAATGAATGACTACAGTGGTTTAAGGGTGGGAATAATGTCATTTGGAAGCTGATTTATTCATGTGACACTACATTCAAGAGACACTAATTCCTTACCAAACCATGAAGAGGGATAACCAGCAGAAATTAGATTGAGACCTAAATATATCCTACATTATCTCCTGTGGCATATCAGTGTGCCAGAGAATCTGATAACCTTAGACAGAGTGTAACACATAGCGTCACTATAAACCATGCAAAGTGAGTTTTCAGGGCCATTACTCATAATTTATTCAGGAAGCTGACCTTTATGATAAATTATATTTGGGAACTGCATTGGTCTTGATGTTCAAATATTTATCTTGTACATGCAACCACCATCTATAGTTTAATGTCACAGAAATTAGTTGTGATGAATTCAACATCTCTCGAATTGTGCTAAGTCATACAAACGTATAGAGGCCCCCCCATCATCAAGTATCATGAAGGCAATAATGTGGTTACAGTTTTTAGCCATATGATGCTTTTTTGGTCATTAATAACTCAATATTTAGAATGAGAAAATGGAAAAAATTAGTACTATGTCAGATGATTTTACCTTTTGTAGACTCAGCAGTCCATAGGAAAATGTAATTGTTCAACAATAAACAAACACATTATAAGGAAGAACTCTAATCTATTTATTCTCTTGCAGCTATTATGTATTTAGTAAAATTCAACTTGCAACAATGCAGTTTTAAAAATAAATTAGAGGGTTTGGGAAGCTAAAGCAATTTAATTTTAAGGTATTTCTTTTCTATATTATAGAGTAACAACAGAATAAGAAAATATAAGCTGTCATATGATAAATATCTCATCTATATATCTAATGTCTATAAAGGAAGATATTATAGGTATATATTATTGACAGATATAAATATTATAGCTACTGATATAGATATTTATCTATAACTGTCTATATATCAATATTATATATAAATATACATATATACACATATATATTTTATATACATATAAATTAGACTTTCAAAAGAATTAAGTACCAATAGTTCCCTAAAGTTTTTAGAATAAAGGTTTCTGTCACCAAACTGGAGCAACTGGTATCTTTAAGGAAAGGACAGATTTTGGGGAAAAAATTTTTTTTGTGTGTAGTATATGAGATCACTTGAGGCCAGGAGTTCAAGGTTGTAGTGTAATATGATTGTACTTATGAATAGCTACAGCACTCCAGCCTGGGCAACACCTCTAAAAACAAAAAACAAACAAAATCTCACAAGAACAAAACAAAGACAACTTTCAATGTAGACGACATTGCATGATGATTAAGACCACACTGTCTCAGATTAATCCTGGCTCTACTGCTGATAGGTATGGGATTGTTTCTTCACCTGCAAAATGTAATAACGACATTACTTACCTATGGTAAAATCTTCTGTTTCACAATATCCATGTTCCTTTTCTCCCTTTTAGGAGCAGAAACCTGAAAGTCTCAGCTGGTCCTATGGACATCCTGCAGAGTTGAATCCCCAGCCTTCCTTGTAAGCAGGTGTGGTCATGTGTCTGAATTCACGTCTATTGTATATGAAAAGGAATGAATGTTTGTTATTCCTATGTCTCCCCTTAAAGAAAAGTAGCTCACCTCATTTCTGTCTTTCCCCTTATCACTAGGTAGTAATTGGCAATATCTGAAGCACCTGTACTGGAGCCAGAGATAGAAGCTGCCTACTGAGGATGACAGCCACTAGTCCAGGTCCCTGGGTGATGACATAAAGCAAAGCATATATCCCCACCAACAACTATTGAACAAGAGGAAAATAAACTTCCATCTTCTCCAAGCACTGTAATTTTGTTCTCTTTCTGTTAGCAGCTTAGCCTATTCTTGTGCCATAACTAATATAGGACTTCATAGCAACATGATGAAAATTAAATGACCTAATATGTGGAAAGCATGTAGAACAGTACCTTACAAATACTAAATTCTATAGAATTGATTATTATTATTTTAATTTTTTCATGAAATCTTTTAAAAACTAATCAACCAGAAAAATACCACTGTACTAGAAACTCAGAATGATTTATACGATTAAACAGAATCCCAATACTAATTATCAAGCATTTATACTTTACTCATATACCATTGATACAGATTCATTTTATTCCTCACCATAATACAATAGACAGGGAAAATAAGGTACAACACTTATAAAAATACCATTATATTTATTTATTCTGTTTTTTTCTAATTAACATGTAAAGTAAGAGAAAATTAAAATAAAGAATGCCTTGATTGATAATGTGATCTTTTATATCAATCTTAGTTTCATGTTCCAGCTCTATAACTTACTGCCTGGATAAGCATTTGAATTTGCTGAATTTCAGATTCTCATCAGTAAAATGATACTAATGATAGTACCTGATACAGTGGTATTTTACTGCTTCCTCTCATGTTTTCAGTTCCTTCCCCAGGCGTAGCAGCCACCTGCCAGTATGGATTGGATTAACCTTCCCTCAGTCCCAACAGTGGGCCTGGTTTGAGCCAATGTTGGTAATCACTATTCCCTTCCCACAGTGACTGGTACATGATCTAAGCCAATAGGCATATGGCACGCCTTGGCATTTGGTGTACTTTGTATATGTGTGTGTGCATGGATGTGCATATGCACATGTGTTTAGGGAAGGTAAAATCAGCATGAAGCCTAGTATTGTATGATGGTGTGCAGAGTACCATTGCCTCTTTTTCCCCAAATGGCTCAGGAGGTGAGAGCACTAGCTTTTGCTTGAAGCTATCATACAAAGCCAATGCAAAGTTAAAATCCACACAAAAACAGAGTCTAGGGAACTTTATAACAACAAGGCCAGGGCTTTTATTGACTCAACCAACCTCTGAACTTTGCAGACTTGTAAATCTCCTTTAAAGATTGAACCAGTTTGATCTGAACTTTTTTGTCACTTTAAATCAGAAGCATTGTAACGGTCTTATATAATTTGTATATAAATAAAATGTTGGAAATACAGTGATTCACATATTGTAAAAACCCAATTACTACTAGATTTTATAATGAAAAGCAAGAGTAGTCACATTTATATACCCTAAGATATTTTTGGAATACTGTTATCTTTGAAAGAATGCTTGCTAAGTATTCATATAGAATGAAATTATTTTTTGCTTCTTTTAAAAATTAGCATATGCACTGTCTAAAATGCAATATATTAAGTTAGATTCCTTTTACAACTTCTAGAAGGGATGTCACATACTGCCAAGTACATAGGAGAGACTCACCTTAATAGTATTTTTCTATTTTATACATCAAACATCATTGAATCCTAAGTCAAACTAAATCTAATTTTAGTAGGCCCAGTTTTAGCTGTTATTGGCAATTATGTGTATTTCAGGAAACCTCCTGCCTAAACGTGGAAGGCTTGAAAATGGTCAGTTAAGAACTTTGCTTCTGAAATCATTCAAAAAGAATTCAAACTGGGCAAGAAAAGCACAGAATAATATTAAATGCATTCCATAAAATGTTATAAGTGCAAGATGAAGAGTAGAGTAGTACTGGGAGAAAGGAAGTTTGGCTTTAATTAAAATGGAGCCTTGGGAGTTAAAATGTAGCCATTACTGAAAAGACAAATCCAGAGGGTGAAATTTCAGTGAGGTATAATCACAGTCTTTGGCTGAACAGCACACCAGGAAAATGCTTGAGAAGACACAGCCTTGTGGCTAACAGTAACCTATCACACACAAAGTACCTGTGCAGCACATGCTCTGGACTCCTGGCATTACTTAAGTAGTCACTGAACAAACAAAAATGAAACCACATGTGCTGTAGAGACTGTACTCTTTTCTTCTTTGATGAATTGACCAACTCTGTTGACCATCACGCTACCACATAAAAGTGGTGTTGATTACACATAATGTCACTATTAGGGATATTTTGGGTAGAGGGAATTCAACTGCAACACATTGAAATGGAAATATTACTTTTTTTAATGAATTAAAAATAATAAATAATTTAAATAAATACTGTGAAAGTCAATCATACACAAATGTAACATTAGTATAAGTAAATGACACATTACATAGGAATAAAGTGGTGCAAGGGAGATAATTTGGAAAAAAAGTGGACAAAGAGTGGAATTTCTTTCACTTTCAATTTGAATGTCATTTTCTCACAATTAACCACAGCTATGTTCAGAAAAGTATTTAAGTATCATGGATTCTGAATTCTGAATTCAGAATTCACTTCTAGGTCTACCATTTTTTTGATTCTGCAATAAAACCTCTCTTAGATTCAGTGTGTTCATGGTAAGATAGAGAATGCTGTCTCTAAGACTTGCTATGGGTATTAAGCATTAAGAAAATGTGAGTAAAATGATTTGAATATAAAAAGTCACTTAATTTCTACTTAAAATTCTCATTCACTGAATAGGATAAAAGCCATTATAGGTGTATTGGTTAAGGGAAGGATGGCTACAGCAGTATCTAATCTAAACATTGCAGTAGTTTAACATAGCAGTTTATTTCTCACTCATATAATAGTCCAGATTGGGTGTTCAGGTTAACAGAATAGCTCTCCTCCATACAACTCTTCGGAATCCATGATCACAGAAGCTCTACTGTGTTCAACTCCTATTTTACCAGGAAATTCAGGCATCCACATTCTCTAAAGTGGAAGAAAATAAAAAGAAAAAGATGCTCTTTGGAATGATATTTAATGGGCTAGGCTGCTCTCGTTGCACTGTGAATTGGAATAACTTCCACATCCACCTAGAAGTCTGTTGTGTGTCCCCCAAAAAAGAGGAGCATGATTTTGGTAGATAGCTAGTGGTCTTTGCCACAGAAGGCCTCTTCAGCCACCAAATATCAGCACCTTTCTGTCCATAAAAATAGACACAACTGGGCCCTTCCCAAGAAAGACAAGCCAACGTTCTATGTGGTATCTGCATCCTTAGTAAAGTCTAGAGTCTCTGGGTGATTCACAATCTTCTTTTCATGGTCTAACAAGGTAAATAAAAGTTCTTTGCTTCCCTCCCCACTCCATGCCCCACATACATAACATAGAAGGTGAAACAAGGATAAAATAACACCCATAAGTACTCTCATTCTGAGAAATGAAAGTCAGAGAAACTTACCAGTTATTGGACTCTTAGCACAAATGGACTTCTATAGGATTCACTGAGATAAACCTCTTCCCTGGACACAGGAAAGATTCCTTGATTAGATCTAGATTCTACTCCATGATCCATTGTTCTCTCTCTCTCAATTTATTCAGTTGTGGCTATTTTGAGGTGGTCTGAGGTTTGAGTGTGAAAAAAAAACACCTTTATTTTTACTTATGCTTGCTACAGGGCTCAGTCCTCATTTTTAACTAAGAGTTACTAAGGGAACTTTGTTCCTCAAAAGATTATTCACTTCTATCTTCTAGCATTTGGGGTCCATTAATCAATGGTCTTCCCAATGATTTGAGGTTCTTAATCTCAAGAATGTTGCATTCTCTTGAATCCCTGCATGAAAGCCAGCCAATTCCCACCTGAACCTACCTCTTCAGCAATACCCTGCAAATTGCCAATGCACAATAACCTCCTGGGTTTTTCCAACCTCCTTGAATAGAGCTATAATCTTGAAGTATAAACTAATTTCCCAGTTATCTCAGGCACAATTTCACCTATTATTTTGCCACAACATGATATAGATCACCAGATCTTCAGGCCGCTATGTATATATTTGTTTCCACCCACTAAGCCAATGCAATTCATGTTAATATTTTCACATTTCAAAATTTACAACTGCACCTTACTTAAAGTTATCAGTATTATTACAATAGTTAAGGCTTGCTAACTTCCAACCTTTAGTAGACTCCAAAATTTCAGTGTTTTAATACACTAGAAGTTTATTCCTTTCTCATTTAGTCTTGGTGGGGATTGAGTGCAATGAGTGACCCTCCTTGCAGGAGGGGAAGACTGATCAGAAAGCAGTCAACTCCTCTGAGATAAATACAGTCTTAAGAATGGGGGTTGAGGGACAGATCATAGGCCATCTGTTTTTGCTAATTGGGTCTACACAACTGGAAAAGTAAACTTTGTCTTATCTTCATGACAGGAAGTAGTTTTATAACTTGGAGCAAAGTACCCAGCCATTTTTATGGAAGGATGGGAGTTAGGTTTCTATCCTCCCACAGAAACTAGGAGATAGGGGCTAGCTCTATTTTGATAATCACATTTCAAAAAGACCCCCCTGCCCCCAGAAAGACATTCCTGGGTTGTAAAATTGGCAAGAAGCTATTAAAAAGATTTACCTCTCAAAAGGGCAGAGAAATAATTAACAATTACAAGTTTTTCAGAGTAAATGCTTTAAGAAAAGGGAGGTCAGGAGTCTAGAGTCAGGAAGGAGCCTGTCTAAAATTTAGTCAATCTGAGGGAAATACTAAGACCTTAGTCAATAGACACCCAGGGAACCAGGTTGGTGGGCATGCTACCATCTTTAATATAAGACTTCTAATGTCACTTGGCAAGGTCAAAAGAAAAGGCAAATAGCATAGTGGAGCTCACGTTCTGGGAGTTTGTTTATCACTTTCATTCTCATGTCATTGAATACTTATATGCATATTTAATGTGGGAGAATTTATTAACTTCTCAAACCTAACTGCAGAAGAAGATAGGAAATGCAGCTGCGTGCACAAAAAGGGATAGAATGGGATTTCTATAGCTGACTTTCTCTGCTAACATAAAGAAAAGAACAGTTAAAATATAGACATATTTGAAAATCTTTCTTCCCTTACATGGAGCAGCAGCCACGCTGAGGGGGGTAATGAGAATTTAAGCCAATAACGACAACTGAGTGAGAGTAAATTTAATCCCAATCAATAGGGCACCATGAAACCTTTATAGGCACTAGATTTTAGGAGGACATTATAGAAAGGCATACATATTTAGGACTAAGTATCTTAGTTTTCAGGAAAAGAAATTAAGTTTAGGTAATGTATATAGAAAAGGACACTATTTTAAAAAATATTAGGTAGTTCTTTCAATTTATAAAAAGTCTTGGAGAATACCCAGTTAGGAACAATTCAATAAAGCAAAACAAAAGCAGTTCTGGGAAGGAAACTCTGCCAGAGCCAGTGGACAGGTTCCTGCTGATTCTGCCAATTCTGGACACAAGAGGCTGCCATTACAGCTGATGCCACTACCAAATATGTATATTGGATATAGCTGCTGCCACCTCACCCAAATAAATATCTAGAGTTTGCTTCTTTATGTCACTAATAACCAGTTCACAATCTGGAGTGGCTGCACCTAATTGATGGAGAGTAGATTGCAGTTTCACATTTTAGTTGCAAGGGATTCCGGGGAAAATGAATATGTGGCATTTTCAAATTCCATAGAAGAAGATGAACTATGCCTAAATGTGAGGGACAGAAGTCCTCAGGGGCTGACTTGTCAAAAAATTTAAAAGAGAGAGAGGATGGCAGTATCAGTATCAGCCTTGTTAGCCTGGTTATATGATCAGCTAAAGATGGAAAGGCAACCTGTGCATATAGGAAATAATTTGTCTTTGGTGAAATTTTTAAAACTACTGGTAGGAATTTACTTTATCTTTAAAAATACAATTATTTTATTTAAAAAGTCAAGCTGTTGTTAATAAGAAAAAAGAAACAAACGGTCTTTTTTAGTGAAATCTATAGCCTAGAAAAGACCCAATCTTTCTTCAAGAGGAGTTACCTATTCATTACAAGGGGACCTGAATAAAAATTCAGAAGAAAATTATAAAATATATCCACATTCATTCCAAATAAAAATATTTGGATCTTAGTATTTACTTCATTGTTTTAAAGCAACACAGTTTCAACCACCAAAATGATATATGCCAACATTCGTCTCAGATTGTTGAAAAAAAACCTGATACAGATGGTATTTGGGAAAATCCAACAGGATCCATTAATCTGTAAGATGCAGAAAAAAATCAGTGTAATCAGATCAGCAACCTTCTTTGAGATAGGAGAAGGTAAAAACTTCAGGACTCCAGGAGCCTCAGTGGAGTAGTAGGTGATGATGTCTGAGTCAATGAGTATGACCTGAGACTTTCTGGAAGCTCAAATGCTACTTTTCAGGCCCAGCCTCCTAACCATAAAGATGGGGTAATTTTGGTCACAGCCTTGCCTGGATAATGGCTGAAGACTTCAGCGCCGTGTAGGTGCGATTCATCAGCTTCAGAATTATGTAATACTCAATATAATGACTACGTACTGTCCACAGAAACACTGGGCCAAAATAAACTTCCTTTTACTTTCAAGCTAAAACAGCTGGAGCTAAGAACCCGCACAAATTCTCTGCAATAAGATCAGAAGAAGGATGACTTACGCAGAAGTCCCTGAGAGTTATGTCATAGGCACTTCAACCATCTGGGCAGTGGAAGGGAAAGCAAGCTGGTTGGCAAATGAGTGGCTTTGAGAAACCAAGCATTTTAAATTTCAAGACAAAGCAAGGTAAGTAAGATGCAAACTGAAAATAAACACCTAAATGCTAATAAAAATAAGAATATAGTGCTTTTATGTAGTGATTTAGGTTTTCCAAAATATCTTTGTATAGCAAATTCTTACGAAAAATTTTAGTTAAATTGTAGTGCAAATTGAGAACTAAAGAGAGAAACTGACTTGACCAAGAGAGGAGCAAAATAAAAAATAATAATAAAAAAAAACAACAAAGATAGTGTCGGAACATATACCAGAAATTGGGTGTCCTAATTCCAAACCTGGTGCACAATGTGCTATAATGCATGTCACTTGATACCAGGGTGGCAATCTAGAGATTCTTAGACAATTCTGAAAAATATTAGGATCACAAATCTCAGAATAGTCATTAAAGTTGCATTTAATTTATTTATTTTATGGTACAAAGGATGGGTATCTCATGGCCTCCATTGGTGAATTTGGACAGAATTAGAACTGTATCATTCCAAAATAACCTGTTTGTTACTAAGTGTGTGGCACATTAAGGTTCAAAAAATGTCATCCATCTAAACAGAGTGGATAGAAAATGTATGCCAGGCTGATTTTTTAAAAATATAAATTTGTGTAGTTTTGGGCAAAGATAGGAAATCCTGACTACAATTCTTTCTTGGTGGAACCACTATCTGAAAATTGATTAAAAAGTAAACTTCTCCCAAACAGCTTCTAAATAATTACCAAGCAAGTTTTCAAGTAGAGACCAAACAAAAGGCTACAATTAGAAAATCAGTTATTTTTCCATAGTTCAAGATAATTAAGTTTGTCTTGGGGGCCCTCCCACTTCTCCATTAAGTGGCCTCTCCTTTGCCTCCTAAATTGTACCCAGACCAATATTCTCAAGTGGCTCTGTACTAAGCCACATTAGGTATTAACTCTAAAATGTTAAAATATAAAATATTATCACTCTAATATCATTTGCATTTTAATAATTGGAGGTTATATAATAACTAAACAAAGAGTTCCTAAATTTGCAATTTGAGGCCGAGAGTCGTGAAAAATACTTTTACAAAAAAGGTCATATTTAGTGTTCCTCAAATTACAAAGCCTAACAACCATCTGCCTACTCATAAAGCTGTTTCAAATTTGGAAAACAAAGAAAAAAATGAGCAAGGAACAGAAATAGAAAAATGAGACTTTAACAATAAAATAATGGACATTTTAATATTTTCCATTTAGATAGGTTTGTACATCTTCTTAAATACTCTTGCCATTTGATCCTAATATAAACCCTGAAAAGAGAATAAGAAAGAAAACAGACATAGGCTAAGAGTTAGTATGTGGCAGCTCCAGGTTCTATTATTAGTTATTTTTGCAATTTGAGAGTTGATGACCCTGAGACTCAGGTTCATGTTCAACAAGCACCTACTGGGAATCTATTGTATATTTCATATTGAGTCCTTTTACATATACTATCAGTGTAAACCTTCATAGTAGTCTTTAAGTTAGGCATTGTTATCTCTATTTTGTAGATGCAACAACTGAGGTGGTGAGATAAAGGACTTCTTTAAGAACATGCCTGGAGTATTTGCTGTTATCTCCACTAACTAATCCACTTTCTATAATTCTCGAGATACCTCCAGATACCATTTCATGGACCCAGAATTATGCAGTTTGCAAATGAGTTAACGAGGATTTTCAAATCTCCTGACACTATAAACAGTGCTCTTTCTCCTACACTTTGTCAAAATAATGATAAATATCCTAGTGAAAAAGAGAGTTAATTAGGCCGATTGTCTGCAAGAAGCCAAGCATCTGGACGTTTTAAACCAACTGGATGACCGAATGAATATTTTATATTTTCCCCAAAGATGGAAAGTGAGTTTATATCTATTATATATAGAATTATTACAACAAAGAAAAATATAACCAGAATAAACAGCAGAGTAAAGAGCCATTTTTATGTTGTTCTAAGAGTGATGAAAAAGATCACGTAACTAGGATCTAATATATAATAATTTTAGCCAACATAATTAATATGGAAATACACAAACTAAAGGCCACATAAATATCTATTAAGCAAAATGAGAATTGGTAAACAATATTACAAACTCCAACTCCTATATCAATTTGTCTACAACATAATTTCTACCAAAAATAAAAGAGGAGCCTCTCCCTAAGGACTCAGTCACAAGGACAAAGATGAATAAAGAAGGGAAATAAGCAAACTTCTAAAAGTAATCCTTCTTAGTTCTCTCAAAGATTGTTTTCTCAATTTATTTTAATGACTACTTAATCAAGATGTATTAATTTTTCCCTGAAATCGTCCAAAAAGCCAAAATTGAAATTAAAGCAATTTGAGATCAACTGGAAAATATTTTAAGGGTAGGGAATCTTAATAAGTATGATTGATGAAATAACAAATGCTGTAGCAATTGAGGTAACGCAGAATATGAGAACAAGTTAAACAAAATACGCATTTAGGGCCTTTAAATAACAAATCATCCACATGTGCTAAACTATATAATAGTCAACACTATTGGGTTTATGAGGCCCACTCCCTGTGACTCCAGGAAGCTGTAAGCTTTCTCAAGGGATGCAATAGAGCCCTCAAAACATTGTTAAGATAAAATTAATGTTAATAATTACATATGTTGTAATAATATAAAAATTACAAAACAAATAAACCATTAGTGATAGAATAGAATTTCTATTATTTGGCACAGTACTAAATATATAGCAGTTATTCATTTAAATTAATCTTGAAGAAGTTATTGAAGTTCCAAAAACTCTTGAGTACATCTATCCAATATCAAAAATACTATTTTCCATTTCATTTACTATTTATAGGAAAATTGTATTGACTATTTAAAATTATTTTTTGCTGCAATCTCTTTGCACTGTATTATAATGTCAGAGAAAGTAGCTCCCTTTTCAGGAAAAACGCTGACCGACAGAACCAAGCCTCTGGGAAATGAAAATTCTATTGAATATCACCGTGAGGCAGAGTAACCCAGCAGGAAACACACCATAGAGGACCTGGGCTCTGACATCAGACTGGTTGAAAATCTTGAATACACTTTAGGTCCATAATTTCTTATCTAAAATCCAAAAATAAAATGGACAAAAAGACAATGTTTTTTCTTTTTCCAAATACATTTGGTGACAAAACCTAATCTGAACTGATGTGAGATTATTTACATTCTTCATGTATCCCATTTACTGTGAGTATCCACTTATCAATATGTTTAATTAAAGAGTATCCAGACTATATTGGGGTGTTTCATATAATAAAGGACATAAATTATATCAGCTTTCTAAAAGCTGAACCATTTAGATTTGCTAAATGCATTGATCCAAAAGAGTTTGTAGTAAAATCCCTGGAAAGAAAGTCCTTTTTCTGTGTTCTTGTATTTATGAGCCCACTGACCTTGGATAAGGAGTCTACTTGTATTGGTCCCAGTTTCTGCACTATATAATTGGAATAATATGGGATATGGTATTATGGGATGTTAGGGTTGGAGGAGTAGAGCAGATGGTGTTGAAAATTTCCCGGGACACATTATATACTCATCACATGGTCACTGTCTCTACTAACTGATTGCTAGAAAGTATGGGGGCTAAGAGTGCTGCTTTTTTTTCAAAGATAACTTATTAATATTTCTTTTATTCACACTAACTGTATTTCTTGAAATTCTGAGTAGTTCTTGAACTACTTCACTTGTAGAAGTAGGCAAAAGATAGATAAACATTTATACTTGTATTACCATAATTAAATAAGAGGGGCCAGTGTTAACATCGTTTTCAGAGCATCACAGGTGGGAATTTGAAACAAAGCTGTGTACACCAGACAGGGCCAGGAGAATAGAGGGGAAGAAGTCTCATTGTCTACATTGACTACTACCCAAGGAGAAGGGGTGATAGAAATATTTTGCCTTAAGCATGAAAATAATTATTATATATCAATTAAGAAAAATAAATAGAATGCATTACCAGTCTCAGCTTGGCTACATCCCTGGACATCTCACATAAAACGAAGGGGTTTTAAAATGACACCATACTATCCTCTTCTTTCTTTCTTTCTCTCTCCCTTCCTTCCTCCCTTCCTCCCTTCTTCTCTTCCTCCCTTCCTTTCTTCCTTCTTCCTTCCATCCATTCCCTTCTTTTCTTCCTTCTTCTTCCTTCCCTTCCTTCCTTCCTGTTTCCTCCTCTGCTCTTCTCTCCTTTCTTTCCTTTGCCTTTTTCTTTTTTTGATGTTCACTTGATCTTGGTCTATGCATTTCTATTCAGAAATTACAGTATGTTGAATACTTGCTTCACAAATTATTTTCAGTTATGCTATGTGAAAATTTGACAGAATTAGGAAATGACAACTATAATTATTTAGAAATTTTGAGGGGTCAAAATTAGAAAATAAGCTAAGTATTCCAGGCAATATCTGGAGAGACTACTGCACTCCTCAGAAATATAACTTCAATTTTGTCTTGTGGAAAAACCTCAACATTTAATCACAAAATAGCAGGTGAGCTTTACAGATTTCTGGAAATATACCCACCAGATTACCTGTTTTCCTGTTGGCAGTATCTCTGGGATCACATATATTCAATGTTATTAGGTACAATTTATAACAGGAAATATTGTTGACCTCTACTAGATTCAAAGTGCGATGAGTTGGTGACATGGAAGAGATGAAGTGACACAAAACATTTATATAGAATTAATTTATATAGAATTTATATAGAATTTATATAGAATTTATATAGAATTAATCACTCTCCTCCTTTGCCTGGAAAAATGTATTCTGCCTATATATTTCAATTTAAATAATTCTTAGACCACCTTTTCCTTCTATAATCCCCAGGAATATCTCTTGTGGTAATTCCCACACACAGGCTAGACAAAGTACAGCTAAACAAAGACAACAAAAACCAGAAGCTTGGTGTGGAACACTGGGGTATACAGATTGTCTCATCTGAAATGGGAAATCAACTAAAAATTTGAAGTAAGACCTTAATCACTACCTGAGTTAGGGCAATAGTCATGCAAAACAAAAAGGAAAAGATTAATTTGGAAGACATTAGGAAAATAGAATCAATAGGAACAAGGGACTACCTGCATGAGGAGAGAAAAGCTAAAGCCTATTCTAGATGCTAAGGCCGAGTGCTTAGAAAAATGTTTATCCTCCGTGAAAAGAAGGTAGAAATGAAGAGTTGGTTTATTTAAAAATATATCAAGTTAGGACTTTTTACTTGTTGAATTTTAAATTGTCAGAAACTATAGGACTTCATTCACTGGACACTTAAAAAAAAATCCCTAAGAGTAATGGTTTTCAAATGACAGTTGGTGAATCAGAAATCTCTGGGGATCTCATGAAAACAATACAAATGCCTGTGTCCTAGTCTCAGACTTTCTAGTTTGGACATTTGGTGCGCGTCCTGGAAATCTGTACCAAAAACAAAACAAAACAAATCCCCAGATAATTCTGATATGCAGCCAGTGGCAGGAAACACAACTGGAATTCCTCTGCCTTTGGCTAATTAAACATCTCAAAATTTTAGGGGAATTTTTAATGAATAAAGATGCTGAATGATGCAAAATAAAAATAACAGCAAAGCTGTAGATGTCAGTAAAATTTCTAGATGAGAGCATAATTTTGAGAGAAAGATAAATAGACTTTTCTTGACACACACACAGGTCTAATTTAATTTTAAATTACTTGTTATTTTTAATTTGGAGGAAAATCTATTTTTTTCTCTTCAATTTGTTATAGTCTTAAATATTTATGGCATAAATGAAATTAGACTTTTTATTCAAGATTGTACAAAATAGCTGAAAGTAATTTTTCTTTTTTTTTATTGCTGTTCCATGAAGGTATTGGTTCTTAAATTGTCATTTTAGTAAATGCTATTACTAAACATTTATTAAGTATAAACAATATGTTGGGTGTCGACAGACTATAGTCATTTCACAGCAGATAGAGTGCTTTCATTTCTTATTCATGCTCTAATTTAAATAGCTTCATCCTTTCTTTGGTAAGCTATCTAATCTGCCTGTTTGTGTTTATGCTAATTTTTTCAGGCCTTGTATTTTAGTTATGTTTGTCATGAAAGACTTCATAATGAAAAACTTTACAATTAAAAATGACATAAAATGGAATAAAACAACCTTTTCATTTCTCAGAACATGAGATAAAATAGGAGGGAAAAGAGGGCAATTAGAAAAGGCATTAAAAACAAATTATAATCATTAAATCACCTGGCATTATTCCAAGTGGAAATTCTTTTGATAAGAGAAATCAATCTGATTATTATCCAAGAATGAAGAATAAGGATGAATTCAAGGGAAGTACTAAGTATCAACATGCTTAGACAGGTATAAAGAGCTTTGTTTAAGATGAAGAATTAATTTTTATGTCCACTGGCTGCAACCAGTTAGACATCCAAATTTACCAATGTCCTTTGTTCTCAAAATTAACCAAGATCCTATGAGGCACCATCATCATGGGCTAACATATTTGAGACTATGGGGCAGAGAGCTTGAAAAGGCTCTCAGAAATTTCAGTAGAAATTTTGACAGGATCATGACAGAAGCAGTTAAATGCATGAAAGTGGAAAATGACCCATACTCACCTCAGAGCTATTTCAAGCTTTCCAAGTATACATCCAAAATTACATCTATTGATCTTTATTTTCAGGGATAGAAGACACTGGTATTCAGGAACTCTTTAAAATGTGTGGAGTAACTGTAAACAACATCTAGACACAATTTCTTTCTGAATAGAGTTCTTAAAATGGACTACGAGGTTCTTTCACCTCTGACAAAATGGACAAGCAGATAGACACTGTATTACATGGTTGCCACTGGTCATTAGTTTTCCCAGTCAGTATGACCAAGAGGACTGAGTCTAGTCTGAAGACCAGGTCACAGTCAGGTCTAAATTTAGCATTCCCTATGCCTTTCCTATTAACCTTAGATCTGTAAGTTAACCCACAGCAGGGTGGCCAGCTGAGCATATAAAGCAGAAGACATGGTCATTCCCAGACATGTTAAAGGCTTAGCTTATTATTTTTTAGCTGAAGGAAGGTCAAGAGTATCCCAAATTGAATCAGGAGAACAGAATGATATGAGTTCCCCAGTCAGACTACAGCACCAGATTTGATACCCTACGGAGAAAAAGGAACAAAACTTCAAGCTGACAGGACAGTTTTTATGATGAAATGAAAAAAACCAGCAGAGAATGAGTGAGAGGAACGTGCTCTTCCGTTCTGTGTGGAGTCAGCTGCAGTGATCCTTGGGCTCTCCGAGAATGGCTCTTCTCACTGAAGCTGCTTCGGTGGCAGTGTTAAAGGCAAGGGGACTCCTTCCAAAAACATGAGTGCAGCAGGCTGAGAAAGTGCCAGAATGGAACAACATAAAGCAAGATTGCGTGCTGTCATGTGTAGATCACCCCCGAGTATTTCACAGCCAGCTAGCTTTAGCTGGGGAGGAGTGGTAACAAAGGTAGGAGTATTTCATTACTATCTAAAGCAGGTGAGGACCAGTACTATTCCGATCACATAATTTCACATATGTCATCTGATAACATAATAACAAACAATTTTCCATGATAATTTTCAAATAAACCTTGGTGAAAAGCAGTACAGAGTTCTTTTCTGTATACTTGTCATGCAGTTTTCCCTTATGTTGACAACTTACCTGTTACATTGGTCAAAATTAAGAAAATAACATGGCACATTAATATTACCTAAACTATAGACTTTATCCAGATTTCATCAGTTTTTCACTAATTATTTTGTTGTTCCAGATGCCAATCCATAACAGCACATAGTATTTAGCATGATATTTTTTGAAATTACAGAGTAATTAATTAATTTAATAACATATATTTTGTATCTAAATAATGTACAAGACAATTTGTCTTTAAGAATATTAGTCTAATAGAAAAAATAAGCAAACAAGAAGGCAATTAAAGTATCTTATGACAAATGCTAAAATAGGAACAGGCAAGATGGGCTATGGAAGCACACACAGAAAGCCAAAATAGTTTGGTGGAGGTGAAATTTACCCTGAGCTCCTCAAAGGGAGGCAACAGTTAGAAGGCAGTTGATTGAAGGTGGGGAACTGTTCCAGGCAGAGGAAATGTATTTTAGGTGAGTAAGTCTTTTTAAAAAAAATTACTAAACTGTATAAACCTATGGTTTGAAAACCTGCTTTTAATTTTTTTTCATAAAACATTTTTTATTCTCTAATTAATGAAAAAACCTTTAAAAATGAATCATTAAACATGGCATAAATGTTTCTTGGCAAACTCATAGGCATCGACAATTCCTAGCCTATTTTATCTTATTCATTCTTAGTGCTGGATGCAAAATTCTGTGGTACTCACTCTCAGTTCCCTATTTTAATATATGTTTGTCTATTCTTTTTATATTACCATTAATATTTTATCACAGTCATTTGAAATTGTAACTGTAAACTCCCAGGAGGCAATAACCTATTATGTATATGTCTCTAAGTGACTGATTTAATTCCATATATGGAAGGATTCTAGAGTAAATACTGACAAGTGACGATTTCTCCCTTGGTAGATTTGGAAAACAGGTGATCACCATACATGTGCATATGTTTAAGTTTATTTTGGGGGAGTGGAGGGGAGAGAGAGAGAGATATGAAGTTCCTTCCTTCTTTTGAAGAAGTACCGTGCCAATAATGATAACATGGAAGAAGATAGAATCTGAGCTCCTGAAACTATAATTGAATGTTAAATAGAACCATGAAATTTTTAGTTTAATAAGGTAACAGACTAGCAATACTTTAATTTCTTCTAACTTCCCACTAAAATGCCAAGGAAGATACCCATGTAATGTTTATAAAGCTGTAAGCTAAAATTATGCCTGGAATGATATTATAGTTGAAAGAAAATGCATACACCACATATACTTCATGTCACCAAATATTTTGTGGCCTCAAAATAGCTAAAACCCTTACATGTATTCAAGGATGATTGCTAAACAAATGCAGACCCTAACAATT
Source organism: Cheirogaleus medius (assembly GCA_008086735.1). Taxonomy (NCBI): domain Eukaryota; kingdom Metazoa; phylum Chordata; class Mammalia; order Primates; family Cheirogaleidae; genus Cheirogaleus; species Cheirogaleus medius. Next base: position 58,074,640 of record VBSM01003176.1, read on the forward strand.
CTTATTTCTCTTCCCTTTTGCCTTCACATACCACAATTGTTCTATCTACTTCAAGAAATTAACTTCCTTAACTCAAAGAATTTCACTCAACTCTCAACAAATGTAAAGCTTCTGCTATTTACCCTACATGCAAGCTAAAAAGTTAGCCTCTACAATTTCATGGATGCTGGCAGAGGATGTGAGACTTCTGGGTCAAAGATGAAGAATACATTATTACTCACAGCAATAACAATTCAAGAGTGTCAATGTTATTGTTTAAGTTTCCTGAATTCCAATTCTGAAGAAGTGATGCAAAGGATGTAAGACAGAAAAAAAAAAAGTGGGTTAGTGGATTATATTATAAGAAAGGAATAGTGAAGTTAGGAAACTAAAATATTTTATAATGGAAACTTGTTCTTTGCTATGGGTACAGACATTATCTTTATTGTACTGGACATTAAGTTATCTTTATTGTGCTGGACACTTTATTGTACTGGACACAATAGGATACAATAGTGTCCTATTGTAAAGGACACTAAGCCTTCCCTTTGCTGCAGAGAAAGACACTATCTCTGTCTACCGAGGTAGCCACTATCTAAATATTCTTTCAAAGTCAGTCTAGAACAAAAGATAGTGCCTAACTTACTATTTCACTATATATTTGTGATACATGGTGGGTTTTCTGTAATGAAAGTGTTCATCATATAGAAAAGCACAGTGATGTGATGAGCCATCACCCAAGAAACGCCAACATAAGACCCATGGAGAATGGTCTTTCTACAACAGCCTTTGCTCCATATGCCTTTTACTGTTCTCCCCTTTCCCTTTCCTACTAATTCTGAAGCACAGAAGCTCAATACTCTATCTGGCAAGGCCAGACCCTCTATGAAGAGCCACAAAAGAGAAAAAATGAAAAGGGCCACAGAAGTCTCCTTTTGTGCGTGTGTATGAGTGAGTGCTAGAGGTGAGGTGGTGGGAGTAGCCTAGGAATACCCATTAATTACCATATTGCATGTATAATACAGATAAAAGATAAATTCGGCAATAGAAAAGGAGATATAAGTCTATACAATGTCTAGAAAGAAATTTTTATTAATTATACTTTTCATGGAAGTATATTCAGAAAAAAAAGCTTTATGCACACATTATAGACAAAAATAATGAAGAGTGGATAAAAAGATACTGATTTAGTCATAGTGTTCACCTCTAATTCTGACACCAAGAAAATATATCAGAAGATATACTGGACAACAAATATAGACTGCATCTCCCTAGCATTATGATCCCAGAGAAGCAGGACTGAATTTTGCTTAAGAACAAAGCTCTGAATGCAGATCACTTGCTCTAACCTGGGAATCTACCCATCATTGAACCATGTTGTGTCTCAGTATCCTCATATGTAAAATAGCAATGATAATAGAGTACATGCTTCACTGGAATCCTGGGAAGATAACATGGATCTGTTCATGCAATGTGTTTAGGACCACATCTGAACACAGTAACTGCCAAGACTTACTGATGATCTTCCAGGTCAGCCAGTACGATCATAGTGCATCATCTCTATTACCCCTACTATGTGTATCCCCCCCACTTTACCACTTTACCTCTGGCTTCCCTGTCAATCTTTCTATATTTATTCTGAATTTACAAATTCTAAGTATATGTATATCTTGGAGACTCAACTGTCTCAGAAGCTTTGTGCCCTGGAAAGAATCAAATTTTTGAAAAATGGCAAAAACAAATTCGTGATATATATGATGGGTTTAAAGCAACAGAAATATTCCTAACTAAAAGAAAAACACAATTTGTCTTTATTTAAAACTTTAATTCCATTTAATTTGAGAGTTATTTTTATTTTCTACAAAGAGAAATACAGTCTCAAATATATATATATTTGAGACTATATATATATATATATATTTGAGACTGTATTTCCTTTGTTGCCCAGGCTAGAGTGCAAGTGGCTCGATCATAGCTCACTGCAGCCTTGAACTCCTGGGCTCAAGCAATCCTCCCACCTCAGATTCCCAAGTAGCTGGCATGACAGGCATGAGATATTGCACTGGCTTTAAACTTTTTAAGGTGAAAAATTTTAATCATATGGAAAAGCACAGTCAATGATGTAACGAATCATCACCGAGTTTGGACAACTACCAGTAGGACCAATCTTCTTTCAGCTATATTCCAAGCTACTCCCTACATCTCAAATTACTTTGTAAGAAACCCCAGATATCCTAATTATTTTTTCTATATATATTTAAGCATGAGAGACATGTCTAACTTGATTATTCTCTTTTATGAACTGATGTGATGTACACATTTTATGTCTCCAGAAAGACATTGAGTATTTAAAATTTTGTATTTCAAAATTATATAGAATGAAACTATTCTTTACTTCTTTTAAAATTAGCATATGTACTTTCTAAAATTTAATATATTGTGATAGATACCTTTTACAACTTCTAGAAGTGATGTCACATACTGCCAAGTGTTTTGATGTGTTACTTCTTTGATATTTCTATACTATAATTTTCATTGCACTATCATTTATTTCTTATTTATGAAATAGATTTCAGAAAAACAGTGAAGAATACAAAATTATGTAACAATGGTGGTGATATTAACACACAGTGCAGTGAACATACTTTAGAAGAGAAAGAGAACTACCTATTTAAGATAAATGAGTAAACACTGTATTTTTCACTACTGATGAAATTATAGCAAAACTAAGGAATGATAGAAGACATATAAAAACAACAAAAATAAAAATGCCACAGTGAAAGTTAAGAATTAAGTTAATGTTCATTGTAGAGAATAATACAGATATTTTGGGCTTGGTTTGAGAATGGTACTATAGAAATAAAAACATTTAGAAAGGGTGGAAAGAGAATACTCCAAATAGTTGGTTCTAGGATACATAGTCTTTCATATTCTCTCCTATGAATTAAAAATTAGATTCTGCCTCTGATACTATAATGAAAACGAAGAATTTGACACACAAAGAAGGATATGCTCAGCTCAGGAGAATGGAACTAAATAAACATCTGAGAAGTCCAGGGAATTAGGCTGTGAATCAAACATGTCTGTTCCTAGGTGATCTGTCAAGATCGAGGTATATAGTTGGAGGAGTGAGATACAAGTAGAAATTTGAAAAATCTGTTTGCAAATGCCAATGAGAACACGTGGCTTAATATTTAATAATTAAAGAGTACCTTGGTCTGTTTAAACTATCGCACAAAAGAAGGAACAATTATTCCCTTTGGGGGAGCAGAGAGTTGATTCTATAGAATATAGTAAAATATTTTAGAATATTTATTTATTGCCATCAGATATATGCAGTAAAGTATGGCCTCTAGAAGTTAGAGCAGGGAGCCATATTGAGCAAATTCACTGACAAATAAAAAATATAAGACAGAACTGTATGGAATGAAAGAAGAAGGAGATAAAACTTACAATGAAACAATCTACCTTTGTGCTAGCTGATAGAATATCAGACGTTATAAAAGTGAAACTTCAGGAATGAGTGGTACATAATTGGATGACTCATCCAGAACTCAGTAGAAAAGATGAAAGGAGTGAGAACCTTGAGAAAAAAAGGTGACAATTCTGGTGGGCGTGGAATGGTGCTCAATAAAATGTGTGTTTTCTTACAGGAAAACTAAGAGAAAATGGGATGCAAAGAATAGTCAGTTGTACATTTTTTTTAAAAGTGGGAGGGAAATTCTTTCTTAAATTGAATAAAAAATTCAGCTTTACAAGATAAAAGATTTTAATGTGTTGAAGCAAAGTTTAAAAAAATAATCAGATATGATCTTGAAAAAATTTCTAAATTTGTAAACATATGTATAGGTAAAAGCAGAAAAATAAAGTTAATACAGGGGGATCAAAATGAAGTTTTCTGTATAATTATTTTCTAGAACATTATTTTTTAAAACAAGCATTGCTTCCATAATTTATTTGATATTTCTTTTACATTTTTTCTTAAAATATTTTCAATGTAAGTAATATATGCAAATGCTAAAAATTCACACTGTTCATAAAGGGATAATATAGAAAGTGAATTTCCTACATTAACATTAGTGCCTGGGCACTTGGTGCCTAACCTGAAGGTAACCAGTATTAGCAGTTAATTTTGTAACCCTCATTAAAAATTGTATATATCTATGTATAAGATGATTACATAGGTAGACAGAATTTATGCTTTAATAAATGTGTGTATAGCGTTTACTATGCACCAAGAACTGTTCTAAAAAGTTTTAAATGATCTCAATTTGCATTATTCAGTATGCACTTTTAGCATTGTTTTAAAATAAATTTACAAATATGTTAGTGGTTTCTTCTCCTATATTGGACCATAGAGATTTGTGTCATTCTTTTAATAGTTACATCTTATTTCAGGCCCACAGAATATTTGAGTCAAATATTATAACCCTAAATACTATATCTACCCAGGTTATTATCATTTATATTTGAAATCAACAGAAAATCTTTATGCTACATAACTCAAAAAATGTGCCAATTGTATGAATTCTTGAGAAAGTTGCCAAGTCTCCAGCCAAAACTAGACATCTCAATATCAAGAATGCAATAATGTGGAGACAGTATTAACAAGAAAAAAGTGGATATTGGGACCAATGAAATGAAATGAATGCTGTCATAAAATAATTACAGATAACTAATCAATATTAAAAATATAGAAGTCATGATATATTAGCATTTTATTTTAATAAGATAATTCTTGTATAATATGAAGGTCTTGATTAAATTAACAAAATCCCCAAATTGGCAGATGTAGGGGCATATAAATTGTGCAAATTTTATTACACAGGAAGGAAGAAAATATCTATTGTTTTACTTTTTGAAACTAATAAATACAGTTTTAATAATTCACTTGAAATATTTGAAGTTAAAAATAAAGAGGATTAAGAAAAAATAAATAAAATATATAAAAATAAACCAAAAGTGTGTGTTAATGAAGACATAAAACAATAGAAACAGAAAGCTAGTGCAGAAAATAAATGTATAAAAGAAGATGACAATACCAATGTTGAAAAATATGTTTAAATGTATGTAAAATATAATATGAATAAGTTAAACTTTTGTGTTAAAAGTTTGATCACCTTCATTAAGAAAAAAAAGCCCTCTATATAATCTATATATTGTCATAATTGATGTTCATTATGCAAAATAATGCAAAAACATAAAAATTAAAGCATGTGCAAACCTATATCAGCCTACCACAAGTTAAAAGGAAACAATGTTAATATCATTACAAAGTAGAATTTAAAAGAAAAGAAAATGTGAAAAATATTTCTAAAAACATAAGTCAAAGTAAAAATGTAATAATCGTGAAACCATAGGACCTGAATAACACAATCAAAATGTATATTTAAAAACTATTCAAACACAGTGACTATAATTAATAACAACTTATTACATATTTAAAATTTCTTAGAGTGTAAATCTTAAATGTTCTTAGCACAAATAAAGATAACCATGTGAGGTAATGGATATGTTAATTAGCTTGATTGTGATAATAATTTTATAACATATACATATATCAAAATGTGATGTTGTATACTGTAAATAGATATAATTTTATTTGTCAAATATACCTCAATAAAGCTGGAAATAATTTAAAAATATAATTACATAAAATTTTTAAATGTATGCAATGCCAAAACATTCATAAAGTGAAAAGACAAATGAAAAATTAGAATAATATTTATAACATATAAGACAAAATATAAATCCTCTAATAAGAGAGTTCCTGCATATCAATAAGAATATGACTAATTGTTTTAATGATCAAAAATATCACCAATAAATATAAAGAGTTTTATTTTTCATAGCAATAAAAAATAAATTAAAGTAGCAATGTAATTAATTTATTGTCTGTTAAAGAGATAAAAGTTAAAAAGTGATAAAGGCCCAATTTTAGAAAGAATATGATGTAACAGACATGTTCATCATCAATGAGTGTCTAAGTTGCTAGAACTTCTCTGAAAGGCAATTTGGCAATGTGTATAAAGTAACATTAAAATGTTTGTGATTTTAATGAATAATTCTGCATCTGAAAATTTACCTTTAAAAATGATTATACCTTTGCTCAAGAATATCTCTACATGAATATTCATCAAAAAGTTATATATAACATCAGAAAATAAGAAAAAATTAATTAAAAATAAAGGATATTAAAAATAATCATATTTTTATGGATATCATCCATAAAATGAAATTTTATATAACCATTAATACATATATGAACAGACATAATTTTTGGCAAGAAAATCTTTATCATAATTTGTTAGGGAACAAAAAGCATGTTATAAACAATTATGCATAAACTAATTTTGGTGAATATGTGTCTCTGTGTATGAAATAATGGAGAAAAAGATTTAAAATGTTAGGCTTAACTGAGAGAAAAACAATTCAGATGACATATTCAATAATTATTGCATACATATATTCAATTATATATATATGAGCTGTCATATTATATATATATATTCCATGAACTTTACAGAGAATAAATACATTTTTAAATGCCCTTGAACCATATATGCTACATAAATATTATGAAATTAAATATTTTATGTAGAGCACACATTTTCTGAATGCAAAGCAATAAAACTATGATTGTATGATGAAGTGCTAACTTAACTGAGAGCTTACTATGTGTGTCAGACACTGCTCTAGGAACATTTTATGAAACAGACAAATATATCGTCATTATAACTTATCATACTAGTGGGGGAAGACAGACAATGATCAAAATAAGAAAAACATATAGATTGTTAGATGGAGATGACAACTACAAAGAAAAATAAAACTGGAAAGAGGAGGAGAAAACAATTCTAAATAGAAATTTTCCCTGAGAAGATGACATTCGAGTAAGGACACAGACACGCATGTGCGGGCTCACACACACACACACAATGGAATACTATTCAGCCACAAAAAGATGAAATCCCATCATTTGCAGTAACGTGGTGAAACTGGAGAGCATTATGTTAAGTGAAATAAGCGTGGCACAGACAGACAAATAGCGCATGTTCTCACTCATAAGTGAAAGCTAAAATAGTTGATCTCATGGAGGTAGAGAGTAGAACGGTTATCAGAGACTGAAAATGGTGGGGAGGCAGATGAAGAGACATTGCTTACTGGTAAAAACACAGTTAGATAGATGGAATAAATTCTAGTGTTCAATAGCATAGACTATAATTAGTAATAATTTCTCGTATATTTCAAAATAGTTAGAAGATTTGAAATGTTCCCAACACAAAGAAATGAAAAATGTTTGACATGATGGATATGTTAAAGACTCTGATTTGATAATTAAACATTGTATGTATGTATCAAAATAACACATGGACCCCATAAATATGTACAATTATTATGTATCAATAAAAATTTTTAAAAGGGGGATCTTCATTAAAAGTCAACACCCACCTCTGTGTGTTTGAAATGCCACCTCTGCCAGCATGATTGTGATTTCCATTTGTGTCAATAGCCACTCCTACAAATGTACCTTCTCAGGGGAATCTTCCTTAAACAAATATGCAAATCAGAGCAAGTCATTATAGAAGGCATTCCAGACATTACTCAGCCATTTCACACAACACTATGCCATTCAACCTGTTTAATATCCCTTTGTTTTCTAGCAATAAAGAATAGAACCCTGTAGGTATACTTGAGTAGGACTAGACAACTATTTGAGAGGACACTGACAACCTGACCAATATCCGTATTTATTCCCATTGCTGAAACATGAGTCCTGGATCTATCTGCAAACACCCATGGAGATGCCTCCTCCCCACATTGTATTTGATAAAGTAAGGCAACCTTGCGATGTTAATATATCTGCAGTTCTGGAGTGGGAGTATACCACTATAATCAAAGATGCTTAGGCATGGTTTGGGTTACTAGATGCCACTCATGGTTTATCTTTCCACCCACACTGATTATCTAATGATTAGTGATTCCAAGAAGGACCATGGCACTGCCTTTGAGTAACTGATCACCCTGCTCACATACTCTTCAACCCTAAACAGTCTTTACCCAGGATATCCCTGCACAGTTATTGGGAGAAAATGTTTAAGATATGTGGGGGAATTCTTCACTAAATAGGGATATTGTGCAGGAAATTCAAGAATCAAAGGGTAGGACTAGATAACCTCTAATGTCCCTTCCAACTCTCTGATTATGTGATAAGCTATCTGTCTTGTAAAACAATAAAAAATTTACTCTTGGGCATGGTTGAAAATATATCTACATATATCACTGCCATAATTTTACAGAAAATAGCCACTGCACAAGCTGTGACCAACTCAACATGCCAAGGGATTTAACGTGATATATGACCAGACTCATTGGACTAGACTACTTTATTGCATTCCCCATTTTCAGCAGGCTGGTTGTCAAGAGCTGAGAGTATGTTAAAGCTACTTTAAGCAGAAAGCAGTAGAGAAGCAGAAATATGTGTAAATACCTTTGTTGAAACTCCTTTCTCCCAATTTTCCTCCTATCTGGCCTCTGACATATGCCTGAGTTCCCCAATGTACCCCACTATTGCAAGCCTTTCTTATTTTACCTTAATTTGAATACTTGTTTTTTAACTTTATTGTTGTAAAAATTTCCTCTTCTATGCAAGGATATTCTTTCTCTATTTTAATGCAATTTTTATAGTTATCACTGATACATGGTTTTAAAAAGATCAAATGAAATAAATGTATTTTACAACAAAATGTAGCTGTTCCCCATCTTTCCACCCTTAAGCTGATCTATATTAAAAAAGTAACCACTTTCAGTTCCTTTGACTCTTTCTTCTGGTATCTGCTTTTATGTTTCTACATAACATATTTATTGAGCTTTTTCTAATCTTTTCCATGTTAGCTATTATCTACTACTGACTTCCCACTATGGAAAATTAGGATTTTGCCATCTTTCCTTTCTTCTTCCTCACATACAAATTTCTTATACCTATCCTGCAAATAGTTGTATCTGTGTTTATAATATCAGCATTGTTGTTCACTAAATGCCTTTGTTTTACATTATTTTGCTTGCCTTAGGGGTATTAATTTTCTTGTTATTGGATGTAATTCTTTTCCTAAATTCATCTGCAAACTCTCAAATATAGATATGAATCTTGTCTCAATATATATAAGGTCATTAAATATGAAAAGTTCAATTTCAAAATCGTAGTTTATTGTATCTCAAACAAGAAGCAGTAGCATTAATCAAACTATGCACCTAAACTATCAACACTTAATGGTAACTTCTTTATGCCAGCAGTGAAGAAGCCTGGAGAGTGAGTGGTAATGACATAGCAAAAGGTGTTTTCCACAGGTTGTTGTGAATTGAATATTTTTCCTTTCAAGAAGTGGTATAAAGCCTGAAAGAAGTGGTAGCCGGTTGGTGCAAGGTCTCGTGAATACAGCGGATGGCAGAGTTTCTAAATCCAGCCTATTGTAGATTGAGCAGGGCTGTTTGTGCAACATGTGATCAAGCGTTATCTTGCAAGAGGATTGGCCTGTCTCTATTGACCAATCTTGGCTGTTTAACTGCAAGAATCCTCAGCATTTCATCCAACTGGTTTCAGCAGACATCTGCTGTAATTGACTGACCAGGTTTCATGAAGCTGTAGTGGATAATACCAGTGCTGGACCACCAAACAGACACCGTTAGGTTTTTTGATGAATATTCAGTTTTGGACTATGTTTTGGCATTTCATGTTTGCCCAACCATTGTGACGACCACGTGTGATTGTCAATAAGAATATATTTTTCATCACACATAAGAATACAGTGTAGAAATGGTTCACCTTTGTGTCATAACAGCAAAGAAAGGCAAGCTTTGAGGCGATTTCTCTTCTGATGATTGTTTAATTCATACAGTACCCATCTATCCAAATTCTTTTTTTTTTTTAAGAATATTGCAGGGGTTCAAACATTTTGGTTACATGAATTGCTTTTGTACTGTTTGAGTCAAAGTTATAAGTGTGCCCATCACCCAGACAGTGTGCATTGTACCCATTAGGTGTGAACTTACTCATCCCCTCCTCGCCTCTCCCACCTGCTTTATTCCTCTTGAATTTTACTACCATGTATGCACATGAGTGTTAATCTATAAGTTTAAATTTAGTAGTGAGTACAAACGGTACTTGTTCTTCCATTCTTGTAATATTTCAATTAAAAGGATGGTCTCCAGTTCCACCCAGCTTGTTACAAATGGTATTAGTTCACCATATTTTATGGCTGAGTAGTACTCCATGGTATACACATACCACATGTCATTGATCCACTCATGTACTGATGGGCACTTGGGTTGTTTCCACATCTTTGCAATTGTGAATTGTGCTGCTATAAACATTTGAGTTCAAGTGTCTTTTTTATAGAATTTCTTTTTTCCTTTGGGTAGTGGGATTGCTGGATCAAATGGTAGTTCTACTTTTAGTTCTTTGAGGACTACTTTCCATTCTACTTTCCACAGAGGTTGTACTAGTCTGCAACAACAATGTTTAAGTGTTCCTTTCTCATTGCATCTACCACCATCTGTTGTTTTGTGACTTTTTGATAAAAGCCATTCTCACTGGAAGAAGGTGATATTTCATTGTGGTTTTGATTTGCATGCATTTCCCCGATGATTAGAGAGGTTGAGCATTTTTTCATATGCTTACCAGCCATTAGTCTATCTTCTTTTAAAAAGCTTCTGTTCATCTCTTTTTCCCACATTTTAATGGTGTTGTTTGATGTTTTCTTGCTGATAGGCTTGAGTTTTTTGTAGATTCTGGTTATAAGCCCGTTATCGGATACATAGCATGCAAATATTTTCTCCCATTCTGTGGGTTGTCTATTTGCTCTATTGATTGTTTCCTTGACTGTGCATAAGCTTTATGATTTAATCAGGTTCTCTTTATTTTTGGTGTTGCTGTGATTGCCTTTGGGGTCTTCCTCATAAATACTTTGCCTAGGCCCGTATCTAGAAAAGAAATTCCAACCTCTTCTTCTAGAATTCATATAGTTTCATGCCTTAGGTTTAAGTCTGTTATCCATTATGAATTATTTTTTGTGAATGGTGAGAAGTGTAAATCCTTTTTCAGTCTTCTACATGTAGCTATCCAAGTTTCCCAGCATCATATATTAAATATAGATCTTTCCCTCAGTGTATGTTTTTGTCTGCTTAGTCAAAGATTAGATGGCAATATGATGATGGTTTTATATCTGGGTTCTCTGTTCTTATACTTTGGTCTAGATCTCTATGCTTATGCCTGTAAAATGCTGTTTGGGTTACTATAGCCTTGTAGTGTAGCTTGAAGTCTGGTAAAGTGATGCCTACTCATTGGCTCTTATTGCTTAAGTTTGCTTTGGCTATTCAGGATCTTTTCTGGTTCCACACAAAGCATAGAATTATTTTTTCTAGATCTGCAAAAACTGACATTTGTACTTTAATAGGGATTGAATTGAACCTGTAAAAAACTTTGGATAGTATGGACATTTTAACAATGCTGATTCTGCTGATCCATGAGCAAGATATGTCTTTCCATATGTGTACATTCTCTGCAATTTACTTCCTCAGTGTTTTGCAGTTCTCCCTGTAGAGGTCTTTCACTTACTTCATTAAATATAGTCCTAGGTATTTTATTTTCTTTGTTGTTATTGTGAAAAGTATTGAGTCTTTAATTTGACTCTCAGCTTGACTGTTGTTGGTGTACAGGAATGCTACTGACTGTACCCATTGATTTCATAGCCTGAGACTTTGCTGAATTTATTTATCAATTCTAAAAGTCTCTCGATGGAATCTTTGGGTTATCTAGATATAAGATCCTATCGTCAGCAAAGAACAATAGTTAGCCCTCTTCTTTCCCCATTTGGATACCCTTTATTTCTTTCTCTTGCCTGATTGCTCTGGCTAGGACTTACAGCACTTTGTTGAGCAGAAGTGGTGATATTGGTCTACCTTGTCTGTTTCCAGTTCTAAGTGGGGATCATTCCAGTTTTTCAGTATTCAGCATGATGTTGGCTATGGGTTTGTCATATATGGCTTTTATAATATTGAGGTGTGTTCCATCTATGCCTATTTTCTTAAGAGTTCTGATCATAAAAGGGTGCTGAATTTTGTCAAATCTTTTTCTACATATATTGAGAGGATCATATGGTGTTTGTTTTTACTTCTATCTATGTGGTGAATCACATTTATAGGTTTGTATATGTGAACCATCCTTGCATCACTGAAATGAAGCCAACTTGATCATGGTGGATTAATTTTTTGATATGCAACTGAATTTGCTAGGATTTTGTTGAGAATTTTTGCATACATATTCATAAGAGATGTTGGTGTGTAAATTTCTTTTTTTCTTTCTTTTTTTTTTTTTGCTGTGTCCTTCCCTGGCCTTTGTATCAGGATGATATTGGCTTGGTAGAACAAGTTGGGGAGGATTCCTTCCTTCTCTATGTTTTGAAATAATTTCTGCAGGTACAAGTTCTTCTTTGTAGGTCTGATAAAATTGGCTACGGAATCATCTGATCCAGGACTTTTTTATTGCTGCTTCAATTTTGTTACCTGATATTGGTCTGTTCAGGAGTTCTATGTCTTCCTGATTGAGCCTAGGGATGTTGTGTATTTCCAAGAATTTATCTGTTTCCTCAATATTTCCAAGTTCATGTGCATAGAGATTTTTATAGTATTCAGAGATGTAATGTTGTTTTGGGGTACTGTGACTGGCTTTTGTCCCTCAGGGAGGTGCTGGAATGCCCCAGGTGGTGGGTGGGTCCCTGGAATTTCAAGGTGAGTCCTTAATCTCTGTAGCAGCAGAGGCAGGTTAGGGAGTTGGCTGGGCGGGGCTCAGTTGGGTGAGCTTGTTTTCAGGCTCACAAAAGCTGGCAAGATAGTTCTTTTGGAAATGGTCAAAGGTCTGCTCTCAGCTTCTGGACAAAGCTATCAGGGAGAGGCTGTAGTGGCCCCACCCACCCAGAAAGTCTGCTTATGGAGGCAGGTCCATCTGAGTTTCACAGACTGGTAGCCTGTGGTGGGCCTGGTTCCTCTCCATGCCCCTCTGCTTTACAGTCTCTCCCTGGCATCTGCCAGCAGATTGGAGCCCAAGCCAGCCGAACTCCCCCATGATTGTGCTGTGGGCTAGGGGATTCCCTGCCCAGGATCCCGTCCTGAGCTGAAAATGCAGCCCTCTCATGGGAAAAGGGGTGCCCCATGAACACATTACAACCAGGACCCACACTGAACTCTCCCTCCTCAAATCAGCTCATGTGAGCTCTCTTGCCTCCCTGGACCAGCAAGGTCAATTCCTGACTATGCCAGGGAGAAGCATACTTGTCCCAAGTCACCCACAGGGTGCCTGAGAAGGATCAACTTTCCTCTGCCTGGGGGCGTGACCTTCTCTGATGGAGCTGCCAGGAAAACGGGGAGGGCTGGTGAGCAGGGAGCTCACAGTCTGAGCACACCCCATTCTGCTGCAGGACCCCAAGAGGAAAGGCCTGAGTCCCACACTTTGTGGAAGCTTCAGTGTGTTGGCTCAATTTTTCTCTCTTGGCAGCTGCAGCTTGGGGAGGATAAAGCAGGAAAAGAGCCTGTGGGGAGGAATGCTAGCACCCTGGTTGTCTCCAACCCTCTCTCTGGGAGGCTGTCTGCCCAGGATGTTCAGGCTCTGGAGTCACAGAGATCACTTGGGACCCACTGGACTCCTGTGACTCCTGCAGTCTGAGCTGGAGTTGGGAAATGTCTGTGTGGGAATGAGTAGGACCAAACCTGAGGAGTTGAAGCCCCTTGGGGTTGGACAAAGGCATACAGTGGGTAGAGAAGTAATTTGGCTCCTGCCATCCCAGATTGGATCTGGGGGATGGGGAAGTGCCCCAGGGGTACTGGGAGCCTTGTGCCCTATCCACAAGCAGTTCTCAGCTCACTCGTGGCAGCACCCTCTAGGCTTGTGTAGGCAGAAAGTCTCTCTAGCAACTTGGGATTCCACCAACTATCAGAGATGCAGGGGAGGGAGCAGCAAACCACTCTGCCTACCCTTCTAGCCAGAGTCCAAGCCTCTTAGGAGTTGATTTTCCCTAATACCTTGCTTCTTCTTGTTCTGCACCTCAACTTTTTCCCCTGGAGTCTCCTGAAGGCTCTGGCACCTTTCCTTCAGACGCACATCTGATCTATGTCTGTCTGTTAATTTTTTTTTTCTTTCATCTTAGACTTCTCCTTCTTACTGAGATGTTCTGTGAGCTGATGTCACAGAACCATTCAGCCATTTTCATCTCTGGCTCTATCCAGCCTCTTTATGTAGCTGATTTGTTTCAAACGGTCCAATACTGTTGGAATAGTAATGGTCAAACCTTGCTGCTAATACATGCACAGGTTGAGACAGAGTTACTTTCACTACCGTTTTCAGCTCATCATTATCCACCTTGGTCTGGGGTCGCCCATGTGGCTCATTTTCCAGATTCAAATCATCAGAAAACAGAACTTCTCAAATCATCGACATACTGTGCATTCATTAGCCACATCCTTCCCAAACACTTCATTGATATTTCAAGCTGTCTGAGCTACATTGTTTCCACAACGGAACTTATGTTCAAAGATAACACGAATTTTTTACTTATCCGTGGTTTCAAAAAAATTGCCCTAAAAAAATTTGAAAGAAAATCACAAGCCAAAATGTGTTTATGCAAGACTGAGGATGTACCTTCACAATAAAAATAAGACAAGAAGTGTCAAAGTGAAATGTTAGATATATTAACTTGCTACTTAAGGAAATTGGACATTTCATACTTAATATTAAAATACATCAAGTGCCTCTGAGGTCAACATTCAAATAATTCTGTTTTCTACTGTCTGCACCCTCACTTTAAACATCATTGGTGCTTCTTATTCTTGTGCTTTCTGGTATTCTGTGGAGCAAATCAGTTTGCTTCTGAATCTCCTGTACTTCCTGTCCCACCTCTCACTTATTCACATCAACTGGCTTTGTTTCTAGCTTCTGAAATTTTGTCATTTCTTCTTTCTTTTTTCCTTTTCCTTCTTGAATTAAGACTTTTTAAAATCCCATTTAAGTAAAAATGTCAAGATTTATTCCTTATGTTTTTTTTTTTTTAATTGCAGATCTTCTAGCCAGTATAGGGTATGCCTCTGTCATACAATAATTACCCATTTTCTGTGGCAAGACTGATTTGGCATCTTTCAATGACTGCCATTTTCTTACAGCAATATTTTGTTTATTATTTCTTGATTTTTCATGAGCATAGGCTATTAGGGTAAACAAAAGAAAATAATTTGATCTAGTGCCCATAATAATTAAAGGTCGTATTTATTTAAAAAGAGGAATGAAATTCATTGTCAGAAAAATATGATAATAGTAGGTAATATTATTGAGCACTCACTCTATTCCAGGTATTGTTCTAAGTACTTTACCAGTATTAATTAATTAATTAATTAATTCACTTGATCTTCATATCAACATTAAGACCTCAGTGTTTTCACACATTTGATTTTTACTGTTTAATTAAAATGAGTATTTACTGCCATTCATAATAGAACTCTGAGATATTATTCACATTTTTATGTCTGACTTTCAACAGTCACAATTTTCCTTCCTCTGAGACATATTGAGACCTGATTATTCCACATTTTTGCCAACTGTGTCTCCTACCCTGATCCATTAAATATAGCACTTAACACTCTAAACTCATCCAATCATTCAAGGATTCAGTAGTTAATTTTGTTTGCTAACTTGTCTCAAGATATGAATGACATGTTAAATGTCTTATCAGCCAATAAATATATGGTTTATTTAAAATATACTAACATTAAGAAAAAATTCACAAATTAAGTTTATAGGTACTCAGTATCTAAGATGAGAAATAGTACATTATCTATGTCATGTTAATTGTTATTATTTTACTACATGCCAGAGGCAATAGGGTGAGGTAGTTCAAGTCCTAGCACTATGATTTATTAGCTATGTAATCCAGAACAATTTATATAGGCTCTCTGTTTCAGATTATTCATCTTTAATATGGTGTTAATAACTCCTATGTCACACTACTGTAGTTGGGGAACAAGAAGTTAATGTTACATGAATAGCATGTAGAATAGTATTTTCCATAGATATAGAAAGCATTAGTCATTACCCAAACTATTGACAAATCTCATAGTAACTCTGAAAAGAAGGTATTATTTTGCACTTCCTACAAATAAGAAAACTTAGCCCCGAGGAGAGTGCACACGATCCCCTAAATCCATTGTTTCTAGAGTAATGATCTTTGGAGTGCTCCAAAAGTTTCAGATGAATTGAATAAGATGTCATTTGCAAGAGAAAATTGTTTCCTCATAATATTCCAAGTGAAGGAAGACATATGGAAATAACAGGCTTTAAGGTTTAGCAGACCCCCAGGCTTTCTGTTTTCAGCAGATATTCTGAAATATATATAACTATAGAGACTAAGAACAATTGATATAGAAATTTTATTATTCAAAAATTATTTTGCAGCACTATTCACAATAGCCAAGATGTAGAAACAATCTAAAGATCTATCAACAGATGAATGGATAAAACAAATGTGGTACAATGAAATATTATTCAGCCTTAGCAAAGAAATAAATCCTACCATGTGGTACAACATGGATGAACTTCGAGGACATTATGCTAAATGAAATAAGCCTGTCACAGAAAGATAAGTACTGCATACTCTCAGTTAAATAAGGTATGTAAAATAGCCAAATTCATAAAGTCAAAGAATGGAATGGTGATTGCCAGAGGCTGGAGGAAGTGGTAGTTACTAATCAAAAGGCATGGAGTTTCAGTTAAGAAAGATGACTACCTCTAGAGAGCTACTGTGCAACAGTGTATCTATAGTCAACAATACTGTATTGTACCCTTAAAATATTTTTAAGACGGTAGATCTCATATTAAATGCTCTTACCAAAATAAAATAAAATAATATTTCTAATATGAATGCTTAAGGGTATTTTATGAAATTGAAATACTATTTTTCAGTCATACCAACACATGCTTAAATATACATTATGTCACTAAAAAGTCATGTGTGATCTAGCTTCTTGGGTATCTCTTAGACTCACATTTTGCTAGTCATTCTTGCAACAAATATTCCACCCACCCAGGGCTCCATATGTTATTCTAGCTTCCACAGAGCTTTAACACAAACTGTTCCCTCATGCTGGAACATCACCCCTCATATTCGTTACCTAGCAAATATCTAAAGATATTATAGCTCCTTCAGGTCTGAAATTTCACCCCTGTTATTTAAAATTGTGCCTTTCCCTTAAGTACATCCTAATAAATGTTTGTGGACTAATGGCCAATGATTCTGTAAAACTAACCACTTCCAGTGCTTAGCCATTTTCCAAAGAGATAGATCAGTTTATTAAGAAAATAGGCATGGTGAAATGAGAACAATTCAGTAAAATTCTCTCCCCCTCCACCCTTCAATATATTATCATACTGTCGTATAGAAAATTTGCTTGTTATAAATCTAGGTTTATGTTTTTCTTTCCATTACTCTCTTGCTTAAGCAAGAGAAAAAGAAATCTTATTAAGGAAGTCAAAATGTTCTTCTCTCTGAAATTATTTTGATTCGTTCTCTTAGATTCTTGAAGTAAAGGAAGAGTAAGGAAGAAAAAAAGTCATTTTTACAGAAATATGATTGAGAAGAGCTTTGTACCCCATGAAAGTTCTTCAAAGTCCCAAGTAGCTCTTTCATAACAAAAACCCAACAGGAAAATGACCCCTTTTGCTATGTGCCTATCTGACTACATAAGAACATATTTTTTTACTTACTAATGCTTAAGGGAAAAAGTCATCTTCGCTCAGCTTTCATCATTAACCAATTGTCACTGTTCTGCAGTCTTGTAAACAAGCAGATGAGACAACTGGGATTCATATTAGAGATCATTAGAAAAGAGCTGAGATGGACTTAGTGAAATTTTAAAAGTCAATACTTAATCAAGAGAACACATGCCAAAAGAGAAACCAGTATTTTCGTCTGACAAACAAAATATATCAGTTCCAGGACTATTATCGTAAAACGGCGTTGATTCTATAACTCCCAGCACACTCAGACAAAAATTTACCGCTCAAGTCTAATTTGATTTCCTTATCAGGCAATTAGCATATTATTAAAAATGCACGGCAGGGTCAATCTCCTGTTGATTTGCATAATTAAGTTACCTTCTTTCAGTAAAATGAAGGGAGTTTTGTATTCATTTCTAGGGCAGACATTTTTAGGATGGGTAAGATTTTTTTTCACACCATAAACCAAAGTACCCATGTCTATATCTTTTTTTGCTTTTAATCTTTCATAAAGTTCAAGCTGTCAGATTCTGGCAAGAGACGCCCAATTCTTTCTACTCCCTTTTCTGCTCCCTCACTCTCCTGTGCTCTCTCAGAGATATCTGTAAATAAATAGTTATTTCTTAATACATGCTGAAAGCATACTTAGTGCTTCCTGAGGAGGTACTTGGCTGCCTGTCACCAAGGGAAAAGAATAAACATTAGTGAAAACCAAATCTCATAAGATTCCTAAGGTTGGTTCGGATAAGGAGGCAAAAAGTGTTTTCAAGCTTGTATTTAAATCTCTTGAGTCCACAAAGTTTGGACAAAGCCTTCCTCTTTCAGTTTTTTGAACACTTTTGCAAGTAAAGAACAGTTTCTTGTGAGAATCTGGCACTCCTGATTTGGATCTTAGCCAAACATTGATAATTCAAAAGTATAAATCATTTTTTAGAAGATTAAATGTAGTGATTATAGAATAGTTTGTTTCAGTTTGTTCTTGCTTATTATCCAGTATCTACTGATAGCCAAGCAATATAAAACATAACAAGGCTGACAAGTTGACTGCCTAGTGGGTGAACTAAATGAAAAAGATTATATATTTAATAGAGTACCTGGGAGCCCAGATGTGCACCTCTTGTGGACAATAAGATGAGATGACCCATTTGCAGAGAATGACTGTTAGTTCTGATCCTAGGTAGACCATTTTCCTTTTACGTCAATTGTCCAAACCACCTTCAATTCACCCCCAGGAAAGAAAAAAAAACAAAAACAAGAAAGGCTATTAACAATGTTCGGCATTGTTAAAAACTGTTAAAAATCTACATCTCTGCCAAGATGTAAGGGAAGAAGCCACGCATTTCTAGCACCGAGCACATAGTAGGCTTTCAATTAGTTTTTGTGGTAGGAGAGAAAGAAGGAATGGAGGGAGGCTATATGTTCTTGATATTAAAATTAGTTACTTTATTTTAAGACTCACAAAGTTCTCATATAAATCATTTGTAGTTATTTGAAATGAAAAATGTTCAATGTTAGTCATTTAGTGGAAAAAAGAGTAGCACTATATTTATTATTTGTTCTGTTTTTTAATTTCATATACTTCCTTTTTAGGTAATCATTTGGTTCAACTCCAGAAATATTGTTCTAAACATAACACCTACTTTGCCAAAGTCCATATTTTTACTCAGACTCCAATAGCCATCCCTAACATGTCTTGTAACATTGACTATAAATGATTATGGCTATTGATTTTCTAGTTTGTTTCAGAATCCTAGTGAACCAAATATGATTTTTTAGGGTTGCTAAGAAGACACACTTACAACTTTGGCTTATTTCATTTATTTCTGTGCTTCCATTTTTAACTTCCAAGGCAAAAGTCGCTCATTTTGATATAGGCTCTCAATGTAAAAAGTAGTAACAGACCAAAAATATTAAGACCAAGATAAAAAATTATCCAAAATTTGTAGAATATTTAGAAAGATGCACACGTGGGAGGAGACCGTAGGGAAAAAAGGAGATGACAATCAACCACGATCAGAATAAATAACAAAGAATACTGAATATTGTTATACATGCTTTATTATTACTCAAAATTGGTCATTTTTGTCCTTTAACATTTCCATTACAGGGGACATTTCCTGCAAGATAAAATAAGGAGAGAAAGAATTTTTGATGAAAAGTCAAGGCACACACACCTTAAAGGTGCTCTTGGAAGAATGCTCATTTGAACAGGCAGAGAGTAAATGATTGACACTCTGAATAAGGGCTTTGAAAGTCAAGGCTTTGACGTGTCATTTGTTAGAAACCCTATTATAATAACTGACAGGCATACCCAGCAGATGCACCATAGAGATGTTGTGCCAATTTCTTTCCTAAAGAACATTAAATATTGTGAATTTTAATATGAAATATTCTGCAGCAGAAACCAGTACTGCTGCTTCTTGTTGACAAGGTAAGGACTAAGCATCATGCACAAAATTCTAAAAGGTATAAAGGTTACAAGTGCTGAAAATCATATCAAAGAGTTACAAGAGCTGCACAAAGCCAGATGATATGAAAAGTGGACAGAATGAAAGATTTAAAAGCACAGGGACTCCTTTTATGTATAAGAACTTCTTTTTGAGGGACAAACCTTGAAATCAGCATTTAAAATTTACATAAGACTGCTAACTAATGCAAAACATTCTTTGACACAAGATCAGGGATGGCTAAAGAATGGACACATATTAAATATTTCCAACTCACTGCTTAAAATCAGGGATATGCTTATTATTCAAACTTAAGAAGGTAGCAGCTGAGAAAAAGTATTTAATCTCTCCCTTACTTGGTGAGGTAAGAAAAAGGACCCACGGAGAAGAGATGAAACTAGACTGAATTTCTGGAGAGGAGAATTGAGCAGCCACATTGATCACTCTTTGTCATCCCTCCTATTTCTAAAACTCACACTCTATACTTACATAATTTGCATACCTTTGAAAGGGAAGGTTTCAGAAAACAGTATGTAAGTGATGCTGAGCACTAATCTTTCCAGGGAAGGGAGAAGTGTGGGCACAGGAACATGGGCAGAAGATGATGAGTCAGATGAGGGCTGTGATTTCCCTGCATGTCCTGGGCACAGCTGTAATGTTAACCCTGTTAGAAAACACACCTGTTATCCTCTTTCTTGCTCTATCTGCTCTAGCTAGGGTACCTCAAACAGCATTTGGCACCCTATAGGTGCTCAAAAATTATTTGTCAAATGAATAAATGAATGTCGTTTCTGTTCGGAAATGGTACCTACAGCCCTTTACTGCATAATTCAGTGATACCTCTGCTTTATCAATTTTGAAACTGAGCCAGGGTGTGCTTGGGTGGGTGCTGGAACACATCAGGATAACGTACCCTGCAGGACCGTGCCATCTGCTATCTCTGTTCCTCTGTCTGAAAGGCTTTCCAATCCCACCCTTTGGGAACCCAAGGGAACATAAACGTTGGGTTTAATATTATTTTCCATTTGCTAATATCAACACATATAAGTAGTATTTGTTAGATCAGCCCATTTTTATTTCATAAGATCATAGAAATGTCAAAAGGTAGAAATAATTCTTGCACATCTGAAAGCAGCAATTTAAATTGATCCCAGGGATGCTGGGAGGAGGGAGTTTTCTAAGGATGACAGCTAGCCTCTGATCTAATCGCAAAGCCTTTTTAAATGTCTCATTGTGGTTTTCACCTAATGGCTTATTGAAACCATTATGCTCAGCATAAGAATTCTTAGACATTGGCACCTGGAATGGAAGCCTAGAAGGCATGTCTCCTATTGATTAACAAATGAAGTAATTAATTCAAAGAGCCTGTGTTCTTTACCAAAGATGTATGTGTCTCAGGCTAAAGGGTAGAGTGAGGGAATAGACTATGAATGTCTAAAAGCATAAGATTGGTAATAAAATTCAACAATTTTTTTCCCTGCAAAACCTAACCTATAAAGACAAGAACATAACCTCTTTGCTTCCAGAAATGTTAGAGGTGATTTTGAGAACTTTATTAGTAGTCCTTGCTTTCCTCCCATCTGCATGTAACTTCCCCATTAGGGAATTACCTTACGATACCCCTAATTAATGCTAATTTATGCCCATTTAGTGACCATAAAAATGTGTCACCAAATTTTAATTGCATGGGGAGGGTAGATAGATGAAAGTACTAAAGAATTAGTGTGTCATTTACTAAAGAGACCTTTAGGAACAATAAAGACCATCTGCCCTGTCAATCTTCATACTCTAGAGACAACACTACACCTTAAAATCCAATGATAAATAAAATTTTCCACCACAGCAATGAGGGTAAATGTTGCCCTTCTTCATTATTTGTGTCAAACCAGGATAGGTGGAACTTTTAGAGAGACAGCTTGTTGTAAATGCTGACTGTTCATTTTAAAATTAAGTTTTACTGGTAGCAAAGCATTTTTATAGAACAAAGGTGACATCTATTATCCACTTAGGTCTCAAGAGTATATTTTTCATAGGTTGTTAATTAAATAGTTCAGAAGGCAGTTTTTGAAATGTATCAGGTGAATTCTTTATTTATGTATGCCCCAGATTCCCAATATTCATGTACTTAAATGAGAATTTTATGTCAGTAGGATTTTGCAGACTGCAGCAATGCTATTTCTAGATATAACCTAAACTTTCCTTCATATTTAACACTCTTGCCTTCACAAGCAACTGACTTCAATATATAACAAAGCACACCTGCTGTGCCAAGCTTTAAAGAAATTCAGCAGACAACAAAATGCATCTTTGGTTCCTTAGAGCCTAGTAGAGAGCTAGGCACATGGTGTGGGTTCAATAATTATTTGCTGAATGAGTGAATGAATGAATCAGTTTAATCATTTGCCAACGTGGTCTATATTCTTCTTACTAGCTCCTGACAATGTGACTTTTTTTTCCTCCCAGGTTCTACTAAATGGAGGAAGAAAAATCAATAAATGTAATGGAAAAAATGATAACCACACCCAAGACTCTGACACACACTCCCATTAGGTTACATCAGGTTGATAATATAATAGCTAAAATCTTTGATACTCCCATCCTCAAACCTTTCCTTTTGGAAGGATTCCAGGTGAATCAGAAGCTCTTCTGGCAATAGTTGTACAGAGGAAAACAGTAAGGTCTCCACCTATGGCCTGTAGCCTACTTTCCCCAGGTAGTATTCTTCCTAAGACACACTTTCCTGTGCCTCTCAGACCACAACCCCTAGCTGCAGAGACTGGACTCACAATCCTAGGATAGGACAATGAACCTTTCCCACATAGTTATCAAACATCTCTTTCCCCATCCTGGATGACCACTATTGATAAATCTTTGAGATCCTGGAGTCTCTAGACCTTAGGATCTAATCTTGAGAGGAATCTAACTCTGAAAGGCAGAACTGTCCTTTTGATGAGCAAGAAAGTATAATTTTGAGGAAGTGCTTATTTGTATTGAGGTCTGCTTGTGGTCTCACAGCAGCTGATCAGGGAAGAGACTTTCATAGATGGTCAACTAGGCATGAATTCCCAGAGAAAGAGAACAGTGGCCAGGTGAGCAAGAGCAAGGGCACTAAATTTTTCTGATGAGGCAATCTGCAAAGAGTAATGCAAACTGATGTAACATAAAAAAAAATTAAAAGAATATGCATAATATCAGCACCATTTTGTTGAAAATCATATATGGATTTATATGTATATATTTCCTATCTAAATTCTCTTTCTCTTTATGTATATATAACATAAATTATGTAAATGAATATAAATATATATAAACTTATACACAAAGTATATAAATAATGACAAATATATAAATCTTTGTCATAGTGGTAGATAAGGAAAAGATAGCCTTAATTTTCAGAAAATACAAATAGTTGAAATGATACAACTAGAGAAAAAGATGCATTTCACTACATAGTTGTTTTGTATCATTCCCTTTAAATACACCAAAACTTTATCAAATTCATCATCTGTGTGCATTTACATTCCTATGATTTCTTAAACTCTGCTCTAGTTTGGAAAATTTTCTTTAAAACCTTCAAGCAGTGCCTGTATTAACCTATGACTTGGAATGCCATTTTCACCAATAACACCACTAAAACAGGTAATGCTTGTTGTAAAAGACTAAGAGTAACTTCTGCTATTTTCCCAAGTCTCCAAAAGCCAATGTCTTTTTCTTGAGCTCTTTGACATCTGGGAATTTATAAAATGTGCTCTCTTTTTCAGCCATTACATTCTTCAGACTGGCACCAGAAAGTCAGTACAGGAAAGAGATTAGAGCTATTTTCTCCTTAATTTATGAAAAGGCTTTTTTTTTTTTTCCTGGAAAGTTGAAGGTGTAAAATGGCACAATTTACCATTAAGATTTTTAAGGCCATTTAGTCCATTGTAGTGACTCCCATGTGGTTCCAGGGCTGTAACAAAGATGTGACAGAGGCAGAAAATGAAAAGGCCAAAACAAAACGTAACCAAGGTAATCTCAAAAATAGAAAAGGGAAAGAAAACAAAAGAAAGATTTTCTTCCCCTTTTAACCAAATTCCCTTGAGTAGAGTCTTTAATGCTTTGGAAGGTCTTAGGAAGGAAGAAAGGTTATCTCACTGGCATCAGGAATGCTATCCTGGGGATTTTATTACAGGGAGAATGAAAAGGAAGCCCTCACTCTCAATATCCAGGGTCACCTCTGTCTGTGATGTTCCTGATGACCGGGCTGAAAGACAAATGTATAGCACCCCAAACTATTTTTATTAGTCAAGGACACAAATATAACCTGGGACTTTAAACAATAAACTTTGTTCCTAATTGAATAAAGGAATATTTAGAGGACATTTCACTGACTGGTTTTTATTTCCCCTGAAAAATATCTTCTTTTTGTCCATAAAGAAGTGTTTATTTGTATTCCATATGCTTACTTTCATTCTTTTCCAGCACAAGGTCAGACAACATATTGTTTCTCATGAAAATGAAATGGTCCTTCTTCATACATGCAGGGTATAATTAAAATATATCAAGATACATGGCAGCAAACTTTGAGACACTCAAACACTTACTGCCAAGTAACAGCTCTAATCAACCTGTGAAGAGACTGACAACTAGAATCTCACGGTTGCTGACATACAGAGACTGTGCCAAGATACATGTGTGAATGTATGCAATAAAGGAGTGATAGGGAATCTGAGCTGTGGGGCTGAAATATCAAGCTCACTTTCAGTTACTGGGCAAGAACATTCACTCAAATTTTGTATGGCTCTTAAAGCACTATTTAGGCACTTGATAATCTAATGATAACACTGGTTATCACATAGAGTCATTAAGAATATATTGATAAAATAAATCACAAAATGACCTTATAAGCACTAGAGATATTTTACTTATAGTCATAAATACTCTGAAATTTACTTTTTTGCCTTTGTTGGGATTAAAGGAAACACCACTACATGCGTGATGCTGGGGAAATTCTACCTGAGATAAAGAAATGTAAGAAAAGGAAAATAATAGGACCCATTCAAATGTGAGACATAAAATAAGGGTATACATACATAAACATAGTCTTTCACTTTGTCCTGTATTTCATTCTTTATGGAGCAAAGATGGATGAAGGAAAATCAGGAGTCAATTCAATAGAAAACTTTAATTGATTAGAATGCCAACAGCGGAAAGAGACGACTAGAAGAATCAGTTAAAGATTAGAGATATGCTATTGCAAGCAAAACAATCTTAAATGATGCAGCACAGGCAGATATTAGAAAATAAAATGGGAAGAGCAGAGAGGCTATTTTTAAGGGAAGTTTATATGGCAAGCTATTCTGTACTTTCTGATAGATTTGTTTACTGACAAAGTGGTTCCAATTTACCTACCAAATTATGATACTAGAGCTCTCTCTCAATCTCTCTCTCTCTCTCTCCCGTGCTCTCTCACACAAACACACACACACAAACAAACACGTAAGTCAGAATTAATTACCATCTTGTCCTTCAAGCTATTGGGGAGTGGGGAATGCTAACTGTAGCAAATAAAAGTGAAGATAAAGAGAAAGGTTATAAAAAATGTATTAACGCCCCTTTCATAGATCCTTCTCTAAATAAAACTTTTGAAAAGGTTAGAAAGTTCATTTTGAATTACCATAATAATTTCCATTCTTGATCATGCACATGGTGGAAATATGAAATCATCCAAAAGGTTAATTTTAATTCTTCCATTAGATTTTAGCATGTACTTTGTGTTTATGTATGTTCAGAAGATTAAAAAGAAACTTCAATAACATGAAACACTAGACTTAGAAGGAACATGAAAAGTTTTTACTTGTCAAATTTTTCAGCAGTTTAATGTATATAAGAAAACAAAATATCACCTCATAATACTGTCAAACATCAGCCTAAGAAGACTGTTTTTCTTGTTCTATTTTTCTAACTTTTCCTGGGAAATGCATTAATATGTCTACATTTGCAAGAATTTTTTCTGCTAGGAGTTAAGCAAGTAAGAGTGAAACAGAAAGGTAGAAGAAGCAAATGGTGATTTAGGCAGAATAAACAATATTACTGTGAGTCAAAACATTATTTTTTTTATGCCTACTAAGTACCAGCAGTAGAAGAGATACAATAATAAAAACACTGTCTAGATTCTCAAAAGCCTAAAATCTTAGTTAAAGGACAAAAGAAGTATGTAAATGAGTATATGGTAATGAAAGTAAAATAAGTTACAAATATGTTTAGATTATAGATCCAAGATGTGTCTTGAACGATAAAATTGATTTTGTTAGGTAGAGATTTAAAGAAGAGAATTATGAGCACAAGGAAAATATAGGTTGTAAAAAGCATGAAAAATTATTAGGGAAGTTTTGGAAATCCGATTGATTAAAATATGGCAATATATAGGAAAAGAGGAAAAAGAAGATAGAAAAATAGGTTGGAAATTCTTACAGACGATTGGATCATACTGACGACTCTCAAAGTGAAAATAATTTTTGCTTTTCTCATACTCCTCTGACTGACTCTTTTCAATTTCCTTACTGGGTTGTAGTTTTTCTGATATTGCCCAGAGTTATTTCCTTGATCCAACATTTAAGACATTTTCTATGGCAATGTATACTAACATATGTGTACTTATGTGTAATGCCAACCATTACCAATGTCCTGATAATTCTCAAATGTGTTTGAATTTCTGAACCCCTCTTCTAAGCTCCACATCCATATTTCCAAACATGTGATTCATTGCACATATCCCCCAAACCCTCCCCAAACAATGTGATGCCAGTTGGTCATTCAGTAAGTGACATCACCACTTTCCTATTATGAAAGTGGGTACCTTATTAAACATACACTTTGTACAATGGATGAAATTGGTCTGCCAAAGGATTGATTAAGGAAATTCATTAAGCATAGGAGACCATCTTCTGTGTTTTGCAGCCCCCTTCTCCTCTCACAGGGGGTGAAAAGAGTGGCCACCTGACCCAAGGGCAGCTGGCCTAAATGCTAGGCAGTGGTCTATGAGGAAGGCTGGTGCAAAGCACTGAGCAAGGAGGGACAATATTGACTAGGGCAGCTAGATTATCTCTCAGGAACTTACAATGTGAGAGGAGTATTGAGCAAATGACAATGTAAGCAGAAGTACAAAAAGACAGGGTGGCTGGGTCACATTAATAGTGGTGCACTGGGGTTCAGACAAAGCAGTTGCTATGTCTCACCATATGTCTCTAAGCCTGGCATAGCACCAGGCATTCAGTCCATACTCTACAGATATGTGTGGACTTTTTCATTTAGGAAGAGATTATATGGCCACTAGAACTTTCTAACTTCATGGGCATATGACTCTGAGAAAAAAAGAACGCCTATGAGGAATGAATACTAAAATGACATGAGAAGTAATTAAGGTCTAAATTAAGGTGAAAAACAAACGGTAAAATAAATATGAGAGAAAATTTTGGAGGTAGATCTCCAATACTTACATGATATAAATAAAGGAAACATAAAAGTTGACTCCAAGTGGTTGAGCTTGAATATCCCGAGAGAATGCTAAATCTTCAATAACACTACGGAAGTTGAGAGGAGAAGCTGGTATGGAGATGATGTGGATGAGTTTGGTTTTAGAAGTTGAAGGTATAAATGAAATAGAGCATATTTCTTGTGAAGGAGAGAAGTATTAGTTGAATATAGTACCCTTCATGATATCTGGTATTAAATACAGGGTATGCTAATGAATACTATTAATAAGAAAAATATAGTTTTTATTTAAGGATGTGTGTGTGTATATATATATATATTGCTTTTCAGATCATTTTTGTATGTTCTCAAGCAGAAAACCTAGCATTATTTTTTGTGGCATAAATCGAAATATTGCTATAAATTCCATCCAATGGTTTTATTTTCTCTGATAAATTTTACAATTTCCTAACTGACCCCTATAGTATAATGACCTATCATTCAGCTGCACTTTCTTATCTAGATGACATTATCAATCATTAGCTTTTTCAGCTTAGTTGATCACCAAGATTAGTTGTGCTTATTTTATGAAATGAATAGTAGAATTTATTTTATAATTTGCTGAAATAAGTGCATATTTATTTTTAATTAATTTGTTACCACATTAGAAATATTTTCTATAATTATGATTGTGAATCATTCTGTGAACTATTTTCCTTTCCCATACACATCCAAGGGCTTCCTAATTTGACTGCCATTGGATGAGAGTGTTATTTGTAAGTATTATTATTTGTTGTGATCATCAATATATAATATGATTTTTAAATTCTCTGATTTATTATAATAGATCATAATCCTGTCAAGCTTTTGGTCCTTTAGTATCAAGCACGTTTCTGAAATTAGCCTGTGCTGTTGTCTTCATGTTTGCAAATTCTTTTTGCTTAAAAATTTTGACATAATTTTTCCTTGGGCCTTGGTGTCTTCACCTTTACAATGAGGCAACAGGGTTGGGTGATCTTTAGAATCTCTTCACATCTAATGTTGGCTAATTCTTTGACTCTTCTGTAAGAGATATAGCATGTTCTGTCTAATGCCAAGGTTGCATAATTACTCTATTCTCCCGGCTCACTGTGTCACATTTGCGGTGTTAATAATATTAAATATCAAGGCAGCTTGAATAAATGACACAGTGCTGTGACCTACAGAACATGCACAAAAATGTTTTTGTTATGTGTATTGTTATTTATTCTTTTTTTAATCTCTGATTTTGGTCCATATTGAGGGAAGTATAGGTAAGATACAGAGCAGATATAAAAGAGTAGGGGCAGGAGCATTGCTCTGGCCCAACAATAATGCCCCTTATGAAAATGTCATAGATAGATAACAATTCTGTTTTTTCATGCATTTTCATCTATTATTGATTGAAGAGCAAATCATTTAATTTTGCTGCCAACTCTTGCCCTATTGAATGATTTATGTTGAAGAAATAATGGCAGCCTCTTTGTGGATACTTGGTATATTTGCTATATTTTTCTTTATGCACCATTCTTAAGTAGCTGATTTATACCAGTTGAAATGTCATTATTCACTATCGGAGAATAATGCTTCAACTACTGTATAAGGTTATTGGGGGTTATATCAAGAATCCAACTGAGAAAAAAACAACTCAATTCTTTATTTTTAGTCAATTTTATGGAAGGCTTTTAGACCCATTTGGAAGCTTATTGTACTGCCAACCTTTGCCATTTTTCTCCCCTTCTGTTATCCAAAAGAATATATTTCCCATTTGTTGCAGATACATAAATGTTATCCTACCTTTAAGCAAAAAAAAAAAAAAATCATGTTTCACTTTCTATTTTATAATGACCACTCTTCTTGATTATGGGATAGAATAGAATGAGAGAAAATGAGAGATAAGAAGGGAGAGGTGAGAGGGCATCGGAGGTAAGATGATGGTGATGTAAACAAGGCAAATTAAAGTGAGGTAAAAAGACTTAAATGGATTTAAAATAATTATTTAGATGCTATATCAAAAGAGTATGGTAAGAAACAAATTTATAATAGCACTAGGTTTCTGGTTTAAGTGGCTGGGTGGATGGTGCTGCTGCTCATTCAGACTGAGAATTTCAGAGGAGGAGTATATGATGGTAGTTTTGATACAGTGTAATGGGTTTGAGGAATAGTGGAATAGGTTTGTTTGTACTTAGTTTGGGGTACTGATAATAAAATCAAATGAACATAGGCAGCACAGTGTTTGCACCCTGTGTTGGCCAGCCACAAAATGGCCCCAAATGATTCCTGCTTTCTGTTATCCATACCCTTTTATAATCTCCTCCCCCATTTTATTGTCATTGGTCTGCGTGACCAATAGAAAATGGCAGAAATTATATGCCACTTCAGAAGCTAGATGTAAATGACATCATGATCTCCCTCCTTGCTGTTTTGGATTAGTCACTCCAAAAGAAACCAGAGCCATGTGTTAAGGACACTGAGGCAGCACTGAGGACAGGTCCCCATGGCAAGGAACTGAGGCCATCTGTTAACAGCCATGGGAGCCATCATGGAAGCAGATCCTCTAGCCCTGATCAAGTCCTCCAATAACCGAAATCCCCATCAATGGATTGATTGTGATATTTTGAGAGACTTTGAGCCATAACATCTAGCTAAGGCGCTGCCAGATTCCTGACTTTTGAAACTGCATGAGATTATAAATTTTTGCTGTATTAAGCTGTTAAGTTTTGGGGTAATTTGTCATGCAAAAGATAACTAATAAAGAGTTGAATAAAGACACCTAAACTAGAGTTAAAGATGAGAATCTCTGGCTTCAGTTTTACTGTTTTGGATGACTTTAGCTTTGACATTGTACATGGGGAGAAGATTAATAGAGGAGAAAATCTTAAATACAGCCATATTTAAGGGCCAGGAATTAGAAAGAGAAGGCCCAGAAGAGACTGAGAAGTGCATGTGGAGAATCAAAAAGAGCAATGTCATATATGCCAAGGGAAAAGAATATTTTGAGAAAGAAGGTGGGGGAAGGGGTTACAGAACTAACAAATGCTGCTAAGAGGTCAAGCCAAAGAAAGACTAATATAGAGATAGTCAGGAGGTCATCTGTATTGAAACAGTTTCAGAAAAGAGTAGAAAATAGAAACAAACAAAAAAGTGAGCTGAAAATAGACATTACATTGTTCTGAGGGCAAATGCCTATTATGATCACCACCACAACTCAATACTAAACTTTGGTACAGCAGTGAGTTTTAATTTTGGAAGTGAACTAAAAGTGATCTCACATCTGCAGTGCACCCTTCGTTCACAGAAGAAGTAACATAATCACCTAGAGATAATTGTTCCCAATTAGGTGCTCAGATTTCCAACAGTAAAGATGCATCAAATATGAGCTCAAGTGAAAAGATCAGCAAATATGCAAGGATACAAATCACCATGAGTGAGCACCAACCAAAGAAAACTAAGATTCTTGAGAACTGCAAATATTGACATTTTCAGAAAAGAATGTAAAATGATTATATCTAAATATATAAAATTTAAAATATGGAACTACAAAATGATCAAACAGCATAAGAATTACAAAGACAAATAGGCAGAATGAAAAAAGAATAAAACAGAACTCTAAAAATATGATGAATGAAATTTTAAAAACTCAATGGATAGATTAAACACTTTATCAGATATGTGAATATGTGTAATGAAAGAATTAGTGAATTATTGTAAGCTGCTTCAGTAAAGCATTAAAGATGAAGACCAAAAAGAGGAAAAGAGCTAAAACTAGGGCAGGAGAAAAATAGAAAAAAAAAAAAAAAAAAGGAAAGCTTTAGAAATGATCTAGAGTTTAGCATAGAGACAAGAATATAGAAAATATATACCTTTTTTTTTTTTAATAAAGAAAGGATGAGAGACATGGGAGTGGAAAGAGACTAATGAAACAGAATGAAAAGCACACCAATCTTTACATAAAGGAAAATAATATATAACACAGGTGATTTTGCAGACCTCTTGGGACACTTTCATAAATGATACTTGGTGTTAGGTCTGGTGGAGGGTAAACAGGAGGCAAGGAAGTGGCTAAGGGCGGAGAGTAGGAAGCAAATTGTAGCTAGGAACTGGTTCCTGATTGAAACATACATAGTAAAAAGTTCCTAGTAACCTTTAACTGAGCTCATTACCATCTAATTAGCATGGTATGGGTGGAGCTTCGTGAAGGATTCTGGGAAACCTGTTATCTAACCCCCAAAGGCAGGAAACAGCAACCAATCCTGCCAGGGGAAAGACGGGGCAAACTAGTGGGCATATAAAAGACAGTGTGTGGTCAGACTTCTTTCTCTGGTTGTGGAGACTGACCTGGGATGTATTTTCACTTTGTGTCATTTTGTGTGACTTCCTTATTCACTTTCACTTTGTATAACTTCTTCCTTTTACGTGATAAATTGTTTGTATAAAATCACTCTGTGTTTGTGATAATACCATCATTGGCTTGACTCAGTACTAGCATTTATTGCTGACACTGCAAACCAGGGGACCAGGGGACATCCAGATGAACCTAACACTAGAAAAAATTATATCCACATGGGGAAAAATAAAATTATATTGCTACTTCAAACCATACCAGATGCATTCAACAAAATCTTATTGAGCAACTACCATGTACTAGGCACTGCATTTATTATTGGGCTTTAAGCAATGAAAGGTAGAGTGTTTCTTTTCATAAATATCTTATATTCATGCCTTCTTTTCTTTCTTGTCCTGTTTTGATTATTGAAGTAGACATTTGAGAGAAGATTGTAATCTTCTGGATGATATTTCTCCTTCCAGTGTGGCTTTAATTTCCACAGTTCTTCCAGAATAATATTTCTGTAATGTAAATCTGATTATGTTCTCCTTGCTTTCACAATTTCTACTCTCTTTGGAGTAAAATATGCATGCCACAGCATAACAGGTCAAGGGCTTTCTCATCTCTATCTTCCCAACCTCCCGATATACTGTTGTATGTATGCATAATATCTTTACTAGTCTACTTTCAGCTTCCTGAACCCAGTGTTCTCATATCCTGTCACCCTTCTATGCATTTGTTTATGCCACTCCCTTGTCCAGAGATGTACCATTGCATCTAACTTTGTCCCTTTGCAGAAGCCATTTCTCAACTTTTTAAAGACTCAGCTTATGTATTGTCTCTTCTGTCAATTAAGCAGAAATGACTTCTCCTCGCTTTCTATTCAGCTCTCTGTTGTAGCACTTAAAACGCCCTATTAACAGCTTTTGCTTACTGTTCTATCTTCCCAGTAACCTCATTGAGGGTAGATAAATTTTATACATGCCTAAGATTTAGAACAATGCTTTCACATTCTTAGATGGAATACAAATTTTAAAAAAATAACCAAAAACAAAAACAAACATAAACTTAACATATTAATTGTTTCTATTTGAAATTATTCTAAATTATAGATAGTTTTGATTTGTCAAATAACATTGTATTAGAGAAAATTACAGGAACATGAAGATCCAAAATGCCAAAATAGTATTACGAAACATGTGGTTATAATGAGAGCCTTTGAGTTCAGTTTTGTTCATGTAATTTGCTTTGGCCAATAGGATATTAGCAAACAAACCTCAAGCAAGGAGCTGAGATATTCTAGAATGGCAGATGTTGTTTCTTTCATAGAAGAAAGTGGCCTGACTAGCCCACTAATGGTTTTTTATTTGCTTGTTTTTGTCCTTTGAAATTGCAGGTTTATACATAATAATTCCTTGCAGGTAATAAGATTCTGATTAAAAGGCTCTATCGAACTGTGACTTATCTCTCTACTTGGAATTTGCAAATGCTAATGAACTGACATATTTTTCTTATGTGCCTCACAGACATTTACTTCACTTTGCTCCCACCTGATTTCCAAAAAACACACAAAAGTCTAGATTCCACAACTGTCCCAAAGTAGGGCTTATTTACTTAGCCAAAAATGTTCACCTCTGAACAGTCACACATAAATCCCAAACCAAAGTTGTACCCATCAAGATTCTAACCCAGAAGTAGACGTTGCCTCCGAGACTAGCACCAGATTTGCTTTTTTTATTTAGCACAGTTCTATAGCCAGGCAGAACTCTCCCTGAAGCCATCAGAATCAGTCTGTAAAAAATTGAAAAAGTTTTGTCTGACTCACAGGTGCACCATAAAGCAAAAGACAGCCCTGAGTGAAAAAAAAAAAAATTGAGGTCACAGCAAGAAAGGAGTCCACTTAAGTTACTCAAAAATCTCAAATACCATAAAAAGTGAATCAAAGAGCCATAACAGGATTTCTGGAGACATCAGTGCTTTAGCGACTTGGCAGCTCAGTTTATTAGAACAGAGTGATAATGAGGCCATGCCTTACGGTTCTGAGTGCACCTCTTGCTTTGGCTGTGCTCCAATGCCATGGACTTCACCCCTACCCCAAATCAGTAGCCATGAAGCATTTGCTGTCAGTTACAATGAGACCTGGGTGAAAGAGTTTTGATGAAGCAGTGCAAATCCATCACTGCCCACTGAAAAACCAGGTCAAGGTACAGGTCCTATTGATGGAGCCCGTGAGAGGTTGAGTAAATTCATTTCAGGGGAGAATCACAATGTTACAGAGCTGAAGATTTATCAATTGTCAGTTTTCCCTCACTGTTCTTTGTTAATGTTGTTTTCCTTCATAATTTATAAGCTAAAAGTAGGCAAAGGGTCGGTTACAGTGGTGAGTTACTTGGCCTCCTTAACCCAGGTTGGATAAGGCCTGGGGTCAACTGGCCCACAGAAAGAAAGTGGTTCTTTCTAACACAGAATTCTTGGAAACAATTCTAGCAATGCTGCCATAACTATGTCTAAGGCTACTAACTGAATACAAAGACATCATATGGAAGAAGCACAGAGAAATAGTTTTTAGTTTAACTTATAAAAAAGATGTTGGGTTTTATTATGGTTATTGATATTTCACTGTAGGCTTCTCTGTGTCTGTAATAACTAAGTTTCCTAAGGAAGGGAATCATTCATTTTACATTTGCAAGATTTCAAAAAAGGATTCTTAGTAAGAAATACTTTATTTTTTATTCTTAATTTTTTAAATTTTGTTTTTAATTGACAAATAATAATAATGTATATATTTAAGGAGTACAATGTGATGTTCTATTACATGTTTAAATGTGGCATGATTATCAGGGTAATTAACAAATCTGTCATCTCATATACTTTCCATTTTTATGGTAAAAACATTTAAAATATATTCTTTCAGCAATTTTTAAATATAAAATGCATTATTATTTATTATAGTCACCATTCTGGGGAATAAGTAACTAAAGCTTATTCCTCCTGTCCAACTGAAACTTTCTACCCTTTGGCCAATATCTCCCATTTCTCTGTCCATTTTTCTCCCCCAGCCTCTGATAACCATCACTCTAATGTCTACTTCTATAACTCAACTCTTTTAGATTAGATTTATAAGTATCTCTCTCTATGTGCCTGACATTTCACTTAGCATAATGTTCCCCAGGTTCACCCATGTTGTCACAAATGACAGGATTTCACCCCTTTTGAGGTTGAATAGTATTCCATTTGTATATATACCACATTTTCTTTAACCATGCATCTTTTTTTTTTTTTTTTAGAGACGGGGTCTCGCTCTTGGTCAGGCTGGTTTCGAACTCCTGACCTTGAGCTATCCACCCGCCTCGGCCTCCCAGAGTGCTAGGATTACAGGCGTGAGCCACCGCGCCCGGCCACCATGCATCTTTTGATGAACACTTACGTTGATTCTTTATCTTCGCTATTGTGAATAGTGCTGCAATAAACATGGGAGTGCACATATATCTTTGGCATACTGATTTAAATTCCTTTGGATATATACCCTGATGTGGTATTGTTGGATCATATGCTAATTCTATTTTTAGTTTTCTGAAGAATCGCTGTGCTATTTTTCATAATGGCTGCGTCAATTTACATTCCTGCCAGCAGTGCACAGTGTTCCCTTTTATCCATGCCCTCATCAACACTTGTTACCTTTTGTCTTTTTGATAATAACTATTATAACATGTGTGAGGTGATATCTCATTGTGGTTTTAATATGCATTGCCTGATAGTTAATGATAATGAAAATTTCTTCATGTATCTGTGGGCCATTTGTATGTCTTTTTTTTGAAAAGTGTCTATTTAAGTCTCTTGCCCATTTGTTGATTGAGTTATTTGTGCTCTTGCTATTGGGTTGTAGGAAATACTTTATTATTAGGGATGTTATGAGAAATTTTATTAATAATGAGATATATTCATTCCACATATCAGTTAAATATTTAAACACAAATTCTAAGTATTTTTTACTTTGCTAATTGCATAATTTTATAAATAATCTATTACCTAGGGCAAAATTTAATTCTTCATTCTAACATTGGGGGAACCACTAAGTGTAAAGTAAAACATAATATAACCAAGGTATTATGACTTGGTAATTTTTAAATATGTTGGTTATTCTTTACAAAATCAACAAGTCTATGACTGAGACTTAGATGAAATAAATAAAGTTACACTAGGCATGCATAATTCTGTATAGAAACAAACATTTTTAAAAGGTTATTGAGCAAAAGAGTACTACAAAGTGGTGGGGGGGTTTGGAGGGAGGAGAGAGAGAGAGAAAATAATATTATAGGAGTTTTCATAGCAGTGAGGATAAAGAAACTCAAATTGCTTTCTCAGATA
This sequence comes from Cheirogaleus medius, assembly GCA_008086735.1. Classification (NCBI taxonomy): domain Eukaryota; kingdom Metazoa; phylum Chordata; class Mammalia; order Primates; family Cheirogaleidae; genus Cheirogaleus; species Cheirogaleus medius. Next base: position 58,111,043 of record VBSM01003176.1, read on the forward strand.
GTCTTCATCCAAAGTGGCACTGACCTGACAATCACTGAAATCGAGAATAAACCCCAAACCAAAGGAATATACACACATATTTGAGTGGCTAACACACATTTTTCTGCATTCAATGAACTAAATGACCCAAGGAAAGTGTGTCATCAAAGATGAAAATGTAACTGACACAAAGTATCATTACTAAGTTTCATAATTATGAGTAGTTATGAAATAAAAATATTAAATCATGATTATAAATTAGAAAATGAAAATGAATTCTAGAATGATATAGAAACAAAAATGCCTAGCCAAGAATGAAGAAAAAGTATAATGAACTATAAATATTTCAAATAGTTAAAAATGTTTTGTTTTATTAAAATACTAATGGACATTTTTAGGTCTAATAAACCTGTACCTGGAGAATAAAAGAAAGACAAACCTAAGAAGCACAAATATGGATTTGTCTCATACTTAATCAGCTATCCTAACTTGTTTGATTTTAGTGGGAGCTAACTGATTACAAAAGAATACAAAGGTCAAGAAACATTTTCTTCATTAAAAAAAATGACAACTTCTAGGCATCAGTGTGGATAATTTAAAAATGCTGGTTAGAATATATATAGCATATGAACCTGAAAAATAAAATTGATTTTTAAAAATTCATAAATATAGAAAAGACATAAAAAGTTTACTCAATGTAGGAATAAGAAATGATCAAGCAGATTGAACAATATAATTGTCTGGATAATTAGACTCCATAAACTGATAACTTACATGAAAATAAGTTAATGAAAATACCCAAACAAAATTAAGAACTCATTTAAAACAATTAGAGAGAGAAAATTAAAGCCAATATAGGGAAAGAACAGTGATTTCTCAGTAAAAAAAGATAGTGGTAAATTTTTAATGGTAAAACATCTACAGTATTTATATTATCAAATAAAGAGAATTGAGGATTCCAGAAAAGGGTTTTTAAAGTTAGAGACATAGCAATAGAAATATAGAATAACTATTGGAAGGGTAAATATATAGCAGTAGAATTACAGTGTCAATTTTTATGTGTATACTTAATGAAAAAAATTTACGCGTAATGTGGGAATATATTTCCATAAGAATATAGGAACAAGGCATTAACAATTCCGTGAAAGATTTCAAAAGGTAAAACTTTCTATTTTAAAATGCTTTAGCATCTAGTTAATAGAATAAAACAAGAATAATAATAAAAAGAAACAATTTTCAGGACTGTTCTCTCTCTGATCCATGATACTAAACAATGACTTGGGCAGATTTTTAAATCTTCTTTACATTAATTTTCTCATTTCTATGGAAAGGGGTATAGTATGTTGATCTTCTTCACAGGATTTTTGTGTAGATGAAGTTGGGAGCATCATTTATTCTAGTTGTTCTTAAAGTTTCCAAGGTCATAATCAGCCCCCCTGTGCTATCTCCCTGCCAGGCCTGATGCCAACTCTCAGCAGCCCTGCTTTGCCTTTTCATCCAGCAATATCACTTTGTATGCTGCTCTCACAAAGGGGACCTCGGGATCTCAGAGAGTGCTATGAACCTAGCCTTACACTGCTCCAGTCTGAACAAGGCCATTACAAGTGGGATTAAGTATTACCCTGGAAGGATAGGAGTTCAAGTCATGGCCACACCCTGTGTGCATTGAGATTCCCTTTAGTAAGTCTGTAGAGAAAGATTAAAACCAGATGGGGGGCGGGGCGCGGTGGCTCACGCCTGTAATCCTAGCACTCTGGGAGGCCGAGGCGGGCGGATCGCTCAAGGTCAGGAGTTCAAAACCAGCATGATCAAGAGTGAGACCCCGTCTCTACTAAAAATAGAAATAAATTAATTGGCAAACTAAAAATATATAGAAAAAATTAGCCGGGCATGGTGGCGCACGCCTGTAGTCCCAGCTACTCGGGAGGCTGAGGCAAAAGGATTGCCTGAGCCCAGGAGTTTGAGGTTGCTGTGAGCTAGGCTGATGCCACGGCACTCACTCTAGCCTGGGCAACAGAGTGAGACTCTGTCTCAAAAAACAAAACAAAAAACAAAACCAGATGGGTGCTGCTAAAAACAGGTGTGCAAAAGGAGATACCCATTCAATGGCATTAGGATAAAAATGGATCTGTCCAGGGGTACCATAACAGCATTTTTAGAGTAATATACCAGAGTGTCATAGCAACATTTTTAGAATGACATAGCTACATAAATGTAACACAAAACTGACTTGTTTGAGTTCATTATACATGATTTCTCCACAAATCAAGTGCAAGCAACCTTTATTCCATACTTTATAATTCTCCTGCTCACTCTGTGCTTTTGGAGAATATTAAAACACAATTCACTCTCCTTCAATTTGTGTGGAGATGAGACTGGGATAGAAGTGCCACGTAGCTGACAGGTCATATTTTAAATTAAGTTTCCCAAATAAGAATTTAATCTAGTTTCAATAAAAGAGTTATTAACCACTTTTAATTAGGAAAAGCCGGGCTGAATCTGGGGTACTTTCCTTCAGCCTCCCAATGCAAGGAGTGATCATTAGTCACTGATGATATCAGGGCTTGTCTTCAAAGGGCCGTGTACAGAGGCCCACCAAATGAATCTCAGGAGAAAGGAGAGGGTTGAAATGAACAGTGCTGGGGATATTCTACAGATCTCAGTTTGACTTATTTCCAAAGGCTTTATCTTGGCATCAATACATGGAGAGTCTCTTTCCAAATCGACTAAAACTTTTGGCATTCACAAAATAAGATCAAACGGGAGAACTCACTGCTAAAAACAATGTATTTAGCAGGCTAGAAAGTTTGCAAGCTCTTAATTTTATTTTTTGTTGCACCTGCTTGATATACAATAGCAAGGAGTGTTGCTCTTATTTGTCAGATTACAAATCAATGGCAAACAATCATAAATGCGTCAGGTGATCACAGGCACTCAACTTTTTCTCACTCCACATACATTCTTCTTAAAGTCCAGTAAGTATGACCAATGAAATACAAAAATAAGAGAGAAAATGTATCAGTGGTGAATTTTTTAAAAAAAAATATTGATTTTTAATTGCTTAAATTATTTTGGGTACATATTAGTTGTATATAAGTATAGGATTCATGTGATGTTTTGATACAGGCATACAATGTGTATTAATCAAATCAAATTGGGATATTCATCACCTCAATCATTTATCATTTCTTTGTGTTAGGAACATTCTACCTGTATTCTGAAGGATATCTACCATCAACATTTCATACACCTTGAGGCATTTCTGCCAGATTAGATGCAGATTATGTGCAGATTTTGTTTCACTAAAGAGATTGGAAATTAAGCAGAGGGAAGCGTGATAAAGCTTTTCAGCCACTTCTTCACTTGAAAGGGAGAGTGTAGTTCATGAAAGGGTGGCAGTATAATGTCAAGACTTCTCTTATTGAGGTGGCATACAATGAACAGAAAGGACACATAGTAAGGCTTATTCTTAAAGTGACAAAACACCTGTTCGGTAGGGTGTCCTTCAAATCTGATGGGTAGCAAAAAGTCTGCATTGTTAGAATTCACTTTGACTGGGGCTACAAGTACATGAAAGTCCCAGGGCCTTTATAGAATGGGTGATTGCAACACACAGAACTGGGATAATGGGGTTCTTCCTGGAGCAAAACCAGTTACAATAATAAATGAGCATGCATAGGTTGATTTCCAAATGAGTGAGCAGAGAAAATCATCAGAACTATGAAAAGATATAAGGTAGAAGAGACCACTCTGGAGAATTAGAAAAATCAAAGGAAATGTCACTCTCTAAAACAGATATACTACAGAATGTTTCAGAAAATATCTAATTTGGATGTTCAAAAATTTTGATCTAAAATCTGGAAAGAGTATTTAAAGATGAAAATCATGATTGTGAATTTAACTATATTACAGATGGTGAGAAGCACATGAGAAACTGCAAAACTGAGGTAGTGAACTGAATAACATAACCAAGAACTCACCCAGAACTCAAAGGAGATATATAGACATATGAAAATGAAACTGGCCAGGCACAACAGAACCAGGATTTCTGATATAGTGATAACTGGAATCCTAGAGAATCCTAGAGAGAGGGAAACGTAAGCTAAAACTACACACACACACACACACACATGAAAAATACAGGGGAACAAACACAAAACTTTCCAGAGCTGAAGAAACAACCGAATTTAAAAGCAAATTAAATGAGTTTACTAAATATCAAAGAAATTGATAAAGAGATCAATATGTATCCAGACAAAAAATTTTAATAGAATTTCAATGATAATAGAAAAACATAAAAATCCAAAAGAGTAAAACTTTAAAAATACATAAAAAATTTTAAAAGGATATGTTTATTTTAAATTTTTCTACATGTATAAAGACACTATAGAAAAATCCACAATATGTTTAGGGGAAAAGAATGATAACATTTTTTTTTAAAGAAATCTCTAGCAATTAGTTTTTGGATTTGACTCCCAAAATGCAGGGAACAAAAGTAAAAATATACCAATGGGATTATATCAAAATAAAAAGCTTCTGCACAACAAAGAAAACAAGAAACAGAGTGAAGAGACAATCAGTAAATTGGGAGAAAATATTTGTAAGCCATATATCTGATAAAGGGTTAGTATACAAAAATATATGAGGAACTCAACTCTATAGAAAGAAATCCAATAATCTATTAAAAAATGGACATGAGACCTGAACAGACACTTCTCAAAAGAAGACACAAAAATAGTCAACACGTTCCTGAAAATATGTTTAACATTACTAATCATTAGGGAAATTTAAATTAAAACCACAATGAGATATCACTCACACCTGTCAGATTGTCCATTATCAAAAGATGAAAGATACAAAGTGTTGGTGAGGATGTGAAAAGGGAACCCCTGTACACTGTCCGTGGGAATGTAAACTAGTATAGCTAATCTGGAAAATTCTATGAATATTCCTCAAATAACTAAAAATAGAATTGCCATGTGATCCAGCAATCATATGCATAGGTATTTACCCCAAAGATTTGAAATGAGTATGTCAAATAAATGTCTGTACCACCATGTTCGTTGTAACAATATTCACAGTAGCCAAGTTACAGAATCAACCTAAGTGTCCATTAACAGATGATGGGTAAAGAAAACGTGGTATATATGCACAATGGAATCCTAGTCAGCCTTAAAAAGAGGGAAATCCTATCATTCGCAACAACATGGATGAACCTATAAGAAATTATGATAAGTGAAATAAGCTAAGCACAGAGAGATAAATAACATATATTCTCACTCCTACGTGGTATCTAAATCAATGGAACTCAAAGAGGCGTAGAGCGGAATGGTGTTACAGAGGCCAGGGGATAGAGGAAATGGGGAGATGATGGTCAAAAGTTACAAAGTCTCAACTACGCAGGAGAAAAGCCTTGTTTTTTTCTTTGGATATAAAGCACAGTGTGGTAAATATAATAAATGACAATGTGTTTTACATTTGAAAATCACTGGAAATAAATTTCAAATGTTCTCACCACAAAAAAATGATAAGTATTTGTCATGATGGACATATCGTTAATTAGTTTGATTTACTGATTTCACATTGTACTCGTAAATCATAACTTCATTTTGTATCCCATAAATATAAACTCTAATTTTTCAGTTTATAATTAAAATATTTTAAATATGTATGTTACAAAATAAAATGTACTTTACCAAAAAATTAATTAAAGATTTTAAGAATGGGAAATTACAGATATAAATCCTGATGATGGTCAACAAAACACCCTTGAAATAAAAGAGTTGTATTTTTAAGAGTATTACTATTTTGATTATAAATTAACTCACATTAAAAATAAAACTTTGATTTAGGCTATGTAATGTGCAACAATAATAAAATTTTATAATAATTTTCTGGGTCTAAGTGTAAATTAGAGCAGTAAAAACTATAAATTGGGGAGGGAAGTTTGGGAAAAAATTAAAATAAGTGGATAGATATTTTAGGGGCATAAATAGATAATTTATTTTATAATTAGAAAAACAAAAATAAATAAAGATAACTTACAGGCCAGGTATAATCAAATAAATAAAAAAAGAAAAGAAAGGTCCTAAGAGAGCCACTAGGATGATACTTTAGATATTAGCTATAATCTCTAATCCCTATTTAGGATTTTAACTTCAGTTAGAAGATAGACTATTCCCTACTAGCAATATTTATTACAAATTTCATACTCCATTTAAAAAGTAGTTGTATGAAACCCTCATTCATTGCTGGTGAAAGTGTAAATAAATACAACATCTTAGGAAAACTGGCAGTGCCCACTAAAACTCAACATACCCTCATTCTATGACCTGGCAATTCCACTCTTGGGTGTATACTAAACAGAAGTGAGTGCTTAGGTCCACCAAAGATGTGTTCAAGAATGTGCACAGCAGCTTTATTCTTGTAAGTCAAAACTGGAAGTAACTCAAATATCCACCCACAATAAAACAGATAAAGAATTGTTATACATTCATACAATAAAATATTACATAGCAATGGAAAAAAAAAAAGCTATAGTTACATGCAACACAATGTTGAGTAAAAGAAGTGAGACAAAAAAGAATATATATGGTATGATTCCATTTATCTAAAGGTTGGCATAAGAAAAAACTAATCCATGTTTACAGAAGTCAGAATAACAGAGGGGTATTGACTGGGAGTAGGCTCAAGGGATCCTTTTAGGGTACCAGAGATGTTTATGTCTTGATCTGGATTGTGGCTACACTGTTATCTATTTAAAAAATCATCAAACTATAAACTTAAGGCTTTTTTATTTTACTACATGTGAATTATTACTCAATAAAAATTTCTAAATTACAAAATTAAAAAAAAAATCTAAACATTTGAAGGCAAGCACTAGGAGGAAAAAAATGGATACTTCCCTTCCAAATCAATAGACTAAAAGAAGAAAAATAATGGGAAATGACAGAAAGCATAAAGCAAGTTTACAGGACAAGCATATCCATTTTCTCAAAAACCCTAAATTAATTTTTAAAACCACAATAAAAACACAAACTCTCACAATGGAGTAAAAATTCGAAATTCAACAATATACTCTTGACAAAATGCATACCTAAAATAAAGTGACAAGGATTAATTTGAAAAACAAATTATGTGCATGAATGCTTATCACCAGATAATTGACAACAGCAAAACTCTCAATACAGTTTAGTAATCTGTTTAACCTTGTTAAATAAGTTGAGGCATTTCCATCTGAAAGGATATTATTTATAGCATACTGTTGAGATGTAAAAATATTAAAAATGTCATCGTCAGATTGCTGTTAGCCTTACACAAGTGTATACATCTCCATAGTTTTCTGCGAGTGTGGGGAATATGAATCACTTTAATTTTTTTATATTCTAAGTTTACTGAAATATATTTAGAACATAGCTTATTATAATAAGAAGAAACAAAATCAGTAAAGAGAAGGTGAATACATGAACTCTGCCCATTCCATAAAGTGTGGAAGTTCCTGGCTAAGGTTTCTGTGATAAACTGTGTTGCCTCTATTCTGATGAGAGCAGCTTCAAAGAGAACAAATATTAAGGTTTTATTTATAGGTTTGTAAGTTCCAGTCTCATTTCCTCTCTTTTTCATTAATGTTATATTCAGCCACTAAAAGTGAAGGAAATTGAATAAAGGCAAATTTGAAATATGCAATAGCTCATGCAAAATAGTTTAAGAGGAGCCTTAGAAATTGCTTTGCATAAATATAACACCGAACACTTAATTGTCTCCTGCCTCTTAATGTGCAGCTTGCGCTATTAAAGCCAATTGCTTCCTATATACCTTATAAAACAGAAATGTCGCTTTCTCTTCTCCAAAGACTAACCTGATAACAACTTTCTAACCTCTAAAATCTTCATTTATGCCTTTTTTAAAAAGTCCCTCTTCTTAAACCATAGATAGCACTTACCACGTAATATAAATAATAAGACACAAAACACTAAATTTTAACCAGGTTCATACCTACAAAACGTCTGTCTTTATATTATTCAAAACACACAGATGGTAATGAGCAGACATAATGTAGATAAAGCACATACCGTGATATAATTAAAAAGTCTTTTTTTTTTTGCCTAAGAATTCTGAGAATTGACAAGATCATTTTTGTGAAGGCACATATTAACATGAAATATTCATCAAATGAATTTTTTTAGGAAAGTTACCATTTATATGGCAATCTTTCATGAAATTTAGAACTGTCACAAACATCTGTATGAATTGTGAATTTTTCTTTTGTTTTTCTTATTCGACCTCATATACAAAAGTAACCATTTTTCTCCCTTCACGGCACACACTTGCACCTGGTTGTCCATGACTCTCTTGGTTTATGTTATTTTCCAGTTTCATTCCATTTTTTTCCTCCTTGCTAAAAACTGATGTAAATGTATTTGAGCTCTTACTTTAAACATGCGTCTTTGTATAAAGTGGTGTTATGATTTTAATTCACTTTCATTCTTACTACTTTTATTAAATGCTATATGTCTAACCTCCAAATTGCTATAAATTAAGTTTTTGCTTATGTATGTAGTGTACAATATATATACATATTCATTATATGCAGACATTATATACACACACACACATATATACATATAGTCATATGCACATACCCAGGAAAGGGGTTGCTAAGTAATAAAGAATATACATTCTTCATTTAAATAGATACTGCTAGATCACTTAGGAGCATGAGAATATGATTTGTGGTTATAAAAATGGCTATTGAGTTTCTTTTTCTCTACATCCTTGAAAATAAATTCTAAGACCCCTCTTTCTAACGTGAATGATTCTGATGGATATAAACGATTGTTTAATTTGCTTTCCTTTGATCATTAGTAAGTTTGAAAATATCTTCATATCTTTACTAGCATTTGAGCACTCCCTCTGTGAATTGCCTTTTTTATATTGCTTTCCATGCTTTACTGCATTTTTAACTCAACAGAGTTCCTTATATATTCTAGATATTAATCTGTTTTAGACACCGCAAATGTTTTACCACAGTGTATCATTTATCTGTAAAGTTAGTGAAGCAAAAATTTTTAATTTGGATGTAGTAAAATGCATCATTTTAAAATCTGTTTTGTATTTTTTGAGTCTGGTTAAAGAGGTGTCTTCAACCTTAGCTCATAAAGATATTTCCCAACATTTTTTTTATTAGCTTTATCATTTCACTTTAATCATTTGAAATCTACCTTTTAATATAGTAAAATAAAGATTAAGCTTTCTTTATTCTCCATGTAATGTAATACAGTTTTCCAGACAGGATCTACTAAAGAAACAAACTAACTTCGATACGTTTTAGTGTCGCCATATTTTAGCTTCTTGTATAAACATATATATTAAATTTATTTCAAGAAAATATGAGGGTACACACATTTTGGTTGCATTTTGTATCTTTGCCTCTCCCTACATGTGGAGAGACAGGAATACTCTTACACTGCTGGTGGGACTGCAGATTAGTGCAACTTTTGTGGAAAAGAATTTGGAAATACCTCAAAGAGCTAATATATATATATACACATATATATATATATATATATTGAGCTCCATATTCTGTTATATTGGTCAGTTCATCGGTTAATATGCCAACATAATACTAATTTTTATTGCAGTGAACTTATACTCTTTTTTAAAAATCTAGTAAGATAGATCCTTCTCTCTTTTTTCTTCTTTATAAAATATAATCTAGCTCTTAATGGGACTTTATTAAGCTCAAATTTTAGAATGTTAGGTTCCACTACAAATCCAGCTGAAATACTTCCATCCGTGTTCATTATGCATCATTTCCTTTATTTTGATTGTCTTTTAAGATTATTCATATATTTAATTTTTTCTTTGAATAGTTTGTACATTCTTAGTACTTTTAGAAAACTTTAGTTTTGTGTTTGCTATCATTAATGACACTTTATTTTACCTTAGAACTACAGTACTATTATATTTTCAGGTGAAAGCTATTACTTTTCTATTTAATATGTCTGCTGAAATATATTATTCATTCTAATAGTTTTCTGAATCTGTTGAGTTTTCTGTATAGATGATTACATCAGGAAAATGATAGATTTATCCCCTTCAAGCATTACAATTGTGCTTTTGTACCTTATCGTATTGAGCATATTTCCAGTTGCATCTCAAACACAAATAATAGGGCAAACATTATTGTCTTATTCCCAATTTACAACGGGAATATGCTAAAGTCTCTCAATAATTTTACCTGCAGTATTTAGGTATATAGTCTTTAATAAGCTTCTAGATTATAAAGTATATTTTGAAATTAATTAAGTGTGTTTCTTACTATTCTTGAGTTAATCATGTGCTGTTTCTCATTTAGGTCAGCAGGGTAATGTAGTGTAGTGAATACTAATGAATAGAATGATAGCTTTTCTAGTATTAAACCAATCTTGCATGTATCATAACTCATAATTGATCAGGGCTTATTATTTAATTAGCTAAGTGGATTTAATTAGCTAATATTATATTTAGAATTTTTGACATCTAGGTTCAACAAGTAAAATATACCTATAATTTATTTTCTGACATTGTCTTTGTACAGTCACATATAAAGCTTATACTATACTAAAAAAATTTGCCAAATGTGCAGTATCCTACTGTGGTTTCAATATGTGCTCTGTGGTAACTAGTAATGTTGAACATCTTATGTAATGTTTGCCATTAATATATTTTCTTTGAAGAACTGTCCAAAATTGATATTTTTTAAAAAATCAGATGATTTATATTTTCTTAATGAACTGTAATTTATGTATCTTCTGAATCTCTCTCTCACTCTCTCTTTTGATATATGTTTTGTGAAAATATCCCAATCTGTGGCTTGGATTCTCATTTTACTAACTGTGTGTTTTTTAAAGATAAAAAGTATTTATGAAGTCTAATTAATCCATTTTGTCTGCTATGGCTGTGTCTTACCTAGAGAAATCTTTCCCCAAAGGTTGTACAATTATAACTTGCACCTTTTAGGTGTATGATCCATTTTAATTAATGTTTGTACATGTATGAGGTATCAGTCTCCATTTCTGTTCCTATACATAGCCAATTATTCCAGCACAATTTGTTGGAAGGATTGTTCTTTTACATTTGATTGCCTTGGCACCATTTTTCAATATTAGCTGATCATATATGTGTGGGTATATATCTTGACTATCTATTTATTCTATTTTTTTGAACAATATGCCAATTCTCATGCCAATACCACACTGTGTTGATTACTGTAGGTTTATACTAAGTCTTGAAATCAGGTAACATATATTCTCCAATACATTTTCTTCTTATTCATTATGCTTTGGGTATTATAGGACCTTTGCATTTATATTTGAAATTTAGAATAAGTTTGTCAGATTTTATTAAAATGTCTTCTAAGGTTTTGCTTGACATTGCATTGACTCTATAAATTTGGAGAGTCATGACAACCTGTTGATGTTGTTATCCAATACTGTAATTTCTCTTGAAAAATTTTTGTAGTATTCAGCATACTACATACATGAATTTTATAAAACTTGTCATTGTGCATTTAACATTTTAATGATATTATAAATGCAATTTTAAATTTTCACTTATATATTGGTAAGATATAAAATTAATTTTGGAATATTTACCTGAATCCTGCAATCTTGCCAACTACAGTTATAAGTGCTATTACTTTTTGTTATGTTCAATAGCATTTTCTGAAGCGATGATCATGACATTTATAAACAAAGAGAGATTTTCTATCTGTATTTCTTTTATTTATTTTTCTTTCTTTTTGCGCTCACAAGATCTTCCAATAAAATGATAAACATAAATGTGGAGATTGTATATATTTGCCTTGTTCCTGGATTTGGAGGGGGGGAAATTTAGTATTTTGCTAAGTGTGATATTAACTGTGAGTTTTCCATAGGTGCTCTTGATTAGCTTGAGGAAGTAACTCTCAAACACAGAGATTTTTTTCCTGAGAGAATTTTATTATTAATGGCCCAAGATGGGAGAAGATGAGTGCCACAGCTCAAGGAGAGACAGAATTCACCTTTCCTTTGCCTTTTGGTTCTGTAGGGGCCCTCAACAAATTGGGTGATGCCCACTCACATTGGTGAAGATGAATCTTCTTTACTTATTCCATTCATTTAAATGCTAATCTCTTCTAGAATCATCCTCAGAGACACACCCAAAATAATATTTTACTACCCATCTGGGCATCCCTTAGCCTAGTCAAGATGACACATAAAATTAACCTTTACGTGGTGTATTAACCATTGGTTTATAGCTAGACTCAATTTGCTAAATTTTTATAAGAATTTTTATGTCTGTATTCATGTGGTAGATTGGTCTACAGTTTTCTTTCCATGCAATATATTTTTCTCATTTTGTAATCAGGGTAATCCTGGCCTCATTAAATGTGTTGGCACACATGTCTTTTCTTTCCACTTTCTGAAAGAGTTTATGTAGAAATGGTATTATTATTTCTTTCTTAAATATGTGGTAGGAATTACCAGTAAAGACTAATTTTTCTTTGTGGCTTCAATTATTTTAATCCATTTTATAGCCATAGTGCTATTCATGTTATATTCATTCTAAAGTGAGCACTAGAAGTTTCTGTCTCTGAAGGAATTGTCCATTTTATCTAAATTGTTAAAATCATTGGCAAGAAGTTTTTCATAATATTAGTATAGTTTTAATTTTATATAGTTCTCTATCAATTATCCCTCTTTTATTTCTGACATTAGTAATCTTTGCTTTTGTTCTCTCACTGTATTGTTGCTCTTTCACTTTCTCTCTCTCTCTCTCATACTTTTCCTGGTCAGTCCAATTAAAGGTTTTCCAATTCTCTTGGTCTTTTCAAAGAAATGGACATTTTTATTTTCTTCATTTTTCTTTTTTCTTTTTATTTTCCTATACTTAATTTGGATTGAATTTGCTTTTCTATTTATAGTTTGTTTTAAGATGCAAGACTAGAATATTGATTTTAAATATTTATCCTTTCCTTTTATATATGTATTTGATGATATAAATTTTCCTTTAAGCAAGCTTTAACTGCATCCCATAAATTTTCTTATGTTTAGTTTTCATTAGTTCTAAATTGAAAATATCTAATTTTATTTATTTCTTTGACCCATAGGCCATTTAGAATATGACTGTCTAGATATATGGGTTGTTCCAGTGTTTCTCTGTGTGTGTGTATGTGTGTCTGAGAAAGAGAGAGGGAAAAAGAGAGATTGGGAGAGATATCTAATTTAAGTCCTTTCTGGTCAGAGAACATATTTAAAATTTAAATCAATAAATTTTAAAAGTCTAAAATTTAAACTTTTTAGACTCATTTATGGCATAGCATAGTATCTATCTTGGTGTAGCTGAGTACAGTGATTGAGGGTATCGTTCAGATATTTTATATGCTTATTAAATTTTTGTTTAATTGGTCTGTCAATTACTCTGTGAGATTTGATAAAATCTCCAAAAGATGAATTTGGATTTATCTATTTCTCTCATGAGCTCCATCAATTTTTGTTTCATATATTTTGAAGCTCTGTTATGTGGATATGTATTTATAATTATCACGTCTGTTATTAATATAATCACTATAGCTATTTTATGCTGAATGCATTCATGGTATGTCCTTTTCCAGCCATCTACTTTGTCTATTTTTGTGTTTAAAAATGTGTCTTTTGTAGACAACATGTAGTTGATTCTTGCTTTTTTCTCTTGCTTTAAATATTTAAATCAGGTTTCAAAATCTCTGCTTTTTAATTGAAATATTTAGATATTATAATTTTTAATTATCTCTGAGATTCTTTTATGTCCACCAATTTGCTATTTATTTTTATTTATCTCCTTCAACTCTATAATTTAAAATGTATTTAATATTTTCTATTCTTTGTTTATTCCAGATATTTATTCATTGATGGCATGTTTTCTTTCAATTCTATGAACATTTTTTAAAAAATTATTGAACATATTTATAAAAGATACCTGGTAAAATATTTGCTAAATCCAACATTAAAGCCTTTTTGAGTGTCTACTTACTGCATATTTTCCTGAGTATATATTTCTTCTCTCTTTTTTTTTTAGACAGGATCTTGCTCTGTCACCCAGCCTGGAGTGCAGTGGCAAGATCACAGCTCACTGCAACCTCGAGTTCTTGGGCTCAAGTGATCCGCCTGCCTCAGCATCCTGAGTAGCTAGGATTACAAGTGCATGCTACCATGTCTGGCTGATTAAAAAAAAAAAAGTTTTGTACAGACTGGATCTCACTATATTACCCTGGCTGGTCTCAAACACCTGGGCTCAAGTGATCCTCCTGACTTGGCCTCCCAAAAGTGGTAGGATTATAGGCATGAACCACCACCATGCCTGGCCATGTCTTATAACTTTTGATTGAATATTGAACATTGTAAGTAACACGTTATATTAACTCTGTATTCTGTTGTATTCTTCTGAGGGTCCTTTTTTTAATTTATTTTTTTAATTCTAGTCACCTGTGATTCAAATTGCAAACATTATCTCCTCCACTGTATGCAACTGTTGATGCTTCTACTCCATTCTTTTGCTTTCCTGCTGTTAATGTCTTAACCTGAGTCCCCTTTGGTTTCCCATGTACCTGCAAAATTTGGTGGTCAACTGAGGATTTTGTAGTTTCATATACCTCCCTTAAAAAATCTAGCTATTCTTTTGGCTCCATCTCTCTACTTTTGACACTTTCAGCTATCAGGCTTCACCTTTCTCCCACTCAAGCTATGCCCCACTGGGGAAATATAATCACTTAAGGAAACATCAGATTCACAGACATAGCTCTGTATAACTCTATCTTTCATTAATCAAATGTTTTCTGTTCCCTCCCTGCTTGGTCAATGTGTCTTTTAGGAGTTCCCCTGCTCACAGGTATTTTAGCTGTCAGCCATGGATTTGGGCAGTTTATGCATTGAATTTGGATCTTATTCTTTCTTCAGCTCTCATGCTACCATAATTTCACTTTAAGTTTCCAGAGTCTTCCATAGCTCTGATCTCTGAAACTTTAGCTGGCAAAGCTGCAGCTTTTCTCAATGCTACTTTTGGTAGGTATAGCTATGAGACTTGGCCAGAATCCTAAACCTCAGTTCAGAAAGGCATAATCTTATTCCTTCCAGTTGAAGTATTTTGAGATTAAACTTTTGTCTGGATCTGTATGCTTTTTACATATTCTAATTTTAAAATAGCATTTTTTTTCTTAATCTAGTTAATCTAGCTTCTATAAATACTCTTTGCATTGGGTTCCTGTAACTATGTCACCTTTCTGCTGTTTAAGTAAGTCTCTCCCTAGTCAGGGCTTTGGGGATCATATGTTTTCCAAAATCCTTTTAGGGAAGGTAAGTGTTGGTACATATGTAGCTGCAAAGTGTTACACAGTAATTAATGTCACCCTTGGAATCATGTAACATTATAGACCTATAACAAGGTATCTTCTCTCCTAAATTTCTTTTGAGAAAATGGACCTGCACTACACAATAACCCTAGTCCTGCCTTCTAACAGAAGGGATTGTCCTATTTTTCAGTAATAGTTGTTGACTGGGGTATGTAGTTCATTGAATAATTCCATGAAATTCTTCCTGTTCTTCCAAATACCGACATTCAAATTATCAGAATGTCTGGTTTTGCCAAAAGAGCAAAATTTCCAATTAAAGACACCTGGGATGTCAATACATTTAGATTATACAGAAGCTGACCATGGGAATAAAAGGGTTTCTTGAGAATTTAGATGTAAACACTGTTGCCTATATATGTTCCCAGCCTGGTAACATGGAAGTGACTCAAGTTGAAAGGAAAGAGTGGAGCAAAATGGAAAGACAATTCTATCCTCCAGGAATTGGATCAAGAAAGCAGAAAGTCAGGAACCAAACCTCTTGTATCTGTCTAATTTCTTACTCTCTCATCCATCCTAAGATATTAATATTTCATGTCTTTTCTCCATTCCATTTTTTGCCAAGTTGGATCCACATGCATTAGGCTTCTAACAGGGCTATCTCAGGTAAAATTCTCTATGAAATAGATTCTTTCAGGGATCTCTTTCAAATTATACCGAATCATGTGGAAAGTACAGAAAACTCTTTTAATGTTATGGGAAGAGAAGATGTTTGTCCTAACAGGCAAATGGACTCACATCAAAAAATAAAAACTGGCAAAAAATGTTGTTAATATCAGCTAATTGAGTAACCTCAAGAATAGGAAATGTATTTTAAAATAAAACATTGATTAGATAATTTCTTATTGAGATCACTAATATTTACAAATATCTTCTCAAAGTTGATAAGTTGATAATTAAAAATGTAATTTGTATTCTAAGTTAATCATAAATTTATTCTAAAGCAAAGAATAGTTCCATTTATTGGGTTTAGTTTACTTTACTACTTTTTTCTTTATAGTTGCATATACCATACTCTATTATGTAGAACTACAGTCCCCAATCCCCTGGCTGCAGACTGGTCTGGGTCTGTGGCCTGTTAGGAATTGGGCTTCACAGCAGGAGGTGAGCAGCTGGCAAGTGAGTAAAGCTTCATCTGTATTTACATCCACTCCCCATCACTGGCATCACCACAGAAGCTCTGCCTCCTCACAGATCAGCCAGGGCATTAGATTTTCATAAAAGCACAAACCCTACTGTAAACTGTGCATGCAAGAGATCTAGGTTGCATGCTCCTTATGAAAATCTAATGCCTTATGGTCTGAGGTGGAGCTAAGGCAGTGATGCTAGTGCTGGGGAGCAGCTGCAAATACAGATTATCATTAGCAGAGAGGTTTGACTGCACAATAAATGTGATGTGATTGAATCAACCTGAAACCACCTGGCCCCCTATCCATGGAAAAATTGTCTTCCTTGAAACTGGTCCCTAGTGCCAAAAAGGTTGGGGACCACTGAGTAGAACATTGTAAAACAAAGGCACATTATATAAATGTCAAAAGTCATTATCATGTACTTACTATGCAAGACTGTACAATGCCCAGAGAAGTGAAGTTAAGGGAATTTTCTGTATAGAGTATCTTTCTGCATGTTTTGATACATTTCTCAAATCACAATTATTTCCATGGTAACAGACTGAGATAAAAAAAAACAGCTACTGTCTTCTAAGATTTAGCAGAAAAATAATTTGTCTCTAAATGCAAAAGCTTCTTAGTCAATCACAAATATTGTCAATAATTAGCAATAACAGCAAGGGGAATTCAATTACAAGCAAAGCAAATTGCTTTTTATTTAAATGTTCTTTTTTTAATGCATCCCAGTGTGAAAGTCCCTCTTTAAATTAGTGAAAGCATGTGTAATCTCAATACCTCCATTGGGGGTTGTAGGAATATATGTAGTCTCACTTTTTGGTTGAGTGCTTAAAGGCTTAGGACAAAATTATACTGCTTTGGGTATTTTGGAATGATAGAAATTGATAGTAATTTAGATAATTAAGTCTATTCAAACTTTATTTCAATTTTCTCTGGCTGTAATATTCTTGTATTCTAGCTTAATATACTCATGTTTATGTAAAATTAAATGTAATCATAACTATTCCATAGTCATTATAAAAATAATCTGGGCCATCTTTATTTTAATTTCTGATGCTTTTCAACCTTATGGAAAGGTCCGACTAATGTTCTACTAGAAAAAAGCAAAGAGAACTCATCTCATTTTTGTTCCTGTCAGTTGGGTTTAATTTTTGCAGTAGGTGTCATTTTAGGAGAAGTAGTAGATAGTAGAAATGTGAAAAATTTATGAACAGGAACCAGGGCATCTGGAGGAAGAACCTGAGATGTCTACACTTCAGTAACCTCATTAAAGTGATGAGAATAAAATAATTCAATTTGGGCATATTAGGGAAATACAACTTGAGGTCAAAGTTTATCAACTGGTAAGAACTCCTTTGCTTCTTTTCTCTAAAAATGAGTCATATTCCTAAAAATGACTGTTTCTGCCCACTGATTTGTAACTTGGCACAGAAACATAGGATATGCAAATTAGATCACTAGCAGAGCTGAACAATTCAAAGTGTGGGAAAACATAAACTATAAGCAACTTTCTCTTCTAGGTATAAACTCCAGTATTTTCATCCCATCAATTTCAGAGTAACATATTTCCAATCGATTTAATCTGTATAAATATTAAAAATTGACTTGTGGCCACATGCAGGCAGTTTTCAGTGATGTTAACTGTAAGCACTTGGGTGATTTTTTATATATTTATCTTTTATTTGCTTTATTACCTGTTGTGTTATCTCAACAATTATAATTTCTTCAAGGCTAGAAACTTTTGCTAAAAATTAAACAGTTGACTAACTTAGAGTACATTGCATATATCAAAAGATAAATGCGATAGATAAAAGATGGCTAAAAATACTTTGATATTCCTCCTATTGTGCAATGGAGGCTAATCCTTCTGCCCTTGAATCTGGGCTTCAGTTTGTGACTTACTTAACTAATGGCACTAGTGATGTTCTCAAACTTGTGAAGCTAAGTCATAAGAAACTTTGCAGCTTCTGCCTACGTCTTTCAAAATGCTATCTTTGTGAATATTGAACTTGCAGGTTAGAAGTTGGACTTACTCTGAAATTAAAGTATTAGAAAGGCCATTTATCTCCCCAAATATTTAGTATTAAATTCTAAATTAGAGTTTTTTTAAAAAAGCAATTTACAAATATATATATTTAAGACTAAAATACTTTTTGCTTTTGACTCATTAAAAGCATAGTTACTTTAGTATGAGCTCTTTGTTTTTTTTTATTTCAGCATATTATGGGGGTACAAATGTTTAGGTTACACGTTATTTTAACTTCCTATAAAAATGTAATGTGAAAATCACAGACTCTATGGTTTACTTTAGCCAAGGTATAGAGGGAGCTATTGAAGATGTCGTATTTTAGGAAAGCATTTTGCATTTTGGCAGCAATGTCACATTTAATAAGTAAAGCTAATTGTTTCAAATCACAAATTAAATGGCCATATAAATGTTCAAAATTGTCTTTCATAGGTTTTCCAATGAAACAAAATTGCTATTTGGTTCTTATTAAAGCCATATAAATGCTGTAAAAAAATTTTTAAAAAAATGAAAGAAAGGTCATTTATACAACCTGTAGTTGACTGTTCCAGCTAAGACCATCCTTCACACTGTTCCTGTCAAGGTGCCAGACAGGTGAGTGAAGCCATAGTGGACCCTCCTAAATAGTTCATCCACCACATGAATACCATTAATAAACCCTGGTTGGTTCCATGTGGAGTAATAAAATCTGCCAGCTGAGCCCTGACCAAATGCCTGAACCACAAATTCTAGAGATACAATAAAATGGTTAATGTTCCAAGGAGTGGTTGGTTATGCCAAAATAGATAAGCCAAAAAAATGTAAGAAAAAAAATGTACAATTTTGTTGGAGTCTGAGAAAATATATTTATTTTACTGACCATCTATAGATTTGTTTTTATCTGTTCTTCTCTACTACTAAATATAAATGCAAATCTATAACTTCCCACCACATTTTTCTCTTTTGAGCATGGTAGTTATCACTGGTCTTCTATATTTTTTTCTTTTTTAGTTTAAAAAGTCATATTCAGATAAAGTTAGCAATGCTATTTTATTGGAAAAATTGAAAGTGTTTTAAAATCACACAAAAGTCCCCTACTATATATCTTTGAAAGTCTTATAAAATACTATAATTATATACCGTAATATTGTAAATTAATTTAAGAATAGAGAAGTTATGGTAATAAATCTTCTTATAATGGAATAGCAGGCTCAGTTTTTTGAGACCACATATTATTATAAAGTATCAGGAGTATCAAAAATATGCTATAATTTGTAATTGAAATCAAGGAAGGAAAAGTTTGAAATCATGAAAAAATGATCCATCAAATAAAAGCAAAATGTTTAACTCTAAGCTGGCAGTCCCTGCTTAAGAAAATAGAAATGCTTTAGGAGTGTTTTAGTTACTAGCTCAGTGTCTAGCATAGAATATGTATTTGCTAAATTAATGAATTAGAGGATGAAGGATTTCTAGGCAGAAGGGAAAACATTTTTTAATAAACCATGATAAAAATTTCTGAGAGGCACAGAGGATTCATAATTGATATCAGGAGAACTGGAAAATAAGAGAATATACACAGAAAACAAACACAAGCAGAAGAAATTCAACATAGTCTATAGCTTACCAATAGATAAACAGTTCTTTCCAGAGAAGAGATATAGATACTATCTAAACAAGCAGCATCCTATATACCATGTAATAAAAAATAAGATGAATGTAGGCACAAAAGGGCAAAGAATTCTTTTGCGCTACTGAAAGAATAAAATTATAAAGGTGCATGTGAATATGTCTCTGAGACAGCCAGGGAGAAGTAGGAAACACACAGAACTTGAGGTCACACAGATCCTCTATTAATTACCTATTACCTGCCTGAGACATGATAGGTAGGTATTCAAGAAAGGTTGGTTTCTTGCATCTTTGTTAAGTTAAACAACAACAACAACAACAACAAAGAAATGTTGATTTCTTTCTCATTCTTTTAAGGGGTATGGAGACTATGTTTAATCATATATCATGCTAATATAGATGTAAACTGATTTCTTTTTTATCCTGGAGAAATTAAATTGAAAATTATGTCTAACTTTTCAACCCACACTCAATTACCTTTTTCTGCTTATTCATGTATAAATAAAGAAAAATTAAAAATAACAACAGCACATATTTGATATGCATTTCCATCTTTGAAGTTTAATGGGAGTATGGTTGATGATTTCCTCTCTTTTTTCAATAGAAGATCATGACTTCGAAAAATAATAGAAAATATGCTAAATAATTGTATCTATCTATTTATTTATCTAGCAAATGAATCAGATTCTAAGAAAAGGGTCTTTGTTAAATAATAGAAATGAGAAATAAGATTTTGAGATAGTAGCGTGGCCAGGCATAGTGTAAATTAAGACATTGCAGAGATCAACAAACATAATTCAGAAAGAAGTATCATAGAAGTATTTCTCAGTAATTTTTAGTTTGAAAATAATGAAATGTGAATAACATTTATGGCTTTAGATATATGAAAGCCACTGAGTAGTAACAATCATACCTAATGTTTATTAACCACTTATAAATATGCAGTTACTCCTCAAAATTTTTACTCATTTTTTAAAGTTTTCTAATTTTAAAAGCATCACTAGGAAGTAGGAACTATTGTCATATCCATTTTCCAAATGAGCAAACTAGATCACTCAGTAATTCAACGACTTCTCCAATGCTGTACAATTAATGAAAGATTTAAATACAAATGAACTTGAAAATTTCACATGGGGAAGTAAAAAGGTCCTATATGTATTATCTCTTCTGGTTGAAATGGAATATTATACAAAAATGTGCCAGTAGATGATTCAAAAGAATTGATTACAAGGAAACAGTAGGAAAGACACCTTCTGATCAAGTATATGCTTCAAGTTTTTCCTGAACTTACTTGATCCTCCAATCCCATTTCAGAAATTATACTTTTAAGTACTGTTGGAGTCATACACCAATTGTGGTGTTCTAGATGCTGGCTGGTGTTATTACCCATGAAATCCACGAGCACTAAAGTTGATATTCGTTAGCTGTCTGTTCAACCACTGTGTCCAGGTTTTTCTTTTAAAATTACTCACCTACTATTCTCAGTTGTGTAACAGGTGACAGTGACCAAATTGTCAGTCTAGATTGCTTTATGGGTAGATACATGATACAATTTTAGCTATGAATAAATAGAAGAAAAAAGCTATTTTTATGAAAGTGATTTTCTGTTCACTAGATGGTATGTTGCACAGATATAACAGTTTGCGAGTGTAGCAATGGTTGGTGCTACCATGAAGAGATAACTTGAGAATCTAGATAACGGATTTAACCAAGACAAACTGCAAGGAAGTACAGGAGATGGCGTATGTAAAACTTTGTGAATCTCTGGATCAGGTTATGCCTGTATTTTTCAGTTATGTGAGTCAGTAAACTCACTTTTTAATTTAAGCTAGATTCTATAAGATACAATCACACAGAACAGGATTTCTTAATGTCAGAACTATTGACATTGGTCCAGATATATCTTTGTTGTGGGGGGACAGGGACTGTCCTGTGCATTCTAGGATATTTAGCAGAATCTCTGGCCTTTACCCACTAGATGCCAGTAGAACACCTTCAGTCACTACAATGAGAAATGTCTTCAGACATTGCCAAGTGTTTCCTGCAGGACAAAATCGCCCCCTGTTGAGAATCACTGACACAGAACACTAATAGATGTTATGGGTGTCTTCCCACCAATCATTCTTTCTAACTGTCCTGATTTTCATTCATGCATCTACACATTCCTTGCTTTGATGCCTAAATTAATCCACATAATCCTACTCTTGAAATGTGGGTTAATAAATTTGGGGAAAGTTTACATTTACATCCATAGAACCGATATTTCCTTTACCTTCTGAAAATATGTAATTCTATTAGATTTGTACAAGTATGTAGTCCTGGGAATCACAGGAAACCTTCTTGTGACCCTGTTGAAAAGACAGCCCTTAGAATAAAGCTGACACAAATGAGAATGTCAAGACAAACACACAAGCAAAGAACAAGCTTTTGGCAGTTCTAGCATGCAGTTGAAGCAAATCAATTCTAAAGCCTTCCAGTTCCACAAGTGATTATAGGCCCTTTAATCAAAAACTTGTTTAAGTTGTCTGTTACCTACAACCTATGCATTCTATCTGATTCAAAGAATTTGCTTTGATTCTGGATATATAAAAAGTTCCAGGCAAATGAACAGAAAGGTCAACCACTGATGTCTGACAGAAGTTTCTGGAATGATGGAAATGTTCTATATCTGTATTACCCAAGATGGTTGTCATATCCACATGTGACCATTGAACACCTGAAAGTTGGCTAGTGTCATTGAGGAACTGAATTTTTATTATTATTTAATTTTAATTAGTTTAAATTTAGTCACATGTGGCCAGCAGCTATTGTATTGGACAACACAGGTCTAGAACAAATTAGAATAAAGCATGACCATGCAGTCAGAGCTTTGGTTAGCAACAAGCTTCAGGCTACAGAGATGAGTAGTGGAGATGGGGCTTTTGGCAAAATTAACAAATAAGAAAATATGAAACACGAAATTGAATTGTGAGATGAATAAAACAGGGAAACAGGACAATTAGGCAACTATCAGTATTCCAGGGAGTGCCAAAGCTGGCATGTGGCTCTGAAGGCTGACTAAAGCAGATATGAAATTTTAATTTTGATGGATCCATCGTACAGTCTACTTAGTGTTATACTTAGTAGCTGAAGCAATGAGCGTATGTATGGTTGGAAGATCTTGAGACAGGTGCCTGCCAAAGGTCCAGTCAACTATGGCCATGACAACAGATTACATAAATATATATCCATGGCAGCATTTGTTAATAATTTCCTCAGTGGGCATTATAGGCATTAATAACAATAAACATTATTTTCTTTTAATTTGGATTTCTTCTCAGCCATGTAAGGAATGTGGTATTATCCTTTCTTTACTGGTGAATAAACTGACGGAGGAAGCTCTTAAGCAAGTGCTTGTTGCTACTGTATCAAGATAGCTTTAAGAGGGTACAAATAAGTTTCCATGAATCCTTTCCCATACATCCTCAAAACTCTTCTGCTTTCTGTTTTAGCCCCATTTTTGTCTCCCCAGAAAACAGTTCTAAAAATACTTAGCTCCATTTCAGAATGTTATACTTGCTACTTTATTTAAACGGTGGCTCTCTGTGGGACAAGTCCCCTGAGAGTGACACAGCTTGGATCTGTGCAGGTACTAGATAGCCAAATCACTCTGTCTTTTTTCCAGAATGTGAAGTACATGCCTGAAATTAAAATACCCACTGCCCCTGAAATCCACAAGTAACAAGTCACCTGTGTGTCCTTGGAGTGAAAATTCGGTCTTATACTTGAATTGCAAAGTAGTTAGCAACCGTGTAGTAGAGAAATTCCTTAAAACTTTCCACTTACGAAACTTTCCAAGTTAGAGCTGTTTCAAAAGCTCACACACCAAAGAAATCAGTGGGTGGGTCCCACTCTGTGTGTTTTCAGCTATCTGCAAGAGCCTCAGTATCACAGTGTTTTACCTGTGAGTCTGAACAGTCAACTCAGTGGAAAGGAAACTAGATGGGGGGAATTACCAACAGGTGCAGCATGATATAAACTGCAAAACTCATTGCTTTTAGAAAAGAGTTGCAAAACCGAAGAGGTGTCAGCAGCCTGCAGTGCTTTTCCCTGGTACTTTCTGCCCCTGGCAGAACTTACATAATATCTGAAAAGTCAAAAATCAGCAGTTTTTGAAACACACTGCTAACTGCATGAGTGGCATCATTTCTGGGCTCATATTAAACACCGCTCCTTTTTTGGAGGAAGAAAAGGAAATAAAACAAATTTGAAATAAAGTTTGCCTCAGACTGAGTTTACTGCCATGTCTTCTGTGCCTCACTAAATGGGCATCACAATAAACTTTAACAAAATGGCCAAAAGAAAGAAATATTAATATTGCTGCATAGAAAAGTGTTTTACTTTGCCCAGCATTGTTTGAACATTTGGCGAGATCATAAGCAAATATTTAGGTTAGGGAGACATCTGCCAAGGTAAAGGTCTTTCAGTGAAAAGGGCATTTGAAACTTCTGTCTGGAATATAATACTTTGCCAAATGAAAGTATCAAAATGGAGAATAAAACATATCAAAAGATTTATAATTAGTTTTGGGAGGATGAGGGTAAGGACTAAAGGAGAGAAAAATAAGTGTCCATTTGAGCATCCAAATCTAAATAAAATTTTTAAAATTCGAGCCTTCTTAACATTATTCATTTTACTAAATATAAGTATATAAAATGAATGAATAATTTAATAGGGAGAGACAAGAGAGGATATGAGCTGCCTGGAGAGGTAAATTCCAAGCTTCAGCTAAGTGTTCTTTCCAGACTATTCTCTTTGGAAGTATTTTCTGCCAAAAGTCTGCTTCCAGGCTCACCTCGGGTGATGCATTAACATTCTGAAAGCTTTTACCTAAACCAATAAATGAAATTCCCTGATTAGCTACAAGCCCTGTAGACTTGGTAACTTTATCCATTAATTAACAAAGGGACAAGTGAAAGGAAGGAGAGGGCAAAGCAGAGAAGTGGAGGACAAGAAGTCTTGCCATTTGTATTAAGTCCCAGGATTACAACAACAAAAAGAAAATGAATGATTTATAGATTCCTTTCTGGGAAATTTGTTGAAATAGCTAGAATTTGGTTTTAAATAACTTAAACTAGTTGATAAGTAATCTGTATATGTATGGGCTTGCTTGTTTGTGTGTGTGTATAGTTTTTCACATGTATGCGCTCAGAATGCTAACTGCTAAGTATAAAGATGTTGGATGCATTGTCAATTCTGTTTAAGGAAATGTTGTTCTGGTTAGTTTCACTCCGCAAATTGTGATTTGAGGACTTTTAGAAGATTACAAATATATTTCCTAATAGCAATCAGTTATATATATGCTAAGATGAAGAGCTACTATAATGATTTGCCTTTCCAATCAGAAATTAAAATGATGGCTGGATTTTAAAGATACAGAGGATATGTAGCAATAAAATATTTATTAACTCAACCAGAAATATCAGACACAGGTAATATTTTCTTTATAAACAACTGATCTATTTGGATAGGAAAATGTCATGTTGAGACACAAAAGCATCTGGAGTGGGTATAGAGAGAAGATTGGTTGCAGGAATTCTAGTTGAATTTCAAAGTAACAAATCAGTCCCTGACAAGAGCAGCATTGAAGAGTTTGATAATATAAATATGTAGAGGTTGTGCTCTAGCCTGGAGAAGATGTAGAAACCAACACTATCTAAATCTAATGTGATTTCAATATAAACCATATGTTTGCTTTCTGTATATCTCTATGGAATTACCAAATTTAAAACAGCAAATTAAACAGTGTACTAACCTTATCATTTTTTCTTTAGAAGGTCGGTTGCAAATGGTATTTCTTAAGAATTGTTAAACCGACTTCCCTAGGGATCAGAAATTAAAATATGCTGACTTCTGATTCTAATATAAATCAATGCATTTATCAAAATTTGCATAACCATTAAGAATAATGTCTAGGTGAGTATTCAGTAAATATTGTATCCAAATATAAAAAAATATATAAAATTAGTGAACTATCATTAAAGTTTTTGACTAAAATCAAGATATTATGTGTGGTAGTATTATCAAAATAACATTTTTAAAATAGAGACTTTTCAATCAATTAGTTAATGAGCAATATCTAAGAGGTCTTATTTACTCTACAAATTCATGTTCTTTATGCTAAGTGACTTAGTAAGTATCACAGAATTATGAAAATGTATCTCTGTATTAAGGGGTTTCCAACTGGAAGATTAAACCATATGATAAATATTTAATTAATATATAAAACTAACTATAAAGACAAACTTGTTAAATAAAATAGTAAACCTGAATGGGCTGGGGTCGTGAGAAGATATTTGCAAAAGAAATAGAATGTGGGCACACCTGAAAATTAGGAGTTCCATATCAAGTACTTATGTGTTTTGATGGTAGGATATCAAAAATTTGGAATAGAAGGAAACAGTTAACTTCTGAGCATTAATCTCTAAGATACAAATCTAGAAATTACAATGAAATAGAATGGTTCCTGCTAAACCAAAATGGGTTTGAATTTATTAATATATATTTAAGAAGAGGATTTCTTTTATTCAGCAGGGGTTTAGGTTGCTAAGGAATCCTGGAACAGAGAACATCAGGAAAATTGCAGTTCCTTTGCTCTTGTTTTCCAGGGAGAGAAGCCAAGCTGTTCAGAATCCATTAAATACATGATAGATTCAACCTACCTTTGCCTGATTCCTTCATTTCTAAACAAGTTTCCAGCTCCATATCGCTTCCCTTTCAAGAGAATGAGATGGGTACTAAAAATCAGTATAGCACAGAATTTAAGTGTTGCCTCTGAAGAGAACCATCTATACTCATAACCTGGCTCTACCACTTACTACTTGTATGACTTGCATAAATTACTTGGCCTCTTCGTGATTCAGTTTACGTATCTGTAAAATGGGCCTAGTGATGATGGTTACTTCATAGAATTTTGGGGAGATTAGGGGGTGTAACACAACTAGAGGGATGCCTGACACACAGTTAATGCTCAAAGATATAAATTATCATAGTGATAAACAGTTTATATGGGCCCTGTGACAGTTCCCATAAATAAACTTTCTTGAGTAGCTTCAAGCCATATACATGGCAGAGAATGATTGCCATGAAATACAACATTTCTAGTCTATGTGACAGACTTTGTTCTGCCAATAAATGAGCATTTTATTGCCATTTTTGTGTCATATATACTTTGTTAATAAGATGTCATTTCCTGGAAACTGCTCATCCTTGCGCTTGACTAAAATTCAAACATCCAGGCCATTATATTAGAGGCCATATCCTATCAAACTTTCTCTAAATCAACATATTTCGAAGTAATATTCTGTGAACTATTAGTTTCATGGCATGCTACCAAAAAACAAGAGTTCCCCTGTCCATAAAGATTGGGAAATGCTGCATACTACATCCTTCTCTAAACTTCTATAGAAATCCCATTTATATTCTTACCCACTGGAATAGGGCTAGCTCTTTATTCATTCCTTTCTGCAAGAATGTTACTTCAAAAACTGGACTTGTTTCAGGGCATGGTGGAGAGTACCTGTGGTCCCAGCTACATCCCAGCTACACCAGAGGTTGAGATGGGAGAATAGCTTGAGCCTAGCAGTTTGAGACCAACCTAAGCAACATAACGCGATTCCGCTATTTATTTATTTAATTAAATAAATTAATATATAATTAATTAATTAAAATTAGGCATACCATTTAATGGCTTATTTCCTCTTAAGTACAGTCAGTTATAAAATATACAATAAACCAAAGTCACGGAAAAGAAATGTGACCTTTTTTCTTTCCCATGTCTTAATGCAGGACTTCATAATTTTTGCTATGGACTGTTGCTCTCCAAGTACTCTCTCTGTTTCTATTTTAACCTTTCATTTAATTCATGCTTCATACTGCAGTAGATGATACCTTTATAAAAAATGTAATAGAGTCATCTCTCAGTTTAAAATTGAGATGGTAAACAAATTCCAATTTACATGTTGTTGAGGACTGAATGTGTCCCCTTCCAAATTCATATGTTGAAACCTTATCCCCCAGTGTGGCTGTATTTGAAAATGAGACCTCTAACAAAGTAATTAAAGTTAAATGAAGTCATAAAGCCAGGGCACTGATTTTTTAGGATTAGTGTCCTTATAAGAAAAGACATTAAAAGACTTAATCTCTCTCCCTGTCCCCCATCTGTACCCTGCACACAAGAATCAAAGAAAGGTCATGTGAAGACACAATTAGAAGGTGGCTGTCTACAAGCCAGAAACACAGTCCTCACCAGAAATTTGATTGGCTCACATCTTGATATTGGACCTTGGTCTTCTAGCCTCCAGAACCATGAGAAAATAAATTTCCTTTGTTTAAGTCATCTAATCTATGATATTTTGCTATTGCAGCCTGAGCTAATATACATGGCAATTGAGATTGATTTTGTTTGTGGCTGCCTTGTATGTATAGTAAGTCTTCACTTAATGTCATCAATTGATTCTTGGAAATTGTGAGTTTAAGCAAAACAGTATCATGGAACCAATTTTTTTTCCTTATCAACATTATAGTGAGATGACTGTGAACTAAATAATGTTATTCAAGGACCTATTTTATGTAATTTTGCTTAAAGTCACAGTTTCCAAGAACCTATCAATTTCATTGAATGTATTTATTTCCAGTCTTCTTTCTAAAATATATTTGAGGATGTTTAATCTACATGTTCTCTGTGTGTGTATGTGTGTAAGGTAATTCAGTACTTAGACTGAATTTTTAATTTATAGATTTTTTAAGATTTAGCCTTTTAAAAATTTATTGATGATTTTTATCAATACATAATAATTATACATATTTATGAGGTACATGTGATACTTTGATGCAAGTATTAACATGCTTAACCAGTTTTATTTTTATGTATGAAAATATTTATATATTTTTCTTTTATAGTCTTTAAGTTTACCAAATTCTAAATGATTAATATAAAAAAATCTGAATTAACCTAAATTGGAGACTTTAGAGTCTCTGGGTATCCAGTCTCCTCTCTCTTCAGTATAGTGATTCCCCAGGTTTTAGTTAGACACATATACATGACACATTTCAGTTTCTGTTGTAGTTTGATTTAACCATGTATCTAAATTTGGGCCAATGGGGTGTGAGCAGAAGCAGTGAGTGGGAATTTCAGATCATCTGCTTAAAGAAGCTTGTCCAGACCTCCCTGTATCCTTCCTAGCACTAGGTGAAATGGTAACCACTGGAACAACTAGAAGTTGACAGAGCTTGGCTGTCATTCCATAGAATTCTATTACCCTCTGGACTATGACATGAGAGAGAAATAAATCTCTGACTTAACTGACTCTCTCTTTATTATAGCAACTTAGATGCCACTAAACTCAAGTATACAATAACAACAAAATTGGTTTACACTATTTTGTTCTTTAATAAAAAAGCATAAAGTTATTTACCCATTTCTTCTTCATCATATAAAAGTATTAATAAAAACTTAATCATAAAGCGATTCTCCTTTTACTGGAAAATAATATGAGTAAAAAATAAAAGAAACAATAACTGTAATTTTTTAATTTTTATTAGGCAGAGGCAATATTTTAATATGTATGTATATGACAGGACTTCTAAAATTTTGTGGAAAAAAATGGAATTAAAAGATGAAAATAAAAAATACAAACTTTATTTCTCAATATTAGCTCCATCAAGTTTAAGACACTTTTGTAAGCAATGGTACCAGCTGTTTAGTCTATTTCTAAAGAACCTAGGTTTTGGAAATTAACCATATCAGCACAGCATTTTTTTACACTATTAACTGAAGAAAAATGGGTGCCCTTTACAGACTTTTTAAGATTAGGAAAGCAAAAGAAATCAGAAAAAGCCAGATCAGGAGAGTAAGGTGGAAGCCTAATGATTTCTCATTTACATTCTCATAAAACTGCCTTTGTTTGATGACAGGAATGAGCAGAAACATTGTTGTGGGGAAGTACAACTCTTTGGTGCAGCTTTCCAGGCATTTTTCTATTAAATCTTTAGCTAACTTTCTCAAAACACTCTCTTAATAAGCAGATATTATTATTCTTTGGCTCTTCAGAAAGTCAACAAGCAAAATACATTGAGCATCCCCAGAAAACTGTTGCAATGACATTTGCTCTTGACCAGTCCATTTTTTCTTTGACTGCAACCTCTCGGTAGCCATTGTTTTGATTGTGCTTTGTCTTCGGGATCATACTGGTAAAGCCATGTTAGATCTCCTATTGCAATTCTTCAAAGAACGCTTCAGAATTTTGATCCAATTTATTTAAAATTTTCATTGCAAGTTCTGGTCCTATCTGCAGCTGATCTGGGCACAATGATTTTAGCATCCATCAAGTGGAAAGTTCGCTCGACATTCATTTTTCAGTCAGAATTATGTAAGGTGAACTAATAGAGATGTCTATGGTGTTGGCAATTATTTGTACTATTAATCATCAGTCCTCTTCAATAAGGGCCAAACGAGATGTATTTTTCCTTATAAATTAATGTGGATGATCTGCCACTGCCACCTTCATTTTCAACATCATCTCATTTCTTTTTAAAATGAATTATCCATTTGAAAACTTCTGATTTCTTTGAGGAATTGTCCCCATAAACCTGTTGTAAAGCATCAATGATTTTACCATTCTTCCACCCAAGCTTTATCATAAATTCGATGTGTTTCCTTGCATCAGTTGTAGTAGAATTCATGTTGCTCTGATAGGGTTTCTTTTCAAACTGATGTCTTATTCTTCTCAGTGCCTCAAACTAGATCCTGTTCAGACATGTTATAACAAGTTAGTATGAGTTCATTTTGGTGCCAAAAATTTTTGAGATCCATACATAGTTTTGTTCATATTATGCATTTTCCATGAACTTTTTAAAGACCACTCATATTTGCACAAACTTATGTGCATATTTTAATTTTTATGACAAATCTTCAACAGTTGACATAAAAATGCCTAGGCAAAATTTTATATGTAGGGAAATATGGTATCATGGATAAATCTATATTTAACTCGTGTTAGTTCTCCTTATCAACACTCAATAGAAAATAAGAAGTACCTGCATATGATAAAAATATGGTACTTATTTCATCACAAAAGAGTAACTTTTCAGGAAATGGTATTAACTTAAAATATATTCTTTGTTATACCTTAGCACAAATAGAAACATACATATGGGAATGTTCTGTAAAAGTATAGTCAATCCATATTTTGTATGATTATATTTATAAATCTTTATTTTAGATCAATTTGGTATAAGTTACTTTCTCTTGAGTAAGAAAGGTATGATTAAATTGGTTTTGGTCTAAAAATGAATAGCTTCATTTATTTCCTGAATTCTGTCTATAATGATTTGCATTCTATTGTCTCTGCTGTTAGCTGACACCTACCATAATATAATCATATCCCTCTAGTTTTGTTCTATTTCTTTTCTTACCTCCCCTTAATTACCCCTTTTGTACCTCTAGTCTATAGTCTCTGTGTCTCTAATACATAGAGGTACCAATTTTACAACCCCCAAGGCTTGTCAGGTTAAAGATTAATGAGCAGATTATGCCCAGAGGCTTTGGAAAGGTTAAGCATAATTACAAATGGGTATTTTATGCAATGCCGGAGATGTGCAAGCTCTTTTTCAAAAAAGAGCAAGAAAAAAAGTAATGAAACTTATGGGATTCATGTCAACTGTTGTATTTCAAGGGGAAAAATGCCTCTTTAAAACGAGAAATTAACTTGCCTACTAGAAGAGATTGTTAAGTTCTATCCTTTGTTTTATTCTCGATTAACACACACACATATTAACATATGATAGAACATAGGTATTAATACAATCACAGGCCTGTACTATCATTGACTTCTAATTTGACATTTTTTCCTTTGTAATAAAAAAGCACATTTTCATAGTTAGAGTAAAAAGAAAAGTTATAAATAAATATAGTAGATGAGCATTGCTGCTGGAAAAATTAAATAGCATTTGAGAAAAATATGTAGTTCCCACTTGAAATTTTATAGTTCACCATGAAAAGAGCTACTTTCCATAGAAAAATAACTTAAAGATTCTTTAGAGGTTCAGTTACACAATTAATGTGAAATATAAGATGAACATCTGGCCATCCCAGTACCATGGGGATGGTATTAGGATTATAGTAATTAAAATAAATCCAGTCAGTGTTTTACTAATTATAAAGTGTTACCAGGGTTAAAACATTCGTGTTTAGAAGTCAGAAAACTGTTGACCTAATTGAAGGTGCTTTTCCCCAAAATGTTTCGGAACAAGGGAATATGCTGGGATTAACTTTGCTCGAAAGGAAAAAAAATGAGAATATTGATCTTTAAATGTTGAGTTGAGAAGTAAGATTTGTTTTTGCAGGAAAGATATTAGATATTCACAGTGTTAATTCATTTACTTTAAGAGTATTATTCATGTTTTTACCATAGGAAGCCGTCTCCCCTTGTCCATTAGATTCCTTCACTGGTTCTACTCAATGACTTTTGAATTGTCATCTCTCACACTTGCACCAACATTTCTCTCTCTGTACTAAATGATTTCCATCAACATAAGAACACTTAAGTTTTTCATATCATTTGAAAGGACAAAAAAAAAAAATACTACCGTATCCTTGATCCCCTTATTTCTCTACATTCAACCCCATTTTACTTTTTTTTTTTTTTAACAGAGTGTCACACTGTTGCCCTGGGTAGAGTGCAGTGGTGTCATCATAGTTCACTGCAACCTCAAACTCCTGGGATCAAGCGATTCTCCTGCCTCAGCCGTGTAGCTGGGACTACAGGTGCATGCCATAATACCTGGCCAATTTTTAGATTTTTAGTAGAGACAGGGTCTCACTGTTGCTCAGACTGGTCTTGAACTCTTGAACTCAAGCCTTGGCCTCCCAGAGTGCTAGGATTACAGGCATTACTTATTTTTTAATAGCAAAACTCCTTTAAATACTTGTCAATTTTCTTCTGTCTCTAATTTCTTACTTACTAATTTCCTTTAAATTCACTCCAATAACTTTAAATCACTTCTACTAACTGAGTGTCAAGGTTGTTAATAATCTTCCTAAATCCAATAATCAATCCCAGTCCTCCTCTTCCACAGCCTATCATCAGCATTTGGCACATAATCCCTTCTTTTCTTAATATACTTCTTTCACTTGGCATCAAAGACATCCACAAGTAACTGGTTTTCAGTTACCTTCCTGGGTGCTCGCTCTTTGCTAGCTCACATTCTTTTTGAGTTCTTCATAATGTTAAGTAATGTCCCAAGACAGTCTTTGAACATTTTCTCTCCTCTGTCAAAACTCTGTCCCTTGGTGAATTAATCCAGTATCACAGCTTTAAATATCATTTATATGGTGATGACTGCTATGGCAAGGACTTCTACTATTGCTCAAATATCCAAGTTCTCCCTCACATGACCCAGATCTCTTATAGTTAAGTAAGCCCATTGGATTGGCCATCATCAATGGTTAGCGTCTATCTTTCCAAGCCAAAGCATTTAAGAGTTGCTATGGGGCCATCCAGCTCTCTTTGTGATACAGGTTGATGGTTAAGGCCTTATATACTAAGATGGTAGAGACCTAGGACTAAATCAGCTTAGACATCTGAGTCAAGTACTTGGAAGTGAGCTGCTCTGGGGAGAGCGTTGGAACACAAAGAAAATCTTGGATGAGCAAGAAACAAAACTTTTATGCTTGAAGTGAGGGATCAGCAAACTTTGTCTATAAAATGACAGATGATTAATATTTTAAATTTACAGGCCATATGGTCTGTATTGTAACTACTCAACTCTGCCATTATAGTGAGAAAGCAGCCATAGACAAAATATAAATGAATGAATATGGCTGTGCTCCAATAAAATTTTATTTATTAAAACAGATGTTGGGCTAGATTTGGCTTATGGACCATTGTTTGCCAACTCCTACTTTAAGCCACTGAGATATTGGGGTTTCTTTATTATGACAACACATAGCCTAGTCTATATTTATTAAAGCAACTTTCAAATTTATATTTCCATTCCAGATTCAAGGTACAGGAAAGTCAGAGAAAATTTCAGAGGATACCTAGGATGTGATTTTTTATAACCCATTTTTTTATTGGTCTCATCCAGATTTCATGGCCACAATTACTATATGTACTTATCTTATTCAGATGATTCAAATACACATATTTATTTTATTTTATTTTATTTTTTGCAATGTAATATTAATTCATGAATAGATTTAGTAGTTGCCTAAACTGAAGGTTAAGTTTTGAATAATAAATTATTGAATAAAAGGTATGTTAAAAGTATGGGAGAGAATATTGCGTGTTTAGAATTTGACCTGTAGAGAAATCTCACAACACTTGAAAACTGACTTGTGCAAGCTGCTTTATCCAAGACTAAAGTGTGAATTGTGAGGATGTGGTCGGGTAGATAAAAGATGTCTGTTATCAGCTACACAGAGGATAGATAATCATCAATGACAACTATCTGCCTTCCCAGAGAAAGTTTGGGTTCTGCCTTTATAACTGCAGTGATGGAATTGAAGCTAAACAATGATTATTATTGAACTCTTTAGAGGTAAATGTACTCTAGAACAATAGAGAGAACAGGTTCTTCTTTACTTTTCTGGAAAGTCTGATACCTAAGCTGCTTGCAAAGGAATGTCTGCTCCATTTCTTCCCATGATGTAAAACAGGGAGTGGTGTTTATACCACGCAGGGCTACTGTTACTAACTCAGTTCAGAAACAACGCTGGACACAGAGGCATCCAAGAAGAAATAATCACATTGTATGATGGTGGAAATACAAGTTACCCTCAATCATGGTAAGTCAAAACTAGGAGCACTCCAATTTTCAAAGTCTATTCTTATTTAACAAACAAAAATTATCCATCCATCTCCTACTTCTGAATTTAAAATGTTATTTTAGGGATATATTAAAGATTGGTATCCGTGTTTTTAAATCATGTCTCAGTAATGACCTCTCTATTCTTGACACAGGAAGTGTTGAGGACTTGCAATATGATTATGTAGCTTAAGAATTAACCTTAGG
>VBSM01003176.1:58146339-58186624 GCA_008086735.1 Cheirogaleus medius
GCTGCAATGCCTGGGTGGTCACGTATAAGGAAGTAACTTTGATTTTTAGAGTATCAAAATAAAATGACTGGTGCGTTTGGCACTGCAGTCTTGCACCGTCTTTATGTGTGTCCGTGTCTTTCTTTGTGTGTTTCTTTGTGTTTTGTGTTCATCCCCTGTCCTGCAAACGGGCTACGACAGGAAGAGAGTCTAGATTTAAATCTGCAACATATTTCACAAGATCACTAATTAAGCTAGACATTCAGTAGCACCAGGCATCAAAAGAACAGCTTTATACCAGTAAGCTCTATTTTGAATAGCCTGGCAAGCACAACTGTTAAGTATTCATGACACTATCTCATAATTTCAATAATAAATACTGGATTAGGAAATATCTAATTTTTTTTTTTTTTTTTTTTTTTTTTTAGAGACGGGGTCTCGCTCTTGGTCAGGCTGGTTTCGAACTCCTGACCTTGAGCTATCCACCCGCCTCGGCCTCCCAGAGTGCTAGGATTACAGGCGTGAGCCACCGCGCCCGGCCAGGAAATATCTAATTTTTTAAGGACAAAACTATTAATATTTAGAAATAAAAATTAGAACTTCTACTTTCATGTGCAATTAATAGAGTTTCTTTTCATGCGCTTATTAAGAAATGATGTGGTGGCTATGATTCTTTTATTACTTTATTTATTTATTTTACTGTTATTCAAACTATATTACAATAAAGAGAAATAGACAATAAAATGGATAAGGAGAAATATTTTGGAAAATTTTTGCCTATCCTATATATGAATTAAAATGCATTTATCAAGACTTTCTCATTGAGTAGCCTTCATCACAAATTATATCTATAAAACTAACAATATTAGAGCAAAAATCAGCTAAGACATTAATATTGTAAAAGGCTTGCATAGTTCTTGGTCCCTAGACTAAAAATTTTTTCTTTTGCTGTTTTTGATGATGTTTTTCTAAAAACATTTCCACTAATTCAATTTAATAGCATTTAGATGTACAAGATGTTGCACATTGCAAGGAGTTATTTTCCCATTCATATGGAATTGGCTAATGACTAACAAAGAATATGACAAAGTCAAAATGATAATAGAAAATAAGTGTACATGAATATATAGCACAGATAATATATTTTCTTACACAAACTGCAAGATATTATATGCTCTGTTCTACAACTTGATTTACTTAATAATATATATTAGATAAATAATTCTATATCCATACTTTCAGAGCTTTTAACATGGCCAAATTATGCTGTGGCAAATGATCCATGGGGGCAGCGAACCCAGGTCTGTCTGATTCTAGACTCAAGTTCAAAACTGAGAAACATCCAGAATTTACTTTCTGTGGAAAGAGAAAGGCTGTTGGAATCTGACAGATATACAAATCTGGATTTGACCGTAGATCATTCGTGTAACTTCTCTGAGCCTTCCTTCATTTGCTTGTTCTAAATTTCAATACCTAGTCCACTAAACTTTGAACAGTATATATATATATATATATATATATATAAAGATCATGGATTTGTCATAATAAATGTAACTGGTGAGATGTTTTTGAAAAAAAAAAAAAAGAAAATAAATATACAAAAATATAAATAAATAAATAAGAAAGCCCCAGGTGGTGGGGTGTGACCTTTGATGTAGCTTGGGTGTATACGGTATCTTGGAAGAACACATTCAATCCATGGAGTAGAAAAGAGCACATGTCAGCATTTAATAGAGATTTACATGAGTTATCTCATGTGGCCTTCCCAGAAACTTAACCAATATTATTTTTTCTTCAATATCATAAAGAGAAACTAAGATTCAGAAGGGTTTAGAAATTTGCCCCAAATCATTTATATCAATATTTCCCAAACTTTTGAGGGCAGGAGAATCACTTATGGCTATATTATAAACTCAAGGACCATACTTTTATCCTCCTAAGTTTCCAGTTCAGTGTTTGGTCTGTAGTTTTCATAACCTTTCCACAGTTTACCCAGAATTTGAGAAACACTGACTTGGATAGCAAGTAGTAAAGCCAGGATTCCAAAGGTATATTTTTGTGTCCACATATGAACACTCTAAATTCCAACCAAAACCAGCATTAGACAGGAAATAAAATTTATATAAAATCAAATTTATAATCTGCTCATTTGAACATTAATATTGGATGTGACTTTAATTAACCTTGAATGTTAGACCTATCTTCCTTTGAAATAAAAAGGAAAGTTTTCTCTGAGGTCCAGCACTTATTTTAGGGTTCTAGTTTATATAAACACTACCTATACTAATTAATTTGGTTACTACTTTGCTATATATTTAAATTTAAGTAGTTCCAAAGTTTTGTTTAGTTGCAATATTGGGGATAAATAAAAAATGTGGCTTATGTTTTGTCTAGGGAAGCAGGAACTGCTGTTGATATGATTGCTTGCACCAAGGAGGCTTACGGGAGCTGAAGCTTTGAGGTTTTATGGTTTTATCTATTCCCCCATCGCACATATTGAATTCATTAGCACATAGATTTAGAAGCCTGGCTAATCATCAAAGGTAATGCGTAGATGCACTCTGGTCAAGTAAATTCTGCTACCAGAGGTTTTTCTTTTCTCAGTAATTATTTATTAAATTGTAATAATGTCTTACCTTTTTCAAATGAGAAAGTGATCATGCATTTTTCAAAACATTAAACCACTTTATAACCTTCACAATCCCAAAATTGTTCAAATTTAAGTATATTAGGATTGGCACAGATAGATCAATAAGTAAATAAGAATAAATTTATATCACATTTGTGTATTTTTGATACCATGCTAAAAAGGGAAATATTTTAAATTCTTTCTATAGAATAGTGATAGTTTGTTTTAGTCTTCCTTTTAAGCTTATAAGTCAAATGCCTCGTGATTATGAAGTTCAGCCTTGTATTTGTTTTCTAATTCAACAAGCATGTATTGATACAACTATTTGCAAATTTCTTTTGTTTGTTTATTTGTTTGCTTTATTTTGTTTTCTTTGAGACAATCTCACTCTGTTGTACTGGGTAGAGTACTGTGGCATCATCATAGGTCACTGTAACCACAAACTCCTGGGCTCTAGGGATACTCCTGCCTCAGCCTCCTGAGTAGCTGTGACTACAGGCATGCAGGGCTAATTTTTTTATTTTTAGTAGAAAGAGGGTCTCTCTTTTGCTCAGGCTGGTCTTGAACTCCTGAGCTCAAGTGATCCTCCGACCTAAGCCTCCCAGAGTTCTAGGATTACAAACATGAGCCACTGCACCTGGCCTGCAAATTTCATTATTAGATATCTTGGGTCTTTCAAAGATGAACAAGAAGTTATCCCTGTCCTCAGAAAGTTTACAATTCACTGTTTAGGTCAATTTAGTAGAAAAGCATAGCTAAACAATTAATTGGAAAAAAATTCCAAGAACTGTCTGATAAATATTTATAACATGGATCTAAGAAAATTAATACCTCCCATTTCACCATCAGAGCTATAGCTGTGACTGTTCAAGTAATGGATCAGGAAATATCAGAGACAGTGAAGGAATAAAAGCAAACCAAGGGGTAAGCATGGAGACCAGGTCTTAAATAACAGGCAGTGAGGTTGAGGGACAGGAAACAGAACACGGACACAGGAAAATGGCAGACAAAGGATTAGTACACAAGTACAAAAAGTATAAAACAATAATGTGCATAGAGAAAAATTGATCTAATTTCATGTAAAATGATGGAGAACTTACCTCTAAAATGCTAACACATGAGAGATTAATGTTCACAAAAACTGTGGTGACAAATCCCCCGAAAATCAAACTGAAATTTCTCTCAGTCATTTGAGGAATTGGTCATTTGATGAAGCAATTATTTGCTGTTGCTTGTTGTAAATTGGTTTATTTTCACA
Source organism: Cheirogaleus medius (assembly GCA_008086735.1). Classification (NCBI taxonomy): domain Eukaryota; kingdom Metazoa; phylum Chordata; class Mammalia; order Primates; family Cheirogaleidae; genus Cheirogaleus; species Cheirogaleus medius. The sequence goes on from VBSM01003176.1 coordinate 58,150,206, forward strand.
ATTTAGTACAACAACTGGGAAGAGCCTTTGTCAGGAGAGCTGGGTTCCATCTTGTCAGTGCATATCAGATGTGCATGACACAACTCTTATGAGTTTTAATTTTCTCCTATATAAAATGGTGCCATGCAAAGCAAAGTTTGGATGTAGAGTGAAAAGAGATTTTAGTTCCAAGATTTGGTTAGCAGGCATTATGCATCTCAAATACAAATGGCACAAACTAACCCTGCAATGAAGGCTATGGGTTAGGCAGGCTGAAATTATGCATGGTCCTTCCTTAAGTATGCATTCTTATCTCGATTTATACCGACTCTTTTGTGTCTCTCTTATTTTTCATGCTGCTTAAAAAAAGTCTTCTGCTTCCCTGGCCACTCTCAATATGTTGATAAGAAGGGAGAATGGTCAAGCCCTGGGAAAATAAGGAGAACCTATGGGACATCCCATAAATTGCCTCACCTTCTTAGGAAACCTCATGTCCCACTCTTCCCCCTTAGGAAGAGTGTGCTCAAAGTTTTCTGTCTTCACTCTTCTAGATACAATATGTATTTTCCACTTTTGGCTATATTTTATCTATCTAAAATACCTTTGCATAATGCCTGCTAAATTATGCTTCAGTAAAATATTCCATACTGTGCAAATAAAGTGGGCATTGTGTGGGATACAAGGGGATTTCTCTGAGTGGTGGAGGCTTTGGTCCTGGTTTTGTATTTAATCCTCACAATTTGTAACCTTTGTCTCTCTCCAACATTCTGGGTTCATCACTGTCATTGGAGACAAAGTTGTTATACTCAGTGACTCGGTTCCTTTCATCCTCAATTTACAGGAAAGAAAAGAGGGCATCACCGTGTCTGCGTGACGCCTCACTGATGGAAAGTGTTCATGTATTGAAGGTGCAGAAGTAGCCTCCACCCTCACGTGAATCAAATCCTCAGTCCTCAAGGAGGCCAGGTGTAGATAATTTTGATACATTAAACCCTAGAAAAAGTATATCTGGTGCTATATTTTCTAATTAATTTTAATCTCCATATTTGAGTCTGTTTTGTTAGCAGGTCATGGAATAAAAGTATAGAAAAAAATAAGAACTATAATTGATGTGCAATCAACAACTAAGATGGGTATATGATGAATCTCAGATGTCACTGTACTTAACTTATTTTTATCTTATGCCTTTGGGAAATACGGTGAGAAAAAAGAACAATAGAAGCCATAGATTGGTAGGGTTCTACCTGTGTTTCATACATGAGTGGTCAGATAATAACACAGACATGAAGTGAGCTGCCCTGATACTGATCCCTATGGGAGATAAACTATAACTGGTCTCCTCAGAGTAGGAACAGAATAAAATAGTTTGAATGCTATTTGCTGAAGCAAGGTCACCATGGCTGAATAGCAATTTAGGATGCATAACAGTCAAAAGACATTTGGTCCTTGGTTGTCTGTAAATTAAGGTATTAAATTTGTAAGATACTGTTTTTAATTCACAGTTTTAATATAATTGTGTTTACTCAATCAGAGTTGTTCGACATTGTAATTTCTAAGTTCTAATCTGTTTTTTAAAAAGGCAGAGCAAGCATTGATTGTCCTCATTAAAGTTTCAACAGCAGCTATAAAAGCAGCATGATGGAGCTGAACATCAGCTTAAGGAGAAAAAGGAAGGGAAATGATGGAACTAGGACAAGAAAGAAGTTCGAATTTTTACACCTGTTCTAAATCACTGTATTGGTCTGGTTCATGCTACTATAACAGAATACCTGGGATGGTAATTTATAAAAAACAGAGATTTATTTCTTACCATTCTAGAGGCTAGGAAGTCCAAAGTCAAGGGTCCTGCATCTGGTGAGGGCCTTCCTGCTATGACATCCCATAGCAAAAGGCAGAAGAACAAGAGAGTATGTGCAGGGGTCAGGGGGAGAGGACAAAACTCATCCTTTTATCAAGAACACACTCCTGCAGAGCCCTCATTACCTAATCACCTCTTAAAGGTCTCACCTCTCAACACTGTTGCACTGGGGATTAAGTTTCCAACACATGAACTTTTGGGGACACATTCAAACCATAGCAGTCACCCTCTTGGGATACCTGCTGTGGGGTAAAAAGGCTCTGAAAAATGAGCACATGACAAAGTGAAGCATGGCAAAGCTGCAGACAGCTAGAAGGATTTATCCTAAATATTCCAAAGGCAGTACTAGAAAGAGCAAAGGTTCCTAGGGAACTGCAAGACGGAGAGGTACTAGGAAAAATGTGTTGGAAAAGCACCATAAAAGTTTAGAATACTAGAAAAAAAAGCAAGAAGGAAAGACAAGTGCTGGCAGTTGGAAAGAACCTGAGGCCCGTGAAATGGATTTTAATTTGAATGCTTTTCTTCATGCTTCTTTTGAAACATTCTTTTAAAAAATGTGTTTTATTATGACCTGGTGGTTTGATACTCCTCACCTTAAACATACCTAATCTCTGAATCAGTAAGTAAAATAATAACTGTTGTGGCCTCTTGTGTTACTATGCAATTATACATGTGATTAGTCAATGGTCCAAGATGAATGGAATATTACAGCTCATAATAACTTTAGGGTATCATGGACAGTTAATGACCTTTGGAAAGAAATACTACTCAAGCTTCGAATTCCAGCTGAACTCTGCATGCCGTAAGGGCAGGAGAACTTAGACCAGATGAGTCCCTTTCACAAGCACATGTCATGCTGTGTGGATCCGGCTGTGGAAACAGTTTGCCAATCTTATCTTCAGAAACACATAGTCGGTGTTCAGCCAATAATGAATGTCAAAATAATACTTAGCTTCTCTTTGGGTGATTCAAAGGGCTCTGGCCAGAAAATAGGCATAATAACCTTTCTGGCATGTTTCTCATTAATCGTCCTTCAAACTGAGAGAAGTATTTTCAGAAGATTGTTTGCTTGTGCTGAAAGATCAGGGAGCAGTGAACAGTGTGAAAAGCATAGAATTGGACATAATCATTATGAGTGATATACTACATCAATGAAAATGAAAGTCCATTCTTGGCACTGGGACCTGTGAAAAGTTTCTGTATATCTATTACTATGTTATAGTAGATAACTGTCATGGCACTTCTGAGCATCCATGTGCACAATCAAGATTTACATATAATGAGTTATATGTTTCCCATGTGTCCCTTTATCCAATCAAACATCTGGCTTTAAATCAAAACCAAGAGGAAAAGAACTGGACAGTTCAGGATCAGAGGAATGGGGATAGGACATGGGACATTCCTAATATGGATACATGGGAAGAGTACTAAAAGAAGGGCCACCTAAGAAAGGAAGTAGATGGCAAATGTGGCTCCCATCCCAGTATTGCCCGCCTATCCTACCTCCCTGCTAGACAAAACAAAAATGCCGGTGAAGACATGATTACAACAAAATAGCTCATCAAGGAAAGTAGATGGTTCTAGAGAGGAAACACTACTTTGTACCCCAGGAAAATGAGAATAAGTCATGAATGGTAGGCTTGTGTCTAACAAAATAAGTATGGTACAGAAAGACTCGCCTCTGAAATTGGGGTGGGACAGAACTGCAGCAATGAGAAAATGACTTGGAAAAGTCTTATAAAAGTATTTTTCCCCAAACTTCCTCTTCAAGGATAATTTAAAACAAGCTGTTGGTGATGAAAAGAAGGTGTTCCAGAAGAGAATACTTTTCACTGATTCCTCTGGTTTCATTGTTCCAAGAAAGTGCTTGAAAAGTGTTTTCCTATAGATCTCAATATTCCCACTTGTCCTCTATTACTGGGCTTTTGTTGTTTTATACCAATTTTAATAAAAGTTTGGGATTTATTATAACTATGCTTTTATTGTAATGTTCTCAAACATTTTGAGAAAAGACAAGGTATAAATTAACAATAAATTTTAAAATACTTTCCAGTCTTGGTATTCCTTAGATTTTTCAAGCTAGGAAAAATAGAGAATAAAATTAATATACATAGATGTTTATTTATTTTTATTTCTATTATATATAATATATATATCTTTTCTATATATATACATATATACGTATACATCTCAACTATAAATGTATATATCCTATGGCAGGAAGAGGGTGTATGTATGGCTCGTTGAAGAATAATGAGTCAATTATTTGTTTAAGGTTAGAGGCTTCTTTTACATGAAATTCACTTTGATGTATGATGCTTCTAGAAGAAACAAAAATTGTAAAGTATTTATAATGATTCAGATTCTCAGAAGGAGTGTAAAACAGTAATGCAAAATTTTTAGAATTGGACGAAAAATAGAGATATTAAGACAAAAGCTGTCTTCGTGTCAGTGAAATAAAGCTCATGTATGCTACAAAATTTACTGATTATGTACATTCTTCAGAAGCATTTCAGATGAAACTGCTTCCATCCTATAGAAACTATATAAAGGAGACTGCTTTATTTTGCCAAAGCAGACACATCAATTTGGAAGAGAAAAATCTGCGGAAAAAAAAAATAGAAAATAGAATAAGCCTGCAATAACACTGCTAACTCTTAGAAAGCTCCCTATAAGCCAGGTCCCTTTTTAAGTACTTCACATGCATTTACTCATTAAATCTCCCAACTGCCTTATGATGCAGGCTTGAAGAGGTTGTGCTATTTGCTTCAGGTCATGCAGCTCATTAGTGGCAGAGCCAGGATTCAAACTCCAGCTACTTGATTCTAGAGTTCATCTTCACCACAAAATACCTAAAAAAAAAAAAAAAAACCTACACAAATGGGAACAAAGCAAAATGGAGACCAAAAACAGTCTTCCTTTTCTAATGAAGTTCATGAATGGAAAAGCTTATGAAGGAAACATCATTGAGGAGATTATGAATGAAACAGCAGTTATACTTCTTGAAGTATCTAATTTATTAATCAAAATCCATTGACTACCTTATAATTTTAAGACACAACACTAGCTGACAGGGAAGATACAAGAAATATGACAATTTGTTTCACTTCATCTCTTTCCATAAGGATCCTGCAGTGGCTCCCTGATACTTTAGGGGAAAAAAAATGACTCCTTAATTTGACATCAAAGGCCATTTATGATGTAAACTCACTTTCTGACAGTGCTCCTATTCTCTACTCTCAAGCCACTCTGACGCAGTCACAGGTGATCTCTGACGTACTGATGAATTTCCATAGGCTCTTCCCTCTGGCAGGAACTCTCCCCGACAGATGGTTCCTGCTACTTTTGACATGGCTACAACAAATCCTTCAAAATTCCACTCAAATATATTTTGTGAAGTCTTGTCTGACAAATGCAGATCTGAGATAGGTATCCTTCCTTTCTGTTTTCACAGCCTCTCACGTTGTCATTTTCAGTTTATTTTTCTCCACCACGAAAATCTAATCCTTTCAATTTTTTGAAAGTCTTTTATCTTTTTGCCTAGCACTAAAGCTGGACATACAAACCACACAAAGATATTTGTATTAATGTATACGTGAATAACATATTTTAAATAGCGAATACTTGCAACACAAGTAATATATAATTATCAAATTAAAATAAAATAGAAAATGGAAAGGCAAATAAAATAGCAGTATTTGACTTGTTCTTGAAACCCCCTTTCTCACTTCACAAAAGATTTGAAACATCTTACAAAAATGTTTTTCAATGTGAAAGATAAAATATATAGTTAAAAGAGTCCTTACAAAGAGGAAGTAATGAATTCTAGCATTGATTAAGTACAGTAAAAATGCATGCCCTTATACCATAGAGGAGTGGGGAGATGAGGGTTGTCAACATGGTTCCTCATGACCAAGGCATGTTTTGGTACCAGATTCATAGGGACCATAATTGAAGTGAAATCAGTTTCTCAGCAGAAGCAGAGTTACTCTTGATTGGTGAACTAAAGGAAAATTTTTTCTTTGTTTTTTCATAAAGAGAACTCTCTGTGATAAAGACTTCAATGTCTTCCTTACACGGCCTGTAATAACCCATTTCATGCAGCTCTTTCAAATAAAGTCTTTTGACAGAGGTCAATGACCTAGCGAAAGCATAATTCAGTAAAAGAAAACCTAAGAGAGGTCATAATAATACTGGCCAACACAGTGTATAGACCTTTGACAATCATACTCGATGCAAAAATAACACTCATGACAGCCAGAAAAGCATATGTGGCATGGCCTTCGGGAAATATTCCATTGCTATTACATCTCAAAATGGGCATTTCATAATCTGATAATAGGAAATTTGAGTTTATATTATTTGGCAAGCACCTAGAAAAGGAAGCTTCTGTTCTGATTAAAGCACATTCACATCCATCATTAATCAATTGAGAATGGTAAGTATAAAATAAGATGTTCAGTGAAGTTTTGGCCCAAATGTATGTCCATCAATTCATCTTAAAGAGGTATACTTGGTGAAGTTTTTAATTTTTCTCCTTAGAAATTAGTCCTGGGTCTACACCAGCAAACAGACAATTGGGAAATTGACAAAAATGGTTCTAGGACAAAGTACCATCAATGTTACCTCATTCTGAAAGTTTTTTAAAATGAATATTATCAGGAAACAACCATGATTTTAAAGAAAAATTATGTAGTGTATGAATAAATTTCACACAAAATTTCTAATGGAAAACTATCTTTCCAGTATATCTTCCAAGATGAATGAGTTGTAGACTAAAATTTTATCTATTAGGGAACTATGTTTGAAAAGAAGATCTGCAAAATGACATGATTTTTATTTTAAAGCATCTGAATTTGTGTTATATTATTTATAAGGATATAGAAAGTCCTCAGAGACTCTCTGTAACACTAAGAACATTGAGGAAAGCATTATGAATAGCCCAAGTTCAGGCTTCTGATGATAGTACAGATTCAGCAGTTAGAAGCAAAGCACATGTATCCTTGGGAATGTGCATAATCTGAGATAATTTCTGCCCAAAACCCACATGCTGGTAAAAGGCATTATCAGTACCAGAACTCAAGTACAGTGAACATTTATGTGTTGCCTTCTCAGTGCCTATTTCCCCCTTCCCCTAAGTAACATGACTCTCCCTTTCCAAACTACACAACTGGGATAGGCCATAATCCATCAAAGCCAATCACTGCATCGTGGTTCTCTGGCAACAGCAATTGGTGCAGGACAGTTGTCTCTCAGTCTACATGCAGTACACATGGAGGATTGGTTCCAGGACCCCCCGTGTATGCCAAAATCAACAGATGCTCAAGGCTTTGCAGAACCCACACATAGGAAAAGTAAGCCTTCCTTGTACTTGGGTTTCACATCCTGCAAATGCTATCAGGTGCCAAAACCACAAATATGGAGGGCTGGTTGTATTTATTGAAAAAAAAATCCACATATAAATGGATCTGTGCAGTTCAAACAGTGTTTTTCAAAGGTCAACTGTATTAAAAACAATGAAGTACAGGGAGGTAACCTTTCTGTACTTGCCAGAAGTGCAGCTGGCTCCCATGGTCTCTATCCCTTAGTGTTACTCCAGGTTTATGTTACATTACATAGCAGTAGGGATTTCACCAGTGTAATTAAGGTTACTAATCAGATTAACTTAAAGGTAGGGAAATTATCCTGGTTGACCTAACTTCATCACATAAACCCTTTAAAAGCAAAAAGTTTTCTCAAGCTGGTAGCAGAAAAACAAATCAGAGAGGCATGAGAATTTGACATGTTGTTACTGGCTTAAAAATGGAGAGGGTCACATGGTAAGGAACGTGGATAGAGTCTAAGAGATGAGAACAGCTGACATCTAGCAAGAAAATAGTATCCTTAGTTCTACAACCAAAAGAAAGAGAATTCTTCCAACAACAAAAATTAGTTTGAACAATAAATTTCCTTCAGAATTTCCAAATGAGAATTCAGTCCAGCTTACATCCTGAATTCAGCCTTGTACAACCCAGAACAAAGCACACAGCAGATCCTTGCTGGATGCTTGACCTATAGAAACTGTGAGAAAATAAATTTGCATTGTTTAATCCTTAGGTCTTTGGCAATTTGTTACACAGAAATATAAAACTAATTAAATTTCAAAAGGTAAATGAGAAAGTCCCAGATGCTTCTAGCAGCCATCTGTTAAACATAAGGGAAGAATCTGCCAAGAATTGTACCGATGCCACAGAAGAAGAAGAAAGAAATAGAATTAGAGAAAGCAGAACTTTGGTACCTGGGTAACCTGATCAAACCTTCCCTGATAACTGAATATTTTTGGACTTTTTTTTGGTACAAGAGTCAATATGCTCCATTTGTTGCTGGTTTTCTGTTGCTTGTACCCCCAAAATACTCCATTATATTCACCAAATTTCTTGATTCCTAGATCACAGTGACTTTGTCCACAATGACATTGGATAGAAAATGGTGGCATTTTTCCTTGGGTTTCAGTTTCCATAAACCCGTGACTTAATGCGGTAACTATTAAAAATATGTGAACAATAGTACAGTAAGGGACTATATAGACAAGATAGAATATAGAGTAGTTCAGTAAATATATATAAACTAAAAAAATACAAATTGAAATTTTAATTTTGATAAATAAAATACTTGAAATGTTGAATATATTGATGGCTCAATAGCATATAGGATGAAGCAAACAAAAAATGAGTTCCTAAAAGGTCAATTGACATCCAAATTGAAGAACAAAGAGAAAAAAAACTAATCTACTTTATAAACAGCGCACAGTTTCAGAGTGATGCTGTCAGATGATCTACCATGTGTATTTTATTTATTTATATATATGTGTGTGTGTGTTAGTAGTCCCAGAAGGAGATGGGAGATAAAATTAAACAGAAAAAAATATTTGAATATATGACTGAGAAAATGCCAATTTTAATAAATGACATAAGTCTACATATTCATGAAGTTTAGCAAATCCCAAGCAGGTTCAAATTTAAAAATATATACATATTAGAATAAAAGTATTAATAACTGAAGAGAAAGAGAAAAGCTGAAAATCATTCAAAAATGTAGAAAAACAAGAATAACAGCTAATTTTCAGTAGAAAAAATGAAAGATACAAAATTATGAGATATCTTTTCAGTGCTAAAAGGAAAAAAGAAGTCTCTTTCATTTGTGATTTTACTTCTTGGAGTCATCTCTTTTTTTCTTGTCTATCTAAGTGTTTTTCAATTTTCAAAAAAATTTAAGTTTTGTTGATTTATTTTTTCCTATTGTTTTTTTCTGTTTGTTTTATTTCTGTTCCAATCTTTATTATTTCCTTCCTTCTGCTAACTTTGGGCTTAGTTTGTTCTTCTTTCTCTAGTTCCCAGATGTAATATTAGATTGTTTATTTGAGATCGTTCCTCTTTTTAAACGTAGATTTTTATCACTGTAAACTTCCCTCTTACTACTGTTTTTGTTGCATTCCATAATTTTTTGTATGTTGTGTTTTTGTTTTCATTTGTCTTCAGATATTTTTTAAGTTCTCTTGATTTCTTCTTTAACCCCACAGTTGTCGAAGAGTGTTTAGTTTGTTTAGTTTAGTATTTGTGAATTATCCCATTTTCTTGCTATTATTAATTTCTAGTTTCATTCCATTGTGATCAGAAAAGATCTGTGGTATGATTTCAATCCTCTTAAATTTTCTAAGACTTGTTTTGTGACCTAACATGTAATCTATCCTAGAGAATGTTCTGAATACTCTTGAGAAGAATATGTATTTTCCTGCTATTGGGTGGAAAGTTCTGTACATCCTGTTAAGTCCACTTGGTCTATAGGATTGTTTCTTTATTGATTTTCACTGTGTCTTTATTTTTTTCCTGTTTAGATATTCTGTCCATTACTGAAAGTAGGATATTGAAGCCTCCTACTTGTCTCCTATTATATTGTATTGTATCATTTATAAGTATAGCCACTCCTACTTTTTAATATTTGGTTAGTTACAATTATATGCAATATATTTTTCCATCCTTTTACTTTTAGCTTATATGTGTTTTTGAGTCTAAAGAGAAATAAAAATAAATGAAAGAGGAGACATTACAATGGATGTCTCGGAAATAAAAAAAGATCATAAAGGACAATTATGAACAATTATATGTTAACAAATCAGGTAATGCAGAATAAAAGGATAAATTCCTAGAAACATTCAATCTACCAAGGCCGAATCAAGATTCAGTGCAATACCTATCAAAATCCCAGTAGCATTTTAGGCAGAGAGAAAAAAAAAGACAATCCTGAAATTTGTAAGGCATCACAAAAGTTCTGAATAGCCAAAATAACCTTGAGCAAAAAGAACCAATTATCGTACTTCTTGCTTTCAAATTACACTATAGAACTATAGTGGGCTGGGTGTGGTTGCTGATGCCTGTAACCTGAATCCCATCATTTTGAGAGGCCTAGGCAGAAGGATCACTTGAGCCAGGAGTTCAAGACCAGCTTGGGAAACAGAGAGAACCAGTCTCTACAAAAACAATTTAAAAATTAGCCAGGTATGGTGGCATGGGTCTGTAGTTCCGGCTACTCAGGAGGCTGAGATGAGAGGATCATGTAAGCCCATGAGTTTGAGGCTGCAGTGAGCTATAGTGAGCTCTGATCATGCCACTGCACTCCAGCCTGGGTGACAGAGCAAGACTCTAACTCAAATAAAAAAAAAAAAAAAGAACTAGGCATAGAGGCTAATGGAACAGAATAGGAAGCCCAGACATTATCAAACACATTTACCATCAACTAACTTTTGACAAAAGCACCACGAATACATAATAGAGAAAAGAAAGACTCTTCATGATGTAGGGAAAACTGGATATCCATTTGAAAAAGAACAAAATTAGACCTTTGTCTTACTCCATATGCAAAAGTCAGCTCAAAATGGATAAAATACTTAAATGCAAGATCTGAAAACATTACACTTCTAGAAAAAACATGGGCAACAAATTTTTGATATTGGTTTTGGCAATAATTTTGTGCATCTGACACCCAAAACCACAGGCAACAAAAGCAATAGTAAATAAGTGGGATACTTGTTAAATTTAAAAGCTTCTGCACAGTAAAGAAAACAATCAATATAATGAAAAGGTAAACCTACAGAATGGCAGAAAATATTTTCAAACCAGGTATCTGATAATTAGCTAGTATTCAAAATATATAATGAATTAATACAAGTTAATAACAACAAAAACTCAAATAACCTGATTGAAATATGACCTGATTTAAAAATGGAAAAAAGACTTGAATAGAATTTTTTTTCCTCCAAACAAGACATACAGGTGGCCAATATGTATATGAAGAAGCAGCATCATTAATCATAAGGAAAATGCAAATCATAACTACAATGAGATATTACCTCATACCTGTTAGGATGGCTACTATCAAAAAGACAAAAAGATACCAAGTGCTAGCGAATATGTGAAGAAAAGGGAACACTTGCACACTTTTGATGGGAATGCAAATTGATACAGCCATTATGGGAAACAGTATGAAATTTTCTCAAAAAATCAAAAATATAATTATCAGAAAATCCCAAAATCACTATTATGGTTACACATCCAAAGAATATAAGATGAGTATCTTCAGGAGATATTTGTACTCCTGTGTTCACTGTGGCATTATTCACAATAGGCAAGATACGGAACAGCCTATGTTTAGCAATGGATGAATGAATAAAACGTGTGTGTGTATATACATATATAGTGTCACACATACATAAACATACATACAATGGAATATTATTGAGTCTTTATAAAGAAGGAAATCCCATCATTCATGACAACATGGATAAACTAGAGGACACTATGAAAGTAAAATAAGTCACACACACACACAGACACAAACCTGCATGATCTCACTTATATGCAGAATCTTAAAAAGTCAAATTCATAGAAACAGATAGTAGAATGGTTATTATCAGGGTTGGGGTAGGGTGGGAGCAATGGGGAGATTATGATCAAAGGGTTCAAAGTTTCAGTTTTGTAAATGAATAAGCTCTAGCATCTAAAGTACAGCATCAGGCTACAGCTACTAATCCTGTATTGTATATGTAAAATTTACTGAGAGTAGATCTTAAATGTTCTAAATGCAAAAAAAAAAAAAAAATAAAGCCTAACCATGTGAAGAAATGGAAACTGTTAATTAGTTTGAGTTCAATAATCAGTTCAATGTGTGTGTATATTTAAGAAAATATCATGCTGTACATCTTAAATAGATATATTGGAAAATGGTTTGGCATTTTTTAAAAAAATTTAAACATGAACATGTCATATTTATATATCAGTTTTACTCTCATGCTTCTAACTAAGGAAATGAATATATAAGTTCACTCAAAATTTTGCACATAAATTTTCATAGCAGTATTATTCACAATCACCAAAAAATGGAAATGACTGAAATGTCAATCAACTATTAAATGGATATGTTTTAAAAAGATATATCCATAGAATGAATTACTACTGAGTAATATAAAAAGTAGTTAAATACTGATATATACTACTCATGGAAGAGATCCATAAAGCTTTATGCTCAGTGAATAAAGGCAGACATAAAACAACATTTTGCTTGATATAAAATGTCTAAAATAGGCAAACCAATAGACACAGAAAGAAGATTAATAGTTGCCTGGGACTGGGTATGGAAAGAGTAATTAGCTATGAATTGGCAGGAGGTATGTTATCAGAATAAAACCAGAATATGGTGATGTTGTACAACTCTGTAAATTAACTAAAATTTATTGAATTGTAAAACTTAAAGAAATTTAATGATGTATATATATGTTATACATCAATGAATTTGTTTAAAAATAAAGGCCAAATAAAGAAATTTTCAGGAAAAAAAAGTTGAAGGAGCTTATAAGCAAAATATCTATACTTCAAGAAATACTAAGGTAAATTTCAGGCTACAGGAAAATTATAGAAGATGGGGGCTCAGATATGCAAAAAGAAATGCAAATACTGGAAACGTAAGAGAATGGAGTAAATACAAAATACTCTTTTGAAAAAATAAATTAAAGGACTATCGGTTATTTAAAGCAAGCATAACAGCAATATTTTTTGTGGTTCAAAATATGTGAAGTAAAATATATAATTATAATATCACAAAGAGTGGGATAAATGGATAAATGCAATTATACTATTATATAATTCTTATATAATTCAGGAATTAGAAAAATATTATTTCAATATAAACTGATAAAAGTTAAAAATGCACAGCATAAACTGTAGTACAACCAATAAATATTATAACAGAATTTACAACTATTATATCAATAAAAATAATAAATTAGAATGTTGGAATAAAACCACTTGATTAATCAAAGGAAATCGGGAAAGAAGGAACAAAGGACTAATGGAAAGGTAGAGTAAATAAAAATAAATTGCATTCTTATCATAAAAGGGTGCTGAATTTTGTAAAATGTTTTGTCTGCATTTATTGAGAGGATCATATGGTCTTTGCTTTTGCTTCTATTTATATGGTGAATTACTTTTATAGATTAATGTATCTTGAATCATCCCTGTATCCTTGGGATGAAGCCCACTTGATTGTGATGGATTATATTTTTGATAAGCACCTGGATTCAGTTAGCTAGGATTTTGTTGAGAATTTTTACATCTATATTCATAAGGGATATTGATGTGTAGTTTTCTTTTTCTGTTGTGTCCTTTCCTGGTTTTAGAATCAGGGTGATGTTGGCTTCATAAAACATGTTGGGGAAGATTCCTTCCTTCTCAATGTTGTGGAATAATTTCTGCAGGATAAGCACCAGTTCTTCTTTGTAGGTCTGGTAAAATGCAGATGTGGGAAACCATCTGGTTGGGGACTTTTCTTTTTAAGAAGGTTTTTTATTGCTGCAACAATTTCAGTACAGATATTGGTCTGTTCAGGAATTCTATTTCTTCCTGATAGAGCCTAGGAAGGCTGTGTGTTTTTAAGAATATGTCCATTTCCTCCACATCTTCAAGTTTGTGTGCAAAGAGGTTTTTATGGTATCCATAGATGATATTTTGTATTTCTGTGACATCAGTTGCAATTTCTCCTTTTTCATTCCTGAGGGAGCTTAATAGAGTCTTTTCTTTTCTAATTCTCATTAATCTAGCAGGAGGTGTGTCAATTCTGTTTATTTTTTCAAAGAACCAATTTTTTGTTTTATTAATCTTCTGTATAGATTTTTTGTTATAGATTTCATTTGGTCCTTCTCTGATCTTTGTTATTTCTTTACTTCTTCTGGGTTTAGGGTTAGTTTGCTTATCCTTTTCCAGTTCTTTGAGACGATTCATCAGTCTGTTGATTTGTGATCTTTTTGTCTTTTGGATATAAGCATTTATAGATATAAATTTTCCTCTCAGGACTGCTTTAGCTGTGTCCCACAGATTTTGATAACTTCTGTCTCCTTTACCATTTAGTTCAGAGAATCTTTTGATTTCCATCTTAATTTCCTCCTTAACCCAATAATCATTCAGCAGAAGGTTGTTTAGTTTCCATGATCTTGTGTAAATATAAGAGTTTCTGTTGGAGTTGATTTCTAATTTTATTCCACTGTGGTCTGAGAAGATGCATGGTATAATTTCTATTTTAAAAAATTTTTAAAGACATGCTTTATGACCTAGGATATGGTCATTCTTAGAGAATGTCCCACAAGCTGATGAGAAAAAAATGTATATTCAGTGGTTTTGGGGTAGAATGTTCTGTAAATGTCAGTCAGGCCCATTTTTTCTAGAATTCTGTTTAAGTTCATTGTTTCTTTGTTCATTTTATGTTTGGAGGACCTGTCCTTTTCTGTAAAAGGGGTGTTGAAGTCACCAGCCATTATGGTGTTGCTGCTTATCATTTTGTTTTGATCAAGTAGGATTTGCTTTATGAATCTGGGTGTACCTGAGTTAAGTGTATAAATATTTAGAATTGTTATGCCTTCTTGCTGAACTGTACCCTTCACCATTATATAGTGACCATCTTAGTCTTTCATTACTTTTGTTATTTTGAAGACTAAGTTACCTGATAGCAGAACTGCTATGCCAGCTTTCTTTTGTCTTCCATTTGCATGGAATATTGTTTTCCATCCCTTCACCTTGAGTCTGAATACATCTTTCTGGGTTAGATGTATTTCCTGAAGATAGCAGATATTTTGCTTATGTATATTTATCCAATAAAATGTGGTATATGTATACCATGGAGTTCCACTCAGCCACAGAAAACAATGGTGATCTAGCACCTCTTATAATATCCTGGATAGAGCTGGAGCCCATTCTACTAAGTGAAGTATCACAAGAATGGAAAAACACGCATCACATGTACTCACCATCAATATTAACTGGAATTAACTGATCAACACTTAAGTGCACATTTAGTGGTAACATTCATCGGGTGTCAGGCAGGTGGAAGGGGGAAGAGGGATGGATATATACACACCTAATAGGTACAGTGTGCACTGTCTGGGGGGTGGACATGCTTAAAGCTCTAACTTGGGTGGGGCAAAGGCAATATACATAACCTAAACATTTGTATCCCTGTAATAAGCTGAAAGAAAAAAAAGACAAATATACAGAGATAGAGAAAAAAAATATTAGCTACCAGGTATGTGGGCAGTGGGAGAAAATGGAAGATGTAGATCACAGGGTATGAAACACTCTATATGCAGGATGAACAAGTCCTGAGATTTAATATAAAACATGAGGACAATAGATAATAAAATCATGCTATATTTGAGATTCCTGCAAAATGAGTAGATTTTAGCTGCCCTTGCTATAGAAACAGCAAAAAAGTGTAACTATGTGAGGAATATGTTAATTTGCTTCACTATAGTAATCGTTTTACTATCTATATGTATCCCATAATGTCATATTTTATACCTTATATCACAATACAATTTATTTAAAAAATAAAAGTTATGCTCTAAAAAAAGAAAAAACAATCACAAAACCTCCAAACCATAAATAATCCACATGTCCATGAATAGATCAATAAATAAAATTGTAAAATTCATTACTCATTAGTCAAAATGAACAAGCTGTAAATAGTGCAACAATGTGGATAAACTTCAAACTATTATATTGAGTAAAAAAGTCAGATACACAAACATACATACTGTACAGTTCTGTGTGCATCAAGTTCAAGAATAGGTAGGATTAAAGTTATTATTACAGCTGTCAGAATAGTAATCCTCCCAGGGAAAAGATATTGAAGAGGTATAGGGATAAGAGAGTTTTCATAACAGGTGTAAACATATATCAAAATCCATTGTGTCATACATTCAAGATTTGAGCATTTTATTATGCATAAATTATAAATTAATTATATCTCAATAAAGTACTTTTAATATGAAGGGAAAAATAAAGTAACAGATATGCCCAATTATTTGTTGAAAACAGGTCAATAAAGCAATTTTCACCAATGCAGGGAAGGTTACTTGCCTTAATAGTCTTTATATAACCATGTCATTCAATGTAAATTTCAAATAATTAAGATGCATGTTGGAGAAAAAATCAAGACAGGAAAATAAATATTTTTTTCAGGAGATAGATGTCAAATTATATCCCTGTTTTAGTAAGTAGCCCTCATGATAATCATAATCCTTAAAATTCTACTGGATTCAGTTTTATATAATAAAGTTTACTGTTCAGAAGTCAATAAAGGCTTTTGAGACCAGATGCAGTGGCTCATGCTTGTAATCCTAGCGCTTTGGGATGCCAAGGTGGGAGGATAGCTGATAGCTTTAGGCAAGGAGTTTGAGACCAGCAGCCTGGGTAACATAGTGAGAATCCATCTCTTAAAAAAAAAAAAAAAATTAGCCTGTGGTCCTAACCACTGAAGCAGGAGGATTATCTGAGCCCAAGAGTTTGAGGCTACGGTGAGCTATGATCACACCATTGCAGTCCAGTCTTGGCAACAAAGTGAGATCCTGCCTCTAAGAAACAAAAAATGGCTTTTTAAATAGTGGCACATCACTAATTTGTTTCATTGTGTCAAAATCCATACAATTATAAGTAAAAACTGGAAATTAAGCTTAGCTAAAAGTACGGAAATAAGTTAGTCTTAATCGTAGATGCCAATATTGTAAGCAATAACTAAACTACAAAATGTATTGCCAACAAAGAAAAAAGGAGAGAAGTAATCATCTACATATTTCTGAATTTCAAAAAGAATTGAAAACATTCGTGATTGTGAGAAGCAGCAAAGTTCATCTTAGCACTGACTCAACAGGAAACTTCTCAAGTGGAATTTTATATCAGGGTGCTGTGTGATATAAAATAAACAATGGTGTCAATAATATTCCTACAACAAATGTAGTAACCATGCATTTTCCATAGTGCTGCCTGATAAAAGCTGAAAATATGACATTACCAAACACACCCTCAGTAGCAATCCTACAAAAGTTTAAGATAAATATCATCCAAGAATGTGGGCTTTCTCATCTCAAGGTAAAATTTAAACTATCAAGAGGAATGAAGGCCAGTGTATCAGTTTTGCCTGTATGTAAAAATACTGGCAAAACATTAATAGAAAGAAATCATACTCTATTTTTATGAATGTCACGTTAAGATGTCATGGCTCAGAAATGAACACCACCACCATTTGAGCACCATAGTGTTAATCAGTCAGTACCAATTTGATGGCGAGTACATGTGGAGCCCATTTTTCTGATCTTGTGTCACCTCACTTTGGATAATGGGCTTACACTTAATCCCGGATAATATAAGCAGTGCTAGCTCACTGTCGTTTCTTAGAATTGAGTAATATACAAAATGAATTATCTCGGTCTTTTCATCAGAAAATCTGTCTTTACTGTATCAATAACATTAATTTCAGAAATAAGTCAATGATCTCTGTTAATATAGAAAAGATTTGAGGGAGTAAGAAGAGGTATTTTCTGTCATCCATTATCTACATTATAGTATGATATCTTACAATTGTGCTTATACAATGGAATCTGTGCTTCTGGACCTGTAGGTTGTATGTTATCTCTCTAATAGACTCCCTGTAATTTCAGATGACAGACATTTTCTTACATTCTTCCAAACAAGGCAAAGGATGTTGCTACACATATTGGCAGAAAATCTTGAAAATCTAGTTATGTCTTATATTATAGCACAGCTGAGAATGAAACTTGTCAGCTCTGTGACTTTAGGGGTCTGTGTGTATCTGTGTCAGCATGAGAA
Organism: Cheirogaleus medius; assembly: GCA_008086735.1. Classification (NCBI taxonomy): domain Eukaryota; kingdom Metazoa; phylum Chordata; class Mammalia; order Primates; family Cheirogaleidae; genus Cheirogaleus; species Cheirogaleus medius. The sequence continues at coordinate 58,168,227 of VBSM01003176.1, forward strand.
TAAGTTTGTATATTTGGTTTCTCACTCTGGTAGCCACAGTCAGAAACCACTACACAACGTTAGCTGGTATCTACAGCTTATACACACCTTATCTACTAAATGATGTATTACTTTGTGAAGAAAATAAGATTTTATTCTAAATGTGTAATCCTTAACATTTGTCATTGAGGGTTTTCCTGGTTGTACTACAGGGATCCAGTTGTCTCTCCTATGTAGTTGTATTTAGAAGATAAATGTAACTTTGACAATCAATTGCTGCCCTCTCTCAAGGTGTGTACTGTCTGGGGGATGGGCAAGTGACTTGTGCTGGTCAGAGGCCTAAACATTTGTACCCCCATAATATTCTGAAATTAAAAAAAAAAAGAAGTACTAACTCAAAAAAGAAAAAAAGGCTGAGAGAAATATAGAATATCCTATAAAAATATACCAGCATTATTCTCTATCCAAAATAAAGCATGTCTACGTTTGGTAATCAGTGTATAACTTTACACATGTTCCTTTTTGAAAGAATACTCAACATCTCACAAAATATATGGAATACCATTGAATCTGCTTGCGATATTATTAATAGTTAAGTCACAAAAGGTACCTTTATGCACGGCCCCCCCTCCAAAGCATGGATAACGCTTCAGCTATCACAGTTCTCTTTTCTAATCTCTATGAGAAGACAGTTACAGCACAACGGACATTACATGAAGTGAGCTGCATAAATACAAATATTGACATCATGACAAGCATGATTGCGGAGTTTTAATCTGTTTTATGAAACACCACAGAGAGATCTAGAATGGCAACTAGAAAACTGTCTGGAGATGAGGTGTTGTTGCTGAACTTTCCTTCACTCTAAAGTTCAAGTTCAAGTCATGTTAGACGTATCATGAGGAAAAATTGAAATTAGTTCTCTTTATGAATCCATGAGTACCATGGAAAGACAATGAAAGCATACATACTGTGGATAAAATATATAAAACCAATGAAAATGTATTACAAAAATTTCATCAATGATCATTTCAACCATAAAAACTAAAAGTGCAATGTAAACAAACCATTAGACAATGGTTTGTGGTAGGCAGAAAAGTTAAGAAGTTTATCATTAAACATCCATAACAATGTACCAAGGATAAAACAAACCACTCAAATTAATCAAGTATATATCTCTTCATGAAATGTAATTCCAGTGGCTTGTGGTTTTTTTAAATAATTATATTATATTCCTACATACTTTATGAAGCATCTAATTAAAATATGGTGGTGATGGAATATTTTTATACAGGCAAACAAACTTTTATCTATGGTCATGAATCAGTTGCAAGTTTGCCACTTAACTGATGGTAATTGTCAGAGAAGAAATAAAGACTAATAAACAAAAGCTACATGAGGACTGTGATAAGAAAAATGTTGAAATGTTGTATATTATTAATAAATGAAAGCTATTCCCTACACATACAATTGCTAACTGATTTCACTTTAATAAAGACAATTTATGTTTATGAACTACTCTAAATCTTGAAAAAAATATTTCTATATTCTATATTATAAATTTGGAAATTGTAGGACAGCAAACAATGTCTCCACAGTTAGAGCTACACTAGTATTTCTAACAGCTTTTTAAAAGATATTAGACATACAATAAACTGCACATATTAAAGTTTATAATTTGATAAGATTTGACATATGTGTACCCTGTGAAACTATCCCTGTAATCAAGTTATGAACATAGCCACTACCCACAAAAGTTTCTTAGTGTCCCTATGTAATCACTTCCTCATGCCACTCCCCAGGTAATCTGATGTGTCACTATAGATTAGTTTGCATATTCTAGAAATTTACGTAAATGAAATCATACACCACACACTATTTGTGTGGCTTTATTCTAACTATTTTAAGATTCATTTTGATGTTCCTTGTGTAGATAGGTTGTTTATTTTGTTTTGTTTTTTATGATGTAATATCGCATTGTGTGGATATACCAGAACTTGTTTACTCATTCATCTGTTGTGAACATTTGGATTATTTCAAGGTTTTGGTCACTGCAAATAAGGCTACTATGAATGTGTGTACAAATCTTTCTAATGGATATAGTCTTTCAATTCTCTTGGGTAAATACCAAAAAGCAGAATATCTAAGTGATATGGAAGTTTATCTTTAATATTTTTATGAAGCTTTCAAACTGTTTTCCAAAGTGGTTGTACCATTTTACCTTCTTACCAGCAGTATATGAGAGTTTCAATTGTTCTATATTCTCACCAGAAAACATACCACAATTCTCAAAGTTAAAAAGCCTGGCCTTATTTTTTAAAATAAAAAATAAAAATATAATGAAAAGCCTGGCCATAGCAAGTATTGCCAAGGATATGGAAGACTATGAGCTTTGACAGTTGTATCCATCTGATCTAAGTTGACAGTATTTTAGCATAAAATTGTTGAAGATATTCCCTTATTTTTCTTTCGTATTTGTTGAATCTGCGATACAATCATTTCTCTCATCCCTTATTTAGATAATTTGTGACATCTCTCTTTTTTTCTCCTCTACTTTCCTAATTTTTTTTAGAGTTTACAGTTTAATTGAACTTCTCAAATAACTAGCTTTTGGTTTCATTGATATTTCTCTATTGTTAGTCTATTTCTATTTCAATATCTTTATCTTTATTCTTCTTTATATTTTGACATCAGTATTCTTTCCTATGAAACTTACATTACTTGATGTTAATACAGTCTCTCCAGTTTTCCTTTGATTAGTGTGCAAATAGTATAATTTTAAAAAAATCTATTTTTACCCTGTTTGTGTCCATATAGAGTATTTTTTGTAGGTAGCTTTTTATTCAATCTAACAACTTCTGACTTTTAATTGGAGTTTTAATTTATAACTTTTTTCTTATTGTTACCTTTGCTCTTTTCTTCTGCCTTCATTTGAACTGAGCATTTTTTATAACTCTATTTTCTCTTCTTTGTTGGTTTATTAGCTATAACTCTGTTTTGTTATTATAGTTGTAGCTTTAATGTTTATAGATTACATTTTTAACTTACCACAGTCTATCTTCAAATATTAAACCACTCTCTCCAATTTTTCCAAATTACAAAAAAAAAATTCAAGTTCTTTAGTTCTTCATTCTGTTTTAGTATGCATGCTATCTTGAAATATTTATTTAAATTGGAGTGATAATATAATAAATCCAGCTGTATTCTGTTTGACAAACATTCACTTGATAAAAGTAGTATGTGAATTAATGCTCCTTTGTTCTTAGAAAATATTTTGGATAATTTCTTAAGCAATCACCAGCCATTTCCATATTTATTATTTGAAGATAGTTAAGAATTATCTGATTATATTATGGCCAAAAGTAGAAGTTGAGGGGAAGCTGGATAAGGAGACAACATTCTCTAAAAAATAATGATTTGTTTTAACACAGCAAAATCATGATTGATAGTCCTGAAATGCAGTGTGTAATTATGAGATAGTCCTGAAATGCAGTGTGTAAATATGGTTATGAATGAAGGCTCTGTTATTTATTCTTCGAATTTTTTTATCCCATGCTCTTCTTCAAATTTACTTTCAGCTTGAAGCAGTCACCAACCAAACCTATTGAATGTTTACTAAGTGGCAGGCACAACACTGATCATTTATAAGCTTTACTAACTCAATTAATCCCCACAATCCTATGAGTTAGGACTCATCAAGTCTGTTTTCATAGGAGCATGCCAAATTTATGGCTTTCATCCCTACAGACTGCAATACCAGGCTATGAAGATATTAGAAAAGACCTAATGATGTACAACCTCATCATAAAAAAGTTCCAGATGCCCTCTAACATATTTTTTAAATCACACTGAAACAACAAGGAAGCAAATAGAATGAGTGAAAGTTTTTTATTATTCTTTCCTATATCTGAGAATTTGTCTTTATCCAGCCTACTGGAAATGCTACTGTTTTATGCTTTAAAGGTAAATAGAAGTGGTTTAATATTATTTATAGGTGTTTTCCTTGCTCTAATAAAAGTCAATGAACCAGGAGACTCTTGTAGATATTTTTCTTTTGTCAAAATTTTATCTTTTATTCTTTTATGCTTATTATTAAATTATTAATATTATTATAAAAACTAAAATAGTTCAGAAGGCTGAAAAAGAAAAGTAAAAAGGTGAAAGTCCCCTTACTTTATTTCCCACAGTTAACCCTTACTAACAATTTCTAGTTTCTCTGGAAACTTTCAAAATAGAAAATAACTAAAGCCAAAAACGATCTAGATACATATGTTGGGTTAGATATTACTTTCTAGGGACCATGGCAAATCCTTTATTATGAAAAGATTTAGATAAGAAGGTGATGATTGGCACTTGGGTTGTTTCCACATCTTTGCAATTATATTATCCTGGATAAAGCTAGCACCCATTCTACTAAGTGAAGTATCACAAGAATAGAAAACCAAGAACCACATGTTCTCACCATCAAATTGGCATGAACTGATCAACACTTAAGTGCACATATAGTAATAACATTCCTCCAGTGTCAGGCAGATGGGAAAGAGAAGGAGGGAATGAGTATATACACACCTAATGGATTTGTGCGCACTGTCTAGGGGATGGGCACGTTTGAAGCTCTGACTCAGGTGGGGCAAAGGCAATTTATATAACCTAAACATTTGTACCCCCATAATATGCTGAAATAAAAAAAGAAAAAAAAAGAACGTAATGATTGAAATGAGTCTTAAATTTCCTTTTCAAGTTTGTGGTGGTAACTGAGAAAAAGATGAAAACATGTCCAATGTTCTCAAGTCCATCATTCATTCATTCATTCATTCATTCATTCATTATTTTTATCACTGAGGATCAGTTACCTTCCAGCCATATGGTTTGGGAAAAAGAGACTCTACTCTCAGTTTCTGGTCAGGCATAGCCCATTCCTACTTCTACAGTATGTAGCTCAATATGAACATGCAACTCACTTCTGACCAGGAGAATCAGGTCTAGGACTTCCATTTGGCTAAATTAGGACAATCATCAGGGTCACTCAGCTACTTAATGTATTCAGGTTTGAGACACTCTGCCTGGTATTGACTTAAAATTATTCTCTACATGCTGCCTTTGGATGCTTGTCCTGAGCTCCACAGCTTTTGACTCATGCTTATGCACCCAAATACCAAACTCCCTGGGCAGTATTTTGCCTGAGATATGTTAGCAATATTATAACTCAAAGTTAATGTTTTTGACATGAGCCAAAGCTGCACTTTATAATTTTTTCTCAGAATCCCATATTGAGGCATATTTGACAATTTTTGACACATATGGGAAAAACACAAATGGATGACAGTAATTGATGTAATAAGTTTAGAAATAATATGAAGTAAAACCCAAGAGAAATCAAACAGGTGGGAGAGGGGAGGAGGCAGATGGGGGGATGAAATCACACCTAATGGGTACGATGTACACTATCTGGGAGATGGACACACTTATAACTTTGTCTAAGGAGTATGAAAGCAACCCATGTAAATAAAACATTTGTACCCCTATAATATTCTGAAATAATAATAATAAAAAAAACAAAAAACGATGGACTATTCATACAGGCAAAAACCTAGATGAATTTCCAGAGAATGATGTGTAGTGAAAAAGGTCAATTCTAAAAGGTTGCTTACTATATGACTCCATTTATAAAACATATTTGAAATCACTAAATTATTGAAATGAGCACAGGTAAGTGGATGTCAGGGGTTAAGGAGAGGGTGGGTGGGGAGGGAAGTAGGTATGGCTTAAAAGGGCACCATGATGGAAATGTCCTGTATCTTGCCTGTACCCATGTCAATATCCTGGTCGTGATATTGTAGGATAGCTTTGTATGATCTTATCATGAGGGAAACTGGGTACAGAGTACACAGGATCTCTGTTTTATTTCTTACCACTGCATGGAAATCTATAATTACCTCAAAATAAAGAATTTAATTTAAAATAATGAAATAGGTTAAGAAATAATTGTGGATAAAGACCTACATTTTATAATAAACACACACCGAAAATCTAAAGTGAAATTGGAATAGATAAACCATGTAGTCATGGAATAGAAATATATTAAAATTATATTTAAATTTATAGTGTCAGAGTAAGATTTATTTTATTTTATAGATGGACAAATTAAAGAACAAAAATTTACTGACCATGCTGACTAGCAACAGAGACAAACCAAACTCAAATATGCTGCTATGTGCATGGACAAAAACAAGATATCATCATGTCCACATATGTTTCTTCTTTTTAATCATCTAATTTCTATATTTTACAGGAAAGATTTCTAAATATTGTGAGTCATTTTCAAATTTTAAAACTACAGTTTCCCATCAAGTGACAGAGACATTTACATTCATGGGAGCTGATAGCTTTTTTTTTCCACACATGGCCTTATGCCTGAGCTTCTATTATTTCTGTTCCAGAAGAATGCAATAAATATGTCTAGAGACAAGGGACAAAGTTAATAAAAGGCTGTCCTTTCCTTTGTCTAAGACCCTAGTTTAAAATGAGCTATTTTCCCTGAACAGAACACCATATATTAATTGGATGGCTTCAGCTTCAGCCACAGACAAAGCAGTCCAGATCATAATTATTTGCAATATAATTCTTTTTGATATGATGAGCAGTCACAGAGCATAGATATTAAAAAGTAAATCTCTTCTATGATAAGAAAAAGATCCTAGAATGCGACCTCTTGGTGGATCAATTAAAGGACTGCCACTGATATCATTTCTTGCATTGTGTGTATCCCTCTCTAAGATTCATGCATATTTTATAATCACAGAGCTTTTGAAACTGTTTGATTTCTAATTGGCTCATTTAAAAAATCAGTTGTTTCAATAAAAGTATTCTTTGTTTATTTTTAATATGTATTCAGGATCCTACTAGTATGACTATTGGTAGATATGGGCACCTTGTAGATGATAGACAGTATATAGTAGACAGAAGTCTCTGGAGATGTTTGTCCATTTAAATTAAACAAAGTAATGTATGTTTTTTTTTTCTTTCCATGGAGTTTGTAAAATATAAAGCACCTGCCTACATTTGTATATCATATGAAGATGGTATTCTCAGGTCCTATGCCAAAATTACTAAAATTAGGCTCTGAATCTAAATTAGACATGTTCCAAGCCTTTGATCCTAGACAGGGAGGTTCTGAAACCTTGACTTCATACTGATCCAAAGAAAGATTGAAAATGGCTAAGCTTGCATAGTTCCTTAACAACTGTGCTTTTGTGGGTATGGTCATTTTAATCTCCTAAATGATTAGTTCGATTGTCAGGGCATCAGTATAGATAATCATTAATAGATAATCAGGTACTCAGATATAGCAATATAATTCCTCCTTCCATTTCCCACTTTATTTATTTATTTCTATTTGGGGGAGCATTTGGCAATGTGGAGGGACATTTTAAATGATCACTAATGGAGTTGGGGGAGTACTAATGAGTAGAAGCCAGAGATGCTGCTAAACATCCTAGAGGGCTCAAAACAACTCCAAACAACATAGAATTATCTGGCCTAAATTGTCCACAGTGGTAAGATTGAGAAACCCTGACATAGATGAACAAAAGTATGGAAGATGTTGTAGATTTAGACTATTTAATATTGCTAAACTCTATTTGCCAAGCCTAAAATATTTATTTAGCTTTCCACTTGTCCAAATTTAAATTGTCTTAATTACAAATATTCATAAATGCATTCATTCATTCATTCATTATCTCATTTAAAAAAAAAGATGCCTTTTAAAAGAGCTTCTAAAATCCCAATTCAAATAAATACTGGAATGTTTCATATATTAAGGATAAACCAGAGCAGACATATAAAGCTGGATTAAAACATAAATACACAGATAAAGTTTGAGAAGAAGGTAGTTGTCTGATCATTGCATATTATTTCTTGACTTTATGTCAAAGGCAGAAGGAAAGAAAACATTGAAAGAATTTAAGATGGACAATGAACATAGTAAGATTTGTGTTAGAAAGATTACTCTTGTTAGAATGAAAGAGTTTAATGCAATGCACAAAGGCAGAATCCAAATGGGAAGTTGTTGTAATGCTCCAGACAAAGGCATTTGATGTCTTAGAATAGGATAAATGGGCGTATTATAGAGGATATTTAAGAGGTAAAATTGGACACAGCTATACTATTAAAGAGCTATAAAATCATGATGATGAGGATCAGTTAAGGATTAAACAATGAGGAGACATTGGTATCATAGGAGGTAAAACATAGCAGAGGGGTGTATGGGGACGTATGGTGGAAAGATAATGTTCTATTTTTGCAATCCTGGACTCAAAAAACTGTGCAATATCTTTGAAGATGTCCTTGGACAGTTGGTTAGGTAAGATAACATATTCTGGATGGAAATATGGATTAAAAGCAGAGAATCATTCAAGAATTCATCAAGGTGATGGAAATTTGTTTTGGTCAGAATTCATGGGTATCCAGAAATCACAAAAGAGGAAGGCTTAAGTGTCAGAGAAATTTGTTCAATCAGATTCAATGAACTCATTATGTGCAAATATGTACAATGTGGTTCCTCGGTCCAGAAAATATAATGAGAAGACCAGTGTTTCAAAAAGAGGTTTTTGTCTGCTTCAAACCCCTCCTGATAAGAGATGGAAGTGTACAAAGTCTGGCTCCTGAAGTCATGAAAATACAGGATAGTTAATATGAAAACACAGCATAGTTAATATGAAAACTGACATTTGTGTAATGCTTTACAATTTACAAAGTGCTTTCATGGAAATTATCTTACTTCACACAACCTGAGTTGGGAGAACAGGTATTATCATTGTTTCCATTCTGGAGATATGGTTACTGAAGCAATAAGAGGTTAAAGTGTATTTCTTAATATCATACGAAATACAACTGCCATCAATGAGTTTTAAGCCAAGTTTTCTCATTCTAAACTCTCTGCATTTTTCAACACACACACACAGCCTGAATATGCATAAATAAAAATTAAGAATAAATGTTGTTTCGAAAATAGTTTTCTCCCTGTAAGGATTCTATATATGCATTAAAAATAAATGTGGGCCATTTCAAGAAATTCAGACAATAATTGCAGATATTAAAAGCAGAATACTAAATGTATTTTTATGTAATTTATCTGACTTAGAAGTTAAATATTTTAAATATTATAATAAGCATATGCAATGTTACTAAAGTAGGTTGTTGCTCTCAATAGGAATCAGTCACACATACCCTTCATAATATTTTAGCATGTTTCTGTGATAGATAATTTTACAGTTTATTGCCAAATGTATATTTCAAGTGACCTTGATGTCAAATTTGAATGGCCAAGGTTTCTTGGAGCAGAAAACTCAGAGGTAAAGGAACTTTAACACGTGCTCTGGTTTCAACGGTGCACTATCTCGAATAAAAATTGATAATGACTCCAGGACTGCAAATGCTTTATCAGTCCCAGAGGCTTAGTCGCCTTACACCAGATGCAGGAAGTTGACTGTATTCATTAATATCCTTCAGTGAGGTCACAGGTAGGCAGAGAAGGAGCTCCAGAGGGGATAGCTAGTGAAATAAAAGCAAAGTATATTGAGTTTTGTGCAGTAAAGGAAGGATGCGGGTTTATATAGCTCTCATTGTCTTAAGTACGTAAGTAAATTGAAAGTCAACTCTACTGAATAGAACACTTTGTGTTGCTTGAGTCTTCACATTCCTACCAAGGGTAGATAATACCTATTCAGAGTAACTATTGCTTTTTACTTCTCTTTCTTTTTATCTACCCCTCTTAAATTATAAATAAAGGAAGTAATTTTTCGGGTTTTGTTACTATGTTGTTTTGTTTTGTATTGGTGAACACTGGAATTAAAATGTGGTATTGTTTTATGACATTTTCACAGTCAGTATATTTCTCAGAGTTGAGCTTAACCGATTCAAGTGAATCTGTGTGCCGAAGTGACTCCTGAGGGAAAGTACAAATCCTTTGAAAGGCTGGCTACATGGCTCCCGCAACAAGCACTGAGACCTCCTCGTCCAGCCTAACCCTGCTTACACATTTCAGAACTGAACCCCAATCTCCATCCCTGCACAGCATTCCCCTGGTGATTTGAGAAAGCCTTGTTAACAGTTTCATCTAACAGGCTCAGCAGGTTCAACATTTGATTATCTTTCCCTCAGGTTCCCGGGCAAGTCTTTTTCCTTCGTTATGCACTGACAGGACCACTGTGCTTGGGTTCTGTGTCTGGGTAGCTTCACATACTGAACGTGCAAAAAATGCAGAATTGACAATCTGGCGGAATCTCACATTCAAGGAATTTAATTGTATTATTGAAATTCAGGGCTGCGCCCCTGAGACATTGATCCGGTATTGTCAGTTTCAAATCCTGGGTGCACTAGCTGCATGATGATGTGTTCATGGAATTTGCAATTGAGATAATGAGGAATCAAAGCTTGTGACTGGATTGCTAACTGACAGAAAACAGGGGAACCAATGCGAATCAATACGGACCGGCCCAGCGGAGTCTGCCTGGCAGCGCGTCGCTGTCTTGGCAAAGCTCCTCAGGTTCCAATTTAAGAACAGGCTCAGGACTTCGGAGAGGGGCACAGTTGGATGTGCAGACTGGGGTGACGCTTTTGCTTTCCAAGGCGCAGAGAATGTTTGCTCATAAGCTTTTATTGCCAAAGGCAAGACACTCCAGCTTCAGCAGCCAAATAAAACAAAGGAGGATTGGAACAAAACAGTGGAATACAAAATATGGAAGGAAAAAAAAAAAAAGGATAAAGACTTGTGACAAACGATTGCTCGTTGCTCTGCAAGAAGTTGGATGTGATATACTCTGCCGGGGCATTCTTAAACTATTTAAAAGGAGGTGAAAGCCCACACTGTCATCAGGAGTATACATTTTGATCATGAAGTTGGATTTTTCTGAACTTTTGTTTACTTCAGAGCTAAATATGAAAAACATATTTTAACTGAAGAGTGATAAGTATAAGTTTAAGGTGTTTCCTAGGCTAACGCCAAATGGACTATTGTCCTGTGTGCTGCCCTTTAATTCTGTAACCTAGTCTCATCTCCCTCTCAGATTATACATGTCCAGGGAAGACTGATGTCTAATAAAATAGAAGGAGGGAATTAAATTGTATAGATATTTCAAGCCAAATTTTGTATCTCATTCCTGCACATTTATTCTAGTTTCACCCCACCAAAACATAGGGTTGGTGCATATTTCTGTGAAACTGGTTTCTTGTTCTGGCATAATTATGGAAAGCACTTTTATTCTCAGAACATATTGAATTACACAAAAATTATATGGTTATATATGGTCACTCTGAAAACCTAAAAGTCTTAATAATTCAAAAAAAGATTTTTCCTATTACCAGAAACCATTTAATGTACCATATGATACCACTTAAACATTGTAGATTGGTGACTAGTTTGGAAAACACATAAATGTTACTCCCTTAGCTTTTTCTGAAATTAAAGAATATATGTCATCTAAATGAGTTTAGGATTTAAAAAAAATTTTTGTTTAGCCAGATTTTACTGGTACCTCCCTAAATTACTTCTTAGATGCCTTATGTGCTTTAGAAGGTACAAGGACATACCTTCAAAATACAAGCATATTTCATCACTGCCTGAGAACTGCTGGACTACTCTGCAGCTCTAAGAGTAAAATTCCCTTAATTATATCCCCACAACAGTAGAAATGCTGTATGTTATCACTGAACACTAAGAAAGCTAGTCAAATAAAGAGATCACCTTAAATTACCCAGAACTAGCCTTTTAGATAAATAAGTGCTAAAGTATATTTATTTCAACCCTTTTTGATAAAAACGAATTCTAAAATACATGGAAACTCCCAGATCTGGTGATCAGGGCATCCATGAATAAAGTTTACGGTTATCTACATTATTAGAAAGGAATTGGCACTGACATCAAGAAATACCTTGCCACTCCCATCCTTAAATTGTCATATGAGTTTGACATTGTCACTTACATGTGTTTGTTTTGCATTGTGTGAAAACTGTGACAAAGACTGATTGATTGGTCCATAATACAAGTGTTATTGTATAAAATCGGCCATTCAATGAAGGCTAAAGCAGGTTTATATCAACTGCTTCTTGCTCATATAAAATTATTTGCAGGGTTCTAACAAAAATGCTGTGGGCTTTTTTTTAAAAAGCAATATTCCTTCATTTCAGTATCTTTAACTACATCAGTCTCTTAAAATCAAATTCACTCACTTTCACAATCACTTCTACTAACTTCAGTAGAAGAACACCACATTTTGTAAAACTTAAGATCACTGGTAATAGAGATCATTATGGCCAATTTCCCTTTAAAACTTACCAAAGTAAAAATTTACCATTTCTTCCTTTCTTTTCTAAAACAAACAAATTCCATTCTTCTGGAGCAGGAAAATTGAGGCATTTTAAAATTTAGTAACTTTGTTGAACATGCTTATTAATCTAATAATTAGACACACAAGAAACTTAATTGTCCCTTGAATTGAAAAGGAAAAAAATACACTAAATTTAATCCAATGTAGGAATTAATTGACTCTTTCATTTACTCATAAATAATTGTTCATTGCCTACTGTCTGCTAGACACTTAGGAACACATGAGGGAACATGGGCATTATTCCTTCTCTAGTTTTCATTAGATTTATCTTCTTTGGAAGGCAAAATAAGCAGGCAAAGGAAAAGTAAAATGATTCTAATTTCTTTGTTCTGCCTCCCACAGCACCTGTCTCTGCCATTTTAAATTCACTAAAACTTTAATAAATGTTTATTCTTTATATATACTTCTTGAGGTTTCTACTGAATATTATTTTTAAAAATTAGCACAGATGCAATGCAACATTTTCAGTCAGTAGTTGATAAAACCAAAAATAAAATAAAACCAATTCCTCATCTGTCCCCTTATTTTTCTTTTAAGTCTAGTTTTCTTTAATTCCCTACCAATCATTGTTCAATATTCATTCTACTATGAAGAAATGATTATCCCATTGCACAAATTACCCTCACTCCAAAATGACATGATTAGAAATTTTCAGCTAATCAGTAAGTGGTCTGTAGTTTGATTCCCATTCATCAGTGCTGTTAAAGGGGAAGATGTCATAGAAAGAGGAACACTGCTTTATTAAGCCTTCCCTATTAGGAAATGAATACTGAAATTGATTAATAATTGAGAAAAGGATTAAAATTCTTTTCTTTCAGCCATATTATAGAGAAGAGATTGCTATAGTTAATGGCAATTATATGAAATATTCTGGCTAATGAAGCAACTTAAATAAACTTTTCAGTCCCCACTCAAATCACAAATAGGAAAAAAATGCCAATTTGAATGTAATATCACAATTTGCATATAAGATCATGAGAATACTCATTGCTTGAATTAACTCAGCCTATTAGGTAATAACAATTTCAATAATTCTAAGTGTTATGATTTGTAATAATCATAATAATGTTTTCTGCTTGATTTCCTTTAGTTAGACTAGCATAGCTTACAAATATTTTCAAATAGCCTAAAAGTACAACCAAAAATCCCATGCAGATACCATGGAGGTAAGGGTCAGGCCATTAATGCTTCAGAATGTATCATTTTAATTATATCATCTTATTTATAATTTGTTTTGTATGGCATTTATTTATGTACAGTAATTAATTCACTGGATTTCTACTACTGAGCATATAGTCTCTCATGCTTTATATGCGCTATGGAGGTTATGATAGTGGCACATTTAACTCTCCTATATCCGTGTATGCAATTCCTGCATTCTCAACCATTTAATAATCACTCTGCACTCTGGCCTCTGGTGGTCTTTGGGGAAGTAGGCCAAGTGGGGATAAGGAACTCACAAGGGGCTTCCCAAAGACCACTGATGGCATCACTTTTTCACAGACAATATTATCAATTTGGGATAAAACTTTAAAGTGTCAACTAACTGAAGGCTCACGAGGCCATCATTGGTATACCAGTTGTCAATTATTTTAGAGTTAGTCTCTTCCCAGTTAAGTAAAATAAGCAGTTTAGCAAAAGAGGTTTTTCTCAATACACACAATCTTGGGATAAATGATCAGAGCTGTGTGGAAATATACCCACAGAAAAAGAACACAAAGAATTCATAAGTCTAAAGAATGTTTTTTTTTTCTCTAAGTGGCACAGCTATGTATTTTCCAAATTTTCCATAATAAATAAAAATTACTTTTATCATGGCAAAGTAGTCTTTGTGGAAATACTTTATTTCAATTGTATTTTAAAATTTTAACAGTCACTTTTCAAAAGTTTGACACATACTTTAGGAACAACATTTTCTGAGCAGGTAAGTACTGAATCGTTCCAGCAGTCAAGGCCTTGTGCATTTGCTATCCAAAACAGATGCTTATTTCAACTACAGAACGTGAAGCAGAAAGATGAATCCCTAATATTTGCTGTGATTTAAGGTCATTAAAATGGTTTTTGGATGTTGGTCAAAGGTTTTTATCAAAAGTTTTAGACAAAATTTCAGACTTTTTTCTCTTCCAACTCATTAAACTATGAGTTGACGTTCTGTGAAAAATTCTCACATATGACTTTTTCTTGAAAGAATCATTGCTAGTTCAAGACAGCCCTCAGACTACCTGGACATTTCTCAAGGTATTTTGTTATTTTCATGGTTGATTTTAGTTCCTGGAATCCAGGATTCCTTCACATCCAGCTTATCCAGGGTTAATCTGATGGGAGAAAAACAGCAGCCTGAGCTCATTTTGTCAGTTTGGTGTCTATTTAAATAGAAATTTTGCTTTTAACTTGGAGCTATTAAGGTCCAGATAAAACTTTGCATCTATTATTACTAATAATACTGTTTACTTATATTAGCAAAATGAAAATTGTTAAAGGTTTGTTGCCTGTAGGAATGAGAATAAAAACCACACCAGAATATATTTAATATATGGCTATATAGCAAGTTAATGACAAAGCTGTTTATAATATATGTAAGTATAGTTTGATTTATTAGTTATATATGACATAGTGTTGTACATTTTTTATTCAAGAAGATTCAAATATATCTGCAGAAATGTCCAAGAAATTAAAAGTGCATAAACACCGATGTAAAGGACTTCCAACAACTCTTACCTACAGATAACTCAAGTGTATAAAAATAAAGAAAATTTAATATAATTCTAACTTTTTGAAATGTTTGAAATTAAATTATTAACTATATAAATTAGCAATATTTAAGGGAGCTGATTCTATAGTAGTCTTGAATATGCAGAAACGATTGTCACCGTTATTCTGCTTTATAATTCATCTCCAAAACATGACTTGATTTGGTCCATATCCCTTCATTTTTCTTGTGTCTAGCCTAGTCCAAGTAACTATCCTCTCTCACCTGGCCCACTGCAGTGGGCTCCCCACCAAGCTCCTTGCTTACTTACTATATTTAACCTCTCATCTCTATTGGCCCTTCCCTTTAATATATAAGAATGTTAAAGTCCTATCTAATAGATCATTTTTAACTCTCTGTATAGCTCGCTCTCTCTCTCATGTGCTCTCTCCCTCTCTCTCTCTCTCTCTCTCTCTGTCTTCCCACAGAGCTTTGTACCTTCTGTCTGCCCTTCTTCAATTCTTTTCTACTCTTAATTTATAGTAATATTACTTCAACTCTGAATTACTTCAACACTGAATTGGAAACTTACTTTCTGAGGTAATCAAGAATTTCCTAATTGTCAGGTCCAATTTAATTTTTCTGTAATGTTTGACATTGTTGATCATTCCTATCTTTTGAAAACTCTTTCACCTTTGTCTTTTATGACACAGTTTCTCCTTCACTGGCTTTTGCATATCTTTTTATATGTCAGCCAGGGTCATGGCAGGAAACAGATCATGCACTCAAATTAGATAATTCGAGTAGATTTTAATACAAAGACTACTAACAAGAGTGAGCAAGGAAGAGGTGTAGGACAGGGCAGTTGCCTAGGTTTAATCCTAACCATCGTCACTCCTAATCATACTGAGAAAATAGAGGAAGGGGTTACCAGAACCCGGTTGAGCCTTGCAGGAAAAATGGCCTTCAGTCACGGGACGTAGACAAGGCTTTGAGAAGTCATAAAAATGAATGTGGAGGGATATAAAAGCCCTAAATCCACTCTTCTTCCTCCTTTGTTTCACTTATTTTGTTTTTCTTGTTGTTTTTACAAACGCTCTCTTCACCAATCAGGTGAACAACACCTAAAGCTAGAAGGCAAGGGAGTCATTTTATATGATCCAAACAAGTCACCACCCTGAGCAGAGCAGAGTGCAGAGTAGATCTGAGAGGGCTAACAGAAGGCATCCTACCCAGTCTCTATTTTAAGTGGTTGTTTTCTCCGGGGTTCCTCTTGTATTCCTACTCTTTAGATATTCTCTTGACCTGCCACCTCCTTAAGTCCTGGCTTATATTATTACTTATAATTCAGTGATTTCCTAACCTGTAACTTTATCATAAATAGATTTTATTAGGTCATTTTCATAATCCAACTATTTAAAGGTGTCTCTTTTTTGAACTCCACATCACAAAATCTGAACTTATTTTGTTCCTATCAAACTTACTGTTTGCATATTATCTCTATCTTAAGCATAATGACCCACCTAATCACCAAAGTGAAAAACACAGAATCATCCTTGACTCATATTTACTCTCTAGGTATAGCCAATTAATCATGATGTTGTATAGACTATCTCTAAATTAATACTTACTCCACCCCTCCTGTGCATTGTCACTATCACTAGCCTAGTAAATGTGACAAAAATATACACACCAGGAATTATAGAAACTGAAGAGCTTATCTAGTCTGGATAACAGGGTAAGTCCTTCCAGAGAAAAGCAAGTGTTAGCTAAGTTCTGAAGGAAAAATAACTGATATGTAGGCAAATGTGGAGAAAGTGTTAGACTCAAACAGTATGTATAAAGGTTGCTAGGGGAAAGAACAAATTTTATATTTGAGAAACTAAAATAAGACAAGTATAACTGGAATGTAAAGAATAGGAAATAGCAGATTGTCCTAAAATATCCTTCAACTGAGGATGGAAAAGTAGGAAGGCAAAAGGGCATTGGATGTCATAATGTGGTTTTGGGATTGAATGCAAATGATACTCAAATAAAGAATTAGTAATAGACCTCAACAGCATGATCTCAATTTAAGCCTGAAATGGTTTTACACTCTTTATCTCTAGAGTAGGAGGACATACCATCCGTGTGAGAAAATGGGATCTGATCAAAGGTAACTAGTAATCTTCTAGGAGCAATGCATTGTTTACTGCTCACTTGAATCTCCAAATACAACTCTTCTTTGTGCTCTAAACACCTATGTACATTCAAGAATTTTTAGATTGCACTATGAGTCAGGAATTCCCATGTGTAGGGAACATTTTTGAATTTCTTATTTGCACCAAAACTCAGAAGCTATTGTATTATAGCTGTGCATATCTTCCTTCCAAAATGCAGGATGGAAAAATCATTGCTCCTACAGTTAAAAGTCTTAGATATTATGTTGTCATTGATATCATTTTTTAATTTTATTTTTATGACCTTGGTACAAAAATAGAGACATAGACCAATGGAACTGAATAGAGAACCCAGATATAAAACCATCTACCTACATCCAGCTGACTGTTGACAAAGCAGAAACAATGCACATTGGGGAAAAGAAGCCCTATTCAATAAATGGTGCTGGGAAAATTGAATAGCCACCATGCAGAAGAATGAAACAGGACCCCTATCTCTCACCACTCACAAAAATTAATTCAAGATGGGTAAAAGACTCAAGTCGAAAGCATGAAACTATAAGAATCCTAGAAGAAAATGTAGGAAAAACCCTTCTAGATGTCAGTCTAGGGAAAAACTTTATGACTAAGACCCCAGTGGCAATTACAGCAACAACAAAAATAAAGGGGACCTGATTAAATTAAAACTCTTCTGTGCAGCTAAGAAATAATGAACAGAGCAAACAGACAACCTACAGAATGGAAGAAAATATTTACAACCTACACATCTGATAAAGGGCTAATATCCAGAATCTACAAAGAACTCAAATCAGCAAGGAAAACAACAACAACAACAACAACAACAAGCCCATTAAAAAAGTGGGCAAAAGACATGAACAGAAGTCTTTCAAAAGAAAATAGAAAATGGCCAACAACATATGGAAAAAAATGCTCAATATCACTAATCATCAGGAAAATGCAAATTAAAACCACAGTGAGATATCACCTTACTCCTGTTAGAATGGTTTCCATTAAAAAGTCCAAAAACAATAGATGCTGGTGTGGATGCAGAGAGAAAGGAATGCTTATACATTGTTGGTGAACTGCAAATTAGTATCAATACAACCTCTGTGGAAAACAGCATGGAGATTTCTCAAAGAACTTAAAGTAGACCTACCATTTGATCCAGCAATCCCACTACTGGGT
>VBSM01003176.1:58186724-58315705 GCA_008086735.1 Cheirogaleus medius
AAAAAAAAAAAAAAAAAAAAAAAAGATTGCTAATAACTAGGGCAAGTAACTAAAGCTCCATGTTTTGAAATTTTCTCTTCTGAGTTGAGTGAGATATATCCCAAGAGCCTTTCAAGTTTAGAAATTCAGTAAAACTAAAGAAACCACAAACATGAAAATGGATGGAATGATCCCCTTAAGATTACTTCCAATTCTCTAAGTTCTGTACTAAATACCTTAAGTTAAATAAACAATCATGAAAAATCATCATTTCATGTTTCCAAGTAAATCAACATTCATTCACATAGAACAACAGCATGTAATCCCTAATGCTTGATATCAGGTCTAGATATGCTATCTACTATAGTATTTATTTGACTGTTGAATTTCATCTCCTGAAAAGTGTTAGTAACTATATAGTACATTTGTTCCAAGTTAATGCACTGAGGTAACTTATCTGGCTTATAGAAAAGTCCACATAAAACACATATAAGCATGCATATACACATATACAAACACAAGAAAAATACTTTAGAGGCTAGACTTTAGGTATTTTCCCAGATAAGTGACAATAGAAATAATGAAAATGGTGGGGAAAATGAATAACGGAGAAAGAAGTGCATTGTCCTTTCTCATTTTTACATCCTAAACTATTTTAAATAATAATTTCTGACTTTACTCTTAATTTTCCTTTATCACCTCTTGACTTCAACTTAACACTGTCCAGTAGAGAATTATTCATCTCCTAAAGGATCCTAAGGCTTAATTAATAGAGTATCTACCCAAAGGAATAAAGCTAGAGATATCAGAAGTAATTACAATTTAATGAAACAAGGATGAACAAATTACCACAAAGCCCAGTAGCCTAGTAAGTGACCTGAAATGAAAATTTGGTCATCAAACTTATAACTTCTCTTTTTACTTGCCTCTCACTCTAAAATATCATTTCTTTTTACTCTTTCCCATTCCATTCGCCTCTCATTTTGGAGAATGTATGAGATGATCATAGCTTTGATTATAAATAAAAATTTTAAAAATGCCCTCATGCCTCTCATTCTCAACACAAGTTCACATATTCAAAAGGTAACCATGAGACCTGGTTTGCAGGATGAAAATAAAATTCAACTTTAACAAAGTAATTTACAGTCAAAATCAACTAACAACATGTTTGCATGGAAATTTACCTTTATTGCAGATATACTATAATATAAACTTTAAAAAATATTTGCCACATTTTGAGGCCTACATGAAGCTCGTTAATGTCTCCCAAACACAGTTTCTAAGGTGGTCTTCAGCACACAAAATCGCTGCAGCAGATCATAGTTACAGAAATTCAGCCTCAGAAAATGTTTGCAATAGAGGAAATGTTTACAGTCCCATGCTGTTTTTTTCTGACAAATAGGATCTCTTTTTACACAGCAGGAGAGAAAGAATAGAGGGCTCCCCTCCCCCCAAAAAAAATCTGTGTTGTAAGTCAGTTATTATCAAATGTTAAGAACTGAAAAGGAAACATTAACTCCCCTCCTCCCTCTCCTGGAAAGAAGCAGCAGGTGAAATTAACTAGGAAGGCAATTACTGTCCTAGTCATACTTTCTCTGGGGCTGAAGTGAAAGCCTGTTCCAGAGTCCATCTCAGGCCCCTCTCCCAGGGATACAAAGTCTCTCTGTCACTAGTCAAGGTGTCTAATTGTATTGTGTACTACAAAGTATTTCAATGTGGGGAGGATTGGGGAATGGGTGAGCAAAATCTAGCTGATAGAAGAAAAATTATCCAGTGCACACCATGGCATTCTTTAGTACAAAACTGAATATCAGTGAGTAAATGATTTCTTTCAACAAGCACCAGGCCAATTTAAACTTGCATTTTCTTATGTCTAACAGTTCATTGCCTCTGTGGATTTATTTGCTTTCACAGATAAGGAAACTGAAGCAATTAACTAAGGGCTTAAATTTTAGCCTAAATTTCTCAACTTTCCAATAATTTATAGTCTAAGAAACAAATTGCAGTTAATATCTCCAAATGAACAAAGTTATTTAGTCATACAACAATATTTTCTTTTAAAAGTAGCCAGTTTGGAAATATATTGAAGGTAGTCTTTTCCAATCAAATCCTTGAAGAATTATATTTACTAGATAGATAAGTTATGCTAGATTGGGCTGGTTTGATATCAGCAGGGAGGGAAATTAGGTTTAATTGAGTCAGAAAGATGTTCAATAAATACAATAAATGAAATACAAAAATAACAAAATGAAAATACATTTGTCTGTATAGCAATATGTTATACTAGAAAGAACACTGCTGTGATATTGAGAAAAAAAACTATTAATTTATTAATAATCTCTTTAACAATAGAAGATTATTTAAGATTGAATATTAAATTCACTTCAAGAAGACCTGAGACATCAAGAAGAAAGTAACAGATACAGCTTTCAGGATATATGAAATAAAGCAATTAAGGCAACTCTGAAATATTAAATATATAATGTAGGTATATATGCACATATACATGTACATAGACATAGCTATTTAAATGTATATAAATGTAATTTATTTTTAGCAAGGATTTGTAATGAATAAACTATTATATCAATGAGGAATCCTGCACAACTACACATTAAGATATGTTTTCAAATTTTACGCTAAATCATCCTTGCTGTGCAGGCATAAGGCCAGATGGAAGCTTATGGCTGCTATGTCAATACCTACAGAACATTGATGTCTTCTTAGCTAATCCAAATAGAGCCATTCCATCTGCCATAAACACTAGGCCCAAAGGCCACATTTATAGATTGCACTAAAAAAGTTAAAATTATTTTTACAGTGAAGACATTTTTATAGGTTCTGGAGAAAAGGGAACTTGATATGTGTTCCAAAATACATCTTCTCTTGTAATCAT
The DNA here is from genome assembly GCA_008086735.1 of Cheirogaleus medius. Classification (NCBI taxonomy): domain Eukaryota; kingdom Metazoa; phylum Chordata; class Mammalia; order Primates; family Cheirogaleidae; genus Cheirogaleus; species Cheirogaleus medius. The sequence continues at coordinate 58,189,600 of VBSM01003176.1, forward strand.
GAATGCATTTTCCTATATGCATGCATAGGAAAATAGTAAAATAACTCTAATAGCATATTTTTTATGAAGGCCAGCACTACATTAACCAATCTGCCATTATTGTTTCCCTAGGGGTGAGATATAGTTAACTTTCCTTAGCTTCTGCATCTTCAGTCTTCCCACTATGATTGGTTTTATTCTTTTTTCTTCTAACCGTTTGATAGATTCCTTTTCCAAATGGGAGATACAGGGTATGCCTTTATCAACCTGATGGAAGTTAGTGAAGGAAAAAACAATGGGACAGATAAAAATTTAGCATGCATTTTTGTTTCCTTTCAAAATAGAATTTTCACAGTGCATTAATATGCTGAGTAAATCTGTACCCAGGTTTTTAGAAACTGTTAAAAAGTCAACATTTTTGAAGCCACAAGATGACTATTAGCCACTAACTGTCCTAAATCCTACTTTGTTTTAATACCCGTAGCCTTTAGAAGCGAGTAGTCCCCGTTGTCCTGTGCAATTGTTGCCATCTGAAGTGAAGCCATTTCTAGAGGCACCGTGTACCCAGCATCTACCTGTGTAACAGAGCATGATGGAAGGAAACCTCTTTCAGATTAGTATATGGAAACGCACAAGTAGGAGTCATAGATCTTTGTTCATATTTTTATAAGCATAATTTCCTAATTTTATAGCAGTTAAAAATATCAGACAAATTTTCTTGTGAAAGGACAGATAAGCATAATTAAAGTGAAGAAAAAAGGAGTAAAGGGGATTTCTGGAGCATTAAGTATTATAAAAAGGCACCAGATACTAGACAATATTCTTGTAGGATCATGTAGGACTTCACTGGACGATTAAAGAAAGAATATCAACTCTACTCTTTCCCTACACCTAAATTTAAGGTGTGAGTCATTGATTCTTGGTGGGTTTGTTTGTAAGAATCAAATTAAATAATCCACTTGAGGTAATTTGAAAGCCTCAAGCACTACATAAAGATAACTTGGATGAAAAACAATTTCAAATGTTATTAGTACCACATAAATGTAAGTGAGTCATGGGTATTCTCACTGTTCTCAGGATAAAATGATGTCAAGGGGAGGAGAGGGAACTGCCTCACCAGGCAAAACACTGAATCAGTCCTGGAGAGGATTAAGTCTGTAAAAAGAATGACGCCAGACCTGGGACAAATTCTGTGGTAGACATGTTGATTAACCTTCTAACCTACCCTGTTCTCAAAGAAAGTTTATCACCTAAAGCTGTTAAAACAAACAGCCTGGGTACCAAGTGACCTCAACCGACCTGATGAAAGCTCATTGGTGTGGGCCTGTGATCAATCTCTAAAGATCTCTGGCACATTAACCTTCCCAGAAATGTAGAATTAGGATACTAAAAATTAAGTTTCTCTATAATGGTATGTCCTTAACTGAACAGTCTTGTAGTCATAGCCAAAGTCAGAGCCATGGCTAGCCAATGCCACGTACAAGCTGAAGTTCCAGGAAAGCAGTAAAAATCTAACTGCAGAGAGGTTAGAGAGGGGAAAAGGAGATAATAGAAAAGGAAAGAGCCTGGCCACATGGCTCCAAGGAACGGGGAAGACGTAGCTTCAGTTCCTAACTTTCTACTTCCACTCTTACTGTAGCATTGCTGAACTTCATTGTCTGCCTTGGAATTAATTGTTCTCTTATAATAGCACCTTTTCTGTAAGCATTTAAAATGATTTTTGACATAAATATGTCATGTCTATAACAAATGCACATCCTTCTCTAGTGCCCTTTGCACACAGCCTACACCACACTACAGTTGTGCTTTGAGAGAGAGAGAGAGAGAGAGAGAGAGAGAGATATACTGGAAGCTCCAGGATGTTCAAATGAGCCTCTGCCCACTGTTTCCAAAGAGAAAGATACTTTTGTAATTATCAGAGAAATTCAGACATTTGGTCTCCAAACCCTGATTATGAGAACATTTTGTGGGAGACTCATCTATTTCTACTTGGAATTATATAAGCATAATGAATATATGTTTTAAAGGTAAGAGATTTAATTTTCAAGCCAATCAATGATTTATTTGTGTTTCAAAATATTACTGAAGAAAAATCTATATTAAATTCAAGTTGAAAATGATACTTAAAGGCCTATTTACATATACAGCATTGAACATCTTTTATGCTGCTATCACGGGAACAAGAGAGTCTGAAAAAAAGCCAGAAGCAATGGTTACACTATGGATAAAAACAGCCTCCCTTCACAGAAGGACAGCTTTAGAGACCATTTATTAGATTTCCCACAAGCCAATCCATTGAAAACACACATAAATACGAAAGATTTTACACTCTACATTTATTATATAATGTAAGTGCCCAACATGAATTCACTAAAACCTTTCTAAAATGAGTCGTTGTTAAAGGTAAATACTCTGCTTAAAAAAATATTTTTGTTTCCTTGAGATGTGATGTTCCTTAACCCCTCCCAGCCTCCAATTCTACAACTTGTTCCTCCCATGGAGGTTGCATAAGAGGTTAATTGGTCAGAGGTAATAGATGCTGGTTCATGTTTCTCTTCTGAGAGAAAAGCCGTCAAAATTTCTGAGCACAGAGATTTCCTTTTATTCTCTTTTCTCCACTTGGTACAAAATGTAATGACATGGACTGGTGCTTCTGTTCTGTAGATTCAAATTTGTCTGTAGGAGGGCTATGCCAATTAGCATAGTGGGGCAAAGAGATAGTGCGGACAGGGTCATGGTGTCTCTCACCTTCATGTCCTTCAACCTGCCTTTATTGGCAATTACTTTGATGTTTGGATAATCCATTTGATAACTTGTTTTTCTTATTTCTCAATTCTTTCCCCAAGTTCACCAAGAAAGAGGGCACTTTTTATTTGGCCCTATAGACAGTCTAACAGTCTATAGCATAAAGCAAAGGTATAATTTTTATATGATTTTGAAAAGGCAATTTTAGATTACAAACTAAATTCTAGGAAATAGATTCTGTAATCCATAGAAATAAATAAATTACTGATCACCCATCAAGAACACTGACAACCCAACCTAACATGATTCCGAAATTATTTAAAGCAACAACAGAAATTTATGCATAATTATTTGAGATTAAGAAATGGATACTCCCTAATATTTGGTTCAGTCAAACACAAAGTCACATTTAAGTACAGAATTATGAATTCAATTAATAATTAAAGGATTATGCTCATAGGGAAGGTATATATAAAGCGGTAAATGGCTTTTTCAGGTGATTAAACATCTAAGTGATGCTTCACACCAAAGGAAAAAGAAAGTTTATTGTGACTATATTCCTTAGCCTGAATAATATTCCTCTAACACAATAAGAACATAATTCAATGAAACTAAAATAGCAAAAGAGTGAGTGAAGTTCCTTTTGCTCATGAATCTCTGAATGGCTGGCCTGTCTGCTTTCTTCAAGTTACCCAGGGTATCACAGCAACAGCAAGGAAGAGGTTAGGTGAAGAATGAAGTGAGGGCAGGTATGAAAATGGAATAATTATGAGAGGCTGGATTAAAAAAGTGAATAATTTTCACTCAAAGTGACTGTATAGAAAGTCAGTGATATAATTAGACATTTTAAAGCCAATAAGAATTTCAGGGTCATTTGTAGAGTGGGAGAATGTTTGGATTTTATAAGCTAATATTGGCTAAACCTTTCCCTTGACATAGTGCTGCAATTATTCTCCCATAAGCCTTCACAGGATGCAAATTGGACAGTATACAAGTAATTACTGATAAATGTGAATATGCTGCTTGGTGATGAAATGTTTTCATAGAAACAGAATGAAGTAAATGGAAAAGGTATTCTCATAACTTTGAATAGACATATCTGAAGATAATGTGCATACTACAAAAGATTTGAAAAGGGATGTTTTGGTTATGTGATCATCAAGGGTCATTTATAGTAGATTTTTCAAAGAGCTCTTTTATTGTGACATGGAAGGAAATTGTATAGAACAAACAATAAATACACATTACAGCTATTCAAGGCAGTGCAGATGCTGAATAAATGAGTTCTATTCACTTGAAGACTTTGATTTTTAAAAATCTATGAAGTTGGAAATGTATAGTTCACTTAATAAAGACCCTTTTATATATAATGAAATTCAACACTCTATTTCTTTCAGTTTCAATAATAGTCTTTTGTTAAAAGTTGTGCTTAATTTTACTACAATTTTCTTGGAAAACACCTACATAGTCTCAGAAAAATTAATGGAGATATGTAGATCTTAAATATTGCTATTTGGTCATATTTGGTTCACCATCCTTGCTTTACTGTTGCTTCCTAATCCTTTGTGCATTCTGTTCTCACAGCCAGTTGAACCTGTAATTTCACAATTCTCATGTGCTGTGGCTCTGAGGAGCATGGCTACACTCAGAGCAAGGAAAGGGTATTGCATTTGGAACCTTCCTGACATGTTCAAGAATGCAAATGAGTTTTCTACATTGGCCCAAACCATGTGTACTTTCAAAGAAATACAAATAAAAATCATTGTGCAGACGACTAGATATTTTCTACATTTAAGGTTTACATCACAAAATAATTAAATTATTTTTTATTTGATATACCTCTTTAGTCATGCATTCTATCAACTTCCGACATGTTTCCCGGCTCCAGCCACTCTCTTTTTCAGAGTTTTTCCTGTTACCTTAGTGAGAGAACAATGTTGTCAGTTAAAATAAGATGGAACCTTCGGAAATATCACCAATACATGAAGAGTCTTATCAGGGCAGCCCAGGAGGTGAGAGCTTGGTCTTTCCAATCAGACAAAGCTACAGTTCTTGACTCTACTTGTTTCAAGATGAATGACCTTGGGGAATTCAATCTTTCTTGGCCTGTGAGGATTGTTGTGGGAATTAAATGAGATGTCAATAAATACTTAATCAAAATGCACAGCTACTCCTCTTAGCTTCCATATCCTCTCCAAGGGGAATGCTAGACTCACTATTAAAGAGTGGCCAATCAATTACTATGACTGTATTCACAATTATCTCTCATTCTCTTGTCAAGCATGTTTTGTTCAATTTGATTCTAATGATGAAATATCAAAGATGTATTATTTTTAATAAAAGTGTGGAGAGATCTCAAGGTATAGGTATATAAAATTCACTTTCAAAATGCTAATTAGAATGGGAATGAAAGGCGTTGAATTACAACCACTACACTGGGAGCCGTCCACAGTCCTAATCTCCCAAGGATGAGTCTTTCATAATACATGTAAATATCATTAGTTTGTGTGTATATTGGATTCAAAAGACTGAAGGACACCTTTCCAAAGGATTGTCTTTGAGCTTCCAAGTTTTTAAAATCATGGAAAATATGAGAAGCATATTTCAGCAGAGGAAATAATACAAAGAAAACCCAAAAGTAGGTTTAAGAGCAACTATTTGGAAATATTCTTGAACATAGGAGGAAGTTTAAGGGAATTGAATATATCAGGTTATATGGTACACTAGAGAAGCACCATATGTGCATTCAACAAATATTTGTTGAGTACCTTCTATGAGCCAGGCACTGTTCTATTCTGAATGGTATTGTTAAAGCATAAACAAAACAGACAAACCTGTCTCTGCTCTTGGAGCATATATTTGGGTGTGTGTGTATGTGTGTGTAGGTGCTCATAGGTAAGAAGAGATGGCATTTCAAAAGAGAAGGGGAAAGACAGATTATTCAACAAATGGTACTAGAAAAACTCAGTAGCAACTTAGAATAAAACAAACTGGAATGGAAACCTCATATCTTACAAATACAAACATCAAACAAATAAACACACACATACACACAAATCCAGATGGATCAAAGATATGAGCAAATAAATTAAAATGGAACCAGCCTAACAAAATTTCTTGGAGGAAATTATAATGATTTTAGAAAAAGAAAGTCTTCTGTAAGAATGAAAGAGTATGCAGAAGCCATAAAGTTAAAGATTATTAATTCTATAACAATTTTTTTAAAAAAATCTCTGCATTCTAAAATCCAAAGTCAAAAGATAAAGCAAATATCTAGTTTTCATAATATGTAAAAATCACCTTGAAATCAATAGAAATAAGACTGAGAACACAGAGAAAAATAGAACAATAATAAAAATATAATAGTTGAAGGGCAATTGTAGCTTATTGATATGTGTGTTATCAGAACTGCTAGAGTGGAAACCTATCAATAAAAAATAAAAGACTGAAAATATTTTTTATTCTATATTTGAATTCTGATTGGCTTATGTTGCTTTTACTCTGATAAAAATAAGATAATTTATAAAAGGAAATACTGATTATTATTGAGGATTTTGTACACTGGTTAAATATTTAATTATAAATTATTTGTTTGATGTAGTGTTTAGTTAAAATTATAAACAATATAGCCATTGAACTTAGAATAAATATCTAACTTGGCTTCATTTTTCAAATATTGCATTTTTAAAAAAATTTTATATTCACAAACTATTTGATTAAATAAGTAATAACTGTAAGGAAAATATTTAGTATTAAAACATATTAATACCCTCTTCAGTTGTAAATTATTAACATAGCACATATTTACTTTTCTATACATGAAAATATGAATAAAATACCAAGATTATAGGAAGCCATTTTCAAATGGTCTCCTGGCTTTTTCAAACACAAAAGGAACATTTTACATGGTTGCATCGCACCTCAAATAACTGTGATGGCCAGAATACCTCTATCTTCTACGACAACAAAATAGCATTACTGATTATTACTGGTTAGTATTTCTCAGTTAATTTTTCTAATGTGCATTTTATTTATCTAATTATAATAATTAGTATAACTCATGATGTTTCCAGTGATTCTCATTATTAATTTTATGATGTTTTGTGTGAATGCAGAGCTTTAAAAATCATAAAGACTACAAAGTTACTTGACCAAAATGTTTATAATTGAGATATATACAATGTAATAAACAATATGTCAAATACCAAGGCAGTTCTTACAAGAAACTTCAAATCACATTTTATGAACCATTAAGCAAAATTTGAAAGAAATGTATATTGCAATATTTCAAAAGTGAAAACTCAGACTTGTCAAAATCTATAGATGTTTGTCCTACATTTTATTATACTTCACATAATGCTTTACATAAGCAACTTTGCAAATAATTAAAGTCTACAAGCCTCAGGGAATATTTGGGATTCTTTCTATTGCAAGTGATGAAAGCTCAATTCAAACTATCTTAAGAAAATTAAAAAGCAAAACACAAGAAAAGGAATGTACTTAGCATAATGCTTTCACAAAGGGTTGGATTCAGGAGCTAAAACTGTGTCATCAGTACTTATTGTAGCTCTCTCCATATTACAATTTGGCAGACATTTTCCACATCATGGTCCACAGCAGTTCCACATGCTACTCTACCAGCTTTCAGCTTCTGTTCCACAAGTAAGACAGAAGAAAGTTTCTGAGAATAAGTACTGCCACTAGTCCATGCAGTTTAACTCATGATATATTAGGCCTGAGTCATATTGCTGACCGACAAAGCCAAACTGAACCTTGTCCATCTGGACAGGGGAAGGAGTGGTTTCTCATGAATAATATGAGCTACTGCTTTCGAAAGAAAAACAAATGAATGTGGGTGGGACAGGCAAATTTCTTCCCTTCATAGCTGTATAATTCTCATTACTGTATTGCTTTATGCTTCCTATTCTTTTGTGTCTGTTTTCTATCTGACACTCATCTATTCTCTGCAATCCCTACTTAATGTCATCACATTTCTTTCCTAGGTTATTGGGAAAGAGACTTAATTGCTCTTCCTGACTCCATCTTGCTTTCTCTTACCTATAACCTCCTCACTATACCTGGAGTGACCAAGTTAAAGCATAGATCTAACCATGTCACTACCAATAATTCAAACTCAATAGATATCCACCTTTATGTCTGAAATCCTTGACCCATCCATTCCACCTATTACTTCAATACGCAGTCTCAAAAGATAATCATAAGAACAAAATACACAAAAATAAGTTATTTGTGAAATGACTTTTTCTCTAAGAATAACTAAATAAAAATCTGATATGGGGCTGAATAGGGATGAGGCCGAATCATTTTTTCTCATGATAAAGTTCCAGTATAACTAAGTTGAATATTTGCACAAACATTAATTTCTAGGTATATTAGGATAAGATACTTCATAGGACTCAAACAAAATTCTCTAAAGTATAGCCTTGAATATTATTTTTTGCTTATAGTGTGCAAGTACCTTAAAGTTTTTTGCTGTTATAAATGAGATTAAGCTATTATAAATTTATATATCTGCCACCATATTTTCTATTCATACAAAAAAAAAATCTATGCTACCATTGTTTAATAATGTTGGCTTATGAGCTCAAGAACATTTCTCCACAAAATAAAACTATAATTTTAATATATTCCATTGGGCAGTTTTGAATTTTCAAAGTGCTTCAAGCATTATAATTATACTTTTCTTTTTGACTTAGAAACACAAAGGCAGCAAATATACTTACTTTATAATAAGTTCATTTAAAAACTGACCTTAATGTATGCCTAGTGATGTTGGACAACATTAATTTAATTTTGTTAACATGGTTCAGTGTGTGCCTAATCTGTTAGCATACACTAAATAGATCACAAAATGCAAAACTATGGTCAATGAGATTATGCAGAGCCCATATTATCATATTATAGTTTATCTTAATTTTATTTTACTTAAAAAAAGTAAATATGAAATGCATAATACCTGGTAAATCCTGAGTTAGATGTAATAGAATGCATAACAAAAAATATATGTTTAGGGAACTTGTAAAACAAATTCTTTAGTGCTTCTAACTCTTTTAGATATCTTAATAATACCCAATAATTGTTTTTCTCATGCTATCTTGACTTTGTTCACATCTTTGTTATTTAGCATACAATTTAGAGTAATAATTAAAAGCATGAGTTCTGAAATATCTGGTTTCAAATACTGGATACCACTAGCTTTATGCTCCGAAAATTACTTAACCTCTTTGTGCCTCTATTTCTGCATTGGTAGAATAGGGAGGGTAACAGTACATACTGTACAGGGTTAGTGGCAAGTTTATGTGGCATAATACCAGGAAAGTACTTAGACAGCATTGTGAACACAGAACATAATCTATACATACTAAATACCGTTTTATGTATACATCTCACCTGATATGGGGAGGGACTTCTCAGACTCCAGATAATAATATCAATAAGAATTAGCAAATAAAGGCAGAGATATAGTTCCCATTTAAGTTGGTACATTGCATTAGTCTTAGAAGCAATATTTAATATAGTAATATGAATTGATAAAAATAATATATAATCACTGTGGATTGTCTATCTAAAGGACAACACATTATTTGAAGTGTTGTGAATTCATAGAGCATGTTGGATACACATACTCCCATATATATTCTTCCATGTGTTCTAGATATTCTCTTCAGTTCTAAGAATATAGATAAAGAGATTGACTTTAGGAAAGAGGTTAGAGAAATACTGTTTATAGCAAGAGACAGAGAGGATTTGTGTAGCTGTGATAGTAAGTTGATAAAGGTTTATCTTGTGACACAGTTCAGTGGTAAACTTCTCAAGACTCAGGTGTTGGCTTTGTCTACAATGTCATTCTTCTTTCCCAGCAATTACAGTTATTTAACTCTGCACAAATAATCTGTTGTTTTCTGAAAATTTCATTACTTTGGATCATAGAAGAAACCAATACCTATAAATTAATAAGACTTTTCTATAGCTCCTAAATGTCTTCTACTCTGATGGAACTTCTGAAAACGAACAAAATTTATTCCTCTAACTCATTATCAACACAGAAACAAGCACTCAACTTGGGGAAGAAAGCAATATTATGAAGCTCACTTTTAGGTAGAAATCATCAACAGATACTATTTTTAAGCTATGAAGATCTATGTAGCAGCAAATCATAGATTAGAATAATATTTGAATGTTATTTGAATTCTATATCTATTCATTGGAATCAATTCTTGATTTTCATTATTCTTCTCTATTTTTAAGTACAGTGTTTTAAAATGTCCACATAATCTTTGAAATACTTTGTTTAGTTTGGGAAGGTACAAATGCTTTTAAAATAAAACACAAATAGCTTGGCAGATTTCACAAGAATATCTACTGCTAAAAGATCTATTTTCAGAAAGTATTAGCTTTGTAATTTCTTTCAGATTAAAAACATAATCATGTAAGGTAGAATTTTTCATCCCTTAAAAATGTGTCTTTGTTTCTTATTAGACTCTCATTTTCTCTTCTATATTCTGTTTTTACTTCAATTTCATCCAGGAGCATTTCTATCCTTTATTAAGCTATGATGACACATCATATAATCCTTCTACATAAACCTGTTGTGCATACTGTCAATGCAAATTTGAGAGTACAAGTAAGAAGTTAAAATTTTTAAGAAAGCAACACAACTTTACTCTCCATCAGCCTAACCAGCAGAAAGATGATGAAATAAGGCTGCTAACTCAGATAAATCAAAGAGAGGTAAAAGTGAAGTCACTTGGATATTCCAAAGGTGTCCTTTTGTAAGGTTAAAGAAGGGGAAAGTTTTTATGCCATTTAGTGTGGTTCTTGTGAGAAAAGGATTTCAGTGATGCATCAAGTATAGGCCAAAGCATTACTGACAGAGATAAAGTATGGCACTGCCAGCCCCAGGGACCTTGGAATGAATATTACTAGGTAACTCTGAGTCCCAAACTCACTGAGTCTAGGTTTGCTTATCTTTAAGTTGGAGATAATATCTACCTGTGGCTAATTACATTTTCCAAATATGTCCGCAACAATATTTCTGGTCCCACATGCTCTTCTAATATCTTGCTTCCAATAAAGAGATCATCTAGCTACCCTCCTCTTGGATCTGGACAGGAGTTTCTGATTGGCTTTACACTTGAATCTTGAGGGTAGGTCATAAAAGATGATATACCTTTTACCTGGCTCTCTCCTTTGGCGATGTGAATCTTTCACTTCCTGAGCCAAGGTATAACAAGTCTAGTTCCCCTGAGTCTATCACGCAAAAGAAATCACGTGCAAAGACCACCTGAGACTACTTGGATCTTCCCAGACAAGGTACCAGGTATGAGAATGAAGAAATAAACCTTCAGACTACCATCTTATTGTAACCTCATGAAAGACTCTAAGCCAGACCACCCAGCCAAGCAGCTCTCGAATTTCTGATCCATTCAGACCATGAGAGTTATTAAAGAATATTATTGCATTAAGACACTAAGTTGTGTGGTGATTTGTTATCCAGCTATAGATAACTGTAATAATACACTGCCATTTAGGTTAATTTGGGAAGATTAGAAAACTTGGTCAGAGTAGGTTCCCTGTAGCAAATGTTTCATTAACATAATTACATATGCTATCTTCATTTATAGTGCAGTCTTACATTCTCTGTCCCCAATAATTTCTAATAATAACTTTTAAAAAGAGAAAAAATGTTTATCTTATGCAATAAATTTTTGAAATTCTCTTCCATGAATAATTTTTGTAAAGTATAAAAGATCTGGTGAGGAAAGCCACAGACCTTTTTCTGGTGCCCTTTCCTTTTAGTATACCTGGAAAACTGAACTGTATGCATAAATAATACCTCCATGTCTATTTCTTTTCTCATTGATTATTTCTCAGATTCTAAATCTACATAGCAACTGTTTTGTTGTTGTTGGGATGAGGAATATTACAATTATGGCAACACAACTAAATACATTTAATTAGGATATTCTAAATAACATAAAACTACACATCATAGCACTCTATAATTAGTAATAATTTTTTTGGCATAATGGACCATATATGGGATGCATAAACTACAAGATTGTGTAGCCAGTGGAATGAAATTATAGTCAGAGAACCTTGACAGAGTATGCCGACTTGTCCGAGTACTTAGGCCTTTAGAGGAAATGCAAGCCTTACTCAGTGGCCATGCCAAACAGAGCTGAAGCCAACTGAAACTGTTCCACGTAAGAAAAGAATAAGAGCTTTTTCTCCTGAGATGAAGAAACTGAAACTTTGAGGAAAAGAGAGGGATCACCAAGCAACATGATAGAATGACCCAAGACATAAAAACAAAAACGTAAATGTCTAAACATTACGTTGTTTGCATACGTGCTGCACTATCTTATTCTACCTCAACAAACATCGGTAAAGGCTGCTGTATATTCCAAATGCTACCCAGGTGGTTTCTCAATTTCAGCACTGAAACTGATATGAACATGATGCCATCTCAAGAACAAAGATGGAAAGGGGAGAACATCTCCCTACCTCTTAAATGCCATTTAGTTGCTTAGCCCCAGTGGAATTTTCCCCTATATACTCTTTGGGAACAATGAGTTGACAGTTGAGCAATGTTGAAAAATTTGGCATTCTGGATATTTTTATTGGTAATAATACTATCTTCCCAGCTGCTAATGATAGGGACAGCATATTGATTAAGACTAAAGTATTGCATACTTCACCTCAACTTACAATCTCCTTCCAAATTAAGTTACAATGGTATTCTTCCCCACCCCACAAATGTTGCTATTACTGATTCAAATTAAGAATTTGCAACCCCAAGATGAGTTGGTACATACACTCAACGATTGCTGTAAAGTCAAATGATTTGAGTGGGAAAAGTAGCCATATTGATTAAAGTCTTCAGTAAAGCACAGTGTTGGGACTATAGTCTTTCTCATATGCATGAAAATCCATGTTTTACTTGAGTTATCACAGTTTAATACTGTTGGAAAGACTTTATAGCTTTACATTTTAAGGGCTACTTAATGGTATAATTGGAACTACAATTTTAAACAGCATGCAGACCTAAAATTTTTGCTTTGAAATTAAATTCACGTACAACCAGGTGCTAGCTCAGCAATTAAATAGTTAGGTGACTTTGATCAAGCTATTTAACCTCTCTGAGCCATGCTTTTCTCCTGTGTCAAATGTAGATAAAAATAGTACCTGACCATGGAGTCGTGATGAGGGTTAAATGGTATGATACGTACTCGTGAGCCAAAGTAGGAACTCATGCCTTCTCCACTCCCACTGCTTCACTTGACCGGCCTTTAAAAAATAAAAAAACCCAAAAAACCAAAACAAAACAAAAAAACAAAGAACTCAATAAATATACCCTCTTAACCCTATATGTGTTCTTTTAAATTATTATATATCCATAGTAATATAATATCAGAGCATGGAGCTCATTTCTCCTAATGACTAATACAGACAACTGTAACTTGTTAGGGAAAGATAAGGGCAGGTATTCCATTTTTGTGTTGTTCCACCCTTAATCCTATCCTGAGCAACTGCTACACCTGGGGAAAGAGGGAATGCGTGATCAATCTGGGAATTCCCCAGCCCAGGCATAATAGGATTTAGAAAGTGAACTAGAGTAACCTAAGGATAATTATTATGCCATTTGGTTTGAATCTGCATTGTGGTTCAACCCTCCCCTCGCCACCAGGTGGGCTTTCTTAGAGTATATGCAGACAGTTTTGAGGACATCTGTTGATCATTTGATAACAACCCACACCTCCCCAAAGCCTTCCTCCAGACTGGGCTAATTAAAGGAAACAATCCTATAAGTCAGAGAGTGAGTCAAAAAGAGTGGGTCAGTCAGTGAGTTGTTCTGTCTCTCTCCACTTGCGGAGAACTGCTTGTGTGAAACTGTTTCCTGCCTGAGGTTACTCCATGGCATTGGCCCTGCTGGTGATTTTTCCAAGCAAGGAATCAGAGGACGAGGATAATAGTCTGGACTTGACACTCTGGTGTTTCTGGTCACTCTTCAGCCAAGAGCACACCAAGAACTGAGGGTAGGCCGGGTGTGGTGACTCACGCCTGTAATTCTAGCACTCTGGGAGGCTGAGGCAGGAGGATCACTTGAGGTCAGGAGTTTGAGACCAGCCTGAGCAAGAGCGAGACCCTGTCTCTACTAAAAACAGAAAAAATAGGCAGGTGTGGTGGTGCATGCCTTATAGTCCCAGATACTGGGGACGCTGAGGCAGGAGCATCACTTGAGTCCAGGAATTTGAGGTTGCTGTGAGCTAGGCTGACGTCATGGCACTCTAGTCCAGGCAACAGAGAGAAATTCTGTCTCAAAAAAAAGAACCGAGGGCGACTGCAAGCTGACAAAGTGACTTTACCAAGATGACTCATATAATTAGTGGTAAAATCAGAACAGAAACCTATAGCTTGGGTTCAATTCCCTCATTATACCATGCTGCCACTATTGGCAGAGTGACTAATTTCAAAAGATTAAAATAAAAGAGTAATGTTGCTCAAATATTTCAGTTTAAAACATCACACACTAATACGCAGTCGTGGCATGTTGATATTATTCCCAGGGGTACACCTGCATTATCTCACTTGCATTATCTTTTTCCTGCCCTTCTTTGTGACGGCTGTGCTTTCCATTCATGCATCTGCAGTATATGCATCTGTGGAACACTAACTAACCTGTCATTCCTCCATGATTGGCTCAGCCCACTGGAGTTCAGCTCACTGGAGTCCTGCATACTAGCTTCAGGCAGAATGGCTACACTCTAGCAATTTCCTGAAGGTGGTTGCACATCACCCTCTAAGATAAAGGAGAACACACAATGCATCAAAGAGGACTTCAATTCATAATTAAAATGCAATGTTAAAGGTTATTCTGCATCATCGTCTTGTTCAGGTGCAGACACTGCACCTACTTTGTAGAACATGAGCTAGCATGCTAGATTGAAATACTACAGAGTGTCCCCAAAATCGCCTTACATAGGGAAAATGGGAAATTATAGCTACATGTACCTTGATTTACAAAATATTCCAATATTTTTCCTAAAGGAAATTCTTTTTTTTAAATTTTGTAATGAATATTTTGTAAATCAAGGTACATGTAGCTACAATTCCTCATTTTCCCTATGTGCTGCAACTTTTGGGACACCCTGCAGTTGAGCAATAAGTAGACCAATAGTTGAGGAAAATATTTGCAAATCTTATTGGGTTTAAAACACACACACACACAAACATCTTTTTTTCTGATTAGAGAATAAGCTTACTTTTTTCAACCACACATTTTGCTTTTCTTGAGCTTGCATTACGGTGGGGTCAGTTCATTTGCTGACCTCTGTCTTCTTCACCCTGCATATTTCATCTTAAATGCTGGACTGACTTTCAGAAAGACCCAAAATATAGAGCAGAGTTTAAAAGGCAAAGAGCCAAGGGTCCTTGAGGAATTTTGAGTAGGACAGTCAAGTAACAAGGGCACTGGAAGCTACAATTAAGTAGACCTGAGGAACTGCAAATAGTTGATGTGAATAGTAGCCTCGGAGTGTTGTCAGTCTTAGAATTGTGGCTGCAAAGCACTGAAGATTTTTCCACAGATGATTTTCTACCTCACAGAGTTATGAGGTACATGTGTCTTATGCCTTCTTATAATGTTCTTTCATTATGATACGATAACGTCCTTGGTGCTCACTACACCTAAAAGGATATAGGTGGTGCTTCTAAACCAAGAGGTGGGCTCCTATTATATAACCTCAGTGCTTAAAGTCACTAATTGCATATTACTTATCTCTAATTTATTCCTTGGTTATTCATCAATTTTTTACCATTTATGGACCAAAGCAAAAAATGGAAATACCTTTATATCCTTATTGTACAGAGCTAGTGATATCATATGATTCATTACCAATATCATATCTCACAGATATCCATTCCAAGAACCTCCCCACACAAGGTTCTACATAAAGAGTGAAGTCTATTGCTGGCTACAGAATCAAAATCCTCAAGAGAATGAACAGAGACAATGACAGTCATTGATAGCTTTTTATAATCATAATAGTCATGGTTAAGGAATTTTAATCTTAAAGGTTTTCCCATTTTAGCAAATGGTACCAAACTCCATCATGTTCCCCTAGCCAAAGAGTGAGAAGTCAATCTTGGTTCCTCTCTTATATCACCCATCAAATTCTTAGTCTTTTCAGTTTAATTCCAAAACATATTCTGAATCAATTAGTCTCTCCCTCCCATCCTCCCTCCTTCCCCCTCCCTCCCTCCCTCCCTCTCTCTCTCTCTCTCTCTCTCTCTCTCTCTCCATCTGCACTGAAAATCCATGCTTTTTATCATGGCTTTCTTGCTTTGGGGGGTTTGGCCCCTGCTTTGCTCTCTGGCTCTATTTAGTACTTTCCCTGACCATACTGGACATTTTTATCTTCTTGGAAAAGTTGACATCTTTCTTGCCTAGTAGTTCTCATCATTTCTATATCTCTGCATGGCTGGCTCCTCCACCCACATAGGTCTCTTCTCAAAAGTATCTTCTGAAGATACCTACTCCAGCCTGATTTTTCTAAGACATGCATTGCTTAATAATGGGGATATGTTCTGAGAAATGTGTTATTAGGTGATTTTGTCATTGTGTGAAAACAATACAGTGTACTTATTCAAATCTAGATGGTGTCTCCTACCTACTACACAGCTAAACTTTATGGTATAGCCTATCACTCCTAGGCTACAAACTATATGCTACTGTATTAATACTGTAAGTAACTCTAACACAATTGTATTAGTGTATCTAAACATGGAAAAGGTACAGAAAAAATATGGAATTATAATCTTATGGGACCACCATCGTATATGTGGTCCCTCATTGACAGAAACGTTATGTGGTGCATGACTATAATTTATCCCAAGTCATTATTTGTCACTGTTTTACTTTTGCCATTACATTCATCATCTGCCCGTATCTTACTTATTTTACTTGGTTATTATCTACCTCTAACATCTAAAGCAGAACTTTCCTGAGAGCAGGGAGTCTGTTTTCTTTGCTTGCTAGCACCAGGGCTTGGGA
The DNA here is from genome assembly GCA_008086735.1 of Cheirogaleus medius. Taxonomy (NCBI): domain Eukaryota; kingdom Metazoa; phylum Chordata; class Mammalia; order Primates; family Cheirogaleidae; genus Cheirogaleus; species Cheirogaleus medius. The sequence goes on from VBSM01003176.1 coordinate 58,206,401, forward strand.
CTGTCCATAGAATAAATATTTTTTGAATGAATGAAAGGGACATATGAGATGAGATGTAATAAGAAAAGTAGGTATTACATGAAGAAATGTGAATAAAAATTCAGGAAAGTACAATGAAATGTTTACTAAGGAAATAAAATTTGATTGCAAGCATTAACAAAAGACAGGGTTAGTTGAGCTTGGTTTCTTGATGAGACTTGTGAAATGCAAATATATTTGAGAATACAAACATATTTTTAATAATTAATGATCATTAACATCCTCTAATCAAGGTAGAACTTGCTACTCAAACAAATAATTATCTTTCAGAATTGAAAGGTAAATAGGAAGATAATTCATATCTTTGTTTATTTTTCTCTCCATTGTGTTTTCAAACAGGAATGAATGTTCCCTAAGTGAGTGACTATGCAAATAGATGCACCTATCTGCAAATAAGCTAAAGGAACTTATAAAATGTCAAGTGACATTTGGAAGCATTCTACCACATGGGCACTGTTACCCTACATTTCAAAGTAACCTAAATTGTAGATTTGTTTTGTCTGTTTTTCCTATTCATGGAAACCATCTCCTGACCTGAAATTCTCAAGTACTGACTCAATGAAGAAAACCTTGCATTTGCCTCCCATTTTCATCATGTTGGATATCTTAGTTTTAAACAGCCTCTAATATTAATACATGCTCCGTATTTGAGCAGAGTCAGTAAGCCAAATGTTGGTAGATCTGGGAGGCAGACTGTTGCAGAAGACTGTACCTTACAGGGTCAAACAAACCATTTGATTCCTAAGTCTGCCACTTACTGGCTGTGTGACTGGGCTATTTCACTTCTGCAAGCCTTAGTTTCTTACCTATGAAATAGTAACAAATCTCACAAGACTTTTGTAAAAATTAAATTAGATGATGGCTGTAGAGGTGCCTAACACCATGTCTGGCACACTATCCTTTCCATCCCTCTTTTAAGCTCGGTTCTAACACTTACTACCAATGGGATTTTGCTAATTTACTCATCAGGGTTTCACTTTTCCACGTTCAAATGAGAGCATGATAACATTCATGTTCCTAAAAGAACTGATTAGTTCAAAAGTCTAAGATTCTTTTATGTACAAGTGATCAGCCTGATCACTCATATGGGAATGATGTTTGCTTCAGCATCTTCAATAACCCCTTTTACATTAATTTCTCTGTTTTCTTTTACTTCATCTCTGCTTTCTTATGTATAAATGCTAAAATTAAATATGATTTTCTTGAGAAAGCCACCTCTTTCTTACAGATGTGTCGTGCTGAGTTTGTTTGAAGCTCAGCATCCATGGTGTGTTATATGCTGTGGGAAGCAATGGTGGTTATTTTGGTAATGTCCTTAAGGAGACATATAAATTAAATTTTCTAAATATCATATTTTGTTTGCTTTGTAAAAGGCAATTTGGGAAACAGAGCACTTCCATACCATAAAAACTCTGGTTTTCCTTAAAGTTTCAGCCCACTTACCTACTCCTAAATGAGGACTCAGGAACCAGACAGTTAGCAAACAATGATCCCTCCTCATTTAAAAATGAAACTAAAAAATACACTCTTTTTAGTTTCACTTCTGCAAGATACTAAAGCCCGGCTTTACTTGATTCTTTTCATATTTTGTCATGTAAGAATAAAATATAGATAAAGAAATACGCAGTTGAAAATGCATTTGTATTTTAATCGAGAACTGTGTGCTCAGGAATTATCGCTCATGCAAACAGAGATAGTCATCAATCATAAGTGCTTCTTTGTACCTGCAACAACTTATTACAGGAAAAGAAGTATTTCTGGATTCTGAGAAATTTGCTGTCAGAAATACTGCATGGAACTCCTTTCCTTTTTTAATTTCCTGCTAGCCTTTGAAAGGAGAAATAAAGTAGGAGGGATGCTTTTTTCCTTTGCCGTGATCTGAAAATAGACAGGAACAGATATTAATCTGTAACTCTGCCATTTAAGTCAATATTCTGGAAATATTAGTCATTATTCTTATTCTTTAGTATTAAAAATCACAGTAATATGGGCCTTATACTTTATAGTTTACTAATGTATATATGTATATAAGTATAGATAGGTTTGTGTATATGTATAATTTGCCTTGTACAAAATCTCTATTATATTTTAATCGTGACTCAGAGGGAGTAAGCCAGTTGGGATTGGAACCAAGGGCTTCTGTCTGTATATCCTACATCATTACCATATTTTTAAATCTAATTTATGTTGAAAAAATCAGATTCAGCTGAAATAATAAGAATTTGAAGGATTCGAATAATACTTTCTTTTTCTGTATACATGCATACATATGTGTACACACACATATATGTAGCACAAGATAATTTTTTTCACAACTAGTAATCAAGATCCTGGTTTGTATTTTGTGACCTTTAAACAATAGTTTTAGTATCCAACATAGACTTACTTTTAACCCCTATTTTCCAAATTCAAATGGTCAATTTTGAGAAATGTGCAACAATTTAAATCCCCGATCACCATAAACCAGACTAAAGCTCCCTTGCAAGTTGGTCTGTAAATTTTCTCAAATCTTTCCACGTGCTTTCATTTTTTTTTATTTCAAATAATATGTAAACTTCATCATGGTGGGAACCATATCTCCTTTTAATCATTCCTCATAAATATTGAAAGAAAAAAATTACAATGAGATCTTAGTAAAACCTAGCTGTTTGAATCTCATTGTGTAGGTTTTTAATCTCACAAACATTTCAGTTAATTGCCTCTGAGTTCTCTTCATACTTTAAACTACTAAGTCAAGAACTAAGCAAGAGAGTATTTCAATAGTAGCCTGATCTTAAATAGGAGCAATGCCTACATCTACATCATCCAGAACATGTCCAGCCTCAACTGATGAGCACCAAGCAATTTTGCATCCTCCAGTATTTGCATGGAAGACATCATACAAATGCCAGGTCCTACAGCCTTTAAGATAGTGAATGCCTTCTAAGGGTTAAAAGTATAATAGAGTTAGGGAAACAAAGATTCATATTCAAACCTCCCTCTTTAAACCTAAGCAATTTACATCAACTATTTAATCCTCAGCCCTAGAATGGAAATAATGATATAACCCACCTCATTGAATATGTTGAATATAAAGATTATAAATTAATATATGCTGAACATACTAATCATCAAGGAAATGAAAATGAAAACCACAATGAGATATCACCTCACACATGTTACAATGGCAATTATCAAAAAGATAAGAGATAAGTGTGGAGAGGAGGTGTTGGTGGGAATGTAAATTAGTATATCCATTATGGAAAAAATGATGGCAGTTCTTTAAAAAATTAAAAATAGAGTTACCATATGATCCAAAAGGCTAACTTCTGGGGGATATATACACAAAGGAAATGAAATCAGTACATCATAAAGATATCTGTACTTTATGGCAGTATTATTCACAATAGCCAATGTATGAAATCAACCTAAGTGTCTATAGAAAGAAGAATGGATAAAGAAAATGTCATGTACATATAAAATGAAATACCATTTAGCCTTAAAAAAAGAAGGAAATCCTGTCATTTGTAACATGGATGAAACTAGAAGACATTACGTTAAATGAAATAAACCAGGCACAAAAAGACAAATAACCACATAATCTCAGTTATATGTGAAATTCAAAAAGTTGAACTCATAGAGGCAGACAGAAGAATGGTGATTTCCAGGGGTGGGAAATGGGGAGATTTTGGTCAAAGGGTACAATATTTTAGTTACAGAGGATAAGTAATTTCTAGGAATCTATTGTACAGCATGGTGACTATAGTTAATAATGTATTGCACATTTGAAAATTATTGAGAGTAAATCATAAATGTTTCCACCACAAAAGTAAGTATTGAGGTGACAGATATGTTAATTAGCTTGATTTAATCATTTCACACTGTATGTATACATATATCAAAACATCACGTTGTACATCATAAATATTTTTATTTGTCATTATACACTAGTAAAACTGGGGGGAAAATTAAAAACAAATTAATATATATGCAACACTTTGACCAGTATCTTCACATGGTTACTCTTCATTTGATAGTATTATACTTAGTAAGCATAGTTTAATCATATTACTTATGCTTCCTTTGATACTGTTCACTTTTTGCCCACTGTTCATTCAACAAATATTCATTGGGTACCAACTATGTAAGAAGCATTGTCCTAGGTGCACAAAAACACACACCTCTGTTCTCATGCGATTTTATAATTACTCTATTTGTGTGAATATATTACTCAACTTGTCATTATGTATGCTTTACTATTTTTCTATTATATTACTGTATTAATACCAATAATAATAAAATCATTATTGAAGTAATGTCACAAATAAATGTAAAATTTTTACTGAGAAATGATTCAAAGGAGAGTGGATTAATGCTATGAGGACCTCATTGTTTTTCCATATTGAAGAGTAAACCTGATACACAGTTGTTATCCACAGACTCTCAAGGTTAGAAAGAATTGAAAGGATACCCAATTAAACATGTTTGTTGTTTGTATGTTATTCATTCTCTTTATTCTTTTCAGTACATTTTCTATCATTTAGTCTAATTAAAACTTATTCTCTTGGTTTGTCACTTTTTCAACTTTCCAGGATGTAAGATAAATAATTATGACCAAAAATAAGGTTGGGATATAAATGAGAAAACAATATAGTAAAATTGTGTTTATCTAATGCGAGTTCATTCAAAATAAATTCAAATCGAATCAACAGTTATTCCCCAGTCAGATAGATATGGTTTTCTCATTAAAATTGTTCACTTAATACAAAGCATGCATTATGAATTATTTAAGGAAGAAATTAGGTCCCCAGAGTACCTTCCATTATTAAAGAGGTAGAATAATTCCAAGATGCCATGAAACAGCTGTATATCAGCTACAAGTGAAACTGTATCTGTGGACCATTGTGATTACTCGAGGCTGTAGAATTTGGTATATAGATAATCATTCATTCACCTATTCTGTTTAAAACAAATTTTAGGGACTATTTTTGTAAGTTTACAACATTTTTTATTGAAAGTCCTTCCTCCTTTTTATAGCATTCAGTGTCTGGTACAGAATTATTAAACTTTAATAATTAACACTAAGTCAAAGAAGCTTTCTCTCAACTATAATCTAATTTTTAATGAGAAACATTTTTATGATCGCTTTGAATTTCTAAAAACTTAAAATTTTCCATGCGATCGCTATGTTTATATCACTCGAGAATAAAGATGAATTCACTTCTGTGGAAAGGTTCTAGGTATATTTGCAGGAAAAAACTGAAAGATACAGGGCTTCATTTTTAAGAGACAAATTTCCTCTTCTTTGCTATCTTTGAAATGGAGCTACTGCAATCTGATGCTCAGAGGATATCTAATATTTGTTTCCAGACTTAATACAATTTTAATGTTTAAGGACCTGAGGATTATCACATTAGAAGTGTTATGAAAGCACAAATTATTAGGATTGTTCAAAATGTTGTTAACTGTATCATCTCATTATAAAAGGAAATCTTGTTTTAGTCAGAATCCCTGGGGGTACAGATGGTATTTCTCTTTTACAACTATTAAACAAGCAAAGCCGACAGTACGGTAGGAGTGGTTCGAGCTATCAGGGCATGATTTTAGTGTAAGATTCCCCCTCTGTTCTAGGATGCGTAATTGTTGAGAACAATTATTCCCTGCTGTGGCCCAAGTTGTGTCAATAAGACAATTCATTTGGGAGATTTGTAAATCATTAGAAAAGGATTGCAGTATTTTATCCCCCTAAGGATAAAATATAATGTGCTACGACACCATGGTGATTTATGACTCCTGAATTTCCTTGGGATAGATAAACCACGTGCAGTTTAACATCCTATAATCTTTAAATTAACCAGCATCACTATCTCTACATGATCCATTTGCAACACAGAGAGGGGTAGATTTGAGGGTTACATCATGAAAGCTGCAAAAGCAGAATCTGTTTTATAGTAATAATTCGTATAATGAAAAGTACAATTTTATGGAAAGCCAATTCATGAAAGAGGCATGATGGCATTAACTTTGTCATTATGATGTATTAAAACAGCTATACTTTCAAGAAATATTTTTGTTAACTCTTGCACACAATTTCCTAGATGCAACAGGAAACAAAGGTATCTAAGATATGACCCCTATTTTAAAAAAATATAGACTAAAAATCTTTTTGAATTTCTCTCCCTCTCTCATTTCTGCTCCATCAAACTAGAGTCAAAAACAAGCAAAACTAGCAAACATAGAAAAGCCTCCCTTTGACTTCTTCCCAGACTCTCCCAGAACAGAGCTAACATTACTGATTTAATAGTTAGTAAACCCCATTTTATGCCAGACATGCAATTGCAATTCTCTGCTTTTTAAATATGTTTCAAAAGCAAAAAAAAAAAATTGAAGAGTCAGCTAAAATACCCCCAGGGAGAACCCTGGTGCTACTCACAGTGTTAATGACTTTAAGAAGAGATCCCAGAACTGTTTTACTATTTTTGTGTGTGTGCCCAAAGAGAGGAGGCATTTCTCCCTTTCTTCTCTCCCTCTCTCTTTCTGTAAACCCACAATATTGAAAATCTCCATCCTTATGCCTACCAAACTCCTGCTTGTCCTCCAAGGTTAACCTCTTTTCCAAATATGAGCCAAAGTTAGTCCCACCCTTTTCCAGCACTTCCCACACAACTCCCCTGTGGTTCTTGACAATCCCGCATCATGTGACATGGATACATCCCTATCTCCAGAGCAAGAATACACATTGCATGAAGACCCATGCATTTCTAGAGTTTAGGGATAGTCCTCTGTGTTGATGAGGTGCTTCATGAGTTAAATGATGGGCCATGATACATGTGTGAGGTGATGAATATCCCAATTACCAGATTTGATCATTACATGCTGCAAGCTTGTATCAAAATATCACATGTACCCCATAAATATGGAGAACTATTATGTATCCATAAAAATCAAAATCAAAAAGCAATTTTTTAGGTTTTCCTTTAAGAAAAAACATGATGGGCCATGAATGCTCTTTTTAATTATAGTCGACCCTCTGTATTTTCAGGTTCCACAGCTGTGGAGTCAACCAACTGGAGATCAAAAACATTTGGAAAAAAAATTATACAAAGTTCCAAGAAGTAAAACTTGAATTTTTCCTGCCTCAAGTACTGTGTTGAGTCTATGGGCATGAAGTGATGTATAGGCATTGTATTAGGTATTGCAAGTAATCTAGAGATGATTTGAAGAATAAGGGAGGATATGAGTAGGTTATATGCAAAACCTATGCCATTTTATATAAGGGAATTGAGTATCCATGGATTTTGGTATCCATGGGGGTCCTGGAACCAATTCCTCACAGATACTGAGAGATGACTATATTTTAAATACTTTTACATAATGACATGATAGACTTGCTTTCCATGGTGCCAGAATCAAATCAAAGCACCGTGGGTAGAAGCTCTTTGGAGGCTATGTTGAAATAAATGTAAAAAACACTCTCAGTATTTAGAAACTACCAATAACTAGAAAGGAGCCCATCACTGGATGTATTTAAGCAGAAAATTCATGCCAATTTGGTAGGATATTCTATAGAAAAATCCAATCAGATTAGTTTGTACTAAAAAAACTTTATTTTTTCACCTTTTTTCTATTTTCTACATATGTAGCAAGGATGAAATTATTATTACCTTTTTATTCTCAAATAAATGAACAATGAACTTGTTGTAAGTGTGACAGAGAAGAGCATAAGGAGAACATGCACTTTGGTAACATCAGTATCTACTGTTGATTTTTTTCCTATTTCACACTTTCTTAGTCTCCTTATCCAGACTCAAATAGACCACAGTGCGTAGTGTCCTTGGCTCATGTTCTTGGCTTCCTGTGACCCGAAACCTCAGCTTGGATCTAGCTCTGTAGGTTATTAGACTGAGTTCATGTGCCCTGGTTAGGTTTTGAGCTTCAGGCCTTCCTCTCCCATTTATCTTCAGCATTTCCTTCCTTCCTCCTCCTCATCACTTTTTCTGATTTGACAATACAACCACCTACTACTCTCCCTCCTCCCTGTTCCCTCCACACCCACTCCAATCCCCAGCCTGAAACCACTTCATACCTATAGCTCAAGACCCAGCATGCTAGAGTCAAATGTTCCCTGGCAGCCAACTCTGCGAAAAAAGCTCCAGCTCAATTTACCCAGATTGTAGAAGAACGAGAGACTGGGGTATCAATTAGGGAATTGGCTCAATTTTAGAAACTATGAAAGCAGCAGCAGCAGAGACATATTCTCCACTGCTTTCTACCACCACAGTTATCATCATCATGTCTATTTCCCTAGTTTTCGGTCAAACAACCATGGCAGGGAGAAGCAAAGGAGTTTGCTTTGATTTTTTTTAATTGTAAAATAAATTCTTCAACTGTAAGAGTTTGCATATACCTGTCAAAAGGTTTCACGCAGACACTCAAAGCTTTGCCATCTGAACTCAATGCAGAACAACCCATGTCGAGGACAGAAATCACTGTATAACAATCCCCTAGATTATAGGTCAGACAGGTGGGACCGTGAGATGACAGCAGTGTGAGTGGCCCCTCGTCACCCCGTGTTTGCAGGGTTACACACAAATGTAATTAAGGGGCTGTGCTGGTGTGCCTCCGGTCTCAAGGTTAATCAACCACAGGAAAATGACACCTTCAGGTGTCCTGTATCATAACAGCACTCACAGGAAGAAGCATGACTTTAAATTGACAGCACTGACATTGCCAGGCAGCGTCGTTGAAACCAGCAGAGGTGAAAACAAAGACTGACATAGGTTGCTGCACTGCTGACAAGATGGAAAAAGGACACATCCTTCCTGCCTCCGGTAGAGATAACACTTAAACTGAGAAAAATTCCCCCATGAGCATCAGCAATGATTAACTGCTCATGGGAAGTTTTGTCCTCTGTCCTGCCGCCTCCACTCAGTCCCACTGAGGACCGGCATTAATGAGCCCTGCACCTTGACCCCAGTGCACACGCCATACTCCCAGGGTCTCCCATCTCCTCCCCACGGAAAGTCAGCATGCCACGGGGTACACAAAAACCCCTAAATCTCAGCAGGCTCCTACCATCTTGGATGTTTATTTTTTCCCCATTTAAGGCCCATTTTTTAAAAAAAATTCTGCATTTTTTCCCTTAACTCTAATCCCCAAGCTATTTCCAAATTGGTCTGCTCTGGAATCTTGCATATCCATATGAACTGGGAGAAAGAGATTTTGCGAGAAAGAAATGTGTTTTCTAGCCCTCCACATTGAAGATCCTTTGGTTTCTTACCAAGTGCATCTGCCTGCCTGTGCAACTGGGCCTGTGCTACCTGGTAAGGTGTGTGTGTGTGTGTTGGGGGGTAGGAAGAGTATTTTTTTCTAGGGCAACTGGCACCCAACCAGCCAGCACGGGACCCCACTCAGGTTTCCCTGAGCGCTGAGTGCAGTGCGCTCAGCTCTCTCTCCAACCAAATCCCCTCTGCTATCAATTTGTAAACAACTCAGCTCTGCCTGCATAATGTGTGAGCAGGCGATGCCAGCGCCACACTGTGCCCTTCCCTGTTCCCAGCCAAGTGCACCTGCTGCCCAGGCCTCTGGCTGCTGCTGCTGCTACTGCAGTTATTATGCTCTGCTATCGCCTGCCCTGCTGCTCGCTGGGCTTGCGGCACATCTTCAGTGTGGGGAGGACTGTTTATTAGTTTTAATTGGTGGACACGGCTGGACAGTGACATTTGGGGAGTATTACGTGTCATTCATCTTGCACCAGGTGCCGGCTGCGATGGCAGATGTAGGTGGATCAACTTAGAATACAACCTACAGATTATTGCCTTTCCAGAATAAAGCAGCTGCTGTGCCTCCCCCCTACCTATGGGAACACACGCCCTTCCCTTTCTTTTTACACCTTGTGTGCTCTTGTGCTTTCCTAAGTGGTGAGGTTTTATTTGTTTTGGAATGTAATGGTCGGATTAAAAAAAAAAAAATACCCACCCCCTCTCCAAAACCCATAAACATATGGTCTACAAATAGTCTACAAATGCAAATACCTTTCTCTTTGACCCAAGCATCTCTCTGACTTTACTGTTAATATTCCATATGTTTCAAGAACTCCTATTTCCTGGGTGATTTCCTTGATATCAACTTAGCAAATCTTTTTTATATCCAAATATAATGCTTTACTAACAGTTTCTACTCCTACTCAACTCTATAACTAACCTCTCATTGTTAAGAATCCTCGACACTGCATCCTTTTCAATCTAACGGATTTCTGTGTTTAGCCACTCTTTGACTTTATGTTGCTCCATTGCTCCTCCTCCTACAGGTTCAAGCGATAATACCCATGGCAGAGTCAGGTGGAAGAGCCAGTAGTCCTTCCAAACAGCAACGGATCTGTCAGTTGCCAATTGTCTTCCTTTGATTCACTAGTCCTGGACAATGATCCAGAATCACACACACAAAGCCAAATATCAGGAAATAGTCATTGCTTTTTCAGGATTCCTTCCTCTACTTTGGCCCATCAGCAAAGTATTGGCTTCCTCAGACCATCGGAAGCCAAGAACTTGGCTTGAAGTTGTTGCTTTATGCTTTAATGATGGTGGTGTGTCTCACATATAGCTTCTGCTTGTTTATACTTTTATATCAGGCTCAGCTGCTGGGGGAATGAGCTGAGAGATTACTTAGTAGCTTCGAAAGCACAGCACCAGGAATTGTAAAACTCTTCTGCCACCTAATGGTGAAGCAAAAGCTGCCATCATCGGTAAATGTATGAATAAATACGCGTGTAGGGCCTGGGACATCAACTTGTTAAACTTTGGCTTCGGATTAAAAGGAGACAATTAAAACATATACCCCATGTCCTCAAGTGTAGTAATTAAAAGTGAACTAAAAGTAATGTTTTAATAATGCCAGGCCTTTAAACAGTAAAGGACTAAACAATGCCCTATGCTGATAACTAATTATAGTGCTCTGAATTGTTGATTTATAAAACAAAGTGACCCAAGAAAATAAAATCATTATATTGAATTTCCTCTCCAGATTCTCAGAAGTGTTTTTTTTTTTCTAACCATCTGTTGTTTAGCTATATATACTGTTCCAAAGTGGAGGGCCAGCTTGGAGTGTGGTTAGTCGTAGAAAGACTATTAGCTTTGAAGAACATATAGCTCATGTCATAGCATAGAGCATGCACAGCTGCAGAAGGTGGCACTTGTCCTGAAACATTAGGGAAGAGGGAAAATTCAGGATCTCTGTAACTTACACATTCTAACACTGTAATTATTAAATCCTGTCTTCACAAGTTTTAAATGATGACACATAATAAATACTGCAAAATAAAGCAATAAATTATTAAAACATTTCCAAATCACTGCTGAATGAGTCTCTGCCACTGTTTTGACACAAGTAAATGTGAGGTCTAATGGATTCACCCTCCACACGATGGGAAGTTGATGCCTCTTCAAACGACAACAGAGTTTGAGGAAGAATGAGTACTCTGAACGATTTTAGGAAAATACTCTAGCAGATGGCATGGCTCCTTGTGGCTGCTTAGCATTCAACAGTGGGAGAGATTTAGATAATGCTAAAAGTGTAGAAATTGCAGAATCAAGTATCTTTCTCCCTTCTAAAAATGTAAAATAAGAAAACAAAACCTATGCATAATTGATAGATGCCCCAGGACAGTCGTAAATTATGCAATCCACATAACCACGAAAAGTTGCTTAATGTATTCCTTAGTTACTTCATGACACTGATCAACCCCCTTCCCAACACACACATAATACTTTATTTTTGCGACAAGTTAGAGAAGCATTTCTGTATCTACCATGTGTGCAACATTCATTTCTAAAGCAAATATACCAATGAGCAGGGAAGCACAAAGGGCATTTGCTAACTAAATGCTTCTTTTATCAACTCAGTGGTCTTCTCTGCTCAGAAAGCATCTCAAACGTGCGTAATGGGATTAAAAGCACTTTCAATAAAGTTCATTACCTTAGTGGTCCTTCCTATCTTCATGTGAAATTAACTGTATCTCCTATATGTACATCTACTTAAAGTTGTAATTGAATGGCAATAACATCTATATCTAAGAGGGTTATGTTTCCCTTGGACCTGCTTCGCACATAGAAATCTTTTTATGTTGTTTAGAATAAAAACCTGAAACACTATTTTCCTTCTGTTTTAGGCAAATAATGAAGAAAGTGACAAAAGAAGAAAATCAAAGAATTTTAAAAGTCATAATCCTAGAATATAGTAATGTCATAAATAAATACATTAAAATGAGTGTTCAATGGGGGAAGAAGATAAATTAATTACAGGTTTACTTGATTCTTATTAAATAATCTCTAAATTGTTTAATCTTTCACCTTATAATCTCTTTTTGTATTTCCTCTTTTTCCCCCATACAAACACACCCACCCACCCACCCACAGACACACACACACACACACAGAGAATCTTGCCCCATCTCTTTATTTTGGCAAATCATGTTCTGTTCCATATTTTCATACACTTTCAAGGTAGGTATTCTTATCCCACGTTAGAGAAGGGCTGTGTCATAAGCATAAATGTCCCCTCCATAAGGGGCACAGCCTTGAATTTCTTTTCTTTTCTTTTTTCACCCTTGAATCCGGAGAGACTGACACTCTGTTCAGCTTCAGCACTAAATTTCAATTTGCCTAATTATATATCATTATATTAATGGAATGGTGGCATGTGACCCCGGGCATCCCAGTGTAACAGGAGGTATGCAGAGGTGGATACAGGGAGCAGCAAGGACTCTGCACTTTTAAGACCACAACTCCTAAGACCAGGAGGAGAGAAACTTTTTAATAGTATCTCTTAAAATTGTCCTAGCCATTTTATATCTTGAAAGAAAGCATCCTTTTTGTTAATTGTAGAAGATCCATGGAATTTGGGTCTGTGATGGTATTAAATCCTGGAGAATAAACTATCCCAGAGCCCCTGGCCTTAGAATAAAACCAAGTCAGGATTACTTTGGTCAAATAAATCCTAATCTATTCCTTTGTCCAATGACATACAGTTGAAGAGATTAAAGATGGCTCTAGAATCCATTCTCTTACAATACTGGCTCATTTTAAGACTTTTACTTTTCCTACCACACTACTAAAAAAAATGCTAATTGTATTCTGTTCTTTCCTTGCTCACATGCAGCCATTTAGAGAATCCTACAGCTTTTACTTTCTAAATATCTTTTGAATTGACCTTTTCTAATCTATTCTGTACTCACTCTTTTAGTTCAGGCTCTTATAATTTTTCTTTTGAATTATTGTCACAGCCTCATAATTCCTTTATTTCAAATAAATTCTTTACTCTTCCTTGTACATGTTATATTTTGATGCATTTAATCAATTCCATAAATATATCCTGAAATGCTGTGCCTTTTGATTCTATCCAGTATACAGCAGTATAAATACAATGATTCTATAGAGAAAACAATCATAATAATCGAAATGAAATGAAATCTGATTTTTCTTTCAATACTGAATATTTTAAGAATGCTCCTCCCAAAATGTCTTCTGTGTTCAGGTTCAAAGCAAAACTGTTTTGTGAAGTAAACAAGCATTTTTTGCTTGAAAAAAATAGCTTCTTTTCTTACTCATCTCATCTTTACCTTCTATCATTCTGACATACTGAAATAATTATACAACTAAAATTTTGTTTCTTGCCTCTGGGCCTTTGCATTTTGGTTGCCTCTGTCAATAATGTCTTCCTGCATCAGTCACCCCCAAACCCACTTGATTTCAGCTGAGTACTTTAGTAATCAAGTATCCAAGAAGCCATCTATCCCATCCTAATTCCAGCTTTGGTTGTGTGTCCCTCTTCCTCCTCCCATATCATGCTGTACTTAACCTCTTACATAGTGCTGGGCACAATGCCTTGTCATTATTTTCTTTATCTGTAATTTTTTCCCTCACTAGTATACAAGGTGTTTTAGAGTATGGAACATAACTTTACCAATATCTCATACCATGCCCAGTATAGAAAATGTTCTCATTAAATGCTTTTTGATAAATGGCCTTTCAACTTTAAAAATAATAATTCTAACAGTCACAGAGCTAGTTAGTGGTGCAAATGAAAGGAACTGAGATCTCTTGATTCCCAGTCCTGTTATCTTTCTATTACAAATACACTCTATACTCTTTTAGACATAGTTTACTCTGGACCCTAGTGGCTAAAACTCAGAACTGTCATTTAAGACAAATAGCTTCTTCTAAGGGCTTTACCAGAGACTTAGAGTTAGAATTGCTCAAGGCAAATCTTTTAACCTTCCTAGCATCCTCTTTCTTATTTACAAAATAGGTGCAATAGTATTGCTCATCTCTTTTTGCTAAGAAATGATTAATGTAAGGGCCAGTGAGACCCATATCCATTGAAATGATTAAAGGCAAGGCCAGGACTCAAAAACAATATCCTCTTGCTTTTTTTTTTTATTTTATTTTTTCTGGTTTGTTAATATCCTTCTGTGTATTTATTGAACACAAGAAAGTCAACTACAATACAACTGGGAGTATGTTTTCCCCATCTCCAGTATCTGAGAATAATATAAAATTAACAAAAGAACCACAAAGCATCATCTACACATACCTTTCTGTGCGGCAAAGTGGAATTCAACATATTTATATTTCAATATGTTTTTATGTATCAGGCAATAAGCCCTTGACCTTGTAGAATGTTATATTTTGATGCATTTAATCAATTCTATAAATATATCCTGAAATGCTGTGCCTTTTGATTCTACCCGGTATACAGCAGTATAAATACAATGATTCTACAGGGAACACAGTCATAATAATTGAAATGAAATGAAATCTGATTTTTCTTTCAATCCTGAATATTTTAAGAATGATCAGAGTTATTTTACTATATCAATAAAAAGAGTATTCTCCATACCAAATTATTTCTCATCTTGCTCAATTCTCTCCCCAAATGTTAGCTTATTAGGGAGGCCTTTTCCCACCATCCTATTTAAAACATTAGTCCTACCCCTAACCCCAACACACACATCCCCCTCCCTATCTTACTTCCCAGCTTTAGTACCTTCCTTGCTGCCTCATTTTTGTATCTCAACACTAGACGACACCCCATTTATTGTATTTGTTTATTGAATAAATGTCTCTCTTCCCACCAGAATGTAAATCTCATGAGGGCAGAGGCTTCCCTCAGTTTTTCTTCACGCTGCCTTACCGTAGGCATGTGAGAGTGCTCAAAAAATACGTGTTCAAATGAGTATCTAACACACAGTGGAGATCATTTCAATCTGGAGATTTTCTCCAAAAAAGGACCTGTGTTTCCTGTAACCTCTGACCTACTTTGTTTACTTGACATTGTTGACTATTTTTTAAACATACCACGGCTGAAATATGTCTAGCGCTTTTAACAGTCATTCTCTGAATGGTTTTAGCATCCTCAGTAATTTTCATTAAATGTTTCCACAGCTCCACTAGTGATAAGGATTTCAATCATGATGTCCTAATATCATTGCATTATTCGGACGTTCTCTCAAGTGTGTCCTTTAGATCCTACAGTCCCTGATGCTCCATCTCATGCATGGGAATATGTGGTTGATAAAAAGGCCAAAAGAAAATTAATGGTTCTGCATTTTATCTCACTGCTTTTTTAAAAAAAATTGTATTTATCCTGTGAGATACAAAACATGATGATATAAATTAAAAGAATAGAATATTCTCATAGCTTACAAAGTGCTCTTCCAACCCCATGCTAATGCTGTACGTTACTGGCAGCCTGTGTGCCTCTATGCAAATATAACAGAGAAAAGTCTGTTTCTAAGACAACAGCTTTTTCTTTCATGTCTTATGCTATAATAATACTTCCTATTCCTTTGAAGATCACCTAGAATTTTGCAAGGAATAAAACATTGTAAATTAAACAATTAGATGTCCCTTCAAAGGACCAAAATAAACAAATAGAAATAATTTTATTTTCTTGATTGAAAGCGTTGCAATAACTTATAGCAGTTTATATTGAACTACATGACAAAGAGGCAAAATTCAAATATTGTAGAATAAACTACATTTTAGTTAAAGAAGAGGTCATTGATAGAAATATCTACTAATTTTGAAAGACTACTTTTCCTGATAATATCAGCAAATGGATTGTACAAGAATTTCAAACATTATTTTATCATCCATCTTAATACTTTATGAGCTTACTAAGATGAGCTTACTAAGATGAGCTTACTCATCTTGACCATGCCCCAATTTTCTTTATAAAATGGGAAGAAAAATAATATTGATACTTTTGAATGAAATACAAGAATCCATAGATTTAAAAGTGCTATAAATCTTCTATGTAAAAATTATTTCAGGAAAACATACATAAATTAATATCATGAATAATTCACCACTCTTTCAAAAAAAAAAATACTCCATGCAGACTTTAGCACTGAGTTCTCTTATTCTATGTAAATGCTAAAATCTTCATTCTACTAATTATATTTTAATCTCATGAATGTTGTTGAAATTTTTTTTTAAGATTTTTTTTTTACCAGAACATGTGACGTGTTGTTAAAAATTGTTTCAAGAATTTTTTTCTGATATAATATCAAAAAAAGGAGAGAATACACATTTAGGTTGAAAGATTTTTTAAATAAAAGAATTACCTTTGAATATTTTAAAATTAAGTTTTATATAGCATATTTGCCATAAATCAACATGATTTATAAAACATTTTGCACTTAAAAACATACTAAAGATTATAAGATAATTTAGTAGTTTTTTGTGTTTTTTTTTGAAGATACTTGGAAGTTCAAGTCAAGAAAATCCACACGTAGGAAAAGAATGTAGTTATGATAAATGTAAGGAATAATGAGTACCTCCCATAAATAAAGGAGAAAAAAGAGATAAGACAATGATAATACAAGCCAGATTATAAATGCCAAAAGAGAGATGCAAACAATGTTCTAAAGACCGTGGAAATGGGAATGAAAGATCCCTTTATGCCAGCCCTTCTCCTAGTGTGAATTACAACACAAGCAAAGGGCTACTATGAATGTTAGAGAAAAAAAAAAATAGAAATGATCAGAGTACCGTACTATTTTCAATTTATTCTATTAAGACCAAGAATATACTAATGAACCAAACATTCACTTTACTCTTGGAAGGTTCTCCAAAACATGTTTCTCCATTCCTTTCTGTTTCTTTCCAGGACCTAACAGTGAATCTGCTGAACCCACAGTCCACACAAACCCCCTTGACCTGTCAAGTGGGCCTTTCACACCACCCTGCCTTCCTGCTCCTTCAGCCAGTTTTCAGCACATGTGATTGCTCTCATAGCCAAATCAATTTAAATTATTTTGGGAATAAGATTTCATTAAACACTACATCATATGCCTCGCTAAAATCAATACATATTACATCCACTATGTGGCCTTTATTCACTAATGCTGTAGTTCTGTCAAGGCATGGAGACAAATAGGTGCTCTATGATTTATATAGGATATCTATTACTCATGTTTGGCTGTCTTTTGAGAGTTTACAGCTATGTTTTTCTGAAAATTTGTTATTTTATTTCACTAAGGAGAGGATTAGACATATTTGAGTAAAATATTCAGACGGAATCTGCTTGCCTATTATTTTCAAAATTGAATGACACATTTTGTCTATAACGTTTCATATTTTTCAGGTTCTGTGACTTCTGAAAAGTCAATCATTCTTTATTTGATAATGTTTTCAATCCCTTAAACAATTTCTATCCATTATGTTGTCAGATTTTCACGATTAAAATACATTCTATAATTAAATTACTTTGATTTAAGTTAATAAGCTATGTATACCCAATTATCTAGTTATTGGGAAATTTTTCTATAGCTGAATGTTAAATGTTCTGGCTAAATTCAAGTATCTGCCTGCAAAAGACACAAATAAGAAGGGGGTAGAAAAAATGGCAGAGTAGGGGTGTCCTCCTGGCTCTCTGCTCCCCGAGTGGAAAGTGAAGAAAGCGGATAACCACACGTGAGTGAACTACACTTCCACAGGACCAGCTTCTCAAGCCAGCAGACAATCACTGGGAAACGGAGGGAAAAGAAAGATTGCAGCTGAAATCAAAGGTGAATTGGATAATCTTCCACAAAACCCGGGGAATCGGAAATATATAACCAGGAGGGAGCCAGGTGGTTTGACCGGCTGCCGGCCGGCTGCGGCATGGGCTCTACCTTGCGCTGGGAGATCCCCACACACACCGAGCTCCACACCCATGCAGGCTGGGAAATGCCTGAAGTTGGTGGGAAGTGGTAGTGCCAGGCAAAGCTGTGTGGAAAGGAGACTGGAGCAGGGGACATTTTGAATTCTCCTTAGCACTCAGCTGGGGCAGTTTCAGGTGGGGGAGGGTCCAAACCAGCAGTCGCTCCCCTGCTTGGCAGGAGCGAGACCCCAGTCTGGCCTCTCCCTGTAGGATGCTTCCAGGACCAGGTTGAGGGGAGTATACCCAAAAGGAGGCTGTGACCTTGGATATAATTGAGGTTTTGGCTGGTGCTGGGTGGACACAGAGCTCAAAGCTCAATTCCTTGAACAGTGGGGACTCAGCGAGTTGGGAGAAGTCCCTCTGCTCCTCCAACACCGCCCCCAGTCTTCCCATTCCTGCGGGTTGACTTGGACTCTGTGTTTGGAGGGGCAGTGGGGGGAGAGTGGTGGTTCACGAGGCTGCCTCGCCAGACTGATCTCTGGCGGTCTCTCACTGCACAAGCCGCCTGCACTCTGTGTCCAGAAAGCAGAGCCCATCTTGGCAAGGTGGAGTTGCGAAGGAAGCTGCTTTTCCAGATATAACCTGGAGAGACATTATCACCCACACCCTCCTGTGACTTGGGACCGGGAGCTTCACGCCGAAGGGTCCAACTGTGCGGAGCTAAGAAAAAGGCTGTTTGCATTCCTGCCACTTATCTCGAATTCTGTTTAAAGGGGAAGAAGGCAGAGAGTGGTAGTTTGCACGACTGCCCCTCCAGATTGATCTTGGGTGGTCTCTCACTGCACACAACTGCCCACGCTCTGTGTCCAGAGAGCATAGCCCATCTTGGCAAGGTGGAGTTGCAAAGGAGGATGCTATTCCAGATATAACCTGGGGAGACATTATCACCCACACTCTCCTATGACTTGGGTCCAGTTGCTTCATGCCAAAGGGTCTGACTCCGCCTCTGGGCAGAGTTGAGAAAGACGCTGTTCAACCCAAAACCTGGGTTGCAAGACTGTCACCTCCACTCCCCTTCCACCTCCCTGCTGGCACTGGCCATGGCAAGGCAACTCTAACAGCCTATTGGGACAGCCTATCAAGCTGAGTCCCCTCTTTACCTCTTTACTGTGCCCTGATAGCCGGTGCCTCCAACCAAAGGGGAAGTCCCATTCCCGGGAATTGCAGAGAGGTGAGGGAATCTGCTGTCTGGACTGAGATCTACCAGCGTTGAAGAAGACACTTGGCAGTGACCAGCCCACTGGGATTTCGTGCAGAAGGGACTGACCTCACCCCTGCAGGGTCTAAGCAACGTGGCAGGTCTCTTTCTGGTTTGGGAATCTCAGAGGCCTCAGGTAACAAAAGAGAGAATAATCTCAGAGCCTATCATAAGGCCTCCCACTTCAACCTAGGAGTTGAGAGTGAAGTCGCTCTGACAAAAGTGATCTAACCCCAGAGTCTCTAAGCAAGGGGCCTAAACCCATTAATCTCTGTAGACAGAAGGTGACGACATTAGATCAAAGATAACACAATAGACTCAAACTCCTCTAAGATGATACAGGACCAGAGCACATATTCCCAGCCCCGCCAAAGGTAATTCTTTTGGAATCCCAGAATTTAGCTCATAACCCAGTCCAAACACCTCCGGTCCTCGACAAAACACCCAGATGAGAAAGAAACATGAAACAGGAAACATGAAGGAGCAGAGAGAAAAGTCACCTCCAAAAGAAAATACTAGACCTCCATCAACCGACACCAACTTACATGATATGAATAAACTGACAGAGGAAGAATTCCGAATATGAATTGTTAGAAAACTCAACAGAATTAAAGAGAAAATAGAATCTCACCATAGAGAAACCACAAGAACAATTCAGGAAATGAATGAAAAATTCTCCAAAGAAATTGAAATTATATAGAAAAACCAATCAGAAATGTTGGCAATGAAGGAAACAATCAAGGATCTCCATAATACAGTGGAAAGCAAGAACAGGATGGACCATGCAGAGGAAAGACTCTCAGAGCTCGAAGATTATGCCAATGTGCTAAACAAATAAGAGGAAGAAAGGGAACACAGAAACAAGAGACAAAACCAAAGCTTACAAGAAGTGTGGGATTATGTTAAAAAAAATGAATCTCAGGGTGACTGGGATTCTGGAAGGGGAAGAGGAACAATCACAAGGGCTGGGAAATGTATTTCACAGAATACTGGAGGAAAATATGCTGGGCCTGGCCAGAAATCTTGATATCCAAGTACAAGAAGCACACAGAATTCCTGGGAGACTCAACATGAAAAGGCAATCATCTCGTCACATGGCCATTAGGTTGACCAAAGTAAATGTGAAAGAAGCAATCCTCCCTGCAGCAAGGTGAAAACAACAATTAACCTATAAAGGAAAACCTATCAGACAAACAGCAGACTTCTCATCTGAAACCTTACAAGCCATGGCAGATTGGGTGCCTATCCTTAATCTTCTAAAACAGAACAAAGCCCAACTTAGAATTCTTTATCTGGCAAAATTAAGTTTCATCTACGAGGGAGAAATAAAGTCCTTCTCAGATAAGCAACCACTGAAGGAATTTGCAAAGTCCAGACCAGCCCTACAGGAAGTTCTCAGACTCACATTTCTAACAGAACAGGGCAATAGACACTCCTCAAATTAAAATCTTCAAAGAATTAAATGTTATATTTTGAACTACATGATGACTCAAGGAGTAAGACAAAGCAAAAAGACTTCACCCAACAATATGAATGGAAATCGTCCTCCAATTTCAATCCTCTCAATAAATGTGAGTGGCTTAAAGTGTCCTCTGAAGAGACATAGACTGGCAGAGTGGATAAAAATCCACAAGCCTAGTATCTGCTGTCTACAGGAAACACATCTAACCCATAAAGATGCCTTCCAGCTGAAGGTCAAGGGATGGAAAACTATCATCCAGTCAAATGGAAGTCAAAAGAAAGCTGGGGTAACTGTACTATTTGCAGATAACATAAGCTTTAAAATAGCAAAAGTAAAAAAGAAAAAAGATGGAAATTTTATAATGGTGAAATGGAAGATCCAACAAGAAGATGTAACAATTCTTAATATTTATGCACTCAATGCAGGAGCACCCAATTACATAAAGCAAACTTTGTCTAATCTAAACATCATGTTACACAACACTGCCATAGTAGCAGGGGACTTCAACACTCCACTGAATGAGCTGGATAGATCCTGGATAGATCCTAGATCTGGATACATTACCACTGGATAGATCCTCCAAACAGAAAATAAGCAAAGAAATAATGGACCTGAACAGAGTCCTTGATCTAAAAGGTCTGACAGATCTCTACAGAACATTCCACCCAAATAAAGTTGAATTTACATCCTTCTCCAAAATTGATCACATCTTAGGCCGCAAGTCAGATTTCAAAAAATTCAAGAATATAGAAATTATACCTTGTATCTTTTCTGACTATAGTGGTATAAAATTATAGTTAAATTTCTATAGAAACACTCAACACCTTACAAAATCATGGAAACTAAACAATCTATTAGTGAAAAATCATTGGGTCAAGGAGGAAATTCAGAGGGAAATCAAGAGTTCCTTCAAACAAAATGATAACAGAGACACTTGTTACCAAAATCTGCAGATACAGCAAAAGCTTACCTTAGAGGAAAACTAATAGCAATAAATGCTAACATCCAAAAAACAGAAAGCTTAGATACTGACAACCTAATGAATAGACTGAAAGAACTGGAAAAAGAGAGCAAACCAATTCCAATCCTAGTAGAAGAAAAGAAATAACAAAGATCAAAGCAGAACTAAATGAAATGGAGAACTAGAGAATTATACAGATCAACAAAACCAGAAGCCGGTTTTTTGAAAAGATAAATAAAATTGATAGCTCTCTTGCTAGATTGACAAGGACTCAAAGGGAAAGGACTTTAATAAAGTCAATAAGAAATGAAAAAGAAGAGATCACAACAGACACCACAGAAATACAAAACATTATGTTTGACTACTATAAAAAACTATATGCCCAAAAACTACATAACGAAGAGGAAATGGACAAATTCCTGGATTCATACAACCTCCCTAAGTTCACCCAAGAGGTAACAGAATTCCTGAATAGACCAATCTCAAGCCCAGAAACTGAAGCAGTAATTAATAACCTTCCCAAATGGAAAAGTCCTGGACCAGATGGCTACACTTCAGAGTTCTACCAAACATACAAAGAGGAACTCATACCTATACTACAGAAACTATTCCACACCATCGAGAAGGATGGTATCCTTCCTAACTCATTCTATGAAGCCAATATCACCTTGATACCAAAGCCAGGAAAGGACGCAACAAAAAAAGAAAATTACAGACCAATATCCCTTATGAATATAGATGCAAAAATCCTAAACAAAATTTTAGCAAATAGAATTCAGCAGCACATCAAAATAATAATTCACCATGACCAGGTGGAAAAAAACATTTGACAAGTCCAACATACCTTTATGATAAAAACTCCTAATAAAATAGGCATATGCAGCTCATACCTTAAATTTATCAAATCCATTTATGACAAACCCACTGCCAATATCATTCTGAATGGGGAAAAATTGAAAACATTCCCTCTTCGAACGGGAACTAGATAAGGATGCCCACTATCTCCTCTTCTATTCAACATAGTGCTCGAAGTCCTAGCTATAGCAATCAGGCAAGAGAGGGGTATTAAGGGCATCCAAGTGGGGGCAGATGAGATCAAACACTCGCTCTTTGACAGTGATATGATATTATACCTAGAAAACCCCATGGATTCGTCCAAGAGACTCCTAGGATTGATAAATGAATTTCAGTAAAGTTTCAGGTTACAAAATCAATATACACAAATCAGAGGCATTCATATATGCCAAGAACCATCAAGCTGAAACTCAAATAAAAAACACAATACCAAAGAAAATAAAATATCTGGGAATATATTTATGAAAGATATGAAAGACTTATAAAAGGAGAACTACAAAATGCTAAAAAAATAAATTGTAGAAGATGTAAACAGATGGAAAAATCTACCTTGTTCATGGATTGGTAGAATCAATATCATTAAAATGTCAGTATTACCTAAAGTCATCTATAGAATTAATGCAATTCCCATCAAAGTACTACCATCATTCTTTATAGATCTAGAAAAAATAATTCTTCACTTTGTATGGAAGCATAAAAAACTGCATATAGCCAAAGGAATCTTAAGTAAAAAGAACAAACTGGGAGGCATCAGTCTTCCTGACTTCAAGCTGTACTATAAAGTAATAATAGTTAACTCAGCCTTTGACTGGCACAAAAAGAGAAGCATCAATATTTGGAATAGAACTGAGATTCCAGAGATGAAACCAACTGCATACAGTAACCTAATCTTCCATAAAGCAGACAAAAATATACAATGGGGAAAAGAATCTCTCTTCAATAAATGGTGCTGGGAAAATTGGATAGCTACATGCAGAAGATTGAATCAGGATCCCTACCTCTCACCTCTCACAAAAATCCACTCAAGATGGCTAACATATTTAAACCTAAGGCATGAAACCTTAAGAATCCTAGAAGAAGATGTTGGCAAAAGCCTATCAGACATTGGCCTAGGCAAACAATTCTTGAGGAAGACCCTGATGGAAATCACCGCAGCATCAAAAATAAACAAATGGGCCTGATCAAATTAAAAAGCTTCTGCACAGCCAAGGAAACTGTCATTAGAACAAATAGACAACCCACAGAATGGGAGAAAATATTTGCTCTCTACACTTCTGATAAAGGTCTAATAACAAGAATCTATTGAGAACTCAAAAGAATTAACAAGAAAAAATCAAACAACCCCATCAAGAAATGGGCAACGGAAATGAACAGAACCTTCTCCAAAGAAGACAGAATAATGGCCTGTAAACATATTAAAAAATGCTCAATATCTCTAATCATTAGAGCAATGCAAATCAAAACCACAATAAGATACCACCTAACACCAGTGAGAATGGCCTGCATCAAGAAATCCCAAAACAACAAATGCTGGCAAGGATGTGGAGAGACAGGAACACTCTTACACTGCTGATGAGACTGAAGATTAGTGCAACCTTTGTAGAAAAGAATTTGGAGATATCTCAAACAGCTAAAAATAGAAATACCATTCGACCCAGCAATAGCATTGTTAGGCATCTACCCAAAAGAGCATAAGACATTCTATTATAAAGACATCTGCACCCGAATGTTTATGGCAGCACAATTCACTACTGCAAGGACATGGAAACAACCCAAGTGTCTGTCAATTCATGAGTGGATAATTAAAATTTGGTATATGTTCACAATGAAATACTACTCAATTTTAAGAAATGGCAGCAAGCTAGCACCACTTATCCTATCCTGATTAAGCTTAAACCCATTATGCAAAGTGAGGCGACACAAGATTGGAAAAATGGGTTCCACATGTACTCGCCATCAAATTGGTACTGACTGATTAAAACTATTTTGCTCAAATGATGGTGGTGTTCACCAGGTATTCATGGGGCCAGGGGTAGACCCACATGTTAGGGATGTGGTGAGCATTGTTGAGGGGAAGGCATAACTCTCACCCTTCCTAGGGAGAGGCAAAGGTATAAAATGTAACCAAATTGTCAAAAAAAAAAAATTTATTGGTTGTCAGGCAGGTGGGAGAGGGGAGGAGGGGATAAGTGTATACTTACGTAATGAGTGCGATGTGCACTACCTGTAGGATGGACACGCTAGAAGCTCTGACTCTGCGAGGGGGGGATGGTGGTAAGGGCAATATATGTAACTTTAACAATATCTGTACCCCCATAATATGATGAAATTAAAGAAAAGACACAAATAAATGTTACTCTCAATATTCTGAATAATTTATAACAATGGCTTCAGTATACTTACATAACATTATTTAATGTTAATTAAATATTACATATTTATTTATTTATCAATTAAATATCAAATATTCATTTATTAAATAACTAAATATTAAGTCTAGAGTCCTTCACAGAAATTTTAGAATTCACAGGGGTATTAAGGTATGTAGAGATAAACTATATAGGTTCTTCAAAATTTATTGCTATATATATTTAAAATAAGTATTTAGCTCATTATGTGCAATTTTATAAAGCAACAGACCTGGAATAAATCAGCAGAGGCAATTTTCCATCCTTCCGTGATCTCATATCATCACACGTTTTTTTCTTACCATCTGCATGATGATTCTAACAAATTCTGTATTTCCAGCCCAAATCTCCTTTTTGCGCTCCAAACCTTACTATTTAAGAGTTGACAATAACTTAATGACCATGAGCAACTCACACACAAAATGGCAAAAGTGGAAGTCATCATGTTCCTCCCATACCCACCTACTCCCCCCAACACACAAATACACACACACAAACACACACGGAATCAAGCCAGGCTTCTCCTCCTTACTCTCTATTATCAGAGCATAGAACCAACATTTATCCTACCAAGCAACCCTAAGCCTATTCTGTAACTTTTCCATCCATTCAATTCTCACATGGAATTAATCATCAAATCCTGCCTGTTTATCTCCTAAATGCCTCTTGCTCCTTAAATATCTCTATCTCAACTCCCACCTTTTCCCCATCCTTCTACCCCAAGATCAGTCTTTTCTTAGGCTTTCACATTGTTCTCCTGGATTAATAGAACAGCTACATTTTGTTTTCTTTCTAAAACATAAATTTAAAATCTACAACTTCTCATAGTCCACATTCTTTACTCTAGCCTACAAAGAAAGTCACAGTCTGAGTGTAGGTTACCTTCAACCCCATCTTTTCTACTTATTCTCCACAACCAAATCTTCACCTGGACTTAACCCTTTGATGTTCTCACAAAGTTATGTATTCTCTTTCATGTTCGGACCTTTACATATTTAATCCCTCTATGTAGAAGAACTTCCCTTCCTTTAGGATTCAACAACTGACCCCACCTCTTTTAACTGAGCAAAGATATCTCTATCAAAGCCAGTTAAAGGAATATCTTTCAAAACTTCCTATTCTTCTAGGAAGATTTCCTAACTGCCAAGAATATATGCGATACTGCTCATAACTGTTACTATACAAAACTAAATACACCTCAATCAGTAATTAGCACATCAAATGGTGATTTTCTGTTTTGAAGTTCACTTTTCAGTTTCTTTTAAATTTTCTGAGACCCCACAGTTTTCAATTCAGCAAAACAACAGGATTAAATTACCTTTAAAATACATTCTAAATGTAAATATTTGATATTTCTTATAGTTCTGATTTTAAGAAAGAAGAGACTTTCTTTAGCACTTTTCTGTGCCTATTTAGCATTCAGTATCTGATTTAATTTGCTATTAGTAGGAGTACTTTATGTTACAGTAACAGAAACTTAATTTAAACCAGCTAAAACAAAAAATGATTTTATTACCTCACAAAACAAAATAAATAAATAAATCCAGAAACAAGATTTAACTCCAGGTACAATTGGATCTAGGACTCAAACAATGTCTTCAGCACTTAATTCTATTTTTCATTTTCATCTCTGCTTTCCTTAGAGTTAGTCTGTTACTCAAACAGGTCCTCTTAGAAACAGGGTTCCTGAACAGCTAAGCTTTTCATTATTATTCAGGTGATAATTCCAGGAGAAATGAATTTTTCCTTTTCCAACAATTTTAGCAAAAATCCCAGGATTAGACCTTACTGGAATAACTTGGACCAGAGACCCATTTCTGAATAAATATCCATGACTAAGGAGATTCAAAAGCAGGATTAACCAGGTTTAGGGCACTCAGCCCTAAACTAAAGGTGGTGGATTTAGGACCACTCATAACTCAACCTGAGATCAGGTAGGGTTTGTTGCCAAAAGAAAATTTTTATTGGAAGAAGAGAGATTCATGCTGGCCAGGAAAAATTAGCATATAGTGCACAAGGAATTTCAGCCATGTTTGAGATTTGTGTCATTATCTACACATATGTTCCACTAGACTAGGGTTCAGTAAATGCTACATGTTTTTGTGAACCATATACAGTCTCTGTTGCATATTTTACTTTTTTTTCCCTTTTTCACAACCCCTCAAAAATGGGACAAACATTTTTAGCTTTAGAGCTGCACAAAAAATATCATGTGAGCTGGATTTTACTCATGGATCTCAGTCTGATGACTCCTGCACTAGACAGGGTAAGCAAGGTAATGGCAGAAGTCATGTGTTCTTGGTGTTCATATTCCTACAAGTAGCACATAGTGAGTGCTCAGTGAATGCTTATTTTCTAAATAAATGCAGACTTGGATCATTTTAAATGGAGAATTGAAATGAGAAAATGAATTTCAGGCTTATTTCATATATTGCATTAAAATACCCAGAAGTGGATGTTCTTTCTTAGAAATTTGATACAGTTCATCTGACCTCAGCCTCTTGAAGAAAAAAGAGTTGGAGAGAAGGAGAGGAGACAGGAGGAAGGGAGAGAAAAGTTATAACGTTAAAGAGTAATTATTCATGAAATTCATAAAGACCATACAGACACTGCAGTGGAGTTTTCTGTCAGGGCTGTAGAAGGGACAAAAACCAAAGGACCTGGGAAAATGATCTCCTGAGGCATCACCCAAAAGAGACAATGATTATCACCAGCTTACAGGACAAAGCCAGTGAGATCAACCATGAATAGGCAGGTGGGAATGCCTACAATTGTATTTTAAGGCACAGACTCAATCTAACCTATAATTCCAAGTTTCTAAAGGCTGAAACAATCTGTTTGCTATGGGAAAATTCGCTAAAGCTTATAGCTGTGGAAACAATTAAGGAAAATGAAACTTTCATGATGGCTGGAATGAAGGTATATAAGCAAAGTTATTACTATTTTGTATCGGGGAATTTTCTTTTATTCACCCTATAGTATTTTTCACTTAACTTGAACATATTTCTCAATTTCATATACAGGCATACCTTGTTTTATTGTGCTTCAGATATTGCTTTATTTTTTTTTTAACAAATTGAAGGTCTGTGGTAACCCTGCATTGAGCAAGAGTATCAGCAACATTTTTTTCTAATAGCATGCTCACTTTGTGTGTCTATGTCACATTCTGGTAATTCTTAGAATATTTCAATTTTTTTCATTGTTATTATATTCATTATGTTGATCTGTGACCAGTGATCTTCAGTGTCACTATTGTAATTATTGTGGGCCCCACCACAAACTGTACCTATATACGATGGTGAACTTAATAATAAATGCTGTATGTGTTCTGCCTGTTCCACAGACTAGCTGTTCCCCTAACTCTCAACCTTTGCTCAGCTTCCTTATTCCCTGATACACAACAATATTGAAATTAGAACATTTAATAACCATACAATGGCTGCTAGGTGTCAAAAGAAAGGAAGAGTCATATGTCTCTCACTTTAAATCAAAAGCTAAGGAGAGGCAAAGATATAAAATATAACCAAAATGTTTGTATTCTTATATTTTTTTGAAATAATTTTAAAAAGCTAGAAACTATTAAGCTTAATGAGGAAGGCATGTCAAAAGTCAAGATAGGCTGAAAGCTAAGCTTTATGTACAAGTTAGCCAAGTTATGAATGTGAAGAAAAAGTTCTTGAAGGAAATTAAAAATGCTACTCCAGTGGAAACATGAATAATAAGAAAGTAAAATAGCCTTATTGCTGATATAGAGAAAGCCTAATTGTTCTGGGTACAAGATTGAATCAGCCAAAACATTTCCTTAAGACAAAGCCTGATTCAGAGCAAGGCCCCAACTCTGTTCAATTCTATAAAGGCTGAGCAAAGTGAGGAAGCTGCAGAAGAGAAGTTTGAAGCTAGCAGAGGTTGGCTCATGAAGTTTAAGGAAAGAAGCCACCTTCAGAACATAAAATATAAGGTGAAGCAGCAAGTGCTGATGTAGAAGTTGCAGTATGTTATGCAGAAGATCTAGCTAAAATAATTGATGAAGGTGGCTACATTAAATAACAGATTTCCATTGTACACAAAACAGCCTTCTTTTAGAAAAAGATGTAATCTAGGACTTTCATAGCTGTAGAGGAGAAGTCAATTTCTGGCTTGAAGGCTTCTAAAGACAGGCTGAATCTCTTGTTAGGGGCTATTGTAACTGGTGATTTTAAGTAAAAACCAACGTTCATTTACCATTCTGAAAATCCTAGGGTCCTTAAAAATTATGTTAATCTACTCTGCTTGTGCTCTATAAATGGGACAACAAATACTGAATGAAAACATGTCTGTTTATAGCATAGTTTACTCAATACTTTAAGCCCACTGTTGAGACATACTGCTAGGAAGACAGATTCGCTTTCAAAATATTACATTGGCAATGCACCTAGCCACCAAAGAGCTCTAATGGAGATGTACAAGAAGATCAGTGTTGTTTTCATGCCTGCTAACACAACATGCATTCTTCAGCCCATGGATCAAGAAGTAATTTTGAATTTCAAGTCTCATCATTTAAGAAATATATTTCATAAGGCTGCTATTGATAGTGATTCCTCTGATTGATCTGAGCAAAGTTGAATACCTCTGGAAAAGTTTACCATTCCAGACCAAGAACATTCCTGTTCATAGGAAGAGGCCAAAATGTCAATATTAACAGGCATTTAGAACAAACTAGTTCCGACCTTCATGGATGAATTTGAAGGTTTCACACTGCAGTGGAATAAGTAACTGCAGATGTGGTAAAAATAGCAAAAGAACTAGAATTAGAAGTGGAGCCTTAAAATGTGACTGATTTGCTGCAATCTCATGATAAAATTTGAACAGATGAGGAGTTGCTTCTCATGGATGAGCAAAGAAAGTGGTTTCTTAAGATACAATCTACTCCTGGTGAAGACGCTGTGAACATTGTTGAAATAACAACAAAGGATTTAAAACGTTACACTTATTTATCTGATAAAGCAGTGGTAGAGTTTGAGAATGTTAACACTCCAATTTTGAAAGTTCACTGTGGGTAAAATGCTATCAAACAGCATTGCGTGCTACAGAGAAAGTTTTATGAAAGGAAGAGTTAATTGATGCAGCAAACCTCATTGTCATCTCATTTTTTTAAATTTGCCATAGCCACCTCAATTTTTAGCAATCACCACCCTGATCAGTCAGCAGCCATCAACATGAAGGGAAGACTCTCCACCAGAAACAAGATTATGACTTACTGAAGGCTCAGATGATCGTAAGCATTTTAGCAATATTTTTTAGTTAAGGAATGCACTTTTTTTAGACATAATGCTATATTACACTTAATAGACTACCATATAGTATAAACATAACTTTTATATGCACTGTGAAACTACTTCACTCTCTGTTTTCCTCTCCTATAACTTATATTTTCCATATCCCTTATCACTTTCTGCCGTGCTATATGATTTACTAAATTCTTTGGTTCATTGTTTAGTCTGTGTCTGCTCACTCTAGCATGTGATCTCCACAGAGTGGAAATTTTTGTCTGTTTATTTTTCCACTGACATCTAGATAATG
Organism: Cheirogaleus medius; assembly: GCA_008086735.1. Classification (NCBI taxonomy): domain Eukaryota; kingdom Metazoa; phylum Chordata; class Mammalia; order Primates; family Cheirogaleidae; genus Cheirogaleus; species Cheirogaleus medius. Next base: position 58,237,066 of record VBSM01003176.1, read on the forward strand.
CATTCTTAGGACAGTGACTGACACATAGTAGGCACTTATTAAAATTAAGATATATAAATAATATTCTAGTGGACTGAAAGTAAGCTTGAGTTCAATCCCCTCTTTGTCATAAACATGCCATAGATCTTTAAGAAATCTTATTTAATTCCAACACCTCTCTTTCAAAATGATTTGAATGTCAGTAAATTGAACAGTTAGGAACAACCTCACTTGCAGATGCCAACAGTTCATAATTTCAAAGTCTTATAAGCTACTAATTTATCATAGCAAAAGAGAAAAAGGAACTGGCATTTATTGGGCACTAATATTCTGCTAGATGTTTTAAATCTATCATTCTATTTTCTGACAATTCCATGAAGTAAGTTATTCTCTTCTCCATTTTACAAGTGAAGGACCTATGAGGAGCTTAAGTCATCCTGTTAACAAGAAGAACTGAGATTCTAACACACATCTTTTCAACTGCAAAATTATACAATGGTTATTCACTGGCCTATTTAGTGAGAAAGCATGTACTACTTTGGTTACTGTTATGGACCTCTATTTCCTGATTAGCATTCTTCCCTACTCTTGGTAACTTGCAACTCCCCATGTTCCAAATACCACTAGAAGGAACTGGTATATTTACACAAGACCCCACCACTATCTGGCAGCAATAAGTTTTGGAAGTGCACAGCTTACTTAGACTCAGCCAATCATTGCCCTTCATTTGAAATCACATGTAGTAGTAGTATTACAAGCTATGATGCAAGCCTTTGCAGATGGATTTTCAGCCATATATAAGGAATCATTCTGTATAGGATGCAAAGAAGAGTGAGGGGAAAAGGGAGGGAGGGATAGACTTAGAGAAGTGGTGATTCTACTTTCAGGTATTCCCCAGATAGGACTGCAAATCTGTCCCTCTGACATTTAGATTTGACTTTTCCCTAGAGTCATAAAATAATAAATTCTCCTTTTTATCATTTATATTATTTTTCTTATTTGCAAAAACTATATATTTTTAATTTGCACATTCTGTATTTGTTGAGCATAGAATTACAGCCTAACTAAACACAAATACTGCCTAAGATACTCTGAATTTCAGACCCAATGCCTACAAGGCATAATAGAGTACAAGTGGGCATGTCTTTGAAAGTGAAGCTGAATTAATTAGAAACACCTATGAATGAATAAGTGGAGTAAAATGTTCTGTCCTTAGGAAATATTTTTAAGAAATAGGAATGAAAATCTGAAATAAACATCAATGGTACAGTGGGTCCATGAACCTCTGTTTTTTCCACATGCTTCAAGCAAAGGTTTGCAATTTCAAGAGACTATAAGAGGAATTAGGCAAGTAATAAAAATGCATTATCCGGGATGGATGTTAAAAAATATACATAAAGAGTACTTGTGACCGAAGATAATACAGGACTTTTTCCTTGCTTACAAAGGACAGGTCCTATTCAGCTCCAGCTATTTCTTACCATCTCTGTATACTTTCTAAAGAAATTCAGAAATTTGAGTTCTTAAGTAAAACCTCTGTATTTATAAATATTGGTTCAAGGTTTTAACACCATGAGGCCAAACAGAACATACAGGCAGATGAATTCAGCCCTGGGCCTCCATTTTATAACTTAAGCTTTAAACCCTCATCAGTTTTCTGGGACCAGTAATGACTAAACAGAATAAACACACACACACACACACACACACACACACAGGCACTTTTGTGGTGACTTCTCATGAAAGACCTAGAATGTCTTATTTTATTTTTGATATGACTGACTTCTTAAATTTCACTTAGACTAAATTGTATATTTTTACATTGTAGGGTCATGTAATTACTCCTACATAATGAGATGTGTAAAAAAAAAAAGTAGTGTTTTTTTTTAATTTTAGTACATAACTGACTTGAACTTCCCACACAGAAGCAAATTCTGTGAGTTCACAGAAGCAACCACATGTATCAATAAAAAATTAAAATATTCCAATCTACTAATGCAAACTCTCTAAGTAATTCATATTTGTTTTTTGTTTTTTTTAAATTAATGCTTTCTTATAGAGTTACTCTTCTTACCCAACTCTTTGCTAAGACAGAATCTGAGTGTATGTAGAAGGGAATTGGATAAGGAGCCCTTGACTTTTACTCGATATTCTTTACTAGTCTTTGGTCATCAACACTGTTGGTTATCAACAGTGATGCCATTTGCCAGTGGGGTTACTGGTACCCTGGGGATATTCAGTTCTGCAGTTTGTGGCTTGGAAAACAGCAATGAGTAGTTCTTTTGAGTTAAATAGTAATCTAAGGGAAATCATTATCTCTTTGCTGCTGAGGTACACTTTGGCTCCTTCTGGTTCCATGGACCTCTGAAGTCCAGCAACAACCCCCATGTGGTCCCTGACCCAGGTGGGCAGCAAGGCAGCTCTTGCCTTCAGGGTCCTTGCATCCAGCTACAGAGACCTCTCAGCCCCTAGCATGCTTACCAGTCAGAACACTTGGCTGCCTTCCATAACTTCCATGTGAATGTCTTTATGAACTTGGAGGCTGAGGTGGACGTTATGGTGCAAAGCTTCACCTCCTGCTCCTCTTTCTAAGAATGAACTGCCTCTTCTGCCCTGTGGAAGCCACTCTACAGGCTGTGCAGGGGCATCTCCTCCCAGTGTCCCAAAAGAAAATGAATCAAATCCTTTCTCTGTCCTACATATTCCCCTCAACCTCGGCAGATGTCATAAAAACCCCTCAATTCCATCAAGGCTGACACTGTGAGCAAGGAGTTGAAAAGCCCCCTTTCCTCACTCTACCTCGTTTTTGCTCCTTACCAAAATGAACTGAGACAGGCAGATTTGGGCTGTTTCTATAATAGTTTCTTCTCTCTGGAAAGTCTATGATTAAAATATCCAGACTTTTGACAATGTTGTAGGAGTAGATGAAGAAATTTAGAAAATACATTCTTTCTGGGTAAAACCAGTTCCCAAGATTATTGCCTCACTAAGAAGTTGAAAATCATATTTTAGCTGAATATTGGTATTTTCCTTTTTTTCTTTGCATTCCACACTATAACATTTGTAACACTCTTGGAAGCAGATGGATACACTAGGCTGAACATAGAGATCATGTACAAGAAAATAAGAAAAAAGTACTGGAAGAAATGACTCATTACACTTAGATGAATGGTAACCTAGAGCAGGAATCAAGTATATTTAGTTTGGAAGCTCTACTAAACAAAACTGAGAGGTTGGCAAAGATCCTTGTTTGTTTGTGAATTCTAGTTCTGAGTTTTAAACTTGACCAATATTCAAAGACTTATGAGAGCCAAAGAAAAGAATTCCTTTCACTGTGGTCAGTTTGAGGATAGGTCTCTTGCTTTATTTTCATAATATTGCAACCTCTGATTTTTAGTGAATAGTAAATAGTATATTTCCATTGTTATATGTTGTTTTTTTTCCATATTTTCTTTCCCTCAAAACTGAATCATTTTCTTCCTGCCCTGGACAAATTTCTTTTAAAATAAAATTTCTATTATTCTAATAGCAAAGGTCCTCTCCGTGGCAACATAGTGTTATTCTCTCATTCATCAAGTCATTTAAATACATTTATTAAAATTTTAAAGTAAAATTACTAATAAAAGGCATTTTTAATTTTGATATATGGAAGGATTTTTTTTAACTTTGAAAGTTTAGTTTTGATTGATTTTTTAATGACACAGTCATCTTTTTTCTATGTTAAATTGATTCTTAAATACTCTATTTTTCTCTTAGGTGATGTACCAGAATTAACCTGATATCTTAATGTAAGCATTATTTCTTAAAATATATTGCAAATTATGCTCTTTGTTCCATAGCAAACATAGTACATTTATGGACATGTATAGTTTAAAACAAATGGTCTTTTCTAAAACTTCTCTTTGAAAGGTAATTAATCTTATTCATTTAAAAATAAGCATCAAGCCAGAAATCAAACTTTAAATTTAATTATGAGTTTCACGAAGTCTGAGTGACCTTGAAGAATATTTTGGGCCGCATTTTTTAAATTGACAAAAAATAGAGACATTCTCACTCACTGAATTATATTTTAGGGTATATGAAAGGAATAAGATGAATTATTCTTTTATATTATTTTGAAAATATATTTGTACAAATTCTCAGAAGAAAAAAATCCAATGTTGATTTTCAAATGTCATTGCTGTTTTAAACATAAATGTTTATAAATCCATGGAAACACTGACTCCTTTATATTACATAGATCTGAATGTACACATAGTAGCTTCTTATAGAGGGTTAGAGTTCAGCAATATCATTTTCCCTTACCACCTTCCCTGGGAAGATTATGCACCCCCAACCTATTGATGTTAGCTTTGGTCAATGGCATAAGGATGAAATGAAGAGAGTACCAATTTTGAGTCTTTAATGGCTATTGCAAGTTTCTGTTAGGCCCCCTGCCCTCCTCCTGCCAGCAATGATAGCAGCATTCCCAGATTACATCTGCCCCTTCATTCTAGGTTGAGGAATGAGTTGTCTTAGGGCACAAACCAGAATCTGACCCACAGGCTAATGTAGACCTAACTGCAGCCAATCCTCAGTAAATGGGAAATCAACATATATCATTGTAAACCACTGAGGTTTAGGGAATATGGGGTTCAGGTCATCACTGAAACAATAGCTTATAAAGATAGAAATTGATACTTAGAAGATGTGTGCTGGCAAAGCAAAAATCTAAATTGTGTGTCACGTGGCCTTGGATACAAGGGGCAGGCAACATAGAAACTAAATTCAGGATAGAAAAATAGTGTCAAATAATGTATGGCAAAATATTTGGCAAAACTGTCACCTGCAGTACCAAGAAGATAGAAAATATATCTAATGACTCTGTAGCTTTAGGCAAGGAAATTTTGGGACTGAATTTATAAGAATGAGTTTTTTGTTATTAGCCATAGTTGATAAAAAATGTGAAAAAAAGATAAGCTCAGAAAGGAATTGCCCTATTTACAGGAAGGGATAAAAGAGAGAGAAAATGGCTCATATGTGGTAATAAAAATACAGTGTAATACAGTAATAATAATAATCATATCCCTAAATTATAATAAGTGAAACTATTATGCTATTTCTTTTAATTCAAAGAGAACATAAAATAAAATTTATACAAAATGCTTAGTTAGATAGGAGATAGAAGAAATTTTATAAAAGAATATTAAAAGTTAACACTCACCTAATGTTGCATCAGTGCTAGACTAATAGGAATGTTATTCTGATCTTCCAACCAAATCAATACCTTTCCATTTATATAATTAATCCACTGCGCTTCTTAGTAATAATCGATGCTTTCATTGAAGCACTGCCTTTCACATGTTTCATTTTTCTCACTTTATCCTTTATAATTGTTCTGATAGTCAAGCGACAGAATCCTAATTCTTTCCTAATGGATGATTGTATCTGGCCTTTCTCTGAATGCATAATTATTCCTACTTTGATTTTCATCATAATCACCTTTCTCTTTCTCTGTAAGCTTATCTGAACTTTCTGTGGACTTTCACTTTGGAGGCATGGTCATAGGGGTAAACACAGACTCACAAAATGTAATACAAAAGTTAAGATGAAAATGATGCTGTGCATAAGTGACCATATAAACAATGAGACTCACCACCAGTGTAACTATGCTGAGCTAACAAACCACTTAAACCATGGGGATTTGTTTACATATGTGGAGGGAACTAGTTCCAAAATTACTAATTTCATCATTTGATTATAAATTATCCTTAAGGAGAGACTTGGGAGCCCATTCCTAAGTATGGAACATGTAAGTCAGTTCATCCATAAGCCAAGGACTGCCTGTATTAAATTGGAATGTAAATGAATTAAAGGCCCTACAAAAAAAAGGTATAGTTTGGCAGGATTGATAATAAAACACAGGATGCAAACATATGCTGCTTACAAGTATAAAATAGTAAAGGGATCAATTCAACAGGAAAATATAACAATCATAAATACATATGCACTCAACAATGGAACACCCAGATTCATAAAAGAAATACTAGTATACCTAAGAAAAGAGATAGACAATACAATAATTGTGGGGATTTCAACATCCCACTGACAGCACTAGAAAAATCATCACAATTTTATATCAACAAAGAAACATTGGACTTAAACAGGACTTTAGACCAAATGGACCTGACAACCATTTATGGAACATTCTAACCAACAAATGGAGAGTATACATTCTTCTCTGCAGCACAAGGAACAGTTTCCAAGATAGACTCTATGATAGGCCACAAACAAATCTCAATAAATTAAAAAAAAATAAAATTGTATCAGGTAGCTTTTTGGACTTGGAATAATGTAGACTAAAACTAGAAATCGATTCCAAGAAAAACTCTTAAAACTATACAAATACATGGAAATTAAGCAACCTGTTCATGAATGATATTTAAGTCTATGACAAAATTAAGACAGATATAAAAAATTTTGAAATTAATAAAAATAGAGAAACAATACACCAACACATATGAGATACAGTAAAAATGGTGCTAAGAAGAAATTTTATAGCATTAAATGCCAAATCAAAAATATAGAAAGATCACAAATTAACATAACAACCCAATGTTATACTTCAAGGAAGTAGTAAAACAAGAAAAAACCAAACCCAAGGGAGCAGGAGAAAAGAAATAACAAAAATCAGAGGAGAATTAAATGAAATAAAGCTTTAAAAAAAGACAATGCAAAAATGATCAACAAAATGAAAAGTTGGTTCTTTAAAAAGATAAATCAAATTAATAGACTACTAGCTAGATTATCCAAGAAAAGAAGAGAAAAAATTCAAATAAACACAATCAGAAATGAAAAAGGAGACATTACAACTAATATATCTTTGGAAACATGCAACCTCCTAGCCTTAATTAGGAAGAAATAAAAATCCTGAACATACCAATGAGGAGTGAGATATAATTGGTAATAGAAAAATCTCCCAACAGGAAAAAAAAAAAACAAAACAGGAACAGACAGATTCACAGCTGAATTCCATAAGATATTCAAAGAAGAATTGATATAAATCCTACTGAAATGGTTCAAAAAATCCAGAAGGAAGGAATCCTCTCTAACTCATTCTATGAAGCAAGTATCACTTTTTTACCAAAGCCAAGAAAGGACGCTACAGAAGAGTAAACTACATAGACATAGATGTAAAAATCCTCAACAAAACATAGAAAACTGAATCCAACAGCACATCAAAAAGATTCATCACAATCAAGAGGGTTTCATACCAGGATGCAAGGATGATTGAACATACACAAGTGAATATATATGATTCATCACATAAATCGAATTTAACTTGAAAAAATATCTCAATAGACTCAGAGAAACATTTGATAAAAGTTAGCATCCTTCATGATAAAAACCCTTAACAAACTAGGCATAGATGAAATATACCTCAAAATATAAAAGCCATCTATGACAAACCCACAGCTAACAACATACTAGATGGGGAAAAGTTGAAAAAATTCCCCTTAAGAACTGGAACAAGACAAGGATGCCCACTCTCACCACTTCAACACCACATAGTATTGGAAGTTCTAGCCAGAGCAATCAGGCAAGAGAAAGAAATAAAAGGCATCCAATTTGGAAAAGAGAAAGTAAAATTATCTGTTTGCTGATGATATCTTTTACCTAGAAAACCCCAAGACTCTTCCAAAATACTCCTAGATTTCATAAATGAATTCAGTAAAGTCTCAGGATACAAAAATTAGTAGCACTTCTATACACCAAAAATTACCAAGCTGAGAACCAAATCAAGACCTGAATCACATCTAAAATGCTACTTAATTAATTAATTAATTAAATATTTAGGAATACATTTAACCAAGGGAGTGAAAAATCACTACAAGGAAAACTACAAAACACTGATGAAAAAAATTATAGACAACACAAACAAATGGAAAAACATTCGATGTTCATGAATTATAATAATCAATATCATTAAAATTATCATACTTCCCAAAGTAATCTACATTATTCGATATAATTCCTATCAAAATACCAGCATTGTTTTTCACAGAATTAGAAAAAAACAACCCTAAAATATATATGAAATCAAAAAAGAGCCTGTCTAGCTAAAGCCATCCTAAGCAAAGTGATAAATCTGTCTTCAAATTATACCATAAGCCTATAGTAATCCAAACAGTATGGTACATAAACATAGACACACACATAGATCAATGGAACAGAATAGAGAACTCAGATATAAATCTGCATACCAGCAACCTAATATACACTGGGAAAAGGACACCTTATTCAATAAATGGTGCTGGGAAAATCAGATAGCTACATGCAGAAGAATGAACTGGATCCTTATCTTTGACCATATACAAAAATTACTTCCAGATGGATCAAAGACTTAAAAGTAAGATCTGATATAAAAGTTCTGGAAAAAAAACCTAGGAAAAATTCTTTTGGACATTGGCCTAAGCAAAGAATTCATGAATACGTCCTCAAGAGCAAGTGCAAAAACAAACAAAAGAAATCAAAAAACAAAAATAGATAATGGGACTTAGTTAAACTAAAAAGCTTCTGTACAAAAGAAAACAATAAACAGTAAATAGACAACGTACAGAATTAAAGAAAATATTTACAAACCATGCATCCACCAAAGGACTAGTGTTAAGAATCTGCAAGGAGCTCAAACAACTCAAAAAGAAAAAAGAACAATTCCATAAGAAGTGGGCAAAGGAAATTAACAGACATTTTTCAAAAGGAGACATACAAATGCCCAAAAGGTCTATAAAAAATGCTCCACATTACTAATCATCACAGAAATGCTAAAACACAATGAGATATCATCTCATACCAGTCAGTATGGGTACTACAAAACAGTCAAAAAATAATGATGTTGGCAAGGATGCAGAGAAAAGGGAACACTTCTACATTGTTGGTGGGAATTAAATTAGTACAACCTCTATGGAAAACAGTATGGGATTTTCTCAAAAAACTAAAAATAGAACTACCATTCAATCCAGCAATTCCAACTACTGGGTATCTACCCAAAGGAAAATAAACCATTATATCAAAAAGACACCTGCACCCGAATGCTTATTGCAGGACAATTCACTATACCAAAGGTATGGAAGCAAATTAGTGTACATCAATGGATGATTAGATAAAGAAAATGTGGTGTGTGCATTTACATACTCACACACACACAGGCACACACACCATGGAATATTGTGCAGTCATAAAAAGTAATAAAATCATGTCTTTTGAAACAACATGGATGGAAGTGGAGGCCATTATCTCAAATGAAATAACTCAGAAAGTCAAATACTATTCTCACATATAAGTAGGAGCTAAATATTGTGTGCAAATAGACATAGAGAGTGGAATAATAGACACTGGAGACTTGGAAATGGGGTAGGTTGGGAGTGGGGTAAGGGATGAGAAATTACCTGATGGGTACAATGCATACTATTTGAGTGATGGTTACACAAAAAGCCCAGACTTTCCCACTACACAATATATCCATGTAGCAAAACTGTACCTCCTAAATTTATAAAAGTAAAGTAAAATAAAATTAAAAATGTTTAAATGTTCAAAAGAAAGTGTGAAGTGAGGAGAAAGAGTATTGGAAGGCAAAGTAAAACTGTTACACCTTCTGTTAAGACCTCTGACTGAATTAAAATTATCTTCTAGTAAATTTTTATTTCTTTAAATAATAAAGTAAATTTTCTTCCTATAAGAATATTTATTTTAATTAAAAAAATTTGTGGAAGTTAAAAAAAAAAGTTTATCTCCTAGAAGTAAAAAGTAAAGCAGAAGATACTAGAGGCTGGGAAGGGTAGGGAGAAGGGAGGAATAGAAAAAGATTTGTTAAAGGATAAAAAACTATAGCTAGAGATGAGGAAGTTCTAATGTTCAGCACCACTGTGGGGTAACTGTAGTCAATAATAATATACAGTTTCAAATATAGGAAGGAAGATATTGAATATTCACAACATGAAGAAAGTGTTTGAGATGATGGATATGCTAATTAATCTGATGTAATCATTATGTACCCTTTAAATATGTACAATGATTATATGTCAATTAAAAAATAAAATAGAAAAGTAAAAATAGAAGAAAGCAAATTTTTATTTTCTTTCAATTAAATGACTCAGTAAAAAGGGACTAAGGACACAATACACAGATTTATAACAATCATAAAATATCTCAGTCTATTAGATATACTGGGACATGGTAGCCAGTGGTATCAAATATATTTTCTTAAAAAGGTTTTTGATAGTAGCATTGCCAAGAGTGCTACAAAACTAGACCAAAAAAGGTCATGACTGTTAAAGAAGTAGAATAATTACTGGCCCCCAACTTTGTAAGGACAAGAGGGCAGGCTGAAAATGTAGCTCAGCTGCCAAGGGAGGGCCCTTTCTTCAGTGCCTCCCTCAGATGTTATGAAGAAGCATCATGGAACAAGGAGGCCCATCTGGAGCGTATAGTCAAAGCCTTGGAGAATAATGAACTAGGGAGCTATCAGGACCAGAATTGGAGCCTACCCACAATATTCCCTATACCCAAAATAAAGAGTGTCACAATATCTGTCTGGTGGAATTTTAGACTTGCTGTGGATCAGCAATTACTATGTGATTCTCATCATCCCCCTTTCTGAATGGGAGTGATTACTGTGGTCTCTTTCCTGGCCTACCACAGTGTATTGGAAATGTTAGCGGAAGATAACATTTTTTTCAGTTTGCAAATGTAGAGACCATCACAAGATATATTGCTCAGTCATATTTGTTGCTTACATGAATGAATTGAGGAAAAGTTAATTGATGTAGTATGCATATTGTATATTTTGGTCAGATAAGGTTATTTTACACAATTTAATCACGTAATGCATTCATTCAACACATATTTGTTGGTGTGATAACAGATGTACTCATCTTCTGAGTGCTGGGGAACAGAGCAGTCAACAAAACAGACAAGGCCCATGAGCATAGAACTCATATATCAAAAACAAACAGATTATGTAATATAATTATCCTTATCTTTTTATCTATGTATTTCTCCAACGCTTGATTCTTGTGCACATTACCCCTCTGTGCTAAAATCCCTGAAGATATCCCTAAGCAAAGAATGTGATTGAGAAGTATTATCTCGCTTAAACGTCTATCTGAGGCTTGGAACCTCCAAAGAAATATCCCTGATGGGACTGTCAGGTTTCTGCTAACCCTTTCCTCAAGGCACTATTACACACTAGGAGGTTCCTGTATAGAAATCACAAAAAATCATCCTTCACTCCTCTCTTTCTCCTTCATCCCTGAAATCTTCAGTGCAATTCATCATCAAATTCTGTCAATTTCCTCTTTGATTTTTTTAACTGCCCACTATTTTCATCTCTATAACCACTCTTTTACTTCAGATCCTTAACATCTTTAAATCTACAGCAAGAATGTTCTAATTTCTCTCCTTGTCTTTACTTTGATGAACAAAATCTATCCTCCACATAACCATCAAATTGACTTATCTAAAAGTAGAGCTGACTCCATCCGACACATTTCTGATCAAACTCAGGTAGGGTCTTCTATCACCTAGTGGGTAAAGTTCATATTCCTTTATGTGTTATACAAGATTCTTCATGAAATGATTCTTGCCTGGATTTTTAGTCTCATGTATTCCTTTCATCCTCAAAATGTACACTTATCAATATCAAATTAATGAGAACCAGTATCAATTGTGTCATGACTCTCAAATTAACAGATGTTGCTAGACATATTTATGCACTGAAGCCTAAGCGACCTGACAAAACCAACCTGGCCTCTGGGACATTTCAACAAGAAATACAAACAAGGAGTGATGAAGTGAAAAAGACATTTCTGTGTTACATTTATTTCTTATTTCATGAATTTCATGACTCACTCTTCCTTGACCAGGAATCATTTTTACTGAATTTACTCGTTTAAACTAAACAAAGGTGAACTATACACTAAGGCTTAGACATTTTAACCTGCAGCATTATTTGTTATTCAAAAATAATAATAATGGCAAGGTGAGGGGAGGAATCACATGAGGGAATGATATTCTTTCATTTATTTCTCCAAGTGTCAAGATATAAAAGAAAATATTGATGAAGAGAAGTAAATTTGGCAACTTTCAAATCTCCAAGTCTCAAATAAATTAAGGCTCAGAGGGAGGCAGTTCTATAGCTTATGTAGAAGCACATCAAAACTTTTTATTTTATCAAACATCAATTTATTTTACCTGAAGTATCTTGATTGGGTACACCAGGGTATTTTAAACCTCTGGCTATTGAGATTTGGGGCCAGGTACTCGTCTGTTGTATGTTTGTGTCTGTGGATGGGAGGGGACTCTCCTATGGCACGTCGAGCAGTTTCCCTAGACTTTACCCACTAGATGCCACTAGCACCTACCAACTCTAGTTGCGACAAACAAAAATGTCTGATTGCCAGTCATCCCATACAGGAGGGGGCAAAATCTAATCAAATTATTTTGAAAATTTTATATAATTTTCCCCTTTATTTTACTCGCCTAGACATATCTCTGTGTAGTTAGACCCATGGCACTGAAACATTCAGATGACCCTCTCAATAAGATTTTCTTACATACGACCCCTCAGCCTATTTAGAAACAGCATAAAAGCTTCTGTGAACTAATTTCTCCACTGGATAACGTAACAACATGGCCACTACTGTTGTAGCATTGTACGGTTGAAAGCATATTTGGTTTTTTTTCTAAGGATCTTGTGTTCAAGGTGTGGCTTCCAAACAGTCAACCAAAAGAAAGCTCTTAGAAAATCATTTAACTTTCTCAGCCTCACTTTCCTGATATGCAAAATAAAATTATACCTGCCTAGTTAAATTTAATGAGTGGCCTTGAGAATTAATTAAGTTAATAAATGTGAAAGTATAGTGAAAAATGGTAAAACATGCTAAAAAGTGAAGCTGTTTTTAAAAATAATGATGTTTCTCTAAACCCAGCTTGAATATGAAGACTTAGATACCTAAGTCATCATCTCCACTCTAATCTAAAACCTCTAAATTAAGGCACTTCTATAAGATGATCAAGAAGAGATATGGTAACAGTTAACTCTTTTTTAAAGTTAAATGATGTAGCAAATATTCTGTGAACCAGTTAAATTTTAATTGCTTGTACATGGATGATTCTATAGTGCTTTGCTCAGATAAGTACTTAATAAATACTTGTGGAATTGAATTAACTGAACCAAAAGACATACTTTCTTCTAATAGATCTAGCAGTGTGGCAGTTACTAGTTCCATCATGCAGATATAAATTAGGATGCCTTTAAATAGCAGCTTCATACGGGATTTACAAAATAAGGTCAGAATAAAGTATTCTATATTGATGTATTAGTTTCTTTATTTCCTTTGTGTTCAGTTTGATACTATGAATATTAATAACAATTTTTATAATTTACCTTGAAGCTGATCATATTAAAACAGCCTTTTACTTACCTTACTATGTTTTATCACTCCATATTTCTAAATTTCTCCATTCTTCAAAGCACAAATCAATGTCTATCTTCCACACAAAATTTTCTATACAAACTCATAATCACATTGGTCTTCCTTTTGAGTTCTATTTGACTATTGACTCAACAAAATCATTAAAAAAAGTATTACTTTATTATGTTACTATTATCTAAACCTTCCTCATTTTAATTGTATAAATGTTGTTTGGTTAATTGATGTTTGTTAGTTTTGTCTGTCCCTGGAAAGTATGAGTTCCACAAGTGTCTTCCACCTACTTTGCATTCCATAAAGAATTCTGCTTTCAACAAATATTTGCTGAATATCTGCAATATGCAAGTCACTATGCTTAGCGCTTTGGGGGATACAAAGATGTGTCAGCTGTAATCCCTGTCCTCCAGTAGTTTAAATGTGTAATTGATAAGTGGCCCGAAGTCTGTCTTATAATTACATGAGTTCACTCAATTTAGGATATTTTAATATTTTTCATTTAATTTCCACTACCACCTGTTTGTTGTTTTGCTGCTGATTTTTTAAGCTGAATATCTAAATGGAAATTTAAATGAATCCCTTGAAAGTCTTTGATGTGTGATGACATTCTTGGTTTTACTTTTTCATTATATTTGTCTTCTATAAAAAAAATGCCAGGTGGGAGAAGGGAGACGGGGATGGGTAAATTCATACCTAACGGGTATAATACATGCTATCTGGGATACAGGCACACTTATAACTTTGACTCAAATGATACAAAAGCAATTTATGTAGCCAAAATGTTTGTACCCCCATAATATTATGAAATAAAAAAATGCCAGCATACATATTTTAATCAAAATATCTGATCTCATATAAAAGGCTTTTTCCCCCTCAAGTTGGTCCTTTAAAAAGTTGTTTATTCAATCTTTAGTCCTCCTTGCCTATTATCTTTACATTTACAATCTTACCATTCTGCTTCAGATTTTCCTCTTCCCATTCCAAGACAAATTGCTTGACTACTATGGTTCCTTTGAGGTAATTCTAGAAAACAAAGTGGACAACTGCCTCTAAAAAAATTATATACTAAATAAATACATTTTTACCTTTCAAAAGCTTGTTCTTAGGATTCTATAATTGTCATTACAAATGCTACTCATGCTGGAAACTGATGCCTTCAAAGGCCAGAGATGTATTTGGATAATATAGTCTATAATTAAGTCTACATAAATTTTTAAATCATTCACACTCCCAACTAACAATTCTAAAAAATCAGTGTTATGTTTATATTATTGGAGTTCAATAATCTAACTTTCTGTAGATCATGATTGAAGTTCAAGTTTTCTGAACTACCATATTAAATTCAGCTATTTAAACTATGAGTTGATCATAGCTTAACCTAGGGATATAAATACATGGGTGATGTTCTTTCTACTTATCATCTGTGTGTATCAGTATTCCAATATACTTAATATATCATATGAATGAACATTGACTAAAATTATTTGTTAGCTACTTTGCTACGCACTTAATATGTATTAGCTAATTTATTATCATGTAATACCATGATGTATTAACTATTAATATCTTTAATTTCATATAAAGAAAATGAGGCCTAGAGAAGTTACATAATTTGACTTTGGTTATCCAGATTTAAGACAGGTTTCAAGATCTTAATAATTATGATTTACTCCTATATACTTTTTTATGTATAAATTACTGCATCATTCTTCTTTTCTAATATTGTTCTCTTATGTCTCATTAAAAATTGAGATATGGGAAAGTCTTCATTAATAAATTTAAAATATAAAATATTTTAAAATATAGGTTTATCACATACAGATATTTAAACAACTTGGGGTTGAATACTAAAATATGTTGGCTAAAGATTGAACCCACCAAGTGACTTCCTTCATTACAGAATTATTTATCATTTTTTACATTTATTTGTAATTATTTCTTTGCAAATTGAAATTTCAAAGTTTCCTGACTGCATTTGAAAATTTTCTCACCATATGCAAGCAAAGACAGAGCTCCAACCAATTTTCTTTAATTGTATTGTTGGATCTGTGGAATATAAAGCATATATGAAATATTATCTATCAATTGCATGTAAACTATGTGGAATCACCACAAAAACATAGTGTGAAGACATCTAATGAACTGAGCTGCCAAGAAATCAAGACCAATTTTTTTTAAAAGAGTAATAATTATATAAAATGCAAGATTTGTTGTATTTATTTCTAGAGCCTAACATCATCTTTAACATATAGCAAGCACCAAATATTGATTGGTTGGTTTTCAGATGTGAGTTACTGTTAGGTCATTAAATATGAAATGTCTGATTTTCAATCAAAAGTGTAGTTTATTATATCTCAGACAAGAAGCAGTACAATTAAAGTATGCACCTAAAATAGCCATACAGTTTTGCAATCTTAATGGTAGCCTACTTATGCCAGCAGTGAAGAATCCTGGAGAGTGAGGGGTGATGAAATTGCCAAAGGTGTTTTCCATAGCTTGTTGAGAATTGAGTATTTTTTCTTGCAAGAAGTTGTCCAAAGCCTGGAATAACTGGTAGTCAGTTGGTGCAAGGTCTGGTGAATATGATGGATGACAGAGAGTTTCCAAGTCCAGCCTCTGTAGTTTGAGCAGCACTGTTTGTGGTTGAGCATTATTTTGCAAGAGGATAGGCCTGTCTCTGTTGACCGATCTCAGCTGCTTAATCACAAGCATCCTCATCATTTCATCCAATTGGTTTCAGCAGACATCCACTGTAATCAATTGACCAGGTTTCATGAAGCTGTAGTGAATAATATTATACCAGCACGAAACCACCAGACAGACACTATTAGCTTTCTTTTATGAATATTCAATTTTGGACTGTGTTTCAGTACTTCATCTTTATCCAACCATTGCACCAAATACTTGCAATTGTCAAAAAGAATCCATTTTTCATCACACGTAACAAGAGGATATAGAAATGGTTCACCTTTATGTTGTGACAGCAAAGAAAGGCAAGCTGCAAGACGATTTCTCTTTTGGTGCTTGTTTAATTCATGCAGAACACATCTATCCAGCTTCTTTACCTTGCCAATTTGTTTCAAATGGTCTAATATTGTTTGAATAGTAAAGTCAAACCTTACTGCTAATTCACGCATAGATTGAAATGGCTTTGCTTCCACTAGAGCTTTCAGCTCATCATTATCCTCTTTGGTCTCAGATTGCCCATGTGGCTCATTTTCCAGAACAGAACTTCTCAAACCATCCACATACTGTGCATTCATTAGCCACATCCTTCCCAAATATTTCATTGATATTTCAAGCTGTCTGCATTGCTTCCATGACAGAACTCATATTCGAAAATAACACTACTTTTTGACTTATTCATGGTTTCACAAAAATTGCCCCAAAATTTTTTGAACGATAATCACAAGCCAAAATGTGTGTTTGCAAGACTTAGGATATACCTTCACAATAAACAAAAAACAAGAAGTTTCAAAGTAAAATGTCAGAGATACCAATTGTTAAATTTAGTACTTAAGGAAATCAGACACTTCATACTTAATAACCTAAAATATTATCAGTGGCAGTACTGATGATCATTCTTATTAGATTTCTTCCCCTTCCCTATCTCTGTTTTAGTTTGCATTAACATAACACGTGAGTCAGCTTGGTTCTCTAGAAGTCATCACACATGACAGGGCTTTTGGGCAGAGTCCTGCAGAATTGTCTGGAAGCAGTTTTCCTGGGATCTTATTAAGCACCAGGCCATAGCTGAGAAGAGTGACATTGACATTATTCTAGAGAAAGGGGATTCCAAGAGCTGCCCTGATTCTTCTCATTGCCAAGACTCCTGCTGATCAGGTCCCCAGAGCTTTCTGGATTCTCACAATTACCAAGGCCTAGCTAATCAGTGAAATTTTAGATTCTATGAGATACCATAATTCTCTTCCAACAATGCTTTCTTTTGCTTAAGCCTGCCAGAGTTTGTTTCTTTCACTGTTAGCAACAACAAAAATAACTGCAATAAAATCTTTACCATCAAAACTGCTGTTAAAAAAGACATACTCGGTACTTAAAATCCATCCAGAAAACCTCTTACCATCTGTCAGGGGAGTTACCCTTTCACTGTATTCTCCCAAATACTTAGTATAATGATTTTTAATATCATTGACAATTCAGTAGGTAAAAATGGCATCTCATTGTGATTTTCATTTTATTTCTTTGAATGCTAGAGAGATTGAATGCATTTTCACATATTCTTTGGCCATTTACATTTCTTCTTTTGTAAAATGTCAGTTAAAGTTCTTTGCTCATATTTCTTTGTGGTATTCACCTTTTTCATATTGATTTGCAGAGGCTATTAGAAATATTAACTCTTTGTTTACCAAGTATAATTTGAATTTTCCAATTTTATACTATGGCTTCTAATAATTCTGGTCCTTTTCTTTCTTTCTTTTTTTTTTTTTTTGAGACAGGGTCTTACTCTGTCACCCAGGCTAGAGTGCCATTACATCAGCCTAGCTCACAGCAACCTCAAATTCCTGGGCTCAAGTGATCCTCCTGCCTCAGCCTCCCGAGTAGCTGGAACTACAGGCATGCGCCACCACGCCCGACTAATTTTTTCTCTATATTTTTAGTTGTCCACCTAATTTTTTTTGTATTTTTAGTAGAGATGGAGTCTCGCTCTTGCTCAGGCTGGTCTCAAACTCCTGAGCTCAAACAATCCTCCCGCCTTGGCCTCCCAGAGTGCTGGGATTACAGGTGTGAGTCACCATGCCCGGTCTCTGGTCCTTTTCTGACAAATAGAATCTTCATTTATGAAACAATAAAATCTGTCAATTTTGGTTCTATGTGACTTTTTCTTTGATTTTACCTTTGTATTGAATGCCTTTCCTTACCCTAATTATTTTTAATTGTTGTACTTAATTATCTATTTCTTCTGCAATTCATATTGGCATAAGATAGAACTATAATTTGTCTAATCTACTAGATGATATTTTTTTCAAAAAGTCCTCAATAATATGTTTACTAATCATTCTTTCCATCTAAGGGATTCGAAGTATCCCTTATAGTAGACACCTGTGATATTGGCTTTTCAGCCTTTATTCCTTTTCTGACAACACCATTACCTTAAGCACATTTGGGTAGGCAAATGTCAGTCATGTGTTCAGTGGATCAGCATAGCACTGACCCATCCAAGTAATTTGATGATTAATTGGATGTTCTTTTTCTGAGATTTGGACTCTGGAGGAGGCAGACAACAAACTAAAAACAACTGGGGCCCATTTATTCCAGCTGTTACCCCATGAGGGGCTGTACTTCATGCCACTGCCTGTACCACTGGAGCCACCAGATCCCTTTCCCTACTGACGTTGCTCTTTAGTATTCAGTTTCTTTTTAATCTTCTGGGATACCCATAGGCAGTACTTAAAAGAAACTGCTACTTTCCTGCATTTACCCAGAGCCAGTTTATACTTGTGAAGCCCAAACTCCTAAAGATTAACATTTGCATATTAATAGAAAAAGACCTACAGGAGATATGAAATATATTCTTATGAAAAAGTAAAATATTGACATATGGAGTTTTGTTGCTGTCCCAATGCAGGAATGCCACCTGATACATTAGCATACTGATATGGTTATGAACTAAGGCTTATGGCAGCCAACATAGCCTTAAGGATGCTGGTTGTGTGGTAGGGATCAGTAATGGAAGTTTCATGAGACATTCTTAAAAATGGTATAAGAATCTGTAGCAATAGAGCAGATGCTTTTTCCAAGCCTGGCAGGGCGCAGGACCACTGAAGCCAGCACAAGGCCTCCTTAAGGAGGGCAGCTCAGCAGCCTTTCACAAAATCTTAGGGTATATTAAAGATCCTAAGGTCTTTAGAGACCCTAGGCTTACCCTCCTGGGCAGCTATGATATGACTCTGAAGGAAAGGCTTCTCACATCAGGGCACTTGGAGGTAAATGGATATGAAAAGAGGTCCCCCAAAATATCTCCAGGTCATATCCAAAAATGCTAGAAAACTGATTTCATATCCTAAATAGTGAGCTTGTGTTTCACCTTTTGATGATTCTGTTTAGACCTATATACTAACAGTAACTATATTTCAACATACATTTGTAGAACAGCATCTTATTCTCAATTTAAAACTACCCACTAAATTATATATTTATTTTTTAAATTTCTTATTTATTTTTTATTTCAGCATATTATGGGGGTACAAATATTAAGGTTACATATATTGCCCTTGCTGCACCCCTCAAGCCAGAGCTTCAAGAGTGACCATCCCCCAGACGGTGCGCATTACACTCATTTTGTATGTATATACCCATCCCCTCCTCCTGCCTCCCATCTGCCTGACACCCGATAAATGTTATTCCTATATATCCACTTAGGTGTTGATTGATATTTATGATCTGAACACAGTAACTCTTGAAATTTCCCTCCAAACCAGTAAATTCTGCAGCCTTCCCCATCTGGCCAAAAGGCACGATCATTTCTTTGAAACCTCTCTTTGTTTCATTCAAAGAGTCCACTTAGTTCTAATTTCAAAATATACTCAGATTCTAGCCACTTCTCACTACACTACTGCCACTCCCTTTTCTCAAGCCCCATCATCATCTGGATTAAAGAAATAGACCGGACACTGCTCTTCCTGCGACTCTCCTTGCCTCCCTGAAGTCTTGTCTGAATGTGACTGCTAGGCTAATGCTATTCAAAATAGGTCAGACCCTGGTTTGCTGAAAACCCCCTTCTCACTCAAAATAAAAGAGAAAATTTTCATATTATCCAGAGGTTCAATATGATCTGACTCCCCTTGACCTCTCTGACCTTGCCTACCTTCTGTTCTCCCATCTTTCTCTCTGCTCAGACCCTACTACTCCTTACCGGTGCTCAAACAAGCCCAGCATGCTCCCATGCCAGGGTATTTGCACATGTTCTTCCCTCTGCCTGGAATGGTCTTTTCGCAGGTAGGTATCGCCTCTTTTAGGCCTTTACTCAAAATTTATATTGTCTCTGAAGATTGCCCTGGCACCTACTTAACCTCCTTTCAACATTTTACATCCCCTTATCTACTTTATTTTTTTCTCCTTATGTCCTTAGTGAATATAAGTACTCCTCACACAATATGTAATACTTATTGATCTAGTTTATTTTGTATCTCTTACACACATATTATGTAAGCTCAATAAGGACAGATTTTTTTCCTCACCATTATATTCCTAGCACCCAGAACAGTGCCTGACACAGTTTAGACACTTAAAAGACATGTGTTGAATAACAAATTAATTAGTGGTTCCTCTCCTAGTCAAGAAAGAACTTTTTAGATTCTCTACTATAGTCTTCTATTGAAAGCTTCTAGAGGGCAAAAATCATAGCCAGTAGTTTCCTGTTTGAATAGATTGAAAATATAGAATGCTAATAAATGTATTAATAATGTACATCATGAGCAGTATAGAAAATGAAACTGAAAGTATAAACCTCATACAAAAGACATACTTCATCTACTACTTGAGTGTAATAAAGAGGAAGTACATGATTTGAAAAGATCCACAGAAAAGAAAATTAAAATAGCCAAAGAGAGACAGTACCTTTCATTGCTAAAAATTTTCCTTCTATACAGTCAATGCTGAAAAGGTTATATCTTTGTTTATATGATCATTACTGCGTGACTAAAGTGAGCACAAAATTGTCCAATTATCCAGGATGTTTACATGAGAGAACAATCCTTGAAGCTATAGAAAACAAATTAGGGTAAAAATCAAGCCTTATTATTATACAAAGTAATAAAAATCCAGAATTCATTAAGGATACACAGCAGAAGAGCTAGGAAACAGAAATAAGTTAAGAGGAATTCAGAAAATATATGGGTAAAATTAGTTCATAACTAGTATTTAAGAAAGAAGAGTGTTTAGGATCCATCCTATAAGTTTAGGAGTTCATGTCATGAAGAACAACTACCAAGTAATCCCACTAAATCTTCCTGATGCCCCTGTCAAGATAGAAAATATCTGTACCTTTGGTCTGACTAACTGTAATATTTTTTTATGGTCTTAAGTCTAAATATCTCAGCTCCATCTGGTTCAGCTGCACTTATCTAGACCCTGTTTCAGTTTCTTAAATAATAAAAGTATTTTACTAGGGAAATAAAAATAGCAAATGCTGATCACTGGTTATGCGTTGTGAAAGAACACATTGCTTGCAACTATAGATATATATTGAGTCCTGATGAGTTGGAGTTTATGATTGCTCACAAAACTAATCTTCTCATACGGCACAGTAGAGCAAATCAATGTAAGGAATGATACACCTCGTAATCAAGCAATGCAAATAAATAAGATAATCAACATAAAATCAATGTGCAAGTAAAAATGAAATATAAAGCAATAATCAGAAGTCTAAATATGACTGGTGACACAATTCATTTAACTTTTTTTCCCCTCAAATATGGCATATGATTAGAATTATCTAGAGAGATTTTTTAAAGTACAAATTTCTAGGCTCTACCCCCAGAGATTCTAATTCAGATATTGGAGGTAGGATCTTAAAACATCAATAAACCATTCATATAAACATTTGGAAAATTAGTACTGATGATACAGTGCTGTGTTAACACTTCTCTTAGTCAAAGTCACCAATGATCACTTAAAACAAAATAAACAACATAAAAAGAATCATGTTTAATCTCAAATGCTTATCAAAACCTTTTCAAAAATCATAATGATTTTGCTTACTCCACATTGTGATCTAAATTTGAAGAAGCTAGCAATATCTGAGATTTATACCTTTGGAGCATAATGTATAACCTAGTTGGGAGGAATCTATCAGACTCTCATAAGTCACTGGACTGTGAGTGTTAACACTTCCCTTTAAGCAGCCATTCATGGTGGTTAAAGAAAACACAATACAAGCAAGTGTCAGATTTAAAACACACACAAAGAAAAGAGGTTAGTGTATAAGTTTCCACATTGCATGTCTGTTGGATGAGACTTTAATATGGTTTCTTAGAATTGCAAAACTTTGCTTGTTCTTCAGTGTCTGTCTGAGGAAACTTTAGATATCTCCATTTGGTACCCATCCTTACAGAAGCTGCTTCGCCTGACACTGAGTGCCTGCAAAATCTCAATATCCAGTTTCCTACATCTGCATTTCCTAATTTCAAACTTAAATCTCTAATGTTGAACAGGGATGTGACAATAATAGCAGTACCTGTCTGCATAAGTTGGCACTTTTTCTGTTACAACTGACAATGCAAAAATGCATAGTCTGCAATTGGAGCTCGAGGTTGCTTGGGGCTCATTTGGATAGAGAAGCTCAAATGATGTCAATCAGATTCTCACTTTTTTATTTACTTCATCAATACACATTTAGATATGTAAATAAACATCTCATTTAAGAAACAAAACATGACAAATATAATTGATGATCTGTGTACATCCTTGATCCTACCTCCTTTCCTGCTCTTTTTGACCTTCCAAATACTAATCACTAACTTGTTTGTCTTTCATACTTTTATTATGTGTGTATTTAATTCATAAACAAACAAACAAACAGGCAATGATTTTGCATGTCTCAAATACTGTATAAAATTCTTGGAATATACATATGTTTCTGCAAATATTTTTTGTGCTCAAGATATTTGTGAGCGTTATGTAAGTATGGTTTGCGATTTTGTATTATATTTAAAAATTTCCTTTCTAGCCAAAGATTATGAAGTTATTTTCTTTTTGATAAATAGCATTTAGATTTGGTCTTTTCATATTGGTTTCATTATTTTAGAAAGTAATAAAAATACCGAATTCATTAAGGATCCAGAGCAGAAGAGCCAGGAAATAGAAACAAGATAAAATTAGTTCATAACTAGTATTTAAAGTTGATTTAAAATTTTATTTTTGTATTTAAAGTTGATTTAATTTTCTTTTTCATATGGATAAAATTTGCTTACCCTGAAAAGAATCATATGGTCAGGGAAATGGGATGAACTAAGTGAGTCAGCTTTGGGACACACGATCTACTTCTAGAATTAAAAATAGATTTCCACTCAGAACACATGAACCAAGAATGGAGAAAATTTGGATTTTACATCTCCACTTTGAAAGTAAGTTGATTAAATTACTAAAAGAGAGTGGCAAGGATTTTTTTTTTTTTGAGGTTTTCTTCTACATTACTCAAACCAACTCTGTTTATGGAAACAAGAATTTTTAAAATATAGAAATTTTCCTCAGGAATGAAAAACACAGATTGCCAGAAGTTCCCTCATGCACATTATTATAAGTCTAAATTAAGAATAGCCAAATGGGTAGCAAACAATAGGCGATAATCCCTACTATAAAATTTCATTTAGAAAAGAACACCACATTTCCAAGCAGTTGGCTACCTACTCCCCACTTATACTCAAGTTAAACCTTAAAATTGACGGCCTCATTCCCTCACAGAGCTCCAGGCAGCTTCTTCGTAAGGAGCTAGGGCTATTCTGTCAGCAAACTCACATATATAGCAGAAGAGAATACCCAACCCAGCTGCCCAGAATCATTAATCCAATTTTATCATTATAAAATATCAATAGAAAGCTTCCGGTCAGCAGACATATGAAAGATAAAAATAGCAACAGGAAAGTAATAGTCAAGACTAAATAACAAAACAATAACAACAACAGGAACAAACCAAACAAAAAACGTGAACTCTGAAAAAGAAAAAACAATTCATGGAATAAAATGAAAAAACAAACAAACAAAAAACAACAGGCTGGGCATGGTGGCTCATGCTTGCAATTCCAGTGCTTTGGGATTACAGGCTGAGGTTTGAGGATTGCTTGAGGCCAAGAGTTTGAGAACAGCCTGGGCAATGCAGGAAGACCCTAGTTGCTACAAAAAAAGTTAGCCAGGCATGGTGGTGAATGCCTGTAGTCCCAGCTACTCAGGAAGCTGAAGCAGGAGATCACTTGAACCTAGCAGTTCAAGCCTGCAGTGAGTTATCATTGAGACAGAGTGAGACCTTCCTCTCTTAAAAAATGAGCAAACAAAAATACTCACTGGTATCTTGGTAGCCACAAGCCCATATAGTAAGATGTGACCAAAAAAATGAATTTATCGGAGAATAAGAAAAAGCTGTTGTAGATTAAAAGAAAGAGCAGCAGAAGAAAGACAAGAGACAGAGGATTAACCACCAATGCGGCCTAACATCCAATTAATAGATGTTCCAGAGAGAGAATAAAGAAAATAGAAGGTTAAAAAAAGTGATATAATAAAAAAGTAGAAAAATATTTCCCAGCACTAAAGACATATCTTCAAATTGAAAAGGCTCAAAGAATGTAAAAAGAGCCAGTTCTACACTTGATATTGTACAGTTTCATAAAACAGAAAACAAATAATTTAAACACTACTATTGTGATAAATATAATGCATATATTAAGCAAATGTGAATAATATTTGCATCAAACTTGAAATCAGCAACACTGTATGCTATAAAAGTTCTGATGGGTAATTTTTAAAGTATAATTCTATTATTGATATAAACTATTGATCAAATATAATTTTAATATATAAAAATAAATAGTTTACTCCTCATATCTTTTTTATTTTTATTTTTTTTGAGGAAGGAGAAAGCCATGGGTAGAAGAAACTGTGCAATAAAAAAGAATTTCCAAAAGATGCCTACACAGCTGGCCTGGAAAGATGTTGTTCCAAATTAGAACAGGAAGTCAGTAAGTTATGAGCAAAAATATCTCCAAGAGAAGGTAAAATGCATTCCACGTAACAGAGAGCCTTTGCAGAAATCTGTAATTTCTTAATGAAATGAGAAATTAATTTTACTCCATATTACTCAAACTAAAAATTAAAGCATAGTTTTGATCAATTGACATATTATGAGGAAAGAGAATCCATGTGAAGTTAATGTTAGAAACAGTCTCCTTAGACTTCACAAGGGTTATGACATTAGATAAGCAAAAAAGGAAATCAAATCATGGCATACTAATTAGCTTTGTAGGGAACTACATAATGATAAGGCAAATAATACATAATGATTTTCAACTTTGAGAATCAATTTATAAACAAAAGTAAAATAGAAAATAATCTAAAAAGTGTTAATTTGACAATGCAAAGCTATCACTGATAGCTATTGATCATTGATGAAAAGTTATAGAAACCATAAGGGTACCAATATCCTTATCTACACAAGGAAGATAAGAGAAAGGGCCTAGACTTGCTGAGACAAGAAATAAAAATTTATGCATATAACTTTAATAATTAGTAAACCAGTGGAAAATTAAAGAAGACTTAAAATTTATATTTGGAAAGGAGATGGAGAGATAGGTAGGGGTTAGTATTGGTAAACTAAATCTTCATCTTTCTTAAAAGAGAATAGATGATCAAATATTGATTACTCCTAACTATGGAAGCAATTGCCAGAAGAACTGAAAACATTAAAATAATTATTATTTCAGCATGGATGGTGGTTAATGGACTATTGCTTTGTCTCATTTTTTTAATGATTTATATGTTTATAATGCAATTGGACTCATTCTTACTTTTTAAATTTGATTTAAAATTTAAAAAATATAGAAACCATAATATAGGATAGTTGGAGAACATAGATAAATAGTTACTTAGCCTAAGTCCACACATAACTATTAATATATGTCATGGGACTCAGCCTCATTGATTCAAAAGAGAATAGAGTTGTTGAGGCTATGAAGTGGATTAATGGGCTTTCCTTAGTTGACAGAGGATTTCAGAGAGAAAAATAAATTCCTCTGAAGTAGGTAATGAAATGAAAAGAATTTATTGGTTAAAAGAAACCCTAACAGTTATATCATTATTTTTGTAACTTACTAAGTAGTGGCTTTAATGAAATATTAACAAAATATTTTGGGTTCTAACAGCATAAATATAAAATCAATGTAATATTTATTTATTTTTCTTTTTTATAAATAGATGGACTTTTAAAAAAAAGTGGTCTGGATATTCCTGTGATGCTCTCAATATTTACTTAAAATTTCTGTATTTCCTACTGCATTTTTAAGTTACATAAAACATTTATATTGATCTAATAGGCATACTGATTTCAAGAGTCAGCCTAATTGTTCAAGATATTTTAAGGAATACAAATTTATTAATGTTTTTACTGTTTACAATTAGAATTATAATTTTTACATTAATAAATGAATCTAATTTAATTAGAACTAAAACTATTTAATACAATGGGAAATGGGCAAAGATACATATTTTAAATTTAGTTCCATATTTGCATTAAAGAAAAAAAAAGTGTTGCATATAATATTGGAATCACTATTCTGAGAGAAAACCATGAAAGCTATGTGGTATTCATGATTAAAAATTGAAAAATAGGAAGGGAGCTAAGCTGGCAGACTAGAAGCAGGAGGCACAATGCCACATTCATGGAGAGGATCAAAAGTGGTGAATAGATTTTCACCTTTGGATTGATCATCTGAGTGGGAGCACTGGGAATCCACAGAGAGGAGGTGGGACTGAAATGAAGAAGATAGAAGTGGGATGACCTGTTCAAAAAGACCAGTAGTGATTAGGGAAGGTGCCCACACATCGGAAAGGGAGAGAGGAGAGAATCTCAGGCTCCACACTTTCACTGAGGATACTCCAACCTAAGCAGCAGGAGGGTCCCTCCACTGCAACAGATCTCTGGACTGATAGAGACACCTGACTGAAGGTTGTGCAGCTATGTTGCTCTGGAAAGAAGGGATGGCTGGCTTGTGAGCCCTGGGTACTAAAGCTGGTGCCATTATAAATCCAAATCCTGAAATGCTGCTTCTGCCAGGAGTCATATCTGCTGCATGTCCCTTGCCCTGCCAGGCAGGTATGGAGGGGGGAATCCCGGGGCTCCCATGCACCCTGTGGGCAGGGGATGTGCACCACCACCATTATCACTGTCAGGGACCCTGGGCAGAGTAGGAGATTGTAGGCCCAGTACTCACTACCGTGGCCTGGGAAATCCCACTCAACTGCACTTCCCACAGGACCCAGGTGGAGCATGCACCCAAAGCCCTTGGTGCCCAGTGCCCACTGCCCACTGTTAGGGCAGCTGGACCACTCTTGCTGCCATCGCCTGAGAAGCCTCAAGCAAAACAAAAGCCAGCATAGCTGCTGCCTTTGGATCTGGGCGGACTGCATGCCACAGACCTGTGCTGCTTCATGCAGAAGCCCTGGTCACCAGGCCCCACACAATCCCTGCTCCACTTGTGCACCCTGCCCTATCCATGTACCTGGCATCTCAGCCACCCAGGCCTGCACACATGCACACCACACCCAGCAGACCTTCTCTATCCTGCATGCACATCTCACCTCACGTGCATTCCTGGAAAAAGTGACTGGCCCTGCCAAAATCCTGGTGACAACCGCAGGGCAACAGAGGAGATATAGCAGAGTACCGTGTTTCCCCAGAAATAAGACCTACCCATAAAATAAGCCCTAGCAGGATTTCTAAGCATTCGCACAATATAAGCCCTACCCCAAAAATAAGACCTAGTGATGGGCGTGACTACACGGCGTATCTGCACAACTCGTGCATTTTGTCACAGAGTGGTAAAGAAGACGATCAGCCCTTTTTATCTGCCCTATCATGACAGCTACTATCCCAGAGGTGACCGGAAAGGTGCGGGCAGCCCCACCAACAAGGTCAGCTCCCTCTGTCAGATCCCGGTCATGCTGTGCATGCTGCAAGCTGAGGCTTTGAGGGGAAAATAACACATCCCCTGAAAATAAGCCCTAGGGTGTCTTCTTGAGGAAAAATAAATATAAGACCCTATCTTATTTTCGGGGAAACATGGTATTAGTGTTAAAGGCTCACAGTGCATCTGCCTCTCTCCTGCCTGGTCAAGCTTCCATAGCAGGATCCAAGCACACCATCCAGGAACCTATCCTTATCTTCACTGAACAACAGAGGATCCAGCAGAGGAGAACAGGTGTAACATATTGGCTATCTGTTTTGAGGTGAGAAGAGAGACCCCAGATGAGAATAAAATGGCATAAAAACTCTGGCAGCATGAAATAACAGGCTGTTTCAAAACCTGCAAAGGATCATAATAGCTCTCCAGCAATGAACTCCAAGTAAAAGGAAATTGTGGATATTGCAGATATGGAAATCAGATTATGGAGGACAAGTAAGATGAATGGAACTGAGTATTGGCGGAAAACCATCTCAAAGAAACCAAAAATATAATTTAGGGCATGAACAAAAAATTCACTAAAGAGTTAGATAACATTAGAAAAGAGATAACAGAACTTAAAGAAATGAAAGAGTCACTTAGGAAATTTCAAAATACAGCAGAAAGCTTTAACAATAGGCTAGACCAAGCAGAACAAAAAGAATTTCAGAGCTTAAAGACAAGGATTTCTGAGTAACCCAGTCAGTTAAAAAAAAAATGTAGAAAAAAGAACAAAGAGGAATGAAGAATCAGTGTGAGAAATATGGGATTATGTAAAATGAACAAATATAATAATTATATGTATCCCTGAGAGAGAAGAAGAAAAAGCAATAAACACAGAAAACCTATATAAGAGAATAATCAAAGAAAACTTCCCTGGTATCGCTAGAGGTTGAATTATCCAGATATAAGATAGTCATTGAACACCTGGAAGATTAATAGCAAACAGGATATGACCAAGATATATAGTGATCAGCCTGACCAAAGTCAAAGTGAAGGATAAAATCCTATAAGCTGTGAGATTAAAGCAACAAATTACTTACAAAGGAAAACCCATCACACTAATAGCAGACCTCTCAGAAGAAACCTTTCAAGCCAGAAGGGATTGGGGTCCCACTTTTATTGTTCTTAAACATAATAACTGCCAGCCATGAATTTTGTATTCTGCAAAACTAAGTTTCATAAATAAAGGAGAAATAAAATCTTTTCCAGACAAGTAAACATTAAGGGAATTTGTCACCACTAGACCTGCCCTGTAAAAAATACTTAAAAGTTCTCTATACATGAAACAGAACAATCAATACTCACCATTGTAAAAACACCTGAATGTTAAAGCTTATAACTCTTATTAAATAGTAACACAAGGGAAGAAACAAAACAACGAGGTATTATTCAACATGATGAAAAAAACAGTATCTCACATATCAATACTAACATTGACCATAATCAGACTTAATTTGCCTTTTAAAAGGTATAGACAGGCTGAATGGATGAAAAACACACTTCAAGTACATGCTATCACCAAGAAACCCAACTGACTTGCAAGGATTCTGATAATCTCAGAGAAAAGGATGGAAAAAATATTCCATGCAATTGGAAACAAAAAGCAAGCAGGAGTAGCTATTTGCATATCAGATAAAACAAATTTTAAGTCAAAATATTAAAACAAAGACAAAGATGATGATTATATAATGATGAAGGGAACAATTCAACAAGAAGATATAACAATCCTAAATATATATATATATATATATACCTAACATAGGATCTTCCAGATTCATAAATCAAATACTGCTAGATCTAAGCAAAGAAATTAACAGCAACATCATAAATGCTGGGGACTTCAACACTCCACTGATAGAACCGGACAGATAGCCAAGGCAGACAATCAACAAAGAAACACTGGACTTGAAGAGGACTCTAGAACAAATTCGCCTAACAGACATCTATAGAACATTCTACCCAAAAACTACAGAATATACATTTTTCTCTTCAGCACATGGGACATTTTGTAAGATATTTCATATTTTAGTCCACAATATAAGTTTCAGAAAATTCAGAACAATTGAAATCACTCCATGTATCTTCTCATATCAGAGTGCAATAAAACTATTACAAAAATCAACTCCAAGAGGAACTTTCAAATCTACACAAAATTGTGGAAATTAAACAACCTGCTGCTGAATAATCTTTGGGTCAATGATGAAATTAAGATGAAATCAAAAGATTTTAGGAACTGAACTACTACAATGACACAAGCATCCAAATATCTATGAGATAAAGCAAAAGCAGTGATAAGAGGGAAGCTCATAGTATTAAACACTTACATAAAAAAGACAAAAATATCACAAATTAACACCCTAATGTCACATCTCAAGGAAATAGAAAAAGAAGAACAAACTAAACCAAAAGCCAGCAGAAGAAATAAGTAACAAATCTCAGAGCAGAACAAAATGAAATGGAAGCCAAAGAAGCGATATAAAGGATAAATAAAACAAAAAGTTGGTTCTTTCAAAAGATAAACAAAATTGACAGACCTCTAGCTAAATTAACCAGAAATAGAAGAGAAAGGATTCAAATAAGCTCAATCAGATATAAAAAAAAGTAGACATTATAACTGACACCAAAGAAATACAAAACATCATCTGTGACTACTATGAAAACTTCTATATACACAACCTAGCAAATCTACAGGAAATGAATACATTTTGGGAAACACATGACCTCCCAAGCTTAAGTTAGGAAAAAATAGAAATTCTGAACAGACCAATAATGAGTAATGATTTTCAAAAGTAATAAAAACCCTCCCACTAAAAAAAAGCCAAGGATGAGATGGATTCATAGCTGAATTCTGCCAGAACTACAAGGAATGTATATCCATTCTACTGAAACTGTTCCAGAACATCAAGAAAAAGGGAATCTTCCGTATTTCATTCTAAGAAGTCAGTATCACCCTGATACCAAAGGCAGGAAAGGACACCACCACCACCACCACAACAACAACAAAGCACTACAGACCAATATCCCTTATGAACATAGATGCAAAAAATCTGAACATAATACTAGCACACCAAATTCAACATCACATGAAAAACATAATCCACCATGACCATGTGAGATTAATTCCAGGGTTGCAAAGATGACTTAGCAAAGAAAAATCACTAAATGTCATTCATCACATAAACAGAAGCAAAAACAAAGACCTTATGATCATCTCAATAGATGCAGAAAAACAATCGTTAAAATCCAGTACTTTTTCATGACAAAAACCCTCGACAAACTAGGCATAGAAGGAACATACCTCAAAATAATAAAAGCTATGTGTGAAATACCCACAGCTAACATCATACTGAAAGGGGAACAGCTGAAGCCATTCCCTTTATAAACCAGAACAAGACAAGGGCGCCCACTGTCACCACTTCTATGCAACATATTATTGGAAGTCCTAGCCAGAGTAATATGGCAAGAGAAAGAAATAAAGGCTATCCACATCAGGAAAGAAGAGATCAAATTATTCCTGTTTGCCAATGATATGATCTTATAACTAGAAAACCCTAAAAACTCCACCAAAATACTCTTAGAAATGATAAATAAATTTAGCAAAGTATCAGGTTACAAAATTAGTGTACACAAATCAATAGTATTTCTATATACTAACAACAGTCAAGCTGAGAGTCAAATCAAGGGCTCAATATAATTTATAAGAGCTGCAAAGAAAATAAAATACCTAGGAATATAACCAAGGAGGTGAAAGATCTCTACAAGGAGAACTACAAAACAATGATGAAAGAAATCATAGGTGACACAAACAACTGTAAAAACTTCGCATTCTCATGGATTGGAAGAATCAACATCATTAAAATGTTCACTCTGCCCAAGGTGATTTATAGATACAATGCAATTCCAATCAAAATTTCAACATCATTTTTCATGGATATGTAAAAAATAATCCTAAACTTCATATGGAACCAAAAAATGAATGAACAGCCAAAACAATCCTAAGTACAAACAACAAATCTGGAGGCATAACATTATCTGACTTCAAATTATACTACAGGACTTAAATGGAAGACCTGAGACCATAAAAATTCTAGAAGAAAACATAGGAAAAACTCTTCCAGACATTGTCCTAGGCAAATAATTTATGACTAAGATCCCCAAAGCAAATACAGCAACAGCAAAAATAAATGGGACTTAATTAAACTAAAATGTTTCTGTATAGTAAAGGAAATAATCAACAGATTAAATGGACAACATACAGAATGAGGAGTAAATCTTCACAAACTCTACATCTGATAAAGGACTAATACCCTGAATCTACAAAGAACTCAAACAATCAGCAAGAAAAAAAATCAAATAACCCCATCAAAAAGTGTGCAAAAGACATAAGACATGAACAGACAATTCTCAAAAGAAGATAGACAAATGGCCAACAGACATATGAAAAGAACACTCAGCGTCACTAATTACCAGGGAAATGAAATTAAAACCATATGGTAGGGGCAATGTATGTAACCCTAACAATATTTGTACCCCCATTATATGATGAAATAAAAGCAAAAAAAAAAAAAAAAAAAAAAAAAAAAAAAAAAAAAAAACCATAATGAGATACCACCTTACCCCTGCCAGACTTGCCATTATTAAAAAGTAAAAAAAAAAAAAAAAATAGATGTTGGCACAGTTGCTGTGAAAAGGGAACACTTACACACTGTTGGTGGGAACATAAACTTGTACAACTTCTATGGAAAGCAGTATGGAGATTGCTCAAAGAACTAAAAGTAGACCTACCATTTGATCCAGCAATCCCAGTACTGGATATATACCCAAAGAAAAAGAAGTAATTCTATAAAAAAGAAAGACACCTGCACCAGAATGTTTGTTGCAGCACAATTCACAATTACAACGATATGGAATCAACCTAA
The DNA here is from genome assembly GCA_008086735.1 of Cheirogaleus medius. Classification (NCBI taxonomy): domain Eukaryota; kingdom Metazoa; phylum Chordata; class Mammalia; order Primates; family Cheirogaleidae; genus Cheirogaleus; species Cheirogaleus medius. The sequence goes on from VBSM01003176.1 coordinate 58,270,102, forward strand.
GTTCCCATCAATGGATAAGTAATTTTTTTAAAATGTGGTAATATAATATATACCATGGAGTACTACTCAGACATGAAAAGGAATGAAAGAATGTCTTTTGCAGCAACTTGGATGCAACTGAAGAACATTATTCAAAGTGAGGTATCTCAGGAATGGAAAAACAGATATCACATGTTCTTACTTATAACTGAGAGATAAACAAAGGATATATATGGTCATAAAGAGCAATAATGGACACTGGAAACTAAGCAGGGGAGAGGATGGGAGAAGGGTGATGGATAAAATATCTACCTATCAAGCGCAATGTACACTATACTGGTGATGGGTACACTGAAAGCTGTGATTCAGCAGGATACAATTTATCCACAAGATACAATTGTATCAGCAGGATACAATTTATCCACATAACAAAAAGTACTTGTACTCCCTAAAACTTTATGAAAAAATTTAAAAATAAAACTGATTTACCCAAAAGTTCTTAACAAATATTTTGTATTACAACTAGTTTTATGAACTCTGTTTAAAGATATGATAACAGCATTAAAGCCTCACATAGGCAAATACAATTCCTATAATCTGTAATTTTCCCATGAATAGGATTAAATAGGATCATGTAAACACATTGTACTTAAATTTGAAATTTTGAAAAAATAGCATTTGTAAAAGAAACAGCTTTATTCACCTACTTTTTCCCCCTTTTATATATACAACCATGTTGAATCTCTCTCTCTCTCTTTTGTTTTTTTTTAAGACAAAGTCTCTCTTTGTTGCACTGTCTACAGTGGCATCACCATAGCTCACTGCAACCTCCAACATCTGGGCTCAAGTGATGCTCTGCCTCAGCCTCCTGAGTACGTAGGACTGCAGGCATGCACCACCATGCCTGGCTATTTTTTTAATTTTTTGTAGAGATGAGGTCTTGCTATGTTTCTCAGTCTGGTCTCAAATTCCCGGCCTCAAGCAATCATCTTGCCTTGGCCTCCCAAAGTGCTGGAATTACAGGTGTAAGTCAACACCCCTGGACTATCTTACATTTCTTTACTGTCAGTTCCAGTTAGGAGACTAAGCCCTTGCTGGAGTAATGCAGGCTAGAGTAAGGTATTCTACTGGACAACTTTTCCCCTACAAACCCTCTGGTGCGACCCTCAGCAATCTTCCCCTGTTTTCTAGCCAGATCCAGAGAACAAGGTGGGAAGTGCTTGGTCCCCAGGGGACTACATAGATCAGAGCCCTTCCTATTGCCTTGCACTGGATTGTAATATGGGGAATAAATACGTGTTTGTCATATAAAGCCACCGAAACTTTGGGTTTCTTATGGCAAGTAGCTTACTTATATTCTATAAAATTGTACCAAGTCACCAGGTAACATCGTAAAATAAACACCCTCAGATTAAAAATCAAAAACCTAGGTTGTAGCCCTGGATCTGCCAGTTTTAACATAAACAGCTGTAGTTAGCACCAGCAGTGTTACTTCAAATGAGCCCCACGTGGGCAACATCATTGCTTAATGATATTACTAATAGAAACCCATGCAAGAGTTACTCTTTGTTGAACACCCATTAAGTTGCTTACAAGGCTAAACAGATGTTAAGCTAATTCCACAGGTAGAAACAAACAAACAAATTGGCTCAGAGATTTTTCAAATGGCAAATCAACCAAGCAGCAAAGGCAATACGAGAAGCTACGTCTCTGGGGCTCCTGCTGCCTGCCCATGACTCCCAGAAAGATTCTGCACAGCCACACCACTTCGCCATGCCTCAGTTTCCTCATCAGAAAAGGGAGAGGATTGTACCAGAACAACTTTAAAGGCTTTTTGACTCCAAGATTTCTCTATGAGAAATAACAAAGTTGTCAAGAAAATATAGAGGTGTTGGTTGACATACTTGTATCTGTGTCAAGTTATTACAAGTCTGTTGTAAGATGGTGGCCTCATTTACTACCCTTCCTTCTATCTTTCTTCTCTTTTTCTCTCCTTTGCTTCTCACAGCCCCATCCTCTGTGACCTACAGCAATCCACAGTGAGACTTACGCCAACTCTAGGGTAGACAGGGGAAGATAGGGGGCCCGAGAAAAACAAACTTTTGTGTGACATGAACTTTACACCCCCAAATTGTACATATTACTTGGGAAATAAGATACCTAAGTAACTGTAATCTTTAATAGAAAGACTGTTTTATAAATAGGAGTAGTTATCTCAATACAAAATACTTTAGTGAGGAAGCCATCTAGAGTTATCCCTGATAAGTAGGATTTGTGTATTTGGAACAGGTGGGCAAAAGGGTGCAGTCAGAGGAAGCTGAATAAGTTAGGCAGTCATAAAAGTAGAATGCATGAGAAAAATCAGTTAATTTGGGGCACGGTATGATTTGCTCTCTGTGTATGTGGATCATCTTTTCTACTCCCTGGCCTTAAAAACATAAGTATTCATCTCTTAGCCTATCCTTCTTCCATACCTACCACATTATTACCTATATTCCAATGATTTCTCTATATTTTTTATTTTACTTAACAAACTTATATATAGCCCTTAACTATGATAGCCACTTGTCTAAGAATTAACAAATATTTGGTCATTAATCATCATCCAATGTTATAAAGTAGGTGTACTCTTTTAAGTGCCCAATTACAAGTGAGGAACTAACGGCCAGAGAGGTTAAATAGCTTGTCAAAGGCCATGGAACTAGAAGGGTCAGAACTGGGAAATATCTATTAAGCTCAAACATATCTCCTAAATCGTAAGCAACCATATCCAGATTCTTATGGCATGACATAAATTTGGGAAATCATCTAAGTAGATGTAATTGCTGAAGAATTGGAGAGGGTTCAATGTCTGATTGTCAATGTGTACAGAGTGCTAGAAAAAGAACCAAGAGTAAGATTCTGAAAGCAACTTTTAGAAACAAAAGCATCAAGCAGAGTCATGGATGGAATTGGAAATAAAAGCAAGACAGATGTGGGCCTCTACTGAGATGCAATTTCAGGGAAAAGAGAGGCAAAACAGTAACCCTATCCACAGGTGTACAAGGTTAGTGGCACAAGTGCTAATAGAACACATCTTACGATTTGTTTGAGAGCAATACAGGATGAATAAGTAGGTAATAACAAAGTGAAGACAATGAATTTAAATTTATAAGGGGAAAATGTTATAGACAATGCATTAGAAGGTTGAGTTCTCAATATTTGGGAATGCCTTTTTGCCTTTTTTTTCACCCAAAAACTCTCTTAGCCTTTGTCTTCAGCTAATAAAAGAGAAGGATTTGGTCAAATAATTTCTATTCAGATTTATCATCTTAGCAGATCATTGCCTTCATAGGAAGAAAAGAGATAATCTGAGGATGGTGTGTTGTTTAAAGCAAATGTTTATCAGTGAGTGTGCTGAGAAATAATTCAGCTTTGCTGACTTCGCAGTGACCACAGGACCCAACTCTAAGGGAGACATACAAAACTGCTTGAAGAAAGCTAAATAAAAATCAAATCTAGTGAATTTTCTTCTTTATTTTCTAATTTCACCTTTTAAGTGGGCATCCTCATGACTCCTTGAAAGGCTCTGAAGGCTAAAATTACCACCAAATGCTTCTTTTCCTATGTCAACTCTTAATTTTGGCCTTTTTTATTCTTCTATGATCCTGCATTCAGACATAGCCATCAAGTGCTTGGGGTGACCAAATGTGAACCTCTGCTATTTGCCATCATTTGATGTAATTTCAGTGTCAACTTGTTCACTTTTAAAATGTCAGCAACACTTGTTCAAACTGAATCAAACAAAAAAACTTTGGTTGTCAGGGCATTCCAAGAGATCACAGAATAAGAGCTTAATACTTACTGCATGTGTTCCAAAGAACACCAGAGGAAGAAATATTAGCATTGAGATGTTAAAAGCTAAAAAAAAAAAAAAAGCATATAATAATCTCTACAACTCCCTACCCCAAATTCAAAGGCATATTAGGATATATGAAGTCTAGTACTACAAACTAATGAAAGTGACAGAGTCCTAAATAAAAAGAGATCTCAAAAAGCTACTTAATTTAACCTCCAGCTTCTGTGCATGTTCTTGAGGTGATATAGTAGGTATTTATCTTATTAGAGTCTTTGGAACACCCCTTCTCTTTGTATAACTTACATACATATGTAACTTTCTACCCAATGTGTTTTGCTTCCACAGTTTGAAACCATTTTTCCAGCCTCTCCTGCAGCTGGGGCACAGGTACGTAAGTTCTGTAGTTGGGCTAGTCAGACACGGCAGGTCCTTAAATAACATCAGTTTGTTCAACATTGTTTTGTTATAATGTTGATGAGAAAAAAATTTGATTCCCAATAGAGGCCACTGTCTGCATGGGTTTTCTCTGGGTACCCAGGTTTACTTCCACACCCCAAAGATGTGCACATAAGGTGAAATGGCATATCTATGTTGCCCCAGTGTGAGCGTGGGTATGCATGAGTGCGCCCTACGATGGAATGGCATCCTGTCCAGAGCTGGTTCCGGCCTTGTACCTGAGCTGCCAGGATATGCTCCAGCCACCTGTGAGCCTGAACTGGAATGAGCAGGGTGGAAAATGAATGAATGTATGAATACCTATGATTGTAAAATATCAATTTGTAATAAACAATAAACAATGCTATTTGAAAGCACTCAGCAAGCCCACCATATTTGTTGTTAGCTTTGAACTGCATGGTGGTAGGAGGTGCTTCTTAAAATTTTTGCTTCACAGACATTTATTCCTTAATTTAACCCACCATTAGGACCATCATCACTCATTGATTCACCAAAAATTGAGAAAATAATTATCTTACTTGTTTTTATTATTGATCTTTCTTAAACATATGTATAGTTCACATTTATTTCAATGTTTAAAATATTTTGGGTCTTTATTTGAAAGTTTGGTGATGTTTTGTGACCAGAAATATGTCATAGGAACTTAGCTCTTTTTTCCCCCCATTCTCCCCTGGAACTTAACTCTTATTTATATCCATTGGCTTATGTTAAAATGGGTTTTGTTATATGTCATGTAGAATAAAGTCACAGTTACCAAGAACCTATCAACGTTGTTAAGTTAGGACTTACTGTAGAGACACTTGAAGCTTCTTCTAGGAAGAGAGTGATGTGAAGAAGGCAGCACAAGGTGAGGGTAGCAAAGGACAGAGGATGATCCATTCTCAGAGGCAGGAACAATGGATGACTAAGCAGAGTCCCATGCTCAGAGACCCTGCTGTGAGCCCCCTGTGCCTGGGCTGTAGGGTCTCCTCTGCAGTATTCTCTTATATAATATAGACACAGAACTGCTGGCTGCCCAACTGGACCTTAGCTCCTCATCCTCTTGAAAAACACAGATGTATCAATACCCTTTATAAATTTTTCTTAAATGAGATAGATTTTATTTTTTGCAACTTAGAATGTTTACCTTTCAATGGCAAATTCAAACAGTTCATTTTTGAAAGATATACCACTATACTTATAATAAAGACTATCTTCTGGTCCTATTCACTATGCTGATTTTGCCTAAGACCAATTTTCTTTCTCTCAAACCACTTCTGGAAATGCAAAGGGATTCTTAGCTCTGCTGGCTTCAAAATTTGTGCATTCATTCAGCTGTGATGTAGTGAACATCAGTAATTCTTACTGAACACCTAGAACCCATGCATAATGATGACAAGCACTCTGTCCTGTACTTCCAGAAACTTCCAGAGCTAATGGTAAAAGTAAACTAAAAAATTACTACATCTAACATAATATTAGGTAATTTATTTTATGATGAAAGTGAGCACAGGTTGCTAGGAGAGTCTTTAACCTAGTAACCTGTGCTAGGATGCTCCATTTAACCCAGACACAGGAGGTGGGGAAGTCAAGGAATACCAGGTAAAGAAAACTCCAAGTTAAAAAATAAAGTATGAATAGGGCTAGGTAAATGTAAAAGTAGAAGCTTGGCAAGAAGAAGGAACAACATATGCAAAATCTTAATTCCTACAAGAAAGCATCGTATGTCTAAATAATTATAAGGCATACAGTAGGACTTGAGCTATAACTGAAATGGGAATGTGAAAAAAAGAAAGCTAACAAGTAAGCAAGGAACACATAACAGCATCCCCTATTGAGGAGCTTGTCAGCATGGGAAATCTTTGGAGGATTGAGGTCTTCAAGGCTGGGACATAGACCTCAGTGAACTAGGGTAAAGAGAATGCTGATGCTACAATAACTGCTGAAGAGATTTCTTTTTCTTGTCTGATTAAAATAGGTTTATCCTTTATTTCTATAACATGCAAAACAATTGGGGGTATATAAATACCTCACTGTAGGGTCCTCATGTAAGTGTTTTATTTGATTTTCATAAGCCAGATGTCATATGTGCACATAGGTACTGAACAGAATAAAAATATTAAATAATTGAGTTCTCAGATTTCTCTCCTGAAGTCATCCTTTTGTTGCTTGGCACTAAAGGTGAAACAAGACTCAGGACTTAAAAATGAGCAAAGTCATATTTATTTTAGTCTTTATATCACTATCACCAATTAACAAAATCCCTGTTATTTTGACTCAAACTGCAGATCAAACCTTTTAACATATTCCTGCCTCTTTTCTCTAAGTATCACCCTCTTCTGCCTAAAAAGAATTGGTTTCTTCTTAGGCCCCCAGTTTCAAACCGGGCATTATGATATTTTTCACTTACTTCATCTTATTCAACAATTTTGACTCTTCCTGTAGAAGGAAGCTCCAATATATCTCTTCACAGCCTGTTAAAGGAGATTGTCCCAGAACCATGTTCACAAAGCTGATTATATTCCCTATTCTTGGGGACTTACCTCTTTACCATTTTCCCCCTTTTCAAGACTCCTATAAAATAAGTAAAATCTGAAGCAATCCTGAGCCAAAGCTTTAGGAAATTTGCACCTCTCCAATGTTCGTGCAGTGTACTTTCATTGAACACTGACACTATGTCAGAGTTGTGCTAAGTGCTGAAGATACAACATGAACAAGATGGGCACAGTCCTCGTCCTTAGTGTTTATGGTCTACAAAGGTACATTTTCATAGTCCGGAGTTTCTTGAGGGTCAAGAACTCCACGGAATGAATTACTTACTTACAAGTACCTAGCCAAAGGCATGCTCAATTCAGTATGTGCCAAATACATTTTTTTTTACATGACAGCTGCTCTGAGCCAGTGAAAGATGCGCCATATTCCTAATAGACTCCAAATTTGATTTTCATGCAGCTGAAAGAGAAGCATTAAAATTCTATCCATAGTCTAAATAGGAATATTTATTTATCATTGGCAAATTTGTTGAAAAATCTCTTTATTACATAATTTAAAGCTAATCATAATAGCATGGCCTGGATCAAACGTGACACTCAGATTTGTAATAAAGGCATTCTGTATGGCATTGAGTTATAACCTTGAGATCAGCAACAAGTGTGCTAAACAATGAATGGCAAATATAGCCAAGATTCTTTATACTATGAGCCTTGGAGCTTTCCCTAGACCAGTGATGCTCAATTTATGGTCTCAAGATCAACAACAACAACATTACCTGCAAAATTATTGGAAATGGAAATTATCTGGCTTCATCCAAGACACAGTGAATCAGAAACTCTTGAGATGAGGGACCAGAAATCTGTGTTTTAACAAGCCCTCCAGGTGATTCTTGGTGCACATGCAAGTTCAAGAATCAAGCTGCAGAAACATCATACCTGATGGCTTTCAAATTTATCTCCTTAAAGAACATGAGTAAGAACCTCACAAAGGAATACAAATAGTCATATAAAAGGGTATAAGTTCATTAAAAATTAAATAAGTGTCCAATAAACAAAATATGTTGTTCTACGTATTATTTATTAAACTAGTAAAGATTTCCAAATCATAATGCCACTGTTGGTAAGGGTTCAGGGAATTATACAATTGGTGGGAGTATAAATTTGTTCACACTATAGATGGAAATTTGATAATCAAATGCTTTTAAAATATTGAACTTCCCACACAGAAATTCCAACTGTAAGAATGTAGTGTGAATAATAAGATTAAGAGATTCAGCTCTGAAGTTAAACAGACTTTGACACAAATACTTGTTTCACTTACAAGCTCTATGTAGTGGAAAGTCTCTATGTAGGGGAAAGTCTTTAAACTCTAAGCCTCAGTCTCCCCTGCAAAGTGTTGTTAATTACAACAACTACCTCATAAACTTACTGTATAAAATAAATGGTGTAATTCCCATTAGGGTTGCCAGATAAAATGAAGGACATCCAGTGAGTTTTGCATTTCAAATGAACAATGAATAATATTTCAATATAAATATGCCTCAAATATTGAGACAAAATTATAATAAAAAAGGACCATTATCTGAAATTCAAATGTAACTAGGTGTTTTGTATTTTTATTCACTAAATATGACAACTCCACCTATAATGTACTCAACATAACACTCAGCATTCGCTGGATATTCAATAAATATTAGCTATCCATTTATTGTGTTGTTACTTAAGATGATAAGAAGAAATGTAGTAACAGAAAAATTTGCTGGTTTAAATTGAGATGAGCATTTCTGTGAAACTCAAAAAAGTTTATACTTCTGAAAACTTCATAATATGCAGATGAATATGCTGAAATACAATCTTAAGATGTCTTATATCTAGAAATACTCCTGAGTAATCAAAGACATTCAATATCTTGGGTTTGAATAAACCCAAATTAACTGGAAAACCTGATTTGTTAAAACATTTGAGCATCTCAGTTCTGCTGCACTATAAGAAAATATTTGCTTATACATGTGTCAAAAAACTCTGATAATAGAACAAAATAGAGAGTGGGAGTAGGGCTGCTGACTGTGGAAGAAACAGAAAGAAACCCATGTGCTATCAATTTGTTACTAATAAAATGTAAACATCCTGGAAATTTAAATTGCATTTGATTCAGCAACCAAAAATAAATTCATCTTTTTAAAACTGTAAAGTTATCTCTTTATGCCAATAAAATATAGTGACTGGTAATTATGCCCAAAATTGTATGTGATACAGTTTAAAACATAAAGTATCAAGCAGAACAGTAATAGTTACAAGTTGCCTTTATTCCCCCTCTCTTACTTAAAAACTGATGCTAGATGCAAATGTTCAAAGAGAACAAATTGTGGCAGGGTCAGTCTTCACTCTCAAAGTGACTGGATCATGATTGGTCATGAGTGATCAAGTCATTTTGTTTGTCTTGTTAATAGAGGGAGGTACCTTTCTGATCAATTCCACTGCTGCTTCGATGATTATTGACCTGAGCTGTGGTTGCATTCACTGGTTACATGAATACCTTGGGTTGTGCAGAAAACAATGAGATCCTTTCTTGGTGGGGTTGTCTGAAACAAAATTGATGGAAGAAGCTATTGGAATTTAGTCTTGAAAGTGACTAGAATTCAGCAGATAAAAAGAGGAAAAGAAGCATCCCAGGCAGGTGGGAGATGCTAAAAGTTTCTTGGGGACCAATAAGTAAAGTGGAACAACTTGTTCTTGGGATGCAGCTGGAGTGGTTGGGGTGTTAGGTACATTAGGTACGTTCCAGTTCCTTTTATCCTTTCAGAGAAGCTGAGAGCCAGAGTTTATCTCCCACTTATTCATCCCTACATTAAGGAGAGGATCTGAGGGTCTGAGATGCTTATATTCTTGATCAGACTGTTTACTTTGCACCTAGTGAGACAGCTGCTGAACATTTGAAAGTTTATAAGTCATTTGTTGTTCTGTGTGGTCTAGGAAACTCAGGAATCCAGAGCTCCATCAACTCCCATAGCTAGGTGACTTAGAAGCCATTCCCTAAAGTGAACGCTGTAAAAGTTGGGGTGCTCAATGTGTGCAGAAACTACATTCAGAGATAGCCTGCAGATCTGGATTTACTGTTGGAGAAATCCAGGGATAAAGGTGTGGGGAGTGCTCACTCTCTTGTTCAGGGAAGCAAAAGTCTAACACCCTCCTAGCAAAGTCTTTTTTGTCTGAAGTTATCACTGAAGCAAACCAAGGAAAAAACACATGATGCCCACTTTCCTTTTCAGGTCTGGAGAGGTCCCCCACTCTTTCTCTGGTGGGAGACTGTGGGAATTAATCTCAGGAGCAAGCCAGGGGGAAAGATGCAAGAAGTTCTACCCCTCCCGTTTAGGCTCCAGGAAGTTCACTCTTCATTTGCTATGTGAGCTCTAGATACTGTCTTGTTGCAGGCAAGGACTATAGGAGCTGCTGTAAAAGCATGTAGCCAAACCCTTCCCAGGGGGGAAACTGGAAGGTGGGCTGATCCCAAGAGCTACAGCTGCTGGAAGTGCTCATGTAGTTCAAAACCCTCCTTTTTTGTGTGCTTGAGGAAAATCCTTCAATAAGGCACTGTGCTCAGGGTGGAATTGGTGCATGAGTGCATCTCTACTTTTCTTGCCCATTTTGATGTAGATATTTTCTCAGTCGTCTGGTATGTAGAAATCTTTCAACTGGATTCTGGCTTGCTCTTGGAGAGAATGATGCTAGGTGCAGGCGTTTGCTTGATGTCTGTAGAGGGGGGGATAGTCAGGAGTCTGCTATTCCGTCAGAGAAATGTGCTTCCCTAGCTTATGCAGTAGGTGGAGTTGAGCAATATTGTGATACTCAGAAAATTTTATTCTATCACTAAAATAGCCAAAAATCGTCTTTCGGCTACTTCATTTCTTTTTTTCATTCTTGTTTCTGTAATTCATGAATTACATGAAAAATATACTTTTATGATTGTCAAGAGAAAAGTGATGTCTAGATTTTTAAATCACCAGAAGTGTTCTCTTCCCTATCTTCCTGCCTTCTCCCACCCTCATTAACTTTGTCTCTGTGTAATAAAAAAGTATTTATCAACACCAATAATTGACAGAAAGGCTTTTATTTGTGGTACATCTTTTAGATCTATCTCTCCCTGACAGCTATGCAGTTCTGTATGGGTCAGTGATGTGATTTCTAAGAAAAGCCACTGTTTTTATATTCAAAGGAAAATGTTCTAGTTTTATGCATCTGTAAACAAAGAATGGGTGACAGTCTCTGAAGATTTGAGGTGATTTCCATTTTAATCAAATGGCATAAACTATTAATGTTTACTCTTAAATTTATAATAACAGATGAAATAATAATATTGCTATCTAGGAAAACAGACATGATGCCAGTTACCTCAAAATTGTATTAATAGATAATATAGTGGTTGTTTTGGCTTTTGGTCTATCACATTTTTATTTTCCTTGATATTTTATAATGATAACCCTAAGCCATTTATATTAACAGAAAAAACATTATATATTATTGTACCTTTGATTAGTTGCTAAAATATGCCTTTTTATTTCATTTTATATTTTACTTATTCGAAAAACATAAGTTAGTAAGTCATAAGCCTAAATCAACATGGTGCAGTCAGGTATAGATTAATTGAATAGTGGTTTCATTGAACAGAAAACATAAAAACATATTTTATCTTTCACCTGACTTTAAACAGAGCTGCACTTACATTATCTCAAGTGAAGAAAACCCTTTTGCTATCAAAGAACTCTCAAAATACTCTGCTCTTTAATTTCCTTCATCTTATAAATGGAACAAAATGGACCACAAGAAAAATTAAAGAAATTATACATCACACTTAGCACACTGCCTAATATAGAATGGGTATTCAAAAAAGTCAATTATTATATTCTTATTCCTGAAGCTTCATATATAGGTACAATTATAAATAAAAAATTGTAAAACTGCTAACTAAAATGTAGTTTTCAATAGAACCATTCATTTCATGCTATATTCTTTTTCTCATCATACATTTATTGAGCATGCATAGAACCCAGACAATCTGCTAAGCACAAAGAACTTAAAAAGCTAAGCATGGGCTTTGGCATCATGGGATTTGGATTGGTTTATACCATAACAGTACACAATTCCCAGTGTATTTTTGCACACTTATTACTCTAATGTCTTATATAAGAACTGCTAGGAATCTACAACTATTAGAATGTAGATGGAGTTGGCATAACAGAATGTCACGTGTATACTTTTGCCTATTTTTATAAATCAAATTTTTATCTTGCTCATAAAATGAGGAAATAAAACCTTGATTTATCTCAAAATCAACAGGGTATGAAGGATGCACAAATCACAGTTGAATATCCATTAACTGTTTTAAATTTGTTTAATGGATAAACTCACAAAATTTGAAACCTGTAAACAAAATATTCTTACTTTAGGCACAGCAATTACATAAGCAGAATAATAGCTACAAAATGTTATCCTTCTTTTATATAAAAATAAACATATGAAATGTCATGTTAGCCCAGCATCTTATTAATAACCACCATGGATTGTTGATGAAGCATTGTTTCAGTACTGAGATGAAAAAAAAAATGCATGTCACAGAACAATATGAGCACAGTGCAGGATTTGGTAGACTACTAAAATGAATCAATTTGAGCTCCTGAAATGAAGAATCACTTTGGAAATGTAAATGAAATAAAAAGAAAGCATGACCAAAAAAAAAATTATTCCCTTAAGACTGCAAAACAAGGGCATTATGCATTCTACCTAAAGCAATGACTATGTCTCCACCATGAAGGAAATCTTATTTTAACCTGTCTAAACAAGAGAAATTGTTTTCCTATTCATATAAATATTTGTTCTGTGTTTGTACAATATGTAATTCAATAGGAAACAGAAGCTTATTATCCATCCTTCTCTTACATGGAGGTCTGTGCTTCTTCATTCTTTATTCTGATGACTGTGGCATTGCCAACATCATCAATAAACACTTATCATTAAGCCAACAAAATTATAGCTGTTATGGCAAAAATTGTATCATTACACATGGATTCCTCAACTGAAAGAGTCGAAAATTGTTCAAATCTCATGAATATTTCCAGAACTCTGTAAATAACACTGTCATCTGTTTAAAAAAGGATTAATAGTCATTTCCTTTGTGCCAGGTCCTGTGCTTGATGTGACAACTAAACATGTTCACAGTCTATTGAAGATAGATGTCCAATAATATGAAATGTTAAAGTCTGTAATGAATTTCTGCCAGATGAGTATCTAACTGATTTCAGAGGATGTAACAATAGCCTTCTGAATGTACAAGCCTAATACATAACTGTGACAAAAAACAGGATTCCCTAAATAAAAATTCTCTGTGAAAGAAAATAGGAAAAAGAAAAGAAACATTCTATAAGACTTTGGAAGGAAACCAACAAAGATGATGAAATAGCTAGAGTAATTATTTTGTGAATTAGTTTGGAACTTTGGTTCTAAAACATTTCTTAAAAATATTGATATATTATTTTCTGGAGACAGCTTTTGATATTTTCTTTGCAGCTATTGTGAATGGTATTAGTCTTGGAATTGACTCTCAGCTTGACTGTTATTGGGATATAGAAATGCTGCTGATTTATTTACATTGACTTTGTATCCTGAGACTTTGCTGAATTTATTTATCAATTCCAGGAGACTCTTGGTAGAATCTTTGGGGTTTTTTTTTAGATACAAGATCATATAATCAATGAAGAGTGATAGTTTGACCTCCTCTTTCCCGATTTGGATACCATTTCTTCCTTTCTCTTGCCTATTGCTCTGGCTAGAACTTACAGCACTATGTTGGATAGAAGTGGTGTCAGTGGGCATCCTTGTCTTACTCCAGTTCTTAGAGGAGATGCTTTCAACTTTTCCCCATTTTGTATGATATTGGCTATGCATTTGTCATACATGACTTTTATAACTTTGAGATATGTTCCTTCTATACCTATTTGTTGAGGGTTTTTATCATGAAAAGGTGATGGATTTTATTCAGTGTTTTTTCTACATCTATTGAGATGATCAATATGGTCTTCGTTTTTCCTTTTGTTTATGTGGTAAATCACATTTATTGATTTACATACGTTGAATCATTCTTGCATCCCTGGGATGAAGCACACTTGGTCCTGGAGGATTATTATTTTGATACGCTGTTGAATTCAGTTTGCTAGAATTTTATGGAGGATTTTTGCATCTATATTCATAAGGGATATTGGTCTCTAGTTGTTGTTGTTGTTGTTGTTAGTGTTGTGGTGTCCTTTCCTGGCTTTGATATCAAATTGGTTTTGGCTTTGTAAAATTAGTTGGGAAGGATTCTCTCCTCAGTTTTATAGAATAATTTCTGCATTATGGGTATCAGGTCTTATTTGTAGGTCTAATAGAATTTGGCTGTGAATCCATCTGGTCCAGGACTTTTATTTGTTGGGAGGTTTTTTATTTCTGTTTCAATCTCACTGTTTATTATTATTCTGTTCAGGAGTTCTATTTCTTCCTGGTTGAGTCTTGGGAGGTTGTGTGTTTCCAGGAACTTACCCATTTCCTCTACATCTCTAGTTTATTTGTGTAGAAATTTACATAGTATTCATGGAGAATGTTTTATATTTCTGCAGTTTCAATTGTAACATCACCTTTTTTTAAAATTTCTGATTGAGCTTATTAGTGTCCTTTCTCTTCTGTTCTTGCTTAATCTAGCAAGAGGTCTGTTGATTTTGTTTCTTTTCAAAAGACCAACTTTTTGTTTTATAAATCCTTTATATTGTGTTTTTCTTCTTCTCTGGCCTTAGTCATTTCTTTTCTTCTGCTGGCTTTGAGTTTGGTTTTTTCTACCTTTTCCAGTTCCTTGAGGTGTGACACTAAATTGTTAATTTGTGATCTTTCTGTCTTCTTGATGTAGGAATTTAAGAGTATGAATTTTTCCCTAAGGAATGCTTTTGCAGTGTCCCGTAGATTTTGAGAGCTTGTATCCCTTTGTCATTCAGTTCAAAGAATTTTTTGATCTCCACCTTAATTTCATTTTGACCTAATAATTGTTCAACAGCAGGTTGTTTAATTTCCATGACTTTGTGTAGGTTTGAATATTTTTCTCTAATTGATTTCTAGTTTTATTTCTATGTGCTCTGAGAAGATACACGGTATGTTTTTTTTTTTAATTTGTTGAGACCTGTTTTATTTCCTAAGATCTGATCAGTGTTGGAGAATGTTACATGTACTGCTGAGAAGAATGTGTATTCTGTAGTTTTGGGGTAGAATGTTCTGTAAATGTCTGTTAGGTCCATTTGATTTAGAGTTTGGTTTAAGTTCATATTTTTATATTTATTTTCTGCTTTGATAATTTGTTGATCTTGGACAGTAGGGTGCTGAGGTCCCCAGCAATTATAATGGTGTAATTTATTTCTTTGCTTAGTTTTAGTAGAATTTGTCTTATGTATCTGGAAGCTCCTATGTTAGACATATATGTATTTAGGATTGTTATGTCTTCTTGTTGAATTGCTCCCTTTACCATTATATAATGACCCTCTTTGTCTTTCTTTAACATTGTCGACTTACAGTCAATTTTATCTGATATGGGAATGGCTACAAGTGCCCTCTTTTGATTTCCATTTGTGTCGAATATATTTTACATCCTTTCATGGTGAGTCTGTGTGCATCTTTATGGTTTACATGTGGTTCCTGGAGACAGCAGATACTTAGGTTGCGGTTTTCATCCATTCAGCCAGCCTGTCTTTTTAGAGGAGCAGCCAGTTAACATTAATTAATACAATTCATATGTGGTATGTTGGTATGCTCATCCTGTTGAGTAGTCCTTTATTGCTTTATTTTAACTCTTGTTCTATTGTTTTGTAAGTGTTGTGAGGGTTTTTTTTTTTAGGTGATTTTACACTTGTGGGTATCTGTTGTGCTGATTTGTGTCTAATGCTGTTCTGATTATTTTGTGCAGGGCAGGTCTGGTCATGGCAAATTCACTCAGTGTTTGCTTGTCTCAAAAAGGCTAATTTCTGCATTGATTGTGAAACTTAGTTTTGCAAGCTACAAAATTCTAGGCTGACAGTTTTTCTGTTTAAGTCGATTGAAGATGGGACTCCAATCTCTTCTGGCTTGTAAGGTTTCTGCTGAGAAATCTGCACTTAGTCTGATGGGTTTTCCTTTGTAAGCTATGTGATGCTTTCATCTTTCTGTTTGCAGAATTTTCTCTTTAATTTTGACTGGCCAGATTGATTACTGTGTGTCCTGGAGATGACCTAATTGCTATGAATCTTCCCAGTGTTTGATGTCCATATTCTGTATATCTGAATTTCTGGGAATACCAAGGAAGTATTCCTCAATAATTTCCTCAAATAGGTTTTCCATGCTTTTAGCTCTTTCTTCTTCTCCCTCAGGGATACCTATATTTCACATAGTCCCACACATCTCTCAGTGATTGCTTGGACTTTTTTATACTCTTCTCTGCCTGTTTGTATGACTGGGTTATCTTTTTGTGTGTGTGTGTGTGTGACTGGGTTATCTTGAAAGCCTTGTCTTCAAGCTCTGAGATTCTTTTTTCTCCCTGGTTTAGCTTGTTAAAGCTGTCTGCTGTATATTGAAATTCCCTAAATGGCTTATCTCTGTAAGTTTTATTATATCCTTTCTTATGTTGTCTAGCTCTCTAGTGACATTTTCATTTTTTTCATTGATTACCTGAAATATTTTTTGGCTTCTTTTTGGTGGTTTTCAACTTTCTCTTCAATTCCATTCATCTTATTTGCCACCCATATTCTGAATTCCATTTCTGTCACTTTGACAATTTCCTTGTGGGTGGAGTCTACTACTGTGGGTGGAACTACTACTGTAGTTCCATTGTTTTCCCTTGGAGGTGTCAAATTCTTTTTTTTTTTTTTCAGGTTGCTAGGGTTCTTTTTCTGGTTTGTTCTTATTTGGCTCCTTTTCTCTTGGCTCTTGGTTAATAGGATTGCAGGGCACCTCCTCTTCTGCTGGGAACTTTCTTGATCCAAGTACATGAGTGACAGCAGCTCAGGGGGTCCTGAGTGAAGATTGGATTTGGGGGATGTTTTGCTAGCCCAGTAGTAGTGGTGGGGACTCAATGTTGGGGCTGTGGGGTCCAGCTACAACTGTGGAGTCTCAGGGTGGAGTTGCAAGCCCAGTGAGTCCCTGGAGCTTAAGGGGCAGAGCCTCTGACTTGGGCACAATGAGAGATTCAGAGCTGGCTCTGGGAGTTTTGGGGGAAGAGCTACCCAGTGTGGGGACTGCTGATGCTCAGTTTCAGAGGCATTGGTTTGTCTTAGCAGCCCAGCATCCACATAGGTGGACCATAGTTGATGTTCATCCAAGGTTCTTCCCCAACACCTAGGACCCAATGAGGCAGTCACCCCAGGCTTCCCAAGTGGTGCCTATGGCATCTGGGGCTCCCCTTGTGTTCAACTCCCACACTGGGGAGGAGGCATTCTTGGCCCCCAGTCACAGGGCAAGACACGAGGGAGCATCTGTTTCCTCCCCAGCCCAGTGGGCATGATGCAAAGCCTACTGCTGAAAGGCTGGGTCCCTAGTGGATCTGGCTTCATGTACCAGAGTGATCAGAATGGTGCCAGTTGCAAAAGCCTGGGATTGGCAGGCACCAAATTGCTAGCTACTGCAATTGCTCTCTGGTAAGAATGTATCTGAACAGACTTTGAGCAACTCCCCAATCAGCCCAGAGGTCTGCAGTGGAAAAGGGAGACCCTTCACAGACTGAGCTACCTGAAACTTTTGTTTGTCTCCTAGAAAGTTGTGTCCTGCTGGGTTGCTTCTATCCTGTTGTGTTCACCTCTTCCTAGCAGTGTGAATTATATTGGAACCTTAAGCTTAATCTCCAAGATGGTGGGTGATGCTTGTAAGCAGCAGCTATACCCCATGTGACTGAGTTGGTAGCTATTGTAATAAGCTATATAGTTGTTCTCCCTGTCAATGGTTTATGCTTGCAGGAAAGAGTCAACTACATCGATGTTCTTTTGTGCCTGTAATAAGCTCTAGTATCTCACAAGGAGCACTAAAATGCTCCAGGTTTTAGGAGAGGCTTGTACCTCCCATGTGGTTGCTTGTTCTCCATCACAGCAGAGGTGGATAGAGGAATGAAGCTGGGCGTGGTTAGGTTGAGTGAATCTGGGGGGCTTCACAAAGTGAAGAAAAGGCTCTAAGGTCATTTTCCCAGCTGCTAGGGAAAGCCTCTGGGAGAAGGGTCAAGGAAGCCTCTCCAAACTGGGAAGCCTGCTCATGAACAAGGGGCTGCAATTCCATTACTGGTTGTTGGAAGTGAATTCTGCCCCTCTGTGTTACCCATGCTTTACAGACTCCAGTTGCAAATGGATGCCTGAATGTACCATACTTGGTTGCTATGGTTCCACAGGCTATGATCTTCTCCACTAGAGGACCCATCATAGTCTGTCAGTGTGGCTTTTCTTGGAGGGATGGGTTCTCACCCAGATCACCATGTCTTTGACCCCCACAGTATTCTCCCATCAGTTCTGTCCATGTGGGGTCCCTTGCCTCCTGAGTCCAGCTTCCAAATCTCCCCACTGTGTCCACTAGACACCTGCTCAAGTCCTGGGGGCACAGGATCTAGCCTGCATGTCTGACCTGCTGATGTGCATTTCCAGGAAATGCCTGCAGGCAGGGAGCTCCCAGATTGGGCACTCCAGGTCCTCAAGAGAAAAGATGTGGGTTCCACTCTCTGTGGAAATTTTAGGGTGGAGGATACACCACCTTGGGAAAGGCAGCCACTTGCTAAGTTATTGACTCATATTGCTCTCCCAGTTGTGTGTGTAGGGGAGTGGCAGGGGATGAGAAGGGTCGGAATGGAAAAAATCAGTTCTCTGGCCTCTGAGTTCATTCTTTTTGGAGGGGAACATTGCACAGAATGTCCAAGCTCTGAGATCATGTAAGTTCTTCCCACTATTCTGTGGTTGCTGCAGAGCTTGTGCTTGTGGGCCCACAAATTTATTTTTAATGACCTTTTTTACCATTACTTGCCTTTCTTACTAGTACAATGGGGTCAGTAGGCCAGTTTTGAACTTTTGTTTTTACTATTTCCTAGGCAATGACAAACCAAGTTGAAATGCTCTTTCTTCCTCTCGACTTCACAGGTTATACAAACTACAGGGTAAATAGTATACACCCGAGTTCCTCCTTGCATCTCACTCTTTGGTTGTAAATTACATTATATTAACACTTGGTAAATTTTTTTCTTATAAATGGATAAACCTATAATCTTTTCCTTTGAGGAATTTAGAATGAGCTTATGTATGCTTTTTGAAAATTTATTTTCTATTTCTATTATGCAAGCATCACACTTAACCCATCTGGCATTTCAAATGTGTCTCCAAAGGGTGAAGGGTGAGAACAATTATAATTTATAATTTTCATATAGGACTTATGCAATTTCTACCTATGACAAACTTAGAAATCATTGATTAATCATCTCAATGATATTAGGAAATGGATATTATCTCTAGAGTTTCATGATTTAAAAGTACTTTTTTTTTTTTTAGTCAATGAATCTGAATGTTAGCTAGTTTGAGGAAGATTCAAATCACTGCCAGAGAAAATGTTTTATATGTGAATTTGGTGATATAATGCAATGAATTTGTCATTGTATGGCATTGATTAATATAGATCATTCCTTATATTATTTTCAGACATAGTAAAACTCATATATGTTTTAGCACCATCTCAGAAAAAAAATTCAATGTCAATTAAAAAATATTATCTTTTAAAGGAGCTCAAGGAATTGATTATATAGGTTTGCAAACTATGTATTTATAAGGTTGTCAGCCTCAAAAAAAAAAAAAAACAACAAAAACCAAAAAACCATGAGAACTCTTTTTAAATTTAACCTGTTTAGAATTTGGCATGGAAAAGCTTTTATGTGAGAATTTGTACTAAAAATATCCATGATTTTTCACTAAGTTGCAAGGAAATATAAATGAATAAAATAAGTAGTTAATCATAATCATCTTTCTCTCTTGTCTCTCTGTACACCAGTGTACATGTGTACTTTCCACTTGAGTTTTATGCTTACTAAGAGTCAGTTGTCTTTGTTCTCAGACCTATTTATGGAAGTTTCACTTGATGTTTTAATTATAATTTTAAAAAATTTAAACTGATGAAAAGAGTATAAAATAGAAATCTTTTCCTTCATGTTAACTATTATGAATGCTTTAGAAAAACATCAAAAAGGTGAGCTGTGAAAAAATATTCTGTTAAATTAGTTGAGGGCAAAGCAATTGTAAGAGACTAAGAATTATAAAAATACATAAAGATCTACCCTCAGGTTGCAACACAAGTGTTGGCAAGTTCCCACTATGCCATAAAGAGAGTGAAACCAAACTCAGAAATTATTAATGTCTAGTATATGAGCATGGTTTTTGCAGGAAAAGTAAAAGCAAAAACCAAATAGATTTTTTCCCTTTTATTCAAATATGAGCGAACATATAATACATATGCTACAAATTCAACTAATTTAAGATATTTGTGTATCATTTTTAATGATTCTACATTTAACATGATGCTTGTTATTAGTCAACCAAAGACACATCCTGACAGAATTGAATACAAAATTTCTACTCTAGTATCTTGACCCATAAGAAAATCAACTATAGAAGGAGGTAATTTTCTCCAATTTTTAGTGTTTAGAAAATGTGGATGTACCTCCTCAAACTCAAACTTAATGATAAGACTTAGTCTTGTTATTCATATAATTAAAATGAAGCCTACAAGACCAATAGTGAAATCATAGTTTTAGGCAAAAGAAAATCTTCAAGTTTATTAATCAAAAATGCCTTTATTTCCATTTTTCTCTTTGTTTCTTTTTGTGAGTACCTCCTTCATCCCAACTGAATGCTATTTTAGTCTGTTTTGTGTTGCTATAATAGTATAACTGAGACTGATTTATATAGGGAGATTAAGTTTATTTGGCTTATTATTCAGGAAGCTGGGAAATCCAAGATTGAGCAATCCATTTGGTGAGTATCTAGTGCTGCTTCAATTCATGGCAGAAATCACATGCAAAAGAGACAGGTAGGGGAGGTTGCGCATGCTTATAACAACCTGCTCTCAGAAGAACTAATCCATCCCCTGAATGTAATAACGCATTCACTTCTGAAAGACAGAATTAATCTATTCATGAGGGTGATGCCACCATGACCAAAACACCTCTCAACACTCCCATATTAGAAATCAATCTTCAACATGAGTTTTGGTGTGGACAAACCACATCCAAACCATAGCAGATGTCAAAAACCATTTTCTCTTTCCCATTTGAATAACTTATGTATATTTAAATTTCTGGGCCATACTTCTAAATATGTCTACCCATTACTCTAATACAGGGGTCCTCAAACTTTTTAAACAGGGGGCCAGTTCACTGTCCCTCAGACCATTGGAGGGCTGGACTATAGTTTTTTAAAAACTACGAACAAATTCCTATGCACACTGCACATATCTTATTTTGAAGTAAAAAAACAAATGGGCAAAAACACCTGCATGTGGCCCGTGGGCTGTATTTGAGGAAGCCTGCTCTAATATATTAGAATCCAAGGGAGGGCTTAGCTAGTTATGCTCATGTATTCAAAAAAAAAAAAAAAAGAAAAGAAAAAAGTCTGACTGTTATAGGAAAAGGACACTAAACTACGAGCTCAAAATTAGGTTCCATTCTTGTATCTCTCTCTCTTACCTATGTGAATCCTGAGAAACCACTTTCAGACCTCAGTTATTTCATTTGTAACATTAGGGAATAAAACTAGAACTATGTCAGTTTACAATATGCCAGAAACTACTCTAAATATGGTTCATTTATTGTCTTACACACAATTTATGTAAGGTATTGTTAGAGTAGGAGACTAGGAGACAGGGCTGAGACCAGATTCAGAGACTTGATGATTGGGTGAAGCTGTTAAAGTAAACAACCCTCAGGCAAAAGCTAACTAGGGGGGATGATAACCCTAAGCAAAAACCAGCTTCCACTGGCTTGTCAGCTATCTCTGACACCTTAAGTAAACTTTGGCTAATGATAATATCATTTACATTATGGTTTTAAAATTTGTCCATCCTTGAAATTGCCATGACAATTCTGAAACAACCATATAAATTATGAAAATCGGAAGGAACCCAATTCTAGGAATTACTACCTGAATTCTTAGTAAAAGCCAAACCCTTAGCCTTGAATATTCTTCCCGTCAATTAGTAAGACTTTAAAAGACCAAAACCCACTTCCTTTTGGGATAGCTGCTCTTTTTGAACCTGCTCTCTTGAGAGTGTACTTTTGCTTTCAATCTTTCAATAAAAACTGCTTGTTTGGCTTATGTGGTGCATCCTATAATTCTTTTCTCCCAAAGATCACCAAGAACCTGGAAAAACCTCCAGTCAGAGGCTGTAACAGTATGAATTATAATACTTATATAATGTAAATATTATTCTCATTTTACTTATAAACAAACTGAGGCTATGTCAGAGAGTGGCAGACATCAGGAGGAAAACCTAGGTCTGCCCGAACATTATATTCAACAGGATAATTTGAAATCCATTAGTTGTTTTAAAAATTAAATAAAGAATGTTATTTTTATAAATTAACCAAGCTTGATGATTGATTCAAACAGTAAATATTTGCCTAACTATTTACCTACTTTGTCAGCTGAGTTTAGGATAAAGCCTAAGCGAAAGCACAGCAAAATAAACCTATGACAAGACAGATAAGAGAGAGAGACAGGTTTCTCATTTTGCAGCATTTATAAAGTGAGTTTCAGGTGGATCACTTCTCCTCTGTGAGCATTCTGATACATTTTTAATATATATGTTTATTTATATTATCCTGAAAGCAACACACAGTTTCTGGATCAGGGACAGACTATTATTACTTACAGCAATAACCACATTGATTCCCCATGGCCCATTCTTCCCCCTCAAGGCAATGTATAGAGAACAAGATATACCCTATGCATACCAAAAGTGTTTTCAGGAGGGGGGCCACAAGAGAGGAACCTCAAAATTATAAATCTGGGACTTTATATAGGCTACATGCTGCCCTCTCAGCTGCCAACCACCAGAGAGAGGGGGAGAGAAGGCGAAAGTGGGAGAGAGAAAGAGAAAGAAAGAAACTTTATCTTCCTAAAGTAAACAAAGTTTCTCTGGGAGGAGAAGGCAAGCGTTTGGTTTCAGAGGCAATAGGTTTTGTTATCCTTTGAATGAGAACAAATGTTTCAATCACAAAGGAAATCAGCAGCTCTGACCCAGATGCCCTTAGAAATGAAGAATAAATGGATTTAGAAAGGTATTTATACAATTTATATATTATTGTCTATATTTATAGCATGTCTTTTTTCTTTGCTCAGAAAATCCTAATCATACAATAATATAAAAGTAATCATATTGTTTCTCAACAACTTAGCGTCCTCATCTATAAAATAAGGGTATTGCTATAGAATGTCCCCAAATTCCATCCATTTATGATGCTTTTATGGAAGTGATAACTTCATTAAGAGAAAATGTTCAGAAACAATAAAGTGAACTTGAGACATCTACTGACAAAATGGTAAACTGAAGAAAGCATTGGCCTAGGTGTTAATACCTCTCTGATCTAGGGCAAATCACTTAAACTGTATCAGCCTCTATGTTCTCACAGGTTAAATTTCTAGCTTGGACTAAAATGAATCTATTATTTTTGTAAGACAATAAGTTAATTTCTGAGTCACAATACATGGATATGTGTTTTTTTAATTTTATATATATGTGTGTATGTATAATTTATATATATGTATATAAAAGTCCATTTCTATTCTCAAAATTGTACCAATGGCTTTATTGTCCAGATATATACTTGCCATGTGAAGTGAAGAAATATTTGAGTCACTCATCTAATTCATGCCATGAATCTACTTTGCTTTAATCATAGTTCAGACCAGGTGTTAGTTGATTCTCTTTATTTTCCCAAGAGAGATTTGGAAAGAGTTCTTTGCACAGTGGCCCTCAAACGTTAGCATGCATCAGAATCACCTGAAGAGCTAGATACTACTGTTGTGACCTCACCAGAGTCTCTTATTCAGTACACCTGGTATTATGGCCAAGAACTTGCCTTTCGAAAAAGTTCATAGGTTATGTTAATGCTGTTGATCCACAAACCACACTTTAGGAACCACTGGCCTACACTTATACAAAAGTATTTCTAAACCTTTAATGTCCAAGAATTACTTGGGGAACTTGGAAAAATGTGCATTCTAATTCAGTAAGTCTGGGATGGTGCTTGCCATTCTGCATTTATAACAGGCTCCCAGGTAACACTTCCTTTTGTGATCCATAGACCATACACGTGGACTACAAATGGTCAACATAGGCATCACCTAGGAGCTGCCAGACATGCAAAATTGAAACTCAATTGTAAAAACCTGGTGACTATAGTTAATAATACTGTATTGTATACTTGAAATTTGCTAAAATAGTACATATTCCCCCCACACACACCTACAAAAGGTAACTATGTGAAGTGATGGATGTGTTAACTTGATTATGGCAATAATTTCACTATATATATATATATATATATCAAATAATCACATTGAACAGTTTACATACAATTTCATTTTCAATTGTGCCTCAGTAAAGCTGAAAAAAACTTTGACATATACAGACATATATTGATTGTCTACTATGTATCACACATTATAAAAAAGTTGGCAGTGCCCCAAAATGAATTAGACCCTGTCTGAAAGCTCACTGAGGTTTAGAGAGGAAATCAGAAAATTAAAAAAGCACATATAAGAAGTACAAAGATTAAAAAAAAAAAGAATTACAAAGATAAAGCCATAATAAAAAGGGCTATAGAAACACAAATCATGAACCAATTAGCTCTGATGAGAAGGGAATGATGTCTGGGAGCAGCATAGAGGGCAGGTCTTAAAGAAATTCAGATATGATTTATGTTACCTAAAAGGCTCAGAAAAATTAAAACTAAAGTGCAATGTGAGAACACTGGAATCCCTTGAATAAACACATGCACCAGAGTAGGCAAAATAAATTAATTAACAGATCACCACTTTAAACAGAGCAAACAAGCAACCATTTTGACTTTAAAAGGACCTGAACTTAGCTAACCAAATAAACAGACTTGACCAGCTTCACTGTTCAACTAAATAAATAAGCAAATCAAATGAGCCTCCAGGATTTCAAGTAAGGTAAACAATGCTCCAAAAAATTATTCAGATACCCAGGGATTTAAGTTAATGCAAATATGACCCAGGCTAATGCAAAGAAAACTTACCAGCTTTTTACTGGAAGAGAAGGCCAAGCTCAGCAGCCTGGACCAAGTTTAAACCCTCACCAGAGTTCTGATTGGCCAGAAAATCTCTGCCTCCAAACATTCCCAAGCCTGATAGGTGATTTTCAGAGTCAGGGCACTGTAGATAGTTGAATCCTGTTATAATTGGAAGTCTCAAGAAGAAATATTTTCCTCTGATGTAGTAGAAACTGTAAACACCCCAAGTGTTCGGCTACCTGCCTTTTTGTAGACAATAGAAAATTAAAACAAAACAAAACAACAAAATTGTGCTTACATTCTAAAGGGAGAAACTTATAAATTAAAAATTAAAACACTCATACAAACAGGGATAATTAAGTCAACACTTACAAAACGGTTTCTAGTAGAATGTTATGCCATTTTCACAGTATCACAGTGAAGAGAGTTAAGATAACTGTTGTGTATGAGGAATTTTTGAAAGCAATTGCTGTTTGGAGGCGTAAATGGAGACAGGTTGTGTACCATCCTCTCAATATTATATGTTAAGAGAACTGATCCTTAATTCACGGCAAGTGAGAAATGGCTGGCACTGTGGCGAAGGCACTTCTAAACACACACTCAACATCTTCTCCTTGCTTCTCTGGATTGAATCTCACCCCCAGACCTCATTTTAGAAAGTCAAGAGACAACAACTAGAAACAAGAGTTCGAGTTAAGTCTTCTATCTCTTTAGACGGAGAATTTTGAATCTATGTTCAAGAGCATGATTTCCACAAACGGGGGAACACATCCACCCGCTGCTAATTAGCTTAACTGGGGGCACAAATGACCTAGAGCTAGGTCATTTTATTACAGAAATCATTTGGACTTACCACTGTCAACTCATGTCACTTAAAACCATGCAGTGAATGTAATGTTAATGTGCTCTCTCCCTTCCGACCCTTGGTTATGTTCAGTGTTTATTGAATGCTTACTATATTTAAAAAGTTACAAATATATAACCTCTGGGAAAAGCTCCATGATAATATTGGTCAGTTTGCAATGCAGATTACCTGGCGTATAATGGAATACCACTTAGATCACAATTGGCCGGGTACTATTAATGGCATCTTTAGAGTCCGTGCAGTCCGTGCCCTCCCATTCTTATGTTACATAACACCTTTAATGGCATGGCTCACTGCTACAATCTTGGGCCCATCACTCACCTCTTGTTTATTTACTTCATTTTAATGAATGCCAGAACTGAAGGGGATTTTATATGCCTAGTCCTGAAAGTACTGTCCCAGCTTAATGGAATAATACAAAATCTGGACGATTCATGGCCCTGACTTTTAGATAGATGAAATGGAGTGGGGAAGATGATTTGGAAATAAGAGTTTTTTGTTTGTTTGTTTATTTTAGGGTGAAGCAAAAGCAATTTTTAACGAAATGACATTACGTCTTTCTGTTTTGTTTTGCTTTGTTTAGAAATACCTGTTTCTATAGTTAAATATGCAGCAGTTAAAGCCCGTGCAATCAAATATAGAAAAGAAAATGAATGTAAACATTTCTGAGAACTGCTCTTTTTAGATTTTAAAGTGATGTTATCCTCTATTTAAACATATGCTTGTAAGTGCACTGACTCAGAGTATATTGGATGTGTCAGAATGTGGAGTTTTAATAACTAGGAAAAAATCCCAGATAAACTCGACTCTTAGACATGAACAAAAATGTCATTCTTCTTGCAGCTAGATTTTAATACATCCTGGAGTGCTGGAAATCAATATCAAATCCCAGGGTCCTTCTGCTGAGATATTCAAAATGTTAACTCTAATGGGAGTCATATCAGGAAAAAAAGTCAGACATAACCTAGGACTGAGCAGTTCACATAAGAACTAGCAAGAGCTATTGCTCAAAATCTAAACGCATCTCGTATCTTTAAATAATAAAACAAAACCTTTTCTTTATCATCATGATTTTAACAAACAATGTAACCATTTTTCAGAACCAAAAGCACAATATGAAGGTAGATAATTCTGGAGAAATTATTTTCTCTTGTTTAGTAATTATCATTAATGAAAGAAAGATTTCTTAAATACTAATAAATCAGGGCTGAATTGACTGACCATGCATCCAAATTGCTGCATTATTCACAGTGGAATTACTCCAAAGATTAGCTGCAAATTGCCCTCTAAATTGAATTTATGGTTTCATTTTTCATAACTACTGTGTTGTGACAGATGAAAGGAATCTGGGAGGAAAATGACAGCAGTGGACCCAATTTCTTAGTGCTCTATCTATAAGATAGAGCCAAACCATCTTTATAATTTATTTTGGCAAGCATAAAAAACTGGTAGGCTGAAATCCAGGCTATTGTAGCCCTCATCTCCCTTAGGGGAAGGGAAAGGCCAACATTGTGTTTTTGCCAAGTGGAGTGGAAGCTAATCTAATCAATATCCATGGACAAAGGAAGTTTACATGTATGATGCAATTATTTTTGTGTTATATTCTTTGATTTAATCCTTACAGCAGCTCCATGGGATAGGTAATGGTAACCCCACTTTACAGAAAGGAAAAGAATGTCTGGGTAATCTGCCCAAGTCTGGTCTGCTGAGAGGACTCTCTATCTTCAAAACCCATGTCCAGGATCTTCTGCCAGGCCACCTCCCAGAAAGGGCTATTGCTTGGATACCATTACCAATTCAGACCTATTAGTTTTATGTTTAGCAGATCACTTGTAGTTTATTTTGCATCAAAGAAAACAGAAATGACTACAATCCAAGTTTGAGAGAGGGAAACACAAACCGATTCTACAAAGTGGGCACCATGAACACGTTTAAATCTTCTGTACAACTGTTTTCAGACTATTATTGAAAAGCTGAAATAAAATAAGTGCTTCCAGATCAGAGAGACAGTAAAGGCCTCCCTCTTTATGTGAGATAGATAACTGGTTGCAATACAGAGAAGGGAAGACAATTTTGTTAGCCTTTAAATTGGGTTTGTATTGTCCAGGCCTCTCGGGTTAGAAATGATTGAAAACAAATATAGGGCTGGAGTTAGTGACAAATGCATTTGATGCCTTTAGGTTTATAAGACACCAGTATGTGAACATACGCTCTGTTTGTAAGACAAATGATTAGGCAGCCTCCCACAGCTTTCTGTTTCTAAAGGTTTAGAAAGTGTCACCATTTTTCTTCTGTAATGGCCTCAGGTATGCTCTGTTTTATCAAACAAGCTTTCAGGTTAACATACAAATACCCAGGCACTGATAACATTTCTAAAACACTCAAGAGCAAATTAAGTTAGTTTTATTTACAGATAAGTATTTTCACAATATGCTTGTTAATAAAGAATTTAAATGATCCTTTCAGATGACAGAAATAAGACCTTTACCAGTTGGAGGGAAATTGCAAAGCTCTGTGTCTCTAGATAAATCTCTCGGTATCTTTTAACCTTTTAATAAAGTAATAATTACTTTATTACTGACTTTATAATGTACCTTTTATTAGTGTATACAATTTAATTGTTTTGCTTCTGAAGATTATTTTTAATATTTTAACTTCTACTAGTGTAATATAAGTTTTCAACTACATATAGATATTTCTACTCTACTGGTGCCGAGTGCTAGCTTTAGCACCAAATTGGTCCACTTGTGTTTTTCTTTTGTTTGATTATTTTTCATGAAACTAAAGTGTTTATATTCAAATTTAAAGTCAAACAATATTCTTAGTTGATGACAAATGTGAAAACTGAAACTTTACTAGCCATTCCATGTAAATGGACTATATGATAGTATTAATAACTCTGGATGTCTAGATTAATGAAATACTTTCCTTTTGAATTTTGTTATCATATAGAAAAGACAAGCCAAGGTCCATGGTGCACAAGGTATTTCAGTGGAGCAAGTTCAAATGTTCTGGTAGATGTGCAACCTCTGGCAAGTTCCTTAATATCTCTGAGCCCTGCTATTTTTTATTAAGAATGGGATTAGCAATGCTTGTGTGAAGATAAGAGAACCAACTCTCTAGATCTTATTCATAAGACAGGTCCTCAAGCATTTACACCATTCCTGAAAAAAGGGGTTGAACTTCACTACTAGTCAATGAGAAAATGTCTACTGTGATGAAAGAGCAAAGCAACACTAAACCTAAATCAATACCTTGAATTTTGGTTTTAGGGATGGCTTTAAATGTATAGTATACAAAAGATATAATAGAAAAAATATCCCGAGGAATATCCACAATATAAATAGTAGTAACCTTGGGACCTGGGTTCATTTTCTGTTACATATTTCTGGAAAGTTTGAAGTTATTTATGATAAGCATATATTACATTCATAATCAGAAATTGTGGCAAATATTTTTAAAGTAAAAAGTGCCTAAAACATGGTGAGTATTCAATTAATATTAGTTTCTGCTTTTGTCTTCCAGATTCACTGGCTATAAAAACAAAAGCATTCTTTTATTCATTCACACTGATATTTATTGACTACCTACTAATTCTGAGCTATTCTCAGGGCCGAAGATTCAAAGTGAAAGAAAATAAACAGATACCCATCTTCTCTCTCTGTCAAAACATAGGGACAAGTAATAAAACTTTCAAAATTACTTGTAAAGAAATGTTTAAAAAGCTTTTTCTTACTCTGATTCTCTC
The DNA here is from genome assembly GCA_008086735.1 of Cheirogaleus medius. Taxonomy (NCBI): domain Eukaryota; kingdom Metazoa; phylum Chordata; class Mammalia; order Primates; family Cheirogaleidae; genus Cheirogaleus; species Cheirogaleus medius. The sequence goes on from VBSM01003176.1 coordinate 58,299,766, forward strand.
TCAGTTGAATTCATAGCACAGAGAGCAGCAACACATGTAAGCCAAATTTACAGAAAGTCCAAAACTTATTCACATATGGTTTTCAAATATTCACCAGAAAGTACAAGTATGTATGCCTTAGTGAATGATGTCAACAAAACGCTTGACCACCTGTTCTGTTTAACTGTATCAATAACTCAAAAGCCAGATGTACAGAATGGAGAATCCTCAACTTCTCCAATGAAGACTTTAATAATTTTGTTGTGCAAATGATTTAAGCAGAGCAAATGTTAGCAGAGAAAGCCACATTTAATAACAAAGAAAATCTACCTTGTCCTGTACAGATCGTTGCCTCTTCATCATCAACACCTTAATTGGCAAAAGTTATGAGAGGTAACCACAGCAAAGAAAACAACAAAGTAAAATACCTTGAAAAAGCAGCTACTTAGGTAGTCAAATTTGTGTACTTCCAGTGTCTTTCCTGGACCTCTTAGAGGAACGTGAAGACAATGCCAATATTCGAGTGAAAAATTGCAGAGAGCACAAAGAGATTTGTAGGGTCAGCTACATAAATTAAGGTGGTATTCATAACTATTCTGTTTCTGACACACCTCTCTGAGCAAGAGAATAGGGAATCTGGGGTTTGCCACTGACTTGAGTTCTGGGAGCTGAAAATGGGTACACTGAGCTGAGATGTCCCATAGTAGACAGGGGAGGACAACCTAGAAAGCAAAAGACTCTCACTATAGCAGAGAGCACAATGGGATTCTAAACATAAAGTCAAGAACAATGTAGAGGTGCAGCAGGGTGGAGCCTAACTGGACCTGAGTTAATTCTCATAACTTCCTTCTGTCCTGTGCTATTACTCTGTATTTCAGTTCTATCTGATTTGTACACACCAAAATTTGAACATAAGTGACCAGTTTCTGTGGAGATTTATCCAATATGTTAAAAAATGGCCCACCATTGTTTCTTGCATCTTAACCCTTCCTTCTAAGTTCAGTTTTCTTCTTACCGATATATATTTAGTACTTTTTTCAGCTAAAGTCTGTAGGTCATATACTTTTCTTTGTCTGAAAATATATGTATTTTATTCTTTTTAAACATATATATGCTTTATATATAAAATAAACATAATATTTTGTTGAATACAACAATTTATAGGAGTACAGGGGATTTAAAGATAATTTTCAAACATAGGTAAAATGCACATATATAGAGCTCAATAAATTTTTGTTTGGTGAACACATCCAGAATAAACCAGGGCAAACCAAGGCAAGAAATAGAACACATTAACACCCTAAAATCTTTTCTCATGACCCATTCCAGTTATTACTCCACTTGCCCAAAATGATAACTGTAAACTTCAATGGCTATTTCTAACACCATAAATTAGTTCTACCTATTTTTTAACTGTATATAATTGGAATAATGTATGTAGTCCTTTGTTTAGGCTTCTTTCAGTAACCACTACAGTTGACACATGAGTTCATGTTGTATAGAGGATTTATTTTGTTTTATTGTTTTTTTAATTATCATTGTGCTCTCTCTCTATATATGTATATATCACTTTTATATTATAACATAATTTATTTCTCCATTATACTGGACATAAGGGCTATTTGTGGCCATAGGCTACTACAAACAATGCTTTTATAAACAAACATTCTTGCACATGTCTTTGGTGTACATATGTACATTTTTGTGGAGGTAGACGTGTAGGATACTAATAGATTCAGCTTAAGTATGATAAATACTGCCACTTTTCTAAAGCAGTAGTATCAGTTTATACACTAGCAGTATATGTGATTAAAAGATAATTTTCAAAAATGGGTAAAATTATGACTCTCATACAAGAATAAAAATGAACATATGTTAAAGACTTTATTTAACACATTAAATGAGAGAAACAGGCAGATGTTATAGTCCATTTGAAAGATAATCCAAAGGAAAAAAAAACATATTTATGTGGAGTTGAAAATAGCTCACAGATAATAAACAGGTGCAGAATCAGATAACTGAAAAGGATGTGCTGTGTGTTGATAATTCATTTTTGTAAAATTATTCAAAGACAGGCTAGAATCAAACAACTCGTAGGAGGGTACTTTACATAATGTGTAGTTTTTCATTGAAATACATTATTTTTTTTTACAGAGAATTCCAATTGATCTCAAAACTCTCCAACATTTGTGAATCTTTTAAATTTTAACTATTTTTATGACTGTGCATTGTGGTTTTAATTTAGATTATAGTGATGATTTATGACTGTATACATTTCTATTTGATATTAATAACTGGCCACTTGGCCTTCTTTTTTGGTTAGTCTATTGAAGAAATTTATACTTTTATTCAAGTACACTGATTATTTTTTACTTGTGCATTTATAGGAATTCTTTACATATGTTGGATATAAGTACTTTGCCAGTATATGTATGTGTATATTTGTATATCAGTCTGTGATTTGCCTTTTCACTTGCTTAATGGTGACTTTCAATGAAGAGAGGAATTACATGAAATCCTGCTTGTTCTACTCTATTCTTGAAATATATAGCTTATATGCTCCTTTTATTAAAAAAAGAATTCAGCCCTTTGAAGATGTCATTCTATTTCTTATGGTTTCTAATTTTACTTTGGGGATATCTTCTGAAAGTGTGTTTGTTATTTCTTTTCAGATCTTTTGTCTTGCTTATAAGATTTATTTTTTTTCTATTCTCAGAAGACTTCTAGTTTGACTCTAGAGTTCTACAGTTTCAATAACTTGTGTCAGTGTGAATTTGCTTGTATCTAATCTACTTGGAATTCTTTGTATTCCCTGAATCTGAGTAATGAGGACTTTCAGCAATGTTCTTACAACAATACTCTTCCAATTTTTATCTTAAAAACTTGCATGTCTCATTCCCTCTATTGCCCCATCAGAAACTCATATTACATGTTTATTGGACATTTTTCATTCTCTTCTCCATGTGCCTGATCTGTTCTTATTTTCTATCTCTGCATCTCATCCTGCTATATTCTGTGTAGTTTCTACAATCTGTTTTCCAGTTCACTAATTCACTCTCCAGTTGAGTATAATCATATACTTAACCCATCTTTTGTATTTTAAATTCCAGTGATAACATTTTTTAGCTGTAAAAGTTTTTATGGCCCTTTTACTTATCATCCTACATGGTATTTTTTTTAATTCTAATTTATTTCTTTTTTACCCCTCCAGTTATATCTTCAGCCTTTTTTCCCCCTTTTTTATTTTGGTAAAAAACATATGACATAAAATTTACCATCGTAATCATTTTTAAGTGTACAGTGTTATGCAAGACAGCTCTACAACTTTTTATTCTTGGAAAACTGAAACTCAATATCCATTGAAAAACTCTATTTCCTCCTTCCTCCAGCTTCTGGCAACCACCATTCTACTGTTTTTAAGCATTTGACTACTTTAGAGGTCTCTCATAAAAGGAATCATGCAGCATTTTTTTTTAACTGGCTTATTTCACTTAGCATAATTTACTCAAGATTCATCCATGTTTTAGCACATGACAGAATTTCCTTTTTTCATAAGGCTTAAAAATATACCATTATATGTATATACTACATTTTCTTTATCCATTTATCGTTGTTGATAGGGATTTAGATTGCTTCTAACTCTTGACTATTGTGAATAATGCTACAGTAGCATGGGTGTGAAAATATCTCTTTGAGATCCTATTTTTAATCCTTTTGGATTTATACACAGAAGTGAGATTGCTGGCTCATATAATAATTATATTTTTGATTTTTGAGGGAATTTCATACTGTTTTCCAAAGCAGCTGCACCATTTAACAAATAACTACTGCACTACCAAATTTGACCCAGGGATCCAAGTTCTCTACATCTTTGCCAACACTAAAAATTATCTGTTTTTTTACATTTAAATATTGACCATTCTAATAATGAGATTCACCTTATATCTTAACAAGTGTAAAGTGATATCTCATTGTGGTTTTAATTTCCATTTCCCTCATGATTAGTGATGTTGAGCATCTTTTTATATGCTTGTAAGCTTTTAGCATATCTTCTTTGGAAAAATGTCTTATTCAAATACTTTGACCATTTTTTAATTGGATTTGTTGTTATTGTTATTGTGGTGGTAGTGGTGGTAGAGATAAAAACACTCTGTATTCTGGATATTAACTCCATATCAGATAGACGGTTTGCAGATATTTTCTTTCATTACGTAGGTTGCTTTTTCACTGCCTTGATTATTTACATTGCTGCAGAGAAGTTTTTAAATTTGATGTTATCTCACTTATCTATGTTTTGCCTTTGGTGCCTGTGCTTTTGGTGTCATATCCAAAACTGTTGGCAAATACGATATCATGAAACTTTTCCCTTAAGTTTTCTTCTAGGAATTTTATAGTTTCAGGTCTTACATTCAGGACTTTAATCTATTTTTTAGTTAATTTTTATATATTTTGTGAGATAAGCATCCAACTTCATTCTTTTGCATGTGAATACCCAGGGTTCCTGACACCATTTATTGGACAAACTATGCTTTCTCCATTGTGTAGTCTTGGCACTCTTGTAGAAGATCATTTGACCACATAATTTGGGTTTTACTTCTGAACTTTCTATTCTGTTCTATTGGTCTACATATCTGCCCTTATGCCAGTCCCAGGATGTTTTGATTACTGTAGCTTTGTAATATATTTTGCAACTGGACCATATGAGACTTCCAGCTTTGTTTCTTTCTCAAGATCATTTTGACTATTTGGGGTTTTGTGAGATTCCTTATGAATTTTAGGACTCTTTTTCCTTATTCTGCAAAAAAATGCCATTGGGATTTTGATAGGAATTACGCTGAATTTGTATTAAATAGATTTCTTTGAATAGTATTGACATTTTAAGAATAATGTTTTGAAAGGGATCTTTTTTTCTGAGTGGTAGGTCTCAAAGGTGGGCTTAAAATATTCAGCAAACCATGCTGTAAATAGATGTGCTGATATCTAGGTTTTATTGCTACATTTATAGAATACATACAGAGTAGATTTAGCATAATTCTTAAGGGCCCTAGGATTTTCAGAATGGTAAATGACCATTGCCTTTAACTTAAAGTAATAAGATGCCATAGCCCCTAATGAAAGAATCAACCTGTCCTTTGAAGCTTTGAAGCCAGGTATTGACTTCTCTTCTACAGCAATGTAAGTTCTAAATAACATCTTATTTCAGTATAAGACATTTTCATCTACATTAAAAAGCCACCTTCATTAGTTATCTTAACTAGATCTTCTGGATAACTTGCTGCAACTTCTACATCAACACATGCTACATCACATTACACTTTATATTCTGGAGATGTTTTCTTTTTTTAAACCTCATGAGGCAACCTCTGTTAGCTTCAAACTTTTATTCTGCAGTTTGCTCACCTCACTCAGCTTTCATAGTACTGAATAGTTAGGGCTTTGCTCTGGATTAAGATTTGGTTTAAGGGAAAGTTGTGTTTTGATCTTCTATCGAGACCACTAAAACTTTCTCCATATCAGCAATAAGACTGCTTTGCTTTCTTATCATTCATGTGTTCACTAGTGTAGCACTTTGAATTTCCTTCCAGAATGCTTCCTTTGCATTCAGAACTTTGCCGATTATTTTGTGCAAGAGGCCCAACTTTCAGCCTATCTTGGCTTTTGACATGCCTTCCTCACTAAAGTTAATCATTTCTGGCTTTTTATTTGAAATGAGAGACTTGAGATTCTTCTTTTCATTTCGTTCGACCACTTACAGGTCATTGTAGGGTTATTAATTGATCTAATTTCAATATTGTTGTATCTTAGGGAATAGGGAGGCCAGGGAGAGGGAGCAAGATAAGGGAACAGCTGGTCAGTGAAGCAGAACACACAACATTTATCAATTAAGTTTGCTATCTTATATGAACACTGTTCATGGTGCCCCAAAACAATTTACAATAGTAACATCAAAAATCACTGATCACAGATCACTGTAACAGATATAATAAGAATGAAAAAGTTTGAAATATTGTGCAAATCACCAATATCTGACAGACAGACATGAAGTGAGCACATGCTGTTGGAAAAATGATGCTGAAAGGCCTGCTTGAGGCAGAATTCCCAGAACCTTTCAATTTGTAAAAAACACATTATCTATGAAGCACAATAGAGTGAAATATATGAAATGAGGTGTGCTTATATAGAAACACAACTGATTTTTGCATGTTGATTTTCTAGTTTGCATCTTTGCTAGATTTTTTGTTCTAATAGGTTTTATATGGAATATTTAAGATTTTCTACATGTAAGATTGTATCATCTGTAAATTTTACTTCTTTCTTTCTATTTTGGATGCCTTTTATTTATGTTTTATTTTATTTTTTGTCTTATTCTTCCAAATAGGACTTCCAGCAATATATTGAATAGATGTGGTGAGAATAGTGTTGTGATTTTTATTGTTATAGTTTGTTTCTAACTTGGTGTTGAGGTCTCTTTTTTAAGAGTGATGGGCCATATTTCCTTATTTCTTTGTGTGTATTGTTATTTTTGTTGTTGTGGTCCACCCATTTGAAAAACAGCCACCCCTTCCAGTCTTTATAAGGTTGTTTCTTAAAATGGAAGACTTTCTTCAATCTGCTTGGCTAGACATTCTGTGGTCCTCTCAAATTTTTAAGAGGGATGCTTCTTTTCTGGGTCTGTAAATGTGATGTCCTAATTTGAGATATTTGCTGGTTTCTTTTTCAGAAGTTTGTAATCTCTTCCTTCCTCTAGTGTCTGTCTGTGGTACTGCAGGCTTTCCAGAGCTGCCACAAAGCACCAGGTTCTATTTTGTTCTCTGCAGACCCCATGCATACAAAAAATGTTGGTTCAATGAGTACTCTGAATCCGGTGAGGGAGACTCAGGAAGCCCTCCAAAAAACCAGAGGATTGAATGCATATTCCACTCCTCTCTTTTCCTCCCAATAAATAAGCCACAAGTTGGGCACTTATTCCCAGTCATGCTGAGCATCCACAGCTTTGGTCTCTGTGGTACTACAAATTCTCTGGCAATGCAATTAACCACTGAGATTTCTTTTGTCCTTAGCAGTCTCCAAGCATCCAAAATATGCCAGTTCTCTGTTGTCACTCCAAGACAGGCAAGACAGAAACCAATCTTTAGGCAGCCCACAAGGACTGAGTAGCTTAACTTTGAGCACATATTTCATTTTTCTCTTTTTCTCCCAACGGAGAAGATATGAGTTGGGCTTTTCCTCCCAATTGCAGCAAACTGTGCCAGTTTGGGGGAAGGGCTGATGTGATTGAAATAAAACAGCTTTTCTTACCTTCAAAGTGGCTGTTCTTGGCTTTGAGCTTGCATGAGGTATAGTGACTGCCTACCTGGTTTCTAGAATACTCCTGAAGGCTTTTTGGACAGTATTTTGTTGTTAATTTGATGTTTATGTAAGGAAACAAGGTCTAGAGCTTCCTATTCTGCCATCTTGCTGGCATCACTTCCCCGTCTCCATCATTATTACCATATTGTTTTAAAAGTCTCAAATTATCTATCATATGAAGTTTTGGTAGTCTATTACTGCCGTTTGTTGTTCCTGCTCGAACTCTTATTTGAAGTATATTTCTTTTTTGTGTACTTTTAACTTGGGATTGTGAACTTACTATGTCTGAATGAGAATACTGTGCAGCCTGACTTGGTCTTGTACATGCAAGACGATTGTGCATTGCCTTCAACTAGTCCCCACAGAGATGCAACTTGCTGAAGGTCAATCTCATGATAATTCCCACAAATGAGATTCCTGGATCATGCAAGTAGTGAAAATGTAGACCCCCATATGATGTGAAAGACATTTCCATGGTTACTAATTCTGTGGAAACTTTCTATATTTTGTTTATTCAGACATAAGACAGAGCTGACAAATCTGACAAGTCAGATTCTCTTTTCTTTCTTTTTCTTCTTTTAGGAGAATTTTATTGTTACATTCTAATTTTATCAGGAAAATGTTATTCATCTATATTGATTTGTTCACTTATATGTTTTGAAATTTTTCACTCTAATATCACATATTTCTTAAAATTTTACAAGTGAAAAGTATCTGAATCTTAGTATGAAAAGTACTTTTACCAGAGATATTTCTTTTTAATCTACCATGTAGCTGTCTTGTATCAGACCTGCCACATAGTATGAATTTAAGTTTAAACCCACCTGAGGTCCAGTTTTTAGATCTGAATTTTCAGTGGAGATTTCTCTTGTCTGTACTCAGCATCAAAGTTCAAGACAGGCACCTTTTCTGCAGTGGTGTCCCATAGGGAAGAGATTTGTTGGTAATCACCTGTACCTGTACACCACTGGTAGAGTAATCCCATAGCATAGTCTATGCCAATTTCTGCCATGTGAGGCAAATATTTACAATGCTAAAGCCAACTTCACTGCTCCATTTACTCTGGGAGATCTGACTTTACTTAGTTTTTGAACTCTGAGTATAGTTTACATTTTTGCAAGCCTATTAATACATTTTTAATATATCTAATGAGAGGAAAGATTAGACTACAAAATATATCAGGCTACCAGAAAAAGAAGACAGTCCTTTTTTTTCTTTCTAGTACAGATTTTAATTGAGCATGAAGCCCCTCAAAAGATCCAGTTTTAAGCAGGGTGGTCTCATTTCCAACTCTTAATTATGTGGGCTTCCTACATTTTCCCATGGCTTTCTGTGGGCATTAATACTCAAGCACATGTATTGCCTAAACCAACACCCTATCACCATTCTCTAATAGGGCATCTACAGGGTTTTAGTTTCCTCTTTGTTTTTATTCCTTGAAATTTTTTATTACTCTATTTAAATTTTAGTCTGCATTTAAAAGACTGTGGCATTTTATTCTTATTTTTATAGCATCCCTAACTTTTACATATTCCACCACATTGTCCCTTAAAATTTTGGCACACCTATTTACTGAAAGTCAATGAATTTAAAAATATAATTATATTTGCAAATTTAAAGATAGTCAATTATATGGCTTAACTCAACTGGTTTATTATAAATACAGGTTAAACTATGCAGAGTTTATATTTACTCAAATATTTAATATTTAATGTAGTATCTTGCACAGTTTTTATAGCAATTCTTATGTTGTTTATTTATTTTTCTTTGCAATCATATTGTCATGTTTGGAGAAAAGGTGCTGTTTATTTTCAATATCATAAATGTTCTATTTCCACCCTAAGCAGGTGTGTTGCAACACAATCCTGGCACTAACTACCCAGACTCAGTGGCAGAATCCACAGGTTTAAGGGTTCAATCTTCCACAAGACTATCCTCACCTCAAACACCAGCTACAAGTTTCAGGGGCCACCCACACTTTAGCCCGACCAGATATAAATTCAGGGGTTACTTCTTAGTACAATAATTCACTAGAATGATTCATGAACTTCAAGAAAGCAGTATAGCTATGATTATAGTTTTATTATAAAGGACACAACCTAGGAATAGCAAAATGAGGAAGAGACACACAGAGTGAAGACTGAGAATCCTGAACATAGAGCTTTCATACCCTTGGAAGTGGGTTTACCAACAAGGATATTTTACTGAGAATCTATGTCCAGAGTTTTCAATGAGATTTCACTGTGCAAGCATAATTGATTAAATCTCTGGCCACATTATTGAATCCAATCTGCAGATCACCTCTCAACCCTGGAAGTTGGGCAGGTCCAAAGTTCCAGTCTTCTAATTATAAGCTTGGTTTCTCTGGTGATCAGTCTCTATCTTGAAGTTATCTAAAGGCGGAGCCTGTGTGACTTTATTAACATAACAAAGATGCTCCTATCACTCAGGAAATTCCAAGGGTTTTTGAAACTGTTTTAGGAATGGGCAAGAAAGACCAATATAGTCTTTATTATCCACAATCACATATACCAAAAATATAATAAAATATACTAATCTAGGAAATAACTCAAGAAATCAATAAATAATAGAATTAATGAATAGATAATTTCATTGCAAATAAATATTAACACTGGTGCGTAAGTCTAAATAGTATAGGTGCAAATTTATAATCTTATCATCCTTTACATGTGTACAGTGCTTAAAATTATTAAACAAAAATATTCTCATATATCACTTTATTTCATTATTATGTCCAATCTGCAAAATAAGGATGCCATTTTTATAGATAAGTTAGTATTTAGGGGCTTGCCTAAATTCATAGCAATAATATAAAGCAAATCTAGAGTCAAACTCACTCCAAATTAAGTGACCTCCAGCGAAACTCATAGTTTTCCACCTTCTGAATCACAGGTGATTTGTAGCATATGAAATAGAATAAATATTTTATTTATTTGTTTGTTTCAACACTCTCCACCACCATCAATAGGAATGAATTCCTCTCTGCCTTTAAATTTCTTCAGGGTCTTTTGACTACAGCCTATTAATACTGTAGTTCCTTTGGCCTCAGAGAGGAGTCTTAATTTGGTTAACAAGCAAATGGTCATTTTCTTATTGTAAGTTAGAGGCCAGCTAAAGAAGCTAACTGCAAAGCAGTGCTTATATTCCCTTCTCTTATGGAAGGCTTCTGCTGAATTTGATTTAATGCAATTGCAATGCTGCATAATGAATATTGCATTTTCCATTCCCATAGTGAACTAAAATAACCTATTGTGAGTGTTAGAATGCAATAATCCATACATTATATGTTTTATTGATAGGGTTTTACATTCTGGAATCCATTCAGGCATATCCAACCACAAATACCTTTAACCAAATTTAATTCTGTGCATGAAAGTTATTATATACATCATCACAACTTTTTACCTAACTGCACAACATTTAATTTCATGACTGTAATGGAACTGTAGACATTAGCTCTATTTCCATATATTGGACTAGAAAAAATGAATTTCTTTTTATAATATGATCTAGGGTGAATTTTTATACTATGGCACTTAATTGAAACTAGTATTCAGTTAAGATGATTCTTTCAGATTCTTTCAAAGAGTAGAAGTGATGGATCAATTAAAATTAGGAGGTTATGATTCATCTACCTGCATGTAGGCCAGCAGATATTCTATATAAGACAAACAAAAAATGTCTTTCTCTTGTATTTTCAGTTAGTAATCAATTTTATGTCTAGAATTAAAATAAGCATCTGATTTTTCCTCCAATATATGCAAAGGGTATTTTGACATAGAGAAGCATAGCAAAGTAAGACATATTGTAATAATTAACTGAATTATTTCTGGCATGCCGTGAACAATTACAGGATTAATAACCACCCGACCAAATGGTGTTATGTTGGAATAAATTGACCGACAAGGTTTCTCAGCTAGGAAATGAAGCTCAGATAGATCATCAATAAAAATGACTGTGATGAGCATACTTGTGAGAACTCCAGTGTTTTACATTTACAAAATATAGCTGTGGTAACTGTGTTTAATGATTAGAAGAAAGTATTTAAAAATTCATTTAGAATATTTTGCCCTTTTTAATTATTGCCTACTGAAAGACATACTGTTTGATGGTCACCAATGTACCATACAATCTACATTTAATTAAATACCTGTGAGTTACAAAAGCCACTGAAAAATAGTCTTTCCTAAATAAAGAAAAAGTAAAAGAAAACAATTCAAGAATTGCAGCTTTTTTGGAATATGAAGTGTGTCACATGCAGCCACATTAAGAATGATATTAGATATAAAATGAAAATAATGCTGAGAATGAATGATGTCATGTGTCATAAATGAGGTAATATCTAATTGCATGTGAGATTATATAACCTGCCTTATGAATACATTTATTAAAATGTTTGACTTAAATAACTAAAAAGTCATGTATAGTACCAATGTTTACATTTTCATTGCATCCAGTTTTTAACTTTAAATCAGAATAAAAGGGAAGAAAAAATGATAGGGAAGAAACAAAAGTAAAGAAAGGAAAGTTTCAGATGTTCAAAACGTTATGCATTGTAAAATTTTTAGAATATTTTCAAACTGAGTTTATGAGAATATGATAGCTAAAATCATATTTTACTGCAAACAGGTATAATAATTTGTAAACTAATTTGGACTCTCTCTAAATCTTTACTTTCTTGTCGTCTTTCAAATACATAGCCTGACCTAATCATTGGTTTACTATGTAATAAGAATAGTATAATCTACCTTTAAGTTAGTTTCCTCATTTATAATATAAATGTAATTGTTTCAAGAAAAACTATTGTGAAAAATAATTAAGTGGACAAAATATATATAACACTTGAAAACTTAAAAATAAATTCACCTTTTTATGAAGTAGATAGTAACCATAACAACAGTACCAACTACAGAAGTTGGCTCTGTGGCCTCTTTTCTTCAGGCTGCATTTAAAAACAGATTTCCCCAAAGTTCCAGTTTCTCCTTTCATCTCTCCTCACTCTATCCATTCCTCCCAGGAGCCCAGGCCATATTTTCAATTATAACCTGTATGCTCCTCTCTCTCCTTTTCTTCCTTTTTTCTCTTGAACATATCCTCTTGTATGCCCTGTACATACTTCAAACTCAATGCATTCAAAACCGAAATTAGCACATTTCTCTTTCAAACTCTTCCTTTTGTGTTCCTTGCCAGTTCACACTAGAATAATATGTCTCCTCATTCGTATCCCCTAAATCTAATTAGCACCCAAATCCTCTTATTGCAACTATCTTATGCCTTGATATCAGCTACCTTTCTCTACTTTGGGTCCCACATCTTCTTCCTTAAGAGGTCTTCATTTCTCTACCTTCATCTTAACCAAACCATACCCACATTGCTGTCAACATAGCCTTTCTATTTGTTTTACCAAAAATCTCAATAATTCAATTATTCTCAATATAAAATGCAAGTTCCTCAACATGAGATACAAGGCTCTCATGAGTTGGGTCTTGCCTATCACACTATCATCAGGTCTCCCCACTTTTGCTCTTGTCCATGGGTTAAAAGTCATGGTGACTTAGAGGTTTCCTGGATGTGTCAGCCCACTCATAGGTCTTTTCCTTTGCTCATACTGTTTCCTCTGTCCAGAAGGCCCTTTTCTTTCCTCTTTCCTGCCCACAGCTCTAACTCCTACTGATTTAAAATCTAAGTTCAGAAATCGGTTTTCCTAATACCACTTAATCCTAATACCACTAAGTGCCTCTCGTCTACTGATATGGGCTTACCTCTATGACAGTAATTTTAAAAACAGTATTGCAATTACTAATACTACTGGTGCTTCTTTCAAACAGACTGTGAATTCTCATTACAGGCATCTTTCCCCAAAATAAGACTCCGTGATGTGCATACAGGGAGATTACTGCAGAGTGTTTTTGTATTCTTAGGCTCAACAAATGTGGAAGAATGAAGGAAGTAGACTTAAACAGAGAGGAGTTGAATGTGAATCAATGCAATTAAAAGCCTCAACAGATCTTATGGAGACCCCTTGAGTTGTGATGGCCTTTCAGAGTTGTCCCAAACTGGAACAAGAGAAATAAATCCCACATTAACCAGTTATCAGAGGTGCGCCTCCTCTGGGAAGTGGGCATGACCTTGGATAGGTGACTTTCTTCAGCTATGAACAAGTCCCAGAGAGAGACTCAGTTGAGAGCTGTCTCTCTGAGCAACTGTAGAAATAAGTGTTTCAGTTTGGGAAGCTAGAATATAGGGCAGGGCACCATGGAATCCACTACCTCTCCTTAAAAACAAAAACTTTTTCTCATTCACTTTTAAATGACTTGGGCTAGTAGAGCCCCTGAATCATAGGAGGCATTTAAAAATAAATGTTTATTGAATGAATGCATAGTATGATTTTTAGTCAAATTTGTCTTTCTGAAAGCAATCTGTGCTGCAGATAACTTATATTCAATCTGAAAATAAGGACCAAAGAAAATACAAAGTGCAGAATAAATAGCTTTTAATCTAACTTCAGTCCCTTGGCTTCTTAGAAGACTCATAATGATCCTCTGTCTTTAATCTCCCCAACAGAATGAAAAGTTAAAAACACAGCAGACAGGGCTGAAATACAGAAGAAAATCTTTGTATTAAAAGTACATTCATATAGTTATTATGTTTGAAGAAAATTTAAAAGGCTGCAGCATTTCTAGTATGTGCTGAATCCCAGCGTTCTGTTCTTATTTACCTTTGGTGAAGAAAGACAATAAGACGGCCAAGCGTAGGCTCAGATGGTCACATTAGAAGTTTGTATATAGCCAAATGAGATGGACCAAATATGAAATGCCATTGTTTTCATGCTTAAATTTCACCTGAGAAATATATAAAAACAGGACAAATGACACAGACCATGTTTAAGCTAACTAATATGATGCAGAGATAGATATATGATGAAAAAGACGTGGAGTGATGAGGCTGGGAGTGGCTGCTATGTTATATAGATGAAGATCAGCAGCTTGTAAGGAAGTTAGGGTCTAAGAGATTAAAGTGTCAATTGAGACACCACCAAAGAAGTTAAAAATCACTGAAGATGATGTCAGGTGTTGGGGTAGAGGGAAAATAAACAAGTCAGGTACTGAAGTCATTGAGGCTGGGGAAGTGGGTCCTTTTGGATGGGAGCAAATAAGAGACAATAGCTGCAGTGAATCAAAAGTCTCCAGGGGTCTTCTCTGGTTCCATACGAAGGGTAAAATTATTTTTTCTATGTCTGTGAAAAATGATGATGGTACTTTAATAGGGATTGCTCTGACTCTGTAGGTCACTTTGGGTAGTAAAGACATTTTAACAATGTTGATTCTGCCAAACCATGAGCATGGTATATTCTTCCACCTGTTTACATCCTCTGCTATTTCCTTCTTCAGTGTTTCATAGTTCTCCCTGTAGAGGTCTTTTACCTCCTTAGTTAAATATATTCCTAGGTACTTTATTTTCTTTGTTGCTATTTTGAAGGGAATTGAGTCTTTGATTTATTTCTCACTTTCACTGTTGTTGGCTTATATGAATGCCTCTGATTTCTGTGTATTGATTTTGTATCCTGAGACTTTACCAAATTCATTTATCAGTTCAAGGAGTTTCTTGGTTGAATCCTTGAGGTTTTCTAGGTATAATATCATGTCATCAGCAAAGAGTGAGTGTTTTATCTCTTCTACTCCCATTTGGACGCCCTTAATTCCACTCTCTTGTCTGATCACTGTAGCAAGGACTTCCAGCACTATGTTGAATAGAAGTGGAGATAGTGGCAACCTTGTATTGTTCCAGTTCTAAGTGGGAATGCTTTCAATTTTTCCCCATTCAGTATGATATTGGCTGTGGGTTTGTCATATATGGCTTGTATCATTTTTAGGTAAGCCCCGTCTATGCCTATTTTGTGAGTGTTCTTATCCTAAAAACAAAATAGAAGGTATCACTTTACCAGACTTCAAACTATACTACAAGGCTATAGTAATTAAAACAGCTTGGGATTAGCACAAGAACAGGGACATTGATCAGTGGAACAGAAAGAGAACCCAGATATAAAACCATCCTCATATAGCCAACTAATCTTCAACAAAGCAGACAAAAACATGCACTGGGGAAAAGAATCCTTATTCAATAAATGGTGTGGGGAAAACTGGATAGCCACATGTAGAAGACAGAAACAGGACGCACACCTTTCACCTCTCACAAAAATCAACTCACGCTGGGTAACAGACTTGAACATAAGGTGTGAAATTATTAGAATTCTAGAGGAAAATGTTGGAAACACTCTTCTAGACATTGGTCTAGGCAAAGAATTTATGAAGAAGACCCCAAAGGCAATCATAGCAGCAACAGAAATAAATAAATGGGACCTGATCAAATTAAAAAGCTTCTGCATAGCCAAAGAAACTGTCAAGAGAGCAAACAGACAATCCACAGAATGGGAGAAAATTTTTGCAACCTACACATCTGATAAAGGGCTGATAACTAAAATTTATTTAGAACTCAGGAAAATCAACAAGGAAAAATCAAAGAACCCTATCAAAATGTGGGCTAAGGACATGAACAGAAATTTTTCAAAAGAAGACAGAATAATGGCCAA
>VBSM01003176.1:58324544-58344641 GCA_008086735.1 Cheirogaleus medius
AGAGACGCTCTATCTGGCGGTGTTTCTCATCCGCCATCTTGCTCCGCCCCTCTCGAGTTTGTACTGGGCCCACACCCCGCGCCCCGCTCCCGGCGCCGCTCCCCGCTCAGTATTTTCATACTAATAACAATGGCTTCAGGTTTTTAGTGAAGTGGAAATTGTCCATTTTCTCAGCTCTTCCCAATCAAAATAGAGGGCGTGATTGAAAGCTCTTTGGCAAGGCAGAGGAGTAGAGTTGCTTGAACTTACCTTTTTAGTGTTCCACTATCTTATTCTTTTGTGCCACTATTACAAAAGGAGTCAATAAATTCTCCTGTGTAGACTTGCCATATAATGATCTTCCCCACTCTAAAAAAAATTATTTTTCCTGATGTCAGACATTTATATTTTTATTTGGCTTAACAATTTCTCATAATCTTAAAGATATTCATGTATTGTACTTATATCGATTTTCTATTGGAATAGTGTTCTTTTATTAATTTTGTTAAATTTGGAAAGGAATCTAAGTCATGCCTGAGCAATTTCTCTTTCTTGTGTGTTCTAACTCTTCAATTCCATTTGGTTATCTACAAATGAAAGACTTTCTGCTAACTTCTTCACTTATTAGCTGAATTCTTCAAAAACCAAAGACATTCAAAAGGTATAAGTTGTTCCATTTCTACTTCTTTTTATTGCTCACATTTTTCTATTGTTTACCTTACATTGTATGCTTATTTTCTAAAATTATCTAACAAAGTTATTTCATTAAGTCAGGTTTATGAACCTGAGACAGAAAAAAATAAGTATGCTAACAATATAATTGTGTAATGTTCTTAGCAAAACTTCAAATGTTCTGAGCAAAATTTCTACAGAGTTGATGTAAGGAAAAAGCAATTTAGAGAATCGAACATAAATGTTAGGCACATATAATTTTAAAGTAGAGTATATATGATAAATTCTTGATCAACTGACTGTTACTACTATTCAAGCTCTGGTGTATGTCAAGATAATTCACTCATTCTTGACATTAGCCAGACCTTGAATTGACATTTGTATAAATATGCTTACTGTGGTAATTTTGATATTATCTATAAATGTCTACTTGGTATTCAGTTTTGTAAAGTACAAGCAAAGAGTCTGTTAATTAACCAGACTTATAAAGTATTACTCACACCCTTTTATTTCTGATAATTGCTGATCATTAGAGGTGCTCAAATTAGTTGCAAAATTAGTAATTTTCTATTTATATGTCCCATATTTAACATTAAATGAATAAGCTTGAATTTAGCTGAATTTCAGCTTTCAGCAAAGATAAATTTTTGGGTTCAGATAAAGTAAAAGAAATGATAATGAACAAAAGATATAGATTTTTTAGAAAAAGCAAGTATGAAATACACTTAAGGTATGTAAAAGCTAGTGTTATGATGAAAACTATTAGTGTATAATCTTGAAGTTGGAAGGGATATTAATGATCAGTAAATTCAATCTCTTCATTTAACAAGTGAGGAAAATTATGCCTTATGAAGTTTTAATGACTGCTTGTGATCACACCCTAGCTAATGGTTAAACTAGACTAAAACTCACATCTCTAGCTCCTGGCTGCTATTGATATGGTTTTGTTATTTCCATAAGGGGTTCCAGCCATTAAAGAGAGATGACAAGAAATTTAACTGAACAGAGAATATATGCCTCTACTTATTCTTACACTATGATTTCTTTTGTTAATGACCTTCAGCTAAGTTTCAAAATACCAGTGCTTGGAAAGCTCCTCAAGAACGATGTCTTCTTATCAGTACATCATAAATCCTTGGAGATCCCTACAGTATATTCAGAGAGTAACTATTCAGTGACACTGAACTACATTGAGACTAGATTAAAATAGGGTTTCCACACTGACTCAAACAGAATCAGCCAGTTCCATTATCCCTATGTGAAGTAGGACTCCTAGAGATTGACATATTACCCCCATCATCTACGTAAGCTGTTGACACCTCTGAATTCTAACTTCCTGCTGAATAGACATTAACAGCAGCAATAACTAGTTGCCTCAAAGCCATAAATCTGAAAGAGAGGATTTCACAGTGCCTTTCAGCTCTGAGATTCCCTGATAATCTCCCATATAGTAGTGTCATACCAGCTACCAAAGGCAATAGTATATATCACAGAGTATAATAAATGCATCAGGTTCACTTCAAATAATTTTGTATTATTTGCTTTCCTGTGAAAAGCCAAAGCTTTAACTTTCAGTCAACTTTCTGATTCATGGTTGAGTTGTTAGAAGTTTTTATTGATGTGTAGTATAGATACACAAAAGTTAACATCAATGTACTCTTCAGTGGATTTTCCCAAACTGTGTCAAACTGTGTAGCTAGTGCCCAGATCAAGAACCACTATCCAGAAATTCATCTTGAACCCATTTCAGTCACTAACATCTCCACCTCCAAATCAGAACTACTTTCCTAAATTCTAACACCATAGAGTAGCTTTGATTTTTCTGTGTGTGTGCTTTATATAAATAGGTTCCTATATTTCTGGATTCTTTTATTTGACATATGTTTGTGAGAGGCATCCGCATTGTTGCATACAGATATACCCATTCATTCTCATTTCTCTATAGTATTTCACTGTGTAAATATATAAAACTTATTCATCCTTACTACTGCTAGTGGATTTTTGGTAATTTCCAGTTTTAGGCTACTATTCATAGTAGTATTGTGTTCATTTTAATATATATTTTCTGGTGAGCATATGTATGCATTTCAATAGGATACATACTTAGGAGTTAGAATGTTGGGCCAGGAAATAAATGTTTAAGTTCAGCTTTAGTACATACTGCCAAACAATATTCCAAAGGGGTTTTACCTATTTATACTTCCTTATTGTGGCCTATACTGGTACTTTTTTGACCTTTTCATTTTTGCCATTGTATAATAATAAGGATGTAATTTTTCATCATACTGTGAATTTAAACTTATGTTTCCCTGACTGATGAAGGCTTACTTGATAATCTTCTTTTATAGAAAGCATCTTCCATTGTTCTGCCAATTTTTGCACCACTCATCTGTGTTTCTCTTATTATTAATAATTTATAGAAACCCTTTATATATTCTAGATAGGAGTCCTTTGTCAGGTGGATGTATCACAGATATCTTTTTCATCTCATGCATTGTCTTCCCTCTCTATTAATAATGTCATCTGATGAATAGAAAGTTCTGATTTTTAAAATTCTAGTTTATTAATTTATTTCTTTTGTGGTTACTTTATTCTTATTCAAGAAAGTATCACTATCACAAATTTAGTAATTTTTTTTCAAATTTTGTAAATTTTTTACTAAAATATTTATTATTTTACCTTTTATGTTTAGAACTTCAGTCCATTTAAAGTTTTGTGTGTGTGTGCATGTGTGTACATGTGTGTATGAGTGATGTGAGGTAGAGGGCAAGATACACTTTTTCCTCCATGGATATTCAGTTAACTCAGTACTTTTTACAGAAAAGACCATCCATTTGGCTTGCATTTCCATGACTCATTTTAAGTACACTCACTTTAGGTTTGAACAGTCCCAAGCAGATTTTTACTAAACAGTATTCTAGGGAGAGGATTCATGAATTGATTAAATTTTATAGTGATTGTTTCCTCAGAAAAAAGTATTTGAAATAATTGAGAGAATCTGAATGTCTAGAAATAATTATAAATTTTTGCTGTACATTTAATTTGCATATAACAATATAAAGTAGTATATAATATTTCTAGTGTCCAGGCATTTTGATTTCTTTAAGAAAGTTCAATGTATCAAATAATTACCAATATCTTCAGATCGTTACTTCTTTCAAAGTAAGTGTACTGTGGAGAATAGATAGAACTAATTTTCTCAATATTATCTCTTTTGATAATGATTTCACATTTCTCACCTATGTGCACTATGAAAAATTATATTACACCAAAGAAAATGTTCTTCTCTTTGGAAAACTACAAAGGAAGTAGTGTGGGCCTTAGATTTAGATAAGATCAGGCACCTTTAGGGTGGGATCTCTATAGACCGGGCCTTAGATTTAGATAGATCTGTTTCCATTGTAAATTTAGAAGGAAAAAAAACACATACTTTCTGAGTCCTGGTTTTCCACTCTGTAAAATTAAAGACATTTTTAAAAAATGAAAACAATAATAATGCCTACCTCACAACATTATTATGATAATAAAAGATGTTTATAAAACATCTTCCCAAATAAGAGGTTCTGAGGAAATAATCTTTTTGAAAGAGAAAGAATGTGGTGAAATGCAAATTGCTTGAGTTTGGTAGTCAAATTGACTAAATTCAAATGTCAGCTCTGAATTTTCAGTTTAAAATATCTTTGGCTCTTAGCTCACAATTCATATCACTCTGCCTCTTCTAGAATATCTATAAAAATGGAGAAAATGACACAACGTAAAATTCTGAAATAAACTAAAATGGTCAATTTACCAGACTCATTGGAATTTGCTTAAGAAAAGCAATAAGAATTTTACTCATGTTTACCTCATGAAAGAAAGTTAGAAAAATACTTTAGCTTCTCATACTGCATCTCTGCAGTATAAGACTCAGAGATCAAGGGTGGATATTAATCAGAAAACTACCCGTCTGTTTTTCAGCTTCTTGTATTATATCGTATTATTTCTTGTGTGTCCCTTCACGTAACATCCTATCCTGTATTGTATATCAAATTATATTGTGCTGTATGAAGTGGCCAGAATAATAATTTGTCTCCTCCATACCTCTTTATATATCTTTAAAAAAAAAAAATTGAGCTTTCAGAACTCAACAGAGCAGAAAGTTGGAAGACCGAATAGAGACAGACAGGATGATTTGAGCACACTGAATTCTGGGAGGTGTAGTATTCTTAAGCAAAATTCTGGAGGAAGACCCTTGCCAGCAATATTTGGGAATTTAGTTTTTCATAAATTATACCAATTCTCAGTGCCAGAAAACTAGGCAATCCATTACTTATTTACCAAGTTAGTCCAGCAAAAACACACTATAAAAATCACTTCTTGATTCCAAAAATTGGAAGAAGAGTTATGAATTCCAGTCTGTCTTCCAGATATAGATCAGAAAAGTCAGCTATCAGGCAAGTAGATATTGAGTAAGATCAAGGGCACTCCAAAATCTCAGTGTTGGGTATAAATAGATACATCCTTCTTAAAGTAATGATAGCTGGAAAATTAGAATTTGTCCCACAGCACAAGGAAAAGAAAACATCATCTTAGGTACTTAGAAGAGAAAATAAAGCATTTCAAAATCATTATTAAATATAGGCACAGGAAGTTTGAAACTCTCAACACAATGCAGTTAAATATGGCCATAAGGAAAAAGAAGCATAAAATCATAAGAACAGAATTAGATGAGACTGAATACTACTGAGATGGGAAAACTGGATAATGTTTAAAGACAATTCTTCAATGAGAAATGAAATTGTTCATTGGAGACACTCAAAGAGCAGAAACAGTATTAAATAAAGTTGAAACGAAATGCACAGGATATATTGGTGAAGTGTTCTTAGAATCAAGAGGAAAAATGCAAAAAAGTTTCCAATGATTAGAAAGATATTGATAGATATATAAAAGTCAGAGAAGGAATATATGATATATTATTAATAGATATTAAATAAATATTAACTTTATTAGATGTGTTAACATAATTATATCAGAAGATGCCATCATTCTCAGATAATATACTCAAAATGCAGACAAAATGCCACGATGTCTGCAACTTACAACTGATTGAAACTAACGTGTACAAGCAACTGTGTGCATGTGGACACACACACACATCCATCTATAGATCAATCAATCTATCGTGTGTCTACGTGTGTATACATATACACACATACACATATAGACAGAGAGAGAAAGAGGGAGAGAGAGACGAAGCAAATGAGGAACATGTTAACACTATGTAAAATATTTGAAAGGCATATCAAAGCTTGTTGTCCTATTCTTTCCACTTTTTAAATAAGATTTATATTTTTAAAATTAAAATATGGGAGAGGGGAAAATGAGTTATGTTCTAGCCAAAATTAAAAGAATATGACTTATATAATCCAAGTAAAATTTTGAATTATAAATAAAAATTTTAAAAAGCTTCACAGATACATGGGATCAAACAAAAACAAATTATAAAAAATCAAAAATATGGTTGATCTCAGATTTTTAGACTCCAGCACTAAAGGCCAGGAGGTAGTGGAAATGTCTGCAAATATTTTATAGAAAGTATAGCAACAGAAGATGCTTACATAGTTTATAAGGCTTTGGTGAAAGTAAATGAAAAGCATCATATATACTAAATCGATTAAGCACATACATCATTCTTGGGAATAAAGAGGAATTTAACTGAACAAGACATCACAAGTAAGAGAAGAAATTAGATAAAAAAAATGGACAGTTATTACCATCATATAAAACATATAGCTGTCAATAAAATGCAGTACCCTGAAGTAAAAAGAAACATTTATAGCAAAAACATACATACAAACTGAGATTCTATTAAGAAAGATTGAAAAGCTGGAGAGGAATAGAAAGAGTGCATAAAAAAAGTCAGATGGTGCCATTTTATTTTTGAATTTAACAATCAATGAACTATCAACTGAAGGGCTGTTATATTGTTTGTTAGGTTGGGAAAAATTGTTAAAATGTAAAAATGCCTACTTTCCAAATCAATACATAAGATATAGAAACAAAACACAATTCAAGTAGCAGAGGAAAGAATAGGTAGAAAATGAATGCATTAAAAAAATGATGGCATAAGCCAAGATTACGGAATTAGGAGAAAGCATAATGTTGAATATTCTAGTGGTGAGGAAGGAGAGATGTAATTTGACAGTCCACGAAGGAGGGAGGATACTTAGTTCACAAAAGAGCGGTGTGTGGCTCAGGGCAGAGGAAGTGAAATGGAAAAACATCACTGAATTGGAAGTGGAAATTGACTTTCTAAGACCCAGTACTCTAGGCAAACTGCACCTCTTTGGGTCTTCTTATCTATGTATTTCTCCATCCCTTTTGAAATGTAATTTCATCAAAGCATAGAAGCTCTATCTTTTTTCATATATAGCAACTTAATATTAGTAAAATATATTCCTTTTGGATATTCATTTATCTTCTAGTTCTCAGACCAGATTTCATTCCTCTCATGCCCTGAATATCTGCAAAGAGCAAGCATCAACTGCAGAGAGAGAAGTCTTTCCTATTCTGGATGAGCAGTTCACTGAGTCTGAGAGCAGGGCGGCTAGTGAGCATGTTAAAGCAAAGGTTCTTCCCAGTTTCCTCAATTTATATGTTTTTTTAAAATGTATCTCAAATTTTAACAAAGGCAACACACACACACAAAAACAGTCTAAATAAGGAAAAAACATACATATGTGAATTTTTTAGATTGCTTAAAGATAACAATGAGCCTTCCAAAAATGTATGATATGTTCCCTGTTCAAAATCACCCTGTGTACATACCAAATTTTAACTCTCTGAATCAAATTTGACCCTTGCCATTTTTGTTTAGAATCTCATATTCCAGATTATTCACAGCTTTACATTACTTTATCAATAATATAAAATTCAATGAGAACGCATGTTTACTAAGATAAAAGATTGTTTTATTTTAATTTTAAGTTGTCATTATATTAAAAGCTTCAGAGATACATTTTATAAATATTTTATAATTGAGTGTTGGGACTGTGTATCAAACAGTCTGTACAATAAGTCTATTTCAAAACCTTAAAAATATTTTTTTGCCAAAATAAAGATCTTTAAAGTAGTTTCATATAATTTTTAATATGCTATTAAAGATGGAAATTTTCATCATATTCTAATGTTCTAGAGCCAAATGTACTATATTTTGCAAAAAGGAAACAAAATTCAAATGGAAGATAAATCAAGTATCTGCAAAATGGTATGAATATAGCTGAAGACTAAAATTCTAAATATTTAGAATTCTACACATCAATATTCAGCTCTATTTTCTGAGTATGGAAACACCTAATGCTCTAATAATATTGTTTTCCCAAAATATATCTCCAGAATTTGAACACAGTCTGATTATATTAAAAGACCAAGTCAATGAATACTTTTATATAAATAATTCATATAAAATATAGTAAAACCTCTCCAAAAATATAGTCTGCTGCCTGCCTATACCACTGTCATCCAAGTATAAATTATCCTTATAAATATTAATATAATTGTTTTAATTCAAACTTAAATGTGGAATCTGTAACTATAACACCTGAAACACCACCATGGTTCCAATTTATTAGCTTGAAAAGTAGTATTGGATTCATAGATGAATTTTGCTTGAGGATTTTTATTTCAAAACACTTTGCTAGCATTTTATTTTATGTTCAGCATTCATTTTTGCTGCATTTATCTACTCTGCCTATTTTAATTAAATCATCATTGCACTCTGATGTTTTTGCTAATTTTGGATGATGGATCCATCATTGTTTGTTTATAAAAACTGATTGGAAACAAGGCATTCATTATATCGTGCCTGATAATCTGTTCACTTAATTATCACAGGGCAGTTGCTGTAGTCGTATCTCTGTTATCATCAACTTTTTATAAATATTATGCTCTCTGTTGACTGATTTTCATTGGCAAAGTAGTCTTTATATTTGTAGTCACCAAATTCTTGTCACTTGTGCTATCTTACAAAATGATCTCCTAATATACAGAAAATTATGTTTCCAAGAAAATCTACATCTCAGTCATTTCTTTAATAAATCTTTGATCCGAAGATATGCTATTTGGGCAAATTAACAAATAGGCTGCTATTCCCGAAGTGTCTTGCAGTCGCTACTACAATCAGCTTCCTTAATGAATTGCTTACATTTGTTGCTTTGTTGAAATCTAGTTATTTTCAAAACCTTCTCAATGTTTTACATCATGGCAAACTCCACTGTGAAAAATAAATTCCTACATACAGTTCGTGAGCACTTGAAAACAGAAGAAATGTTAACTTTGAAAATAGATCTTTGAGTTGACTATCATTACAGAAAATGTACTGGAGAGGCAGGTGAAAGAAATAATTGAGCTGTGATTTTCTTAGTTCTATTTTGCCGTTATAACATTGAAATTGATATTGATTGTTTTGACTAATACAGAAGGAAAATAGTCAAAATCTGCAGAGTTTGCATAAGATACAGGAAAGTGATAACTTGCCTTTCCCTTTTAACCATATGTATATATCAAAGGTGGGCCTAATAAACACACCCAGAGATTTTCTAAATAGCCATCATCACAAGAATTCATTGTCCTTTGCAGCATAATGATCTGCATTCTGAGCTACAGGCATGGCCCTTGAATGTCCACATTCATATAGCCACTTTATTCAACTAGCATTCATTAAGAATTTGAAAAGTTTCTGACTCAGATCTTATAACATTTTATTTGAAAAGGTATTATCTACAGTCAACCTCTACATTGCCAATAAATATGAATTTATAATGCTAAGTTATTAATTTATGAGTATTGCAACCAGAATCACCAAAATTATTGTTCAGAATATTTATAGAATATCAATTTGGGCAGGCAGTTGTTCTGAGTATTGTATAAAATAAAAAACAAAATAAAACATAGTCACAAATGATTATAAATAATCTAATAACGTACAACACATTAGAATAACCAGAACCTTATGCACAGAGGGGAGCTTTAGAAGCCAGAAAGAAAAAACAACATGACTTGTTTTCAACACTGTAGAAACTGTCAAAATCATGACTCTTATTTCTGGCCTAGGCATTACATAAATGCATTATTTTTAAAACCAGTATGAAATATTCCAAACATCCAAATAAATTCTTGCTACTCAATTGCACATATGTTAATATTTTGTGATGTTTTCTTCAGATCACGATTTAAAAAATAAATAAAACTTTATAGTTTAAGACCCACTTTCTTATCCTTTGCCTCTCAAATTCTTCTCATACATAGTCACTGATCCCTAGTGTGCAAGATTTCAATGCATATTTTTATAATTTGACTGTAAGTACAATTATCCATAAACAACATAAATATTGTGTGTTTTAAATTTCTACTTAAGTAGTAGTACATTCTGTATATTGTTCTGTAACTTGTTTCCACCATGATAATTAGAGATCTATCTAGTTCACTCTTTTACCAGATATTCCATCGTATGATTGAACCATATTTTATACATTCAACTTGAGAGAGAGATAGATTGTTTTTACTTTTTGCTGTTAGAAAACAATTACAAACAATTACAGTATCATTCTTGTATGTATTCGGAAGACTATATGGAAGAGCCAGAAGTGAAACTGGTGAATTTTGGGGTACATGAATATTTATCTTATTATAACCAATTGATATAACCAAATTTCTTTACATTCAAGCTATCTTGATATGAGTTTCTACTTCTTCATATCATTGTCAAATGAAGCATTATCAGATATTTTTAACTTTTGTCAATTTGATGGGTATGAAATGATATATATTTTAATTTGCATTATCTTTTAAGTGTGACTAAACATTTTAGTATGTTTACTGACCTTTATTCTTCCTTTCCTGTGATTTATCTTTTCATATTCATTTTTTATTTTTCTATTGAATCATTTGTCACTTTTGTATTGATTTGCAGTAATTATTTATGTATTCTTTGCATCAAACTTTTAGCACTTTATATGGAGCACAAACATTTTCTTCCTATCTCTGACATTTTTTACATTGTTGTTTCTTTTGCCATATAACTTACCTTGTACCTGTTATATTAAGGATATAATAAAAAAGTGGGAGTGCAATTTATTGTTTCTACTGCCTGCCCATCCCCCAATGGCTTGAGGATTGTCTGGAGTTTTTTTTTTCCGTATTTGTTGTTGCCACCCTGTGTCACACGGTAAGTTCCTGTTTATACACTGGTCTCCCTTTAGGGCTTTTATTATGTTCTGTTGATGTATATGTTATATATGTATTAAAATACTTTTATATATGCCTAGAACAATATAAAAGTGTTTTTTTTCAGTATTAAATTATTTTTGTTATTATTATTTTTTAATTTTTTTCAGTATATTATGCGGGTACAAATGTTAAGGTTACGTATATTTCCCCTTGCCCCTCCTCCCCCCTCGAGTCAGAACTTCAAGAGTGTCCATCCCCCAGACTATGTGCATCACACTCATAATGTATGTATATACCCATCCCCTCCCCCCCACCTGACACCTGATAGATGTTATTCCTATATGTCCACTTATGTGTTGATCAGTTAATACCAATTTGCTGGTGGGTACTTGTGGTGCTTACTTTTCCATTCTTGGGATACTTCACTTAATCGAATGGGTTCCAGCTCTAGCCAGGAAAATACAAGAGATGCTATATCACCGTTGTTTCTTAGAGCTGAATAGTACTCCATGGTATACATATACCACATTTTATTAATCCACTCATGAATTGATGGGCACTTCGGATGTTTCCACATCCTTGCAATTGTGAATTGTGCTGCTATAAACATTTGAGTGCAGGTGTCTTTTTCATAGACCGACTTTTGTTCTTTTGGGCAGATGCCCAGTAATGGGATTGCTGGATCAAATGGTAGCTCAACTTGTATCGCTTTAAGGTATCTCCATATTGCTTTCCACAGAGGCTGAACTAGTTTGCAGTCCCCACCAGCAATGTAGGAGTGTTCCTATCTGTCCACCTCCACATCAACATTTATTGTTTGGGGACTTTTTGATAAAGCCCATTCTCACTGGAGATATGATATCTCATTGTGGTTTTGATTTGCATTTCCCTGATGATTAGAGTTGTTGACCATTTTTTCATATGTTTGTTGGCCATTATTCTGTCTTCTTTTGGAAAGTTTCTGTTCATGCCCTTTGCCCACTTTTTGAGAGGGTTGTTTGATTTTTCTTTGCTCAAGAGAGCAAACAGACAACCCACAGAATGGGAGAAAATTTTCACAAGCTACACATTCGATAAAGGGCTGATAACTAGAATCTATTTAAAACCTAGGAAAATCAGCAAGGAAAAATCAAAAGTGTTTTAATTACTGTCTTTACAATCACGAATTATCATCCCATTTTATTCATATTTTTTAATATCATCCAGAGATTCATATATATTCTATGTTCATTGAAGCCAAGCTTTATAGTAAACTGTATTGTGTTTAGTGAAATTTATATATATAGGATTTATAGATTAAATTGGATATAATGAACATAAAATAGGTAAACCATCTATGAACATGGTATACCACACAATTTATTAAAGTTTAATTTTATGCCTTTAAATGTTTTATAATTTTCTCTGTAAGATTTTGCTAGATGTTTTTCGTCTATAATGAATACTTTTGTTGCTATCATTTGAGCTATTTTAATTATATTTTCTAGTTGTAGCTAGCAAAATTATTGCTTTTGAAATGTTAATTTTGTATTCAGTAAACTTTCTCAGTTTCTTTTTTTAATTGGTTCAGATATTTTGTAGATTCCCTTGGAATTTCTATGTAAGCTATTGTATCATCTACAAATAATGAGAACTATCTTTCTTTCCAATCCTTATAGCCATTGTTTATATTTTAATATTGTTATGTGGGTTAGGACCACCAGTAAAATGCTGAATTGATAATGGCAACAACAGACATTCTTGTTTTATGCCTGATTGTAATAAAAAGACATTTAAGATTTCAAAATTATAGTTAACACAAACATATTTGTTTCATTTATTTTGTTTCAGTTTCCCTGTATATGTGTATATAATAATTTTAATTATAAATAAAAATATATATATATCATCAAAATGACCCCCAAAGTAGTTGCTACTATTATCTTCTTTATATAAATGATATAATGAAAACAGAGAGAGAGTCCATGATTTGCCTAAGGTTGCACAGCCAGTTAATCACAGAGACATTATTTGAGTAAAGGCAATCCAGTTCTATGGCCATGCCTATACTATATATCATATATTATATAATATGTAGTACATATAGCACATGTCGTATACATAGGATATAGCGTTTATGTATATTATGCTATGCTGTTTTTTGAAGGATGATGAGAAATTTCTTTTCTATACCAAGTTTACTTTATGTATTTATCATAAATTACCTTGATCATTTTGAATAAGTTGTCTTCTATTCATGGAGATAATCATATAGATACTTCCTTTATTATGTTAACATGATTAATTATATCAATACATTTTCCTAATCTTCAAATGTCTTTGCAATATTGTCATTTATCCTTCTTGACCAAGATTTGTTTTCGTATACATTGTTGCATTTGGTTAACTAATATTTTGATTAGCAGTTTTGAATAAATTTTTGTGATTTTTCTTTTTATGTGATTCTTATTTGGTTTTGGCATCAAGTTTGTACTAATCTAAAAAATGTATTGGAAAGAAATCTCTCTTTATCTACTACACAAGAAATTTGCATAAGACTGGAATTGTTCATGTTTTTAATGTTTTGGGAGCACACTAGCCCATTTGGGCATGGTGTTTTTACTGTGGGAAGGTTTTTCACTATGGATTCAATGTCTTTGGTAAATACAAATCTATTCAGATTTTTAATTTTTACTTGATTCAGTTTTGTTTGGTAATATAGTTTTAAGATATTCAATTTTTCAAAGTGATAAGGTTATTAGCATACATTTGCATAATTTAGTTGCATAGATTTATTTATAGTATTTGGGAGGTGTTATTTGTAGTTAGGTCTTCTTTTTCCTTCATAATATTGCTTCTTTGAATTCCCATCTGTTTTTCCTTGACCATCTTATCAGATAACGTGCCACTATAAAAAGCTTTTTAAAGATCCTCTTTATTGCAGCTGCATTCTATTTTATTAACTTTAATACTTTGTATTGTCATATCCCTTTACCTACTTTTTATGGATTTATTTGGTTTTTTTTATAACTACTCATGCATTTTCAGCTTTCATTTTCTAACATTTAAGGCCGAAAATTATCTTCTAAGTACAGTTTTTATTTATTTTTATTGATACATTATAGTTATACTTATTTATGTGGTACACATTATATTTTGATACATGCATACAATATGTAATAAATAAGAGTAATTGGAATATTTGTCACTTCAAACAAGTTTTAACCAAATCTTATAAGTTTCAATATGCAGCATTTTCATTTGCATTTAGTTCTAAGTATTTTCTGGTTTTCGTTATAATTTCTTATTTTACACATGAACTGTTTAGTAGTATGCTATTAAATTTACAAACATATAAGATTTTTTTCTTTTCATTTAATGGTCAGAGAACATCGTATGGTATATGTTCTTGGACAACTATCATATTTAGATTTTCTATATCTTGTCTAGTCTTTCCTCTGTTTAAAATAAAGTTATGTGTCATATAACGATATTTCAATCAATAACTGATAACATATACAATGATGGTTAATAAATTATAATGGAGCTCAAAAAAATTCCTATTGCCCAGTGACATTGTAGCCATCATAACATCATAGCAAAATGCATTACTTATATGTTTGTGGTGATGTTGGTATAAACAAACCTACTAACTGCCAGTCATATAAAAATATAACACATATAATTATGTACAGAACATAATACTTTATAATAATAATAAACAACTATATTGCTGGTTTATACATTTACTATATTATACTTTACACCATTATTTTAGAGTGTACTACTTCTACTTATAAAAAAAAGTTAACTGTAAAACAGCCTCAGGCAAGTCCTTCAGGTGGTATTTTGGAAGAAGGTGTTATTATCATTGGAGATGACAGTTCCATGCTTGTTATTCCCTGAAGACCACCCAGAGGGACAATATGTAAAGAGAGAAGACAGTGGTATTGATGATCTTGACCCTTGTAGGCCTAGAATCATGTGTGTGTGTCTTAGTTTTTAACAACATAGTTTAAAAAGTTAAAAAAATTGAAAAAATTTTGAAAATATTTAAAAGCTTATAAAATGAGAGTATAAAGAAAGGAAATATTGTTGTACAGCTGTACGATGTGTTTGTGTTGTAAACTGTTATAAAAGATTCAAAAAGTTAAAAAAATTAAAAGTTTATAAAGAAAAAATTTACAATAAGCTAAGGTTAATTTATTACTGAACTGATATTTTCCACCAAATTTAGTACAGCCTCAGTGTACACTATTTATAAAGTCTACAGGAGTGTACAGTAATGTCCTGGGCCTTCACATTCACTCACCATTTACTCAACGATTCACCCAGGGCAACTTTGAGTCCTGCAAACTCCATTCATGGTAAATGCCTTATACAGGTATATCATTATTTATCTTTTATATCATAGTTTTATGGTACAGTTTCTATGTTTAGATGTATTTGGATACCCAAATACCATTGTGTTATAAATGCCCACAATATTCAGCACAGTAACATACACTACACGTTTGTAGCCTAGGCGCGATAGGCTATAGCACAAAGCCTAGGTGTGCAGTAAGCTGTACCATTTAAGTTCGTGTAAGTACACTCTCTGATGTTTGCACAATGATGAACTCACCTAGCAATGCATTTCTCAGAACATATCCCTGTCATTAAGTGATGCATGACTATAGTTATTTCTAACACCATTGTCTTAAAACTTCCTGCTATGATGATAAATTAGTAAATTTCTCCTGCTTAGGATAAACTCTAAAAGCTTGCAAAGCTCTGAATGATCTGGACACCCCTTTTCTCTTCAGCTCTACCACTCTACTTCACGGTCTACACTGTATGCACAAAGCTCTTTCAGTTTCCAAAGCCTAACAAGTTCTATCTTGCCTCTAGAGCTTCATTCAATAAGTGGCCCCATCCCTGTCATCTGGTTAAAGTTCTCAGTTTAGTAACTTCCAAGAAGCCATAAGTCTAAGGGAGGGGGCCCTGTCATACTCATTCACTTTGTCATATTTTGGCATATGGTTTAGTTCCCTTTTTTGTGTACTTCCTGAAGTTAAGAGCAAGGTCCATCTCCATCACTGCTGTACCCTCAGGATGTAGTGCAAAATCTGATACACACGAGGTTCTCGACAAAGAAACAAGAAAAACTTTTTTATTTGAATGAATTAAATTTCAACACTGGAATTAGAAGATAAATACAGGGACCCAGAAATATAATTTCTCATTTTTAAAATAACCACATATTGTTTTAGTTATTTATTTATTAAAATTAGGACATAATAAATGTGATATTTTGATACATGCATACAATGTGTAATGATCAAATCAGAGTATTGAGGATATTCACAACCTCAAGTATTTATCATGTCTTTGGTGTTGCAAATGTTTCCGATTTTCTCTTCTAGGTATTTTGAAATGATACAAGAAATGATTATTACCTATAGTCACCCTCCCTTGCTATTGAACACTAGAACTTATTCCTTCTATCTACCTGTATGTTTGTACCCATTAACTAACCTCTCTTCTTCATTCCTTGACAAAAAAACAAAGCACTTTTCTTAGCAGTGAAACACTGACTTAAAATGTAGCCTTTTAATTACATACAGCTCCTCTGTCATCCGGCAAGATGTTAGCCAACAAATCCAGAAAGACATTAGAGAAGAGATATATTCACCACTGATGCTATACTTCTCTTGGATACCTTTTACATTTTTCAGATTCTCACCTTTTCTGCTTATTAGAAAGGAAGAAAAAAATAACAATTCTAAGACTGAGATTGTGTTTTCTGCATTGTCCTGCAGGATTGAAAACTCTTTCCTGTTGGTAATTTTCTTAAAGCTACTGGTTTATTTTATGTATATATTTTAAAAAATTGACAAACCCCTTTCTGTATAGTGTTTCATCTCCAAAACAGCCTTAGCCTCTGACAAGTTTGGGGCCTTAATTGTGTAATATTATAATATAAAAAAAGGATGACAAGAAATCTCATTCCTGACCTCAGCTGGTCGGCTTATTGAATATCATCTTTCTTTTAATTCAAGAACTACTCAGATACTGTTTTCCAAGTGTCTTATTTTGAGTCACTCTCAGTAATTTACTGCTATAATTTGTAATCACATAGAGTCCCATAGGTTAATTACAGAATCTCCTGTGTAAAAAATGTATTTTCCTTTCATTCGTTTCAATGATGCAGCCTTTATTTCATTTGGCATTCTCTAGTCTTTCTACTACAGAAATAGTAAGTAGACTGGCTCAAGCTGACCTATCCATAATTTTATAGGCCTCTTTCTTAACCCTTATATAATTCATTTTCAAACTTACAAAACTAGTTTTCCTGCCTTTTGTACTACATTGCAGTTTCATTGACCATAAATTCTTGCTGTTGATGGAAAAAAAAATCTAACATTTTGCCTTTACAAAAATCTTCTAAACTTTTGTATAGAAAAGAGTTCCACAAAATTGAGTTTCGTGAGAAATGTGAATACTTTATAATTACCCCACCCAACATATACACATGCATATATAATCATTGCTTTCCCATATAATTATAATTATTTTCTCACTAAATGGAATCTGATTATAAAATATCTCCATTATTAATAATAAATAAATATATTCTTATAATAGTTGGAAATAATTGCTTTAATGGCAACTCCTCTAGAAAAAAAGTATTCTTTATAGGTACTTCTCATATAGAACTAGTTTTCATAACATAAATTGTGATACTGTGATTAATTTCTTAGGTAGCCTTGTTTGCATAATATGGGCCACTGTTTTTATATTCAATATGGCACTTGAGATCAATAAGGAAATTGAAATCAGGGATTCATATTTCCAAAATAGTAAAACAATAGAGTATAAGTGGAATGCTTTTATAGAATTGATTTGCATTTTATTATAACAACAGGTGATAATGGATTTTTAATTATTATAGTTTGACAATAGGAAAAGAAAGGCCATTACACTTACAGTAAAACTAGATGGAAACACTAGATTTTCTTGGCGATATTTAGGTTTTATAGCTTTCCTTTCAGAACCATTAAAAATAAAAACAAGCCCCATTATTGTTAAAAGTTTTCCACTGTAAAATAACATTATTGTTGTGAATCTAAATCTAGAGACTACCTACCAACCCCCTTTATTTTTTCATTGAATAAAAAAACAAAGGACTTCTTAGAAAAGCAACTTTCTTGTTACCAACAGTAGAGGCTGCATATCTGCTGCAGGGCATAGTAATTAGAAATACAGATTGGAATTAGATTGCCTGGGTTTTAAATCCAAGCTTCATTACATGCAAGCTCTGCAGTCCTGGGCAAGTAACTTGACCCCACTAAGACTCATATCTAGCTATGAAATAGGAATAAATAATAATTTATCTCATAGAGTTGTTGTGAGATGAGCTAAGTACTTAGTATAGTATCTAGCATATAAGTGCATAATGAATCTTAGTAATCATTATCTACTACAAAATTAAGAAATTGCAATTTTGAACGTATCAATAGTTTCCCATGTCAACAATATCTAATCACCACTTACTTAGCCACAATATTTTAAATAAAAATTCAACTGTAAATTCACATAAAACTTAAAATAAATACTGTACAATTTTTTTAGCTGTTGTTTCTTTAACAAATTTCAATTCTCTTTTTTTCCTAAAACTAATTGGTAGCTTAAATTTACTGAAGCTACTGTGAAATATGACAGGAATACAGAGGAAGAAATGCATTGCTATTAAAACTCCAGTTATGGTGGACACCTTGTTGAGTAGGGATATAGTTTCCTACACCCAAAATTTGGTTCTGATATTGAGACATTATGCCACATGTGTACCAGGAAGGTATGAAACATAATAAGGCTTTCTGGGAAGAGCAGGACAAACTTCTGAAGAAGGGTCAAAAATATCTTGAGAGAACTGGGAAAGGAGACTGGTTTGACTTCTATTGTGGTTAGTGGGTGGTCTGAGTGAGGGTTCCACATATATGATTTGAACCTCCTACCAGGCTCCAAAGGAGGGAACACCAGGCTTTCTTATCAACTTGTCCAAATGTAGAGAAAAGGGGAAAGGGGAGAAGTGTTTTAAAGCTTCAGCAGTGGAATATCAATAATGGACTAAGTCTTTTTAATCATAGACTCTAATTTTGCAGGGGGAAAAATTCTAATGAATAAAATTTACTCAAGAGAATATATATACATACACACAGTCATTATCAAAATAAGACACTAACAGTAATATTTCAGAAGATTCTGTCTTCTTCATTTGAATTTCAATTTTTGAAGCATTCTAAGTAAAGTAAAAACAATCTGTATAGGAATAGTTTATGAATAAAATTAGAGTCAGACAAAAAATTAACTATTGAATAATTAAGTTGAATAATCTTTTTCCTTTGCCAGTGGTTTGATCTAAGCTATCTGCTTATTATTAAAACAATGTAATATTATAATAGTTCATGGCATCTATTTTATATCCAAAAACTGCTAAGGAATAAACCATATGTGCTTGCCATTCTGTTCTTCATCTGAGCCCATAATTCCCAGAAGAATCAGGGTCTTGATATGAGGGCAGACCTCTTTGAAGAAGGGATGTTGAATGATGCCAAAGAAAAAGGAGCCGAAGTCCCAATTTTGACTAAAGAATAAGAATCGATACAAGGGAAAAATAAGCTTCCGAAGAGACATGAAGAAGTCTATCTTGTTTATCATGGAATGCCAACAACAGCATTCAATAAGTAGCATGGACAAAGGGGGAAGGAAGAAGGGTGATCCAACGTAAGCAGCAATAGATCTGAAAGAAGGCTTAATTTCTGTAATATATAGATAAGAAGAGTTTGAACAAGATGCTATCCACATTCTAAGGCTATATTTGTATTTTTGTTTTCAATACTATTAATATCTTATTTTGGGGATGATCATATATATATATGATTTCATATATATCATATATATATTCTCTTTAATTCTATGTGTACTATCATATCTGTCTGATACTTCAGGTGGACCTAATGTCTTGGAGCCCATACCAGGATGTTTGAGCCCAAAAACAGAATACCTGCAACTGAACTACCTTCTTCCCTTTGATATAGTATTTATTTCATTTTGTATTCTTAATTGCATTTGAATTTCTGAATCAATTATCTGAAGCCCTGAATAGGTAGGTTAGTGAGAGATTGATGAGGTAGAAATGCATTGTGTTTCACCATTAAGAATATATATCACCTCTCCCTAAGAAGGGTTAGAGGTTTAAGGTATCCAACATGTAAAAAA
>VBSM01003176.1:58351731-58425723 GCA_008086735.1 Cheirogaleus medius
CGGCGGGGAGGCAGCGAGCGGGTGCGTCCCAGCACCCCGCGGTTTTCCCCATCAATGATAACACTTAACTCATAAGATTCTGAAGATTAGCTAAGACGTATAGCATAAAACAATTATTATGGTGCCTGTCACAAATAAAAATTCAATAAATATCAGATAATATTACTCATTAAATTCATTGGTATGCACTTTGCATGTATACAATAAAATGCTATCAAAACTACACATTTCTATTTATGTTTTTAATCTTGCTTTACTTTTTCTTTCTTATCATATCTTATATTCTACAATCCTATATCATCTTTCAATGATAGTATCTTCTTGTTGCTATGTCTATTTTTCTGTTAACAAATATTGCCAACTAAAAAATTATTCTGTAATAAATTCAGACTGTTTTATTAAGTGAAACTCAATAAAAAGTACTGTTGTGCATTAAACTTCCATTGATATAGAGATATCATGTCTGTTTAGCCTTCTCAATAATTCTGAGACACCTGGGAATGATCTCTAGGTCTTTGAATTTTTAATTGATGTCCTTATGCTCCTCTAATTTGCATGACCAGATCATGCTTCCTTATGTTCCTCTAATTTGTTGTAGCAACAACATTTGGTGAATGTTTGAGAAGTTTTAGTAAATTTTATGGAATTGTGCCCATGTAATTATGCAGCTATATTCCCGCAATCATTGTATAATTTGATCTTTTTTACACCTCATTTT
Source organism: Cheirogaleus medius (assembly GCA_008086735.1). Lineage (NCBI taxonomy): Eukaryota > Metazoa > Chordata > Mammalia > Primates > Cheirogaleidae > Cheirogaleus > Cheirogaleus medius. Next base: position 58,352,450 of record VBSM01003176.1, read on the forward strand.
TCCATAGTTTAATGCTTGCTCCAATCACGTGACCTACTTTGCTACCACTTTCTCCCGCAGCTTTGCATGCACAGAAAGTATTTGGTCAGCATACTAATAGTGGACGTAGATTTACTTCAACCGGGCTCACAAGAACTGATCTATAAAACTAGAGTGATAGTTTACTGATTTCCAAAGAAAATATAACTGTCGCATAGGTCAGGATACTGGCGTGAATATGATCATTACATTCCCTGATTGACGCTGTATGTAGGGAAGAGCAAATCAGATGCCATAAAGAAATTATTTTCACAGGTACTGAACAAACTTAAAGCTTCGTGAACAAGACATTATCTCCCTTAGCAGACCTACATAGGCAGCAGCCAAAGTTGGCAGTTAAAGTTGGTTCAACGAGAAAGGGATCAGAGCAATGAAAGTCAGGGAAATCAAATGATTACAAAGACCAGAGAAAAGGCCTCATCCGTGGAACTCAAATTTCTGAATCTGCTGACAGAAGTGTCCTCTCCCATGACAAGTACTTTAATGAGGCCAGCAAAGGGGATCACCATCTCTCGTCTTCTCTCTTTCTCTCTTTTTCCTTAGCTGAGCCTCCTATGCGTGTACATATTCTTTCTTTACTTGTATTGAAACATTCAACTCAGGTTATAATTGTCTCCTCATGACAATTTTGAATTTTTCTACATTGATTTAATATGTATTGATTTTATATTTTAACTCCCTCTATATAGTTTTACTTCCTTTATGTAAGGAAAAACCTCATTGGAATTTTGATCTGAAGATTTAGATGAAGATTCTGAATTCAAATATATTGGCATATAAACAATATCTCAAAAAATGAATTGTAAAGAGAATTCACTTTGGTTTGGGAACATTTTTCTAAATACATTCCAGACCTCTCTTGCACCTTGACTGATCCTACTCCCAGGGAGGTAGCTTGACTTTTTTGATTGGTAAATTTGGAAAGAATAACTACTTAGGCATACTCAGTTTAGGGTTTCATCTTTTTAGGAGCAACCTTGTCTCCATGTTTAACCCTTAATGTACAGAATTCTGGGGTTGGTGTCAGAAAACCCACTTTACTAACAGATTCAGAGGCCTGCTCTCAAACCTGACCTCAGTAAATGTGTTATTTTATCCTTATTTACTTCTCATTTCTCAACTTGCTCACAAACTGGGTGGAGATGTTTTTACAATTTGCTAGCCCGTCCTTTATGTCCCATGCATGCTAAATTACTAACAACCTTAACCTAGTTTTCATTTTTGTCCATTTAATTTTCCTCTGGTGGCTTTCAGCTTATACAATAAGAAGTTTTATATGTGACAAATGTAAAAAAAAATTCCTAATACCCAGATACTTATTAAAATAAAGCATGGGCCCATAAAAAAAACATTTATCCTATATTAAAGGTAATAATGATATTTACAAAACTTAAATACAGAGAAGCTGGTTTCCTAATTATTTTGAACCTTTAAGTATACACAAGCCTCTGAACTTCAGGTGACTTAACATCAACTTTGGATCAACAATTTACTCTTTAGCTTAGAAAAGATGTTAAATTATTTGTTTAAAAAATGTTTTTTAAGCCAGCGCACACATTGTTTTAAAATGGAGCAGTCTAAAGCTCTCCACTTGCCATTTTATGCACTAATATGCTTCTGAGACCACACAGGTCTAAAACAATGCACTTTCCCTTCCCAAAGACATCCTTAAGCCAGACACTATAATTAATTCTTTGGGGGCAAGGTAGTGAGGGAAGACTCCTGGGACCATCTTCACTTATACCACCAGCGTTTGAGCAAAAGGTGAGATATGTTTGGCTCCAAGTCTCAATTACTCCTGTCTCTTCTCTAGATGCCGACATCGGGTCATGCTGCTGGTAACAGAATCTGTTCAGGACCCCCGTGCAACAGTGAAGATAAAGTACAACACAGTTCTCTTCTTTTTAATGAAAAAGCTTTTCCAAACTTGACAAAACAGTACTGTATGACCACTTGATTTTAGTCTTTATGAAGTAAATTTATTCCCAATCAATTCCCTCTGTTCACAGGTAGATTTAGCTTTTCATTAAGATTTGTTAGGATAGTGATATTTGGTATTTGCTGAGTCTCTCAGTGAGACACTGAACTTATTGGCTACCTTTTTATCTTCTTTGAAAGCTGTTCAGCTTCAGCAAACAAATTTTAAAAAGTCATTTTTTCATTAGAAAAACGATGTTGACTCCTTGTTAAAATTCTGACTACACAGTATACCCTTTAAATGTAAATTTCAGGAGTAGATACAGTTGCCAAAATGTCTCTTTCTCATTTAAATTGATTAAAGTACTCTTTTAAAAAAAATACGAATTCTTCTTCCTCAAATCTCTTTGACATTCAGAGAACTACCATATAACTGGTCAAGTGGTTAAATGAATGCTTTGAATGACAACTTCATCAAAAGAACATAATCAGGAAAATAATAACTAATTGACCCCTTTAGAACATTTTGTAAAATGTGGGAGGGATTTGGAAATTGAGGCATACATGAGGACTTTTCATATGGCAAATGAGGACTGTTGTTTATAATCAGACATATAATAGCTTATTTAACTTCCTAACATTAAATAAACTATTATTCATTCCCAAATACTCAAGTATCCTTTACAAGCCAATGATTTTCCCTTAGAATCCAACTACAGAAAATATGGTTAAAAAATTTTTCTCTACATTGCTTCCCATGTATTAATAAAATTCGCATGAGGGAAACAGTTTGAACGTGCTATACATTCTTTCTGTTGAGCTAAAGAAGGGAACTGAGACAAAATTAACGTAGAGAGTTTCTCTGGGCCAAGGTTGAGGACTGCAGCCCGGAATCCACTTCCAAGTTGCCTTGGGGAGTGTTCCATTCGGCCTTTGCTACAAGCAGGTCTTTAGAGGCAAAAGGAGATAAGGAGTGGGCTGATACAAAGTTGTTTGACAGGAATTCCTATTGGTTTACAGAAATATTGATAACATTGGTAGGTGATTGGCTATACATTGTTGAACTACACGATATGAGTTATGGTGTTCAGAATATGGCACTTTATGGCTACTTGGCATAGTCTAGAGCCCATATATAAAGTAGCTTTAATAGGTAATTATTTAGCTCAAGAATGGAGTCATTCATGATTGCTGTTGCATTTCATCATCTCTCTGGGACTGATCATTAAAGGGGGCTTACATTTCGCAGATAAAAGTTTCTTTTCTTTCTCAATTCACCATCTGTTCTGTATCACTGTACCTAACCCTGGCATCCCTTGAATCAGGTTCATTCAGGGTTTAGGCTGTATGGATAGAAACTGGAATTCCAGAAGTTGCAGTTCACTGGGCTTCTACTTCAAGGTTTGAAACACGCTCAAATTGCCATCAGTTAAAAATGTCTCCATGATCCTGGTTAGTGTAACTTTGGAGAAATAACCAGTCCAAAAATTACCAACCAAAGTGTACAACATTGGTATCACTTTAAACTGACTTTTATAATAGAACAAGATCATGTATAGTGGTAAGTCTTGAGAGTAAAAAGAAGTGGATGGAATTTGGGAGGAAATTGGAAAGCATAAACATCAACCAGGGGTGACATCCACAGCAGATAAGTTCCAAAAACGCCTTCCCTGCAGGGCAGCAGTACCTCTACATCACCTAGGTTGATTGTAAAGCAGCTGTTTTTCACTTTGGAGCCTACCTCTTTCAGACTCTTAGAAATCTTTGAGATAGTGTTGTCAGCAGCAGGTGAGATGAAGATTTATAGCTGGTGTCAGTAGCATATTAATGTCTTCAGGGTCCATGGTGTCTTGTGAGTTTCTACAGTGATTCCACATAAATTTCAACGTAAGACATAAAAGGATGAAATAGTCATTTGGGATGATGGAGGTAAGTTAGATGGAGAAGGGAGAAAGGAGCAAAGGATGGGGTACCCTGAGTAGTCATTATAGCCTCTCAGTGGTTAGGATCCCACAGCAGCCTAATCTGAAGGAGCGCATGTTACCAAGTGTAATCTAACACAGCGTTTCTCAATAGCAGCATCACACTGACATTTGCACTTGTTAATTCTTTATTGTGGGATCGCTGTCCTGTGCACTCCAGAATGTTTAGCATTATCCCTGGTCCCTGCCACTGGATGCCAATGGCGTCTGTCTCTCAAGTGGTGGAAATCAAAGATGTCTCCAGACATTGCCAAATGTTCCTGGGAAGTACAAATCACCCCAAATTGAGAATCACTGGACTAAAGAACCACAAAAGTTTATCCCACTGAATTTTCTATTATTTTACCCAGTAACATTTTTATAGTCTATGTAGATAAACTGCTTTTAGGTATTTTTCTGTTTTTAAAAGATGTGTTTTACATGGTAACAAAATTTTCTAAAGTGTTAAAAACGTTTTGTTTATCTATTTAGTTTGGTGTTAAATGAGAAGAATGAGCCAGGGTACCAAAATCTTTGCTCATATGTTCTGATGCCAAAACTTTTTGGATAGCAAATTCAGGCATTTTAGAGGGGTCTTAATCAGATTCATAAAGATATAATTTCATATTTATAGTACAGGAGAGTTTACGAAGGACTTCTATTTTCCTCATTTTATTTAAATCTCACAATAACCATGTACACTAAGCATAATTTCTTTTTTATAGAAGAGAATCCAAGTGACTTGCCTGAGGGTATGTAAGAGCATTCTGAAGCAGCCAGAAATCAAATTCATATATTTTGCTTTAAATCCAGGTATTTTCCAACAGAACACTTGTTGCCTCTACTAATGAAGTTTTAAGCATTGGGCAAAATGTTCTTGTCATTAGGATGAGAAAATTCAGAAAAAGAAGGGAGTTACTATACTCTGAATTGACAGACCTGGTTGGATAAGTTTGCTAGTTTTTTAAAAGGACATATACATTTTTATAAAAAATATAATTTTCATTTTTAAATTTTGTCTTAGAAGATGGATGTAATTACACATGTCATATCCTCCCTGGTCTCAGAACACATAATTATCAGTTTCTTTTAACTTCTATTCAGAAGGAAATTAGATGAGCCCTTTGTCAGATGTAAAGATATCATTGGCCAACTGAAATCTCATTTATTGGACTCATGTCACCTGGAATAAGTGAGGTTAGGAGTGGAGAAATGTGGAAATAAAGAGATCACAGACCTATCTGTAAACAATTACAGAATATTCTAGTTACTATTGAATCCAGTCTATTTCCACTTTACCTTTGGTATACCCTAAGACAACAAGAAAAATAGATGTGAGTCCTGAATCTGCCATTCAGTGCATGATTTTACACAAGTCACTTCACCTTGCCTAACCTCCATTTCCTCATCTGTAAAATGAAGATGATAATCATACCTGCCTCAAAGGTTTATTATACAGATTAACTGTGACAATGATTAGGATGTAATAAATGTTCAAAAATGTCAACTGTTATTATTAACTGTGCTATGTAAATATTACTAACTTCATTACCAGATCCCATCACTTATGTCACCATGATAATAATAATTTCTAATCTTCTAATTCTCCTTCTTTCTGCTCACTAGCATGATTATGTGTCCTATCTCAGGCTTTTGCCAATTAGCACTTACTTACACAAATGACTCTCTTGAAACTCCACTACTAGAAGTCTTTACCTTTGAAACTTGTTCATTGTTGTGTTTGAACATTCAAATATGTTTTATTGCAAAAAAATTTACTAACATTAACATCTTTTTTAGCATCCTTTTAAATAACCTTTGCCAGTGTTGTTGACAACTTTCTAAATAAATAAGCCAATGCCAACAAAAAAAATGTTCTGGGTCTTGGATTCCGGATTTTGTAGTCTTTGTACTTAGTCTAGAAGGAAGTGAAGCAAGAAATTTGGCTATCACTAAGTTCACTTAATGAAGACAGTGAAACTGAGTCATTTTAGATAGGGCATCTGGTCTGAGTAAACTGATTAAATTAACTGGATGTCTGCTCATCCTCTCTTACTTTGTATGCCAGGTAAGAGCAAACATAGTGGATATATTAGAAAAATAATATGTTAGTCATATCATATAATATACATTAGTTATATTACTGCTGAATAAAAAAATTACCTCAAAATTTAGTAACTTAAAACAACAAATATTTATTAGCTTAAAGTTTCTATTGGTTAGGAGTCCGTGCACTGCTTAATGGGTTCTCTGATCAGGGTATCTCATAAGCCTGCAATCCTTGTGTTTGATGGGCTGCAGTCATCTCACAACCTGATGGGGAGTACGATACAGCTTTGACTTCATTTATGAGGTTATTGACCAGCCTCAGGTTTTTGCCAGACACTTAAGTTCTTTGCTGCATCAACCTCTCCCATAGGATGGCTCAGAAAACAACAACTGGTTTCCCTTAAAGTGAACCAGTAAAAAAACGATATTCAAGATGGAAACCATAGCCTTTTTGCAACCCAGTCTTGGAAGTGACATCCCATCACTTTTGTCATATTCTTTTCACTGGAAAAGAGACAGAAGATCCAGCCTACAGACAACGTAAGGGAATTACCTTGGGTATTTATAGTCATTGAGGACTATCTAAGAGGCCTCATCACATATATCATAGAAAGTGAGTAGGAAAGAACAACTGAAAATACTGAGTGAGTAAGGTAAATTAGGTTCTATGCTTTCTGGATTCTTTTACTCCTAGTGCCGGTCAGATAGCAAGAGAATATGAATTGTTTGTGAGGAAGGAGTTTCCACTTCCTTTTATGATGCTAAGTTTAGAAGTGCAGCATTTTAAGAGGAATCCTTCAAGAGGAACAGCTCTGCACCAGCCAAGGCTAATGAGCGAACACCATGATACTATTTCTAGAAGTGTCACCTTTCTGGTGATCTTTTTCTTTAAAATTCCCCTGGAGGTCTGCATTTATGTCCTTTGAGTAGGGAACGTGCAGGAGCTCACTGCAGAAAGATGGAGTCCCGCAGGAGGAAACTTTCTGCAAGATATTATTTATTCTCTTCCTCCCTACTTATTCTAAAAGGAAGGGAAATTGAAATAGAGGGAGCTTTTGAACACAGCATGAATGCAGAGCTTGTAACTGTCGTGTTACTTTTAGTTTAAACTTAAGCCTCCCTTATTCTTCCGGTGGACCCTTTGAAACTGCTGCTGCCAGTGCAGACGAGACCACGTTATTTCACAGTGACTACTTTTCAAGCAAACACTGCATCTAAGTTAATTAAAATGCCTACGTTGTTTTCTTTCTCAAGCCTTAACAGCTTCAAGGAAAAAGCAGACAATTCAACTGCCAGGGGGGAAAAAAAAGAAAAGTCAAACAAATTGACAATAAAAAAAAAAAGAAAGAAATCATGGTCTGAATGCAATCATCATCACAACCTTCAAGCTGTACATTTATTTTATTGGACTTTTGTTTTCAACTTGTTCCTTCTTTACTTGTAGCATGCTGATGACCTACTATCCATTTACCTCTGAGTTTTAATGACCATGTCATTATCAATTATAATTCCTTGGGCTGCCTTCCCTCCCATGAAGCCACTGGGCTAATCCTATGAACTCTGCCAGGTCCAGAGGGAAGGAAAGTGTGCCCTATGAGTTCAGCCACATATTTAGGCAGAGCAGACAGCCACATGCTGTGGTTTAAGCAGAACAACCTATTATTAAAGTGTTCCTTTCTCATATTCAGGATTCCTCCTTGTTTTCTGCTAGTCTCTCACTTCTAAAACACTCTTGAGAAGGAGAGTCACTCATATAGGCACAAGTAATTTTATGTGAATTCATTAATCAAGTTGCTTTTCTTTGAGATTGTAATGACAAAAAGAGCAAAAGATCATACACTATTTGTAGGGACTGTACCAGTCCCATCCCTCTCCCTCTACTGCTCAGAACAACTAATAAGAATCCACTGGAAATTGATACCATGCTAATATATATCAACTCTAGGTAGCTCAAATCTGTTTTAGAAGCTGTAAAACTGTTCTCACTTGTAAAGATTAGTTTTATGTGTCAACTTGGCTAGGCTATAATACCCAGTTGTTTAATCAAACATTAATCTAGGTGTTGCTGTGAAGTATTTGGCAGATGTGGTTAACATCTACAATCAGCTGACTTTAAGTAAAGGAGATTATACTCCATAATGTGTCTGGACCTCATGCAATCAGTTGCAAGACATTAAGAGCAAAAACTGAGTTTTCCTGGAAAAGAAATTCTGCCACAACTCTAGCATTATATGTGTATATATATGTAAATATATAAGTATATATTTATTATATGTGCAAATATATGAATATATAATTATATGGTAATTATATCTATGTATTATATATACACATAGATATAATTGATAGAATCCTCCTTTTTCATTCTCCTTTTTGATTTCTTTATCCAATCCAATCAGCTCTATTTCATAAATATCTCTGAAATGAGAATAAGAGGGAAAATAAAAAGATACGAGTTTGAGTTTATAAGACTTGGTCACCAGTTAGATGTGTCTGATGAGGAAAGAGGAGCATAGGATGACTCCAAGATTTTGTATTGGATAATTGAAGTTACAGAAATGTCTCTTATTGAGACACAGAATACAGAGGAAAAAAAATGTTTTTCAGAGAAGATAACTTTCATTTTGAAATTTTTGATTTTGAGCTTATCTGTGAGACTGCCAAGAGAAAATGTACAGTAATTTTTAGACTTTACAGTTTAGTACTCAGAGCAGTCTTGGTTAGGAATAGAGATATAATAGCCCAAAAACCTACATGCATTCACCCAAGAAATATAGGAGGCAAAAAATTTTGATGAGAATGCCAGGAAACATTGTGTCAAGATGATCCCTACTCCAGAAACTGTTTGAGAGAAGGAAGCTCAGCTTACTTAGCCTGATGTTTGGTCTCCATCTCTGCAAAGGTCGCGCACAGAGGAGATGAGTTGCACTACTTTTAAGAAAACCTCACAAGCATTTCTCTTAATGAGGGTCTGGAGAAATAGCTGAGAAGAAACCTTAATGGGAGGTATTCCATCTTGAAAGATTAACATAGAAACAGAAACTAAATCAAACAAACCACAAATATTTAAGCCATAAAATGAAATAAAGAAAAAATATATTTTAAATCTGTATTAAAAGTAATACTATGTAGCTGTATAAAACTCTAGTGAGGGTTGTGGAATGAATCTTTAATGGTATCATTTATGCTTGTCCCAATGCACTGTGTTCACAATGAGAACTGCCTACAAATCTTGATGTACCATTTTATTGCACAGAAAACTGGCCACCATCTCACAGAGCAGCAATTGTAAATTAGAAATATATTCTGTTTGGTTTGAGCACAACACATTTGGAAATTTATGAGGTTGCATAAAAGCACACAAAAGCATTTCTGAGACAGTTTAGCCCTGTGGCTTCCTTCTGGTCTTGGGACTCAGAGAAGGGGGCATTGGGGCTGCTGGCTGTGGTGCCGCCTCACCAGCAGTCTGGGAACAAGTCTACCTGCCTGCAGCCTCCCGCTCCTCACTATCCGGCTGGGAATCACCCCAACATTCCCCCAAGGGGCCCTAGAAGAGATTCCCCAATGACCCTAAAATCTGGATCCTGACAAACGGTAACTTACTGCACGTGAGTGTGACGTTTGTGGTGACGTTTGTCCCCATCCCTCATGTTATTTGGTTCCATTTTAAGTAAACAAGACCTTATTATAGACATGCTGATATGTGTCATGGCAATTTCAGATGCGAGAAACTGCTGATCAAGGTTTTCGTGGCTCAGTTTGCTTGTATAAAAACATACTGTATTCTCTCTCAGGGGTTATTTCTTCAAAATGCTTTTGTCAAAGTATTAAATACCTTGAACTTTTTTTAAAATTAGTGAAACAGAAGATTTTCTTTCTCTAGCTCCATTTTGCTAGAAATCCTGCTGCATCTGATGAGCTTGGTCCTAAATTAAATGATCTTTGGATTGCTATTGTTTCATATCTAAATCAAATACTAAATTTATCAATCTGATTTTCAGATTACTTTCCAGATTTATGATGATTATGTGAACTAATTGGGTGGGTAGGTATGATAATTATATTTTGTTTTTATAAAATTAAATTCCAATTAGAGATGAGAAATACATCTAGATTTAGATAGACCCAAGCCTTTACTTTCTTCTAAAAGAAATACTTCAAATAAATAATTAAAAAGTTGAGAAGTGTAGAAAAATTACTATTAATGAGGAGAATGCTGGCTATGTGAAGGCTAGGACTGAAAAAAGAAAAAGAAAATTTCAGTAGTTTGGAGGATTTTTTTCCAAATATAGTTTCTACTAATTTGAGAACTAGTGAGGAAATGATATAGAAAACATAAGTTCACTGATGATTGGAAATATATTAATGTTAATAATTTCTCACTATATGTAGATAAAACAGATATTCATTCTAATGCAAATTTTGCATTCTAAATGCAAAAATATTCCTGACCATTTGTCTTTACTGAGACAAAAGAGAACTACTCATCAAATACATCTTAGGAAGAAGTTGCTTGAAGTTATCAAATGGAACATGTCTGAATATAAGACAAACTATTATATGTAACATTAAAAATTCTTGAGGACTTTCAGAGTATACTATATCAAAATATGCCACCATGGCATTAGAATTATTTTGAGCTATAGGCAGCTGTGAAAAAGCACACAAAGGATAAGCTCTCTGCCCTTCCTCAATCTGCCTAAAAGCAGAACACAAATTCTCCTTGGGAAGGTGCATTCCCATCCCCACCACATACCAGGAAGGGGATAACAACATTGTCACTGGGGACAAGATGGCACTGAGATGGACTTGCAAAATAAAACCTTGCTAAGATAACCCTTAGCTTCTATTAGTTTCCCCCCAAAATATTTAACTTCCTACAGTTTGGTGCCCCCAAAAGCCTAAAATTATTTTCCTTTGTCTTGTCCTTTCTCTACAAATTTATTGTTCTTTTCTTATGATGCTATGGTAAGCCCAAGTTCTAATCACCTGCTCAAATTACTCATCATTGAATTTATCTGTTTATGCATGTTGCACATGTTAATAACTTTGTTTCTATCTTGTTAATTTGTCTTTTCCCAGTTTAATTTGTCTTAACTGGACAACAGAGGGGTGTAGAGGAAAATGATTTTTTCCTCTCCTACAAAACACTGAGGACTCACGATTTCTAGTTACCAGAAATCTATTAAAGATGTTTGAACAAAATTACAGATATGTTTTAGATGTCATAGTAAATAATGGCTAATGAAGCAGGTCTTGTTTGTAATGTAGTGTAAATACTCCTGTCCTATTGCATTATACTGATTTCTCTTTTGAAGAATGATCTATCCTCAAAGTAGAGAATTTTTGACCACCCAATATGTATTCATCATTGTCTATTTTTTCAGAATTACTGGGGTTACTCAGTTTCTTATGCAGCAGTACAAGGAATATTTATTTTTGAGCAACTTTATTCTAAATTGAGAAATTGCTTAAGAAGGGAAAAGGCAAGAAATCTCTTTTCCAGGGATTGAATAAACAGAAAGAGAAAAGGGAAAACAGATAAGAAGAGAGGTTATGAGACGAAGTTAGCTGAGAGACAAAATTATTTAAGTGAATCTATTGTAAAACACCCAAATCCTAAACTTTATATATTGTTCTTTGAATAAAAGTTCCAAAATTAATAAACTTGATTTTTTTCTACAAATACAATCTTATTAATATTATTCTAAGATAAATTATAGTAATTTTATCTTAATTGCACTTAGTAAAAATGTCTCCCACATATCCAAAATTAATTGTTGAATTAGATTATGTATTTCCCAAAGGCTCCAATTAGCAATAAACAAAATAATTAGAAAACAATTAATTTTCTGATAATGTTGAAAATAATCTAATAGAGTAAAAAACCTAGGCCAGGTATGGCAGCTTGTGTATGTAATCCCAGCACTTTGGGAGGCTGAAGCAGGAGGATTGCTTGAGGCCAGGAGTTCCAGACCAGCCTGGGCAACACAGAGAGACCCTAATTACATTCACAAAAATATTTCTGTTTCATCTCTTAGTATAATTTATTTAGAATTTTTCTCTTTTTTTCCTTTTTATAATTTTAGATATTATGAGAGTACATAGGTTTTGGCTACATGGATCACTTTTATAATGCTTGAGTCAGAGCCATAAGAGTGCCCATCACCAAGATAGTGTTCACTGTACCTGGTAGGTAGGTTTTTGCCCATGGCCTTCTCCTCCATACCCCCTGCCTGATTTCTACTGAGTTTTACTTCCCTCTGTGTACATGTTTGCTTACTGCTTAGTTTCAATTTAATAGTGAGTACAAGTGGTGTTTGTTTTTCCATTCTTTAGATATTTCACTTAGCATAATGGTCTCCAGTTCTATCCAAATCATTGCCAAAGGCATTAATTCATCCCTTTTTAATGGCTGAGTAGTATTCCATGGAATACATGTATCACATTTTTTATACTCTGTTTTCTCTTCAGATTAAATACATCTTTCACCTTTTACATATACCACATTTTGCTAATCCACTCATAAATTGATAGGCAATTAGGTTGATTTCACGTTTGCAATTGTGAATGATGCTGTGATAAATATTTGAGTACAGGGGTCTTTTTGATAAAATGACTTCTTTTCCTCTGGGTAAATACCCAGTAGAGGGACTCTTGGATCAAATGGTAAGTCTACTTTTACTTCTCTGAGGAATGTCCATACAGTTTTCAATAGAGGCTGTACTAATTGGCAGTCCCACCAACAGTGTATAAGCATTCCTTACTCTCTGCATCCACACCTGCATCTATTGTTTTTGGACTTTTTAATAAGAGCCATTCTAACTGGGATAAGGTGATATCCCATTGTGGGTTTTAATTTGCAATTTGCATTGCCCTGGTGATCAGTGATGCTGAGCATTTTTTCATATATGTATGAATATATATATATATATACATATATATATATAGGCCATTTGTCCATCTTCTTTTGAACAGCTTCTATTCTTGTCTTTTGCCCACTTTTTAATATGGTCATTTGTTTTTTTTCTTGCTGATTTGCTTGAGGTCTTTGCGTACTCTGGTTATTAGCCCTTTATCAGATGTATAGCTTGCAAATATTTTCTCCAGTTCTGTAGGTTGTCTATTTGCTCTGTTGGTTATTTCCTTAGCTGTGCAGATACTTTTTAATTTAATAAGTCCCATTTACTTATTTTTATTGTTACTGCTATTGCCATTGGGGTCTTTTTCATAAATTCTTTGCCTAAGTCAATATCTGTAAGAGTGTATCCTAAATTTTCTTCTAAAATTCTTATGGTTTCATCTCTTACATTTAAATCTTTTATTTATCTTGAATAAAATTTTGTAAGTGGTGAGAAATATGTATCCTATTTCATTCTTGTGCATGTAGCTATACTATTTTCCCCACACCATTTATTGAATAGGGCTTCTTTTCCCCAGTGTGCATTGTTGTCTGCTTTGTCAAAGATCAGTTGGCTGTATGTGGATGGTTGTCATCAAGATCTGAGATTCTTTTCTCTGCCTGGTCTAGTCTATTTTTAAAAGTTTCCGCTGTGTTTTGTATCTCCTTAAATAAATTTTTCATTTCCAGAAGTTCTATTTGTTTTTTGTTTGTTCATTTTTAGTATGTGAATCTCTGTAGTGAATTTTTCATTCATTTCCTGAATTGTTTTTCTGTGTTTTTTTTCTTTTTTTGAATTGGTTTTTCATTTTCATTTGGATTTTATAGAGTTTCCCTATAACCCATATTTGGAACTCTTTATCTGTCATTTCAATTTTTTAATTTTGGTTGCTATCCATTGCTAGAGAGCTGGTGTTCCCCTTTGGGAGTGTCTTTTCAGTCTGATTATTCATACTTCTGCAGTTCTTTCACTGATTCCTTCTCATGTGGATCATGATTTGCCTCCTAATTTGAATTTTCTTTTGTTTAGATGGGGCTTTTTCTTTTCTACCTCACTTGCAAGGGTGTGTAAGCAGCATATGGTAAGTAGGAACCTTTGGCTTTGGTTGTGGATGCTTTGATGGTGGTCTAGGTTCTGGATTGATGCATTGGTTATAGATATCCTTGGATGTAGATATCCTTAGTGTGGTGGTTTTCTTGGTTGCTAGTTGTTTGTAGGCTGCAGGATTTGTGAGCTATATGTGTGGGCAGATTCCCTGTCTCTCTTTGATGAGAGAGGATGGAGGTCTTTGAAATTCTTTCTCTTTGCCCAGCCCTGTGGTCTTCACAGTGTGAATTGTATTGGCACACCCAATTTAATCTCTGAGACAGTAGGTGATGCTTGTGGGTAAGAATCAACCTCACACTTTATGATTGAGTCAGTAAATGTTTTAAAGGGCTGTGAAAATTGATTTCTGCCAGTAGGTGGCACTTACTAGAAGGAACAAGCTTCATTCTTATTTTGGGTACCTGTGACCAGGTCTAGCCTCTCAGTAGAAGTACTCAAATATCCCAGGTGGTAGATGAAGCCCCGGAACTTCCAGGTAAGTCCTTATTCTCCACCACAGCAGAGGTGGTTAGGGGAGTGAGTCTGGACAGGGCTGGTTTCAATGAACCTGCCTTCAGGCTCTGCAAAAGTTGGTAAGGTAGCTGTTTTGGCAGGGATAAAAGGTCTGCTCCCAGGCTTCTTGGGAAAGTTGTCAGATAGGGGCTGAAGTGGCCCCATCCAACCACAAAGTCTGCTTGTGGAGGGGGGGGGGGTCTGAGATTCACAATCTGGCTTTCAGGAGTGTGTTTTGCTCTTCTCCCAGACTTTTCTGCTCCATAGTCTCCCTCCAGCATGTGTCAGCAGGCAGTAGCTCAAACTAGCTGAGCTCTCCCATAATGGCACTGTGTGCTGGGATTTTCCCTGTCTAGGATCCCACCCTTGGCTGAGAGCATGGCCTTTCTGTGGGGGGGAGGGGGTGCTCCACAAATGCACCATGGCTGGGACCCATGTTGCTCTCTCCTCTCAGTTCTGCCCATGTGGGCTCCCTCACCTCCTGAGATTAATTCATAAATCTCTCCTCCATGCCCCTGAGCAACACAATTGACTCCTGGGGGTATAGGATCTGGTCTGCATGCCTGGCCCTGGGTCCCCAAAGATTAGTCCCTGACTGTGCCAGTGAGAAGCATGCTGTCCCAAGTTGCCTATGGGATAATCAAACAGGTTTGATATTCCTGGGCTTTGGGGTGTGCTCTGCTCTGGTGGAACAGCTGGGCAAGCAGTACCAGGCAGGGTTGGTGAGCAGAGATCTCCCAGTCCAAGCACCCCTTAGTCCACTACAGGTTCTTAAGAGGAAAGGGATGACCCCCACTCTCTGTGGAAGCCTCCGTGTGGTGAATGCACAGAGTGGCAGCAGCCACTCCTGAGAGTCCTTGCTCAATTGTCTATCTTGGCACTCACAGGCACGGGAGGGGAAAGGGAGGAAAAGAGTCTGAATGCAGGAAAGCTAGCAGTCTGGTCATCTCTGCTTCTCTCTCTGGAAGGCAGCCCACCCAGAATGTCCAAGCTCTGGGGTCATGCAGATACCTGGAGACCCACTGGCCTCTGTGACTCCCGCAGTCTGTGCCAGAGTTGAGAAACATTTGTGTGGGGATGAGTGAGATGAATATTGAGGGGCTGAAGCCCCCTGGCAAGGACAAAGGTACATGGTGGATGGAGAAGTAATATGGCGCCTGCCATCTTGGCTTGAGTCTGTGATGATGGGAACTGACCCCAAGGAAGCTGGCAGACTGGTGCTTTGTCATGAAGAAGCACCCAGTTTACTAGCAGCAGCAGCTTTTGGACTTGTGAGGATGGAAATGTTCTCCACCAACTCAGGAGCCTGCTGTCTGCCAAGAGATGTGAGAGAGGGAAAAACAAATGCTCCACCTACCCTTTTCACTAGACTCCAAGCCTCTCAGAGTTTGATCTCTGCTGATATCTTGTTCCTTCTTGTTCTGCTCCACTTCTTCCCATGGAGTCTCTGTTAGGTTTTGGTACTTTTCCCTCAGAATTATATCAGATCTGTGTTTGTTTGTTTGTTTTTTTGTTTTTGTTTTTCATCTAAAACTTTTCCTTCTTTCTGAGATAATCTGGCAGCTGGTGTCTCTGGTCAGACATCTTGTCTACCATCTAACAAAATAGTTTTTAAAAATTAGCGCAGTGTGGTAGCATGTGTCTGTAGTCCTAGTTACTTGGGAGGTTGAGGTAGGATGATCTCTTAAGCTCAGGAGTTCAAGGCTGCAGTGAGCTATGATGGCATCACTGAACTCCAGCCTGGGTGACAGAACTAGACCTTGTCTCTAAAGTTAATAACTAAATAAATAATCTAAGTAAATAAATTACTGTAATAAATATAATACATTTCATATACTTTGTGGTAAACAACTTCTAAAATGGCTCTCATTGATCCATTAATGTCCTTCTGTAACCATTTTTTATGAGTGTAGATTGGACCTAGTGACTTACTTACAGTGGATAGAATATAGCAAAAGTGATAGTACGACACTTCTGAAATTATATTTTGAACATAATTCCATCTTGCTTGCTCTCTCTCACTCCCTTGCTGGCTTGCTCTAAGGGAAGCCAGCTACCATGTTGTAAGCTGGCTTATGAAGAGACCCACATGGCAAGGACCTGGCCAATAGTCAGTGAGGATCTGAAGCCTGTCAATAGTTACTTGCAGGACCTTGGAAGCAGAGCTTCCCCCATTTGAGCCTTAAGAAGACTGCAGCCCAGTCAACACCTTGTGAGAACCCCTAAACCACAGACACTCCATTAAGATGCACCAAGATTCTTGCCCTACAGAGACTTTGACATAATAAATGTTTGTTTGTTTTAAGCCAGTACGTTTTGGGGTAATTTTTTATGCAGCAATAGATTAAATAATATATCATCTAAACACTTATTCATTCTGGCCCATCCCTAAGTAGTTTTAGTATCTAGGAAAATTTATGTTTTGTATCCCCAGTGGAAATGTTTGTACAAAATATTTTCATACAGGTAACACCTGACAGATATCATGGAGGAGAGAGACACAGTCAAGGGGGAACTTAAAGCCTGAGTGAAACAAAAACAATAAGTAAGGGGAAAATTTTCTTGCTTTTTTTTTTTTCCATAATCATGTTGATAGAAGCCTATGGGAGCCTCACATAAGGGGGTTCCCAGAGAATTCTGAGTGGTTCTTATTACAATTATTCATGAGTCTTTGGCTAATTTGTTTCTAAATCTATAGGAATTTCCACAAATCATGAGTATTTTATCCATGATTTTGGGAAGGCTCTACTCCTAGCATGTGGAAGTTTACCATTTTATTGTCCTTAGTAGTAATTTTACAAGCTAGTGCTTCCAAACTATTTCTGTTCTTATATTGTATTTTTTAACAAATCATTTTAATAATTATGAACATAATTTGGCAATGATTTTACTTTTTACTTTTTTAACCACTCAGAATCTTTTATCTATTTAAGTGATATTTTAATATTACATGGGACGTTTTAGAAAGAAAAATGACATCAATGATTTAAATCAATCAATAAATTAAAACTTCTAGAAAATATAAAGAACTGATGTAATCCAAACAATACCACTGGTGATCCCTAACTAGAATCTCTTACCTCAAAAGAACTTCCCAGATGGCACCAAAGCAAGTTTCCTCATCAGCCTTTCCTCTTCAAGGTTAAAGCGAAATGAAAAGAGAAAAGCAGTCAGATCACTGTAAATACTGGGTTGGCAGATCTATTAGTCAAATTTCTCCATAGCCCCAACACCACACAACACATTTGGGCCAGCTGTGTTATGGGTACCTCCAATGAATAGTTCTGTATATTCATAACCCTTTCTGTTCCTCACACAGGCGTTAGACTATAATCTTCCCATTGGAAATAAGGACATGGAAATGAGTTTTAATTAATATGACAGTTCTCGATTATTGGTAGTTTCTGTGTTAAGGAATCGGAAGCTCAGTAGGACAGAAAGTTGAGACCTTACTAACAATGACTGACATTTCCCCAGAAGAAGGTAATGCATGTGAGTAACAAATTTTCACCTGTTTGTCATCTCTAATTTGTGCTGTCCAGCTCTAAAATTCTGCAGCAATTCAAGCACAATAAATCCTCCATTCTTGTTTGAATGATGTTTGGATGCCAAAAACAAAGAATAACTGTAATGCATTTTTAATGCCTGAATTTACTTCTACCTTTTCTTGCCCACATGGATGCCTTTTTCTTAACCTTGGCAAAATGTATCTAATCATCTTAATCCAGATATGAAAAAAAAGTGTATTACGCTAAGAAATGTCTCCACTCATGAAACACTAATGAGAGGTCTAAGAGAGATGAAAAAAAAAAAACAACTTAAAATTTAAAATGTAGTAAGACACAATTGTGGAATGAACCAAAGTTTTATTTCAACATAATAACTCTATCCATTTTCACCTGGTCAGGTTCTTAATATAAGTTTAGCATGAAAATCCATAGACACAAAATTAAAAAAAGAAAAAGTGAAAAGGACAGTAGCACTTCAAAATTTCTAATACCTAGCTGAGAAAAAAAAAATCATGTCCTAATTAGCTACCTGCTATTATGTGGCAAAGAGTCATAGGATATAATAATGACCCTCACATCTTTTCACTCCTTACACTCTTGTGCCCTAGTCCCTCATTGTCCCATTAGAGGGATAGAGGTGGTTTAAGGGCTCTTAACACCCAGGTCTGCCAGACCTGGAGAAGCAATTATTGATTCCAACGTGTTTTGTATTAACACTTCCAGTCAAAAGAATCTAATAGATTTGAACTAATGGATCCTGCACCCTCTGCTTCCCTAGAATATCTCAATATACTCTGCCTTTCCAGAATAATCTTTAAAAGTTGTTTTTGCTTAAGTTCATGTTGAATATAGGAAGAAGTTTAAGAAAAGTTTTTCAGTTAAAGTACAGTCTTCACAAAATTCACAGACTAGCTCTCATTTTAAACTTTAAGTTAATTAAATATCTGCTACTGCGAAGTACAATTTTACTTTCTCCCACTTCTGCAAAGCTTATAAAATTCCCTCTCACTATGGTTTTTTGGCTGATTCATTTACATACTTATCTAACTTTTTTTTTTTTTACTAACGACTTTCTATTGACTCAATCTCAATGTTTCTACAGAGATTTGAAGTAATATGGGTGTTTTATAAGCAAAGCTTTGGCAAACTTCCAGAATGTTCACATCGCAAAATTGATAAGGGGCAAAACCTCTTAATGCTCAGGAATATTTTTCTAAGCCCACCTCCAATCTCAGAGTTTTGGAACTTTAGAGCCACCCATCAACATTTTATGACAAGCAGTGGGAACATAGCATTCTGTGGTGACTTTGTACTTGTGGCCCAACACCACAGTGTCCTTTCTCCCCCTTAAAGGAGAGGGGAGCTTTTTCCTTCCCTTTTGAGCAGCAGTGTGAGGATAGTGATTAAGGCCCAAATCTCAGAAGTCAAGAAAAAAATATTTTGAAAAGAAAAACTCTCAGATGGGAAATTTGAAAATCATGAGTGCTTATATGTGTACTGAGATGCGTCTCTGAATGGGACAGTCTTTTATGTGGTTAAAAAGAACACTTAGCATCTCTTGCAAACCCCTAAGTTAGAGGGCAGAATGACTCAGGATACAAAAGGATTTCTCATCCTATTGAAAAGAAAAACATCATTAAGTCTCTTTAAATGTTTGTTTATGGATGATTAAGGACTTCATACAATGAGAAACAAAATGCTGAAGTGTCTCCACTCTTGATTAAGTATCAGAAATTATGATAAGCAGATTTTAAAGTTATAATAATTAAACATTTACATATCTATTTTTAATTTTCTTTTTTCATTTATTAGATAGTTGCAAACTTATTTTGTTGAAATGCTGAATCCACCCTCTTTCTTTCCTTGGCTTTGCCCTTCATCACTGTGACTACCATTTTCTCTTAGACAGATGATAAATAGATGATATCAATATATATTTATCTCCATATGGCTTTGCTCCATTTCTATGCCTCCTACCTATTCCAAGGTTCATCATCTCCCACTGACCTCTTTCTGCCATAGGTAGGCCAGACCCCTCTTCCATCTGTTCTCCCTTACACCCTTTCCCACCTCATCTCATACCATGTTCATCACTCCTTTCTTCCTCTCCGTGCTTTAGCCGTGGTCTCCTCTCATTTCCACTGATTCCCTCTGGTTACTCCCACAACATTGAACCTTTTCAACACTCTTTCCACTATCAGTCCTTGTTTTTCAATTGCTTTTCTTATTTAATGCCAATTCTTTCTTCAGTTCACCAATCCCCAAAGGTTTCTGATTGCAACCCCATCAGGATATCTTTTGTACTCACAGCCTAATAAAAGTGTATACACACATACACACACAAACACATGTACATATTGTAGACAGGCACAAATATGCTATGCATGTGATGAAAAATATATAAAAATAGAAAATTTAAAGGACATCCTAAAGATGAAATTAAAAATACTGTATTTGTTGGTTATACTTATTAATGATTAAGAAGCTCCTTTCTTTGCTAAAAAAATGTTTTAAATATTTTAGGGAGAAAATGTGATTAAATATGCAGTGATTTGAAAGTCTCCTTCTAAATTCTGTTTACTTTGATTTTTGATATTAATGGCTGTTATAGCTGAAAAAAGACACCTCACAAAGATACGGAGATTTGAGAGGCAGTAGAGTTTAGCAATTGGCTCAAATCCAGACTTACCATATTGGCCTGGTTTGACCACATTCTAACTGTGTGATCTGTGGGAGATTTTCTAACTTCTCTGTCCCTCAATCGCCACATGTGAAAAGTGAGCATGGTAATTGAATCACCCTCTACAGAGTTCTGATGACTAAATGAGTGACTATGTGTAAGCCATTAAGAACAGAGGCTGTCACAAAGAAGTGCTTTGTCGATGCCAGCTATCGTTATGGTTGTATTTATATATTCAGAGACATACCTTAGCATTTTGTGTACTTCTGGCCTCAACTTCTCTGCTTTTCTATGATTCATGCAATGAATTTATTTTAGTCAGGATGCTAACTCTGTATCCTTGCTCCATTGTCATTTTTATAAATTTCAGCCAAGCTGCCACTATGAGTTTATCCCTATACAGTTTGTCTATAAAACATTTTAATTAAAGAAGGCATAAGTCCAGTACAAATTTTTAGTCAAGGGGTTCATAAAATAATTTTATATTTTATTACTAAAATAGAATCTTGAAAATATCATAAGTTCAGGCATGTTGGAAATATAAGTCCCTTCATCCAACTACATGGCAAAGCTCCCACACTGTGCATTTGTTGTAATAACTTGTTTCTTCTAATATTAAACAATATTTTCCCTATATATTTACTGGCGAATTTATGTACAGTCGTTTCTTGCTATCTGTGGGAGATCATTTCCACAACCTTCATGGATACGAAAATCCGTGAATGTGCATGTTTCTTATATAAAATGGCATAGTATTTGCATATAACTTATATACACCATCCGTATACTTTAAATCATCTCTAGATGCACATGTAATACCTAATACAATGTAAAAGCTATGTAAACAGTTGTTATACTATATTGTTTTTATTTGTATTATTTTTTTCAAATAGTTTTGATCCACAGTTGGTTGAATTTGCGGATACTGACCCCAAGGATACAGAGGGCAGATTGTATTTTAGTTTGTATCTTATTGTTTCCATGTCTAGTTTCAGCCATTTTTAAACTGTTATAAAATCCAAGTGGCATTTTGAACACTGTTAATCAACAGGAAATCTCAAGAGAGGTTTTTAATCACCTGTCCTTATGTTTAGTGAAGACTGAGAGAGTATCAGATTGGGTATAATAAAATGTTAAACATAGTTGAAAACGTTATAGATTTTAGTCCTCTTGTTCTGAGTTCTGAGGGTCTATTAGCTAATTTCTCAAGGCATTCCATGCATGTTATGAATGGCTCATAACTGCTTTACCTATAAGGTGTCCTAGGAAGAGTTCAGATTAGGGATTGGAGAATCAGCTCTGCCATTCTCTTGTTCACTCTCATTGCATTATTAGTGTGTTCTTCCATCTATATAATTGCTTTTTCCAAGCAACATATTCATTTTGTGAGGACCAATTTAGTTGATGATATAACCTTACGAGATACTCTTACATGATATGACTTGGCAAAAAGTGTATCATTATCTAACTCAACATGCTAAGAGCAAATAGAATAGTGAACATACCATTGTCAGCCTCTCAATTTGGAATTTTTCCTTCAGGAGATCTCAAGTTCTTAACGTGGCTCAGGTCTGATCTAGAGACCAATTTAGCTTGCAAATGTGCATCCACATATTACTAAATAATTATCAAATGTGATTCTTTTTCTACTTGTAGATAAAATAAACATATGTAAGTTCTAGTACTCTCCTGGTGCTCCCCCAGTGGAATGCTTCATGCATGCTCAAGGATGTTTCATTTCCATTTTGGAGGCCTTTCCTTTAGCTCTCAATTATCCCTTCTTCAGAGAGTTTGCCAGGGCCATTAGTGACCAAGGAGAAGTGATGGTCCTACCTATTGACTCTCTATGGAAATGTGTCCTTTCAAGGGTCCACCATGCTGCTTTTCCACTCCTGACAGGCACAAAGGCAGCACGAGGATTGTATAGATTGGTCTGGCAATGCATGTTATTCCCTATGTTAGAGGGAGAAAAATGAATCGGTTCTAACATGTCATTCTGGCCACTCATGAGCCAAAATACTCCCTGATTTTGAGTTGCCATCAAGATACATTCTTTATTCCTTTATTTTACTTTTTGAATTGGTTTTGGCATTTTTGCAATTATATCTTTTGGCTTCCATCTGAGTCTCTCTTATCTTAAAATCTACAAGTTTTCCTCAAATTGAATTGGAAAATGCCCAGAAAATAGGGTCTAAGAAGAGGTAGATAGTCACACAATGTAAAACCTAAGGATGAAAGCCAAAAAAAATTCAGTAAGGGAAAAAAAGGTTACATAAATAAGTTTCATTTATACATCCCTCTCAGAAGCGATACCATGTGTGTGTGTGCGTGCATGTGTGTATGAATATATACATATGTGTGTATGTGTGTGTGTGTGTTAATCACTGCAGTCTGGCTATGCAGTGTTTAAGGCTGGTAGACATGTTAACTGTCTACAAATGTTGTAAGGCATGCCCATTAAGGATTGAAAAGAATTTGCCTGTAGAATTCAAGGCATGAAGTTAAGAGATAGTAAACTATATGCTTTGTTCTTTGTTTCTGGAAATAGTTTTGAGAGTAGAGATCATTAGAATAAGAAATAAAGATTCCCCAAGGAAAAGGACAAAGAAATAATAATAATCACCTGTTGCTCTTAATTACATAGGACAGAACATTCTTGAGAGTATGTTGTGAAGAATCATCCTGCAACCCAAACAATCCATTCAACTAGTGGAATTACTTGATTTTTCCACATCTGATTTTTCAAATTCAATCAATTTCCAGCCAGCTTTTCTACTCTGCCATCTGTTTCTAAAGCAAAACTTAACTCAAGTCTGTGGAGGATGAGGTTTGTTTTGTTTCTTTTCAATCTAAGGTTTAGTGAATCATGTCTGGGCTAAATTCCAGGTTGAATGGATCATCAAAACCAGGCATCGTGCTCATATGTTTTCTTAAGTTCAGAGTAGAGCATGTTGTCTTTCTTGTTGCATTATGCTTGAACTATAGAAATAGATTTACTATGCTAAAAAGCATCCAAATAGCATGTGCCTAGTGATTCCTAAGTAAAGAAGCAGTTAACAGGCATTTCAATACTGTTCATCGCTACTGAGTACCAAATTCTTCGCTGTGTTAACCCTAATGCATTTTGAAACTCTGTTTATTCTGAATCTGATGTTTCTTATGCAAATGAATTTACATACTTGGTGTAGAATAATCTGGCACATGTTGACATGTAAGAATAAACAAACTTTACACATTTAGCATTCTGATTCTGGTATGGGGTGATTATGAGTTCACATTTATCCCACTGGGGTACAAGAATTCATTATTATATCACAATAAATTTCCATATAACAGTAATTATTCTGTCTCTCTGTGCATGAAGAATGCATTTGTCCTTGAAGTTTGGACGAAAATAAAATGAAAAGACTGTGCTAAAGATAAAAAAAATCTATATTGATGTAACAATCTCTAACAACTGGGGCAAAAAATAATATGAAGCTCAATGGAGAAACAATACATGAGAAGTGGTTGGCACATAAAAAGTATTCAATAAATATTAGTTATTATTTTTCTTAGATTCAAAACAACTCAAATTCTGATTATTAGTTTTTAAAGGAGCACATGAAGGAATGAAGTGTTGTGCTTTTGCATACTAAAACTATGACTCATTTAGGAAAAATAAAATCCATTTTAAGGGTAACAGTGGCTATCCTGAATTCCCTTACACCTAATATAAAGACATGAAGAAGCATGCATAAGAAACAGCAGGTGTGTACTGAGGTGCAGGAAAAGACCCTTGGATGTCTACTCAAAGTGGTTACTGAATTCCCACTCAAGTATTACAGCAAGTTATTTTCTTTGTGTGCTATACTTACTTGAGACTTGAGAATCCGGAGGTAAAAGAGGTCTGCTGCAAGAGGGAAATTCACTCCTGAAACCCTCCTCAGGAAAATCTGAACTCAGATGATTACCATTAAAGACTGCATTGTCCAGGTAAGGAATTTGCTCCACATTAAATTACTTCTCTATGATTAAAGAGTTGTTGATTTCTAGAAATGCATTTTAAAATCATAAATGTAAATTGAATGCCCTTGTGTAAGTTTCTTAAGGGTAGGGGTTATTCTCTCCATCCCCCCTTTTTTAAATACAAGTGATATATTACTTTATAGATTTTACTCTTCATAGGTAGTATTTTAAAATATAATTTATAGCTGCAATGATAATGTTCAAAATAAGACATATGGAGAAAAGTACTGTTATTTGATATAATCTCAGGCACTTAATTTTTATTTTAACAGCTTTATTGACATATAATTGACATAAATGCACTTATTCAAGGTAAACATTTGATAAGTTTTAATATGTGTATATCCATAAAACCATCACTACAATTAAGATAATTAACATATCCATCATCCCCAGACATTTCTAATGCCCCTTATAATCTCTTCTTCTGGCCCTTCTTTATTGAATCCTCAATGGTCCGCAAGCAACTGATCCTCATTCTGCCAATATTAATTAGTTTGCACTTAAAATAATTTTATATACATGAATTGATACAGAATGCATTCTTTTCGGTTTGGCTTCTTTCATGCCGCATAATAATACCAAGTTCATCTTGGTTGTATTATGTATCAATATTTTGTTCCTTTTTCATGCCTGAGGAGTATTCCATTAAATTGATATACCACAATTTAATAATCCATCCACTTGTTGACGAATGATTGGGTTGCTTTCAGTTTTAGCTATTACAAATAAAGCTGCTATGAATATTTATGTATGTATCTTTACCTGGACATATGCTGTCATTTCTTTTGGTGAAATACATAGAAGTAGAATGGGTGGATCGAAGGGTACAATGTATGTTCAACTTTATAAAACCAAACTCCAAAGTGACTGTACTTTTTACATTCTCAGCAGCTATATACAAGAATTCCAGTTGTTTCATAGCTTTGCCAACACTTTATGTCACCAGAGATTTTTTTTTAATTTTACCCATTTTAATAGAGATAGTAATATTTCTTTATGGTTTTAATTTGCATTTCCCTATTAACTAGTGACATTGAAAATCTTTTGATATTCATTATTTGCCATTCATATCTCTTTCTTGATGAAATGGCCATCAAATCTTTGCCCATTTTAACTGGATTGTCTCTTTTGTTATTATTAAGTTTTGAGAGTTATTTATATATTTTGCATACAAGTTTTTTTCAAATAGATTGTTTCCAAATACTTTTTCACAGTGTGTAAAAGTCTTTTCATTCTCTTAATATTGTCCATTTGAAAAGCATAACTTTTAGTTTATTTTTTTTGTTTTTTTTCCGGGGGGTGGTTTACCTTTTGAGACTGGGTGTTTGCTCTGTTGCCCAGGCTAGAGTACAGTGGTGTCGACATAGCTCACTGTGACCTCAAACTCCTCAGCTCAATCTATTTTCCTGCCTCAGCCTCCCTCGTATCTGGGACTACAGGAGTGCACCACACTGGGCTAATTTTTCTGTTTTTTGTAGAAACAGGGGATCTCATTATTGCCAAGACTGGTCTCAAACTCCTGGTCTCAAGCAATCCTTTCACCATGGCCTCCCAAAGTACTAGGATTACAGCCAGCATCACTGTACCCAGCCAAAACTTTTAGTTTTGATACAGTCAAATTTATCAATTTAGAGTATTATTAATATGTTTGGGGAGTGACTAAGAAATCTTAACCCAAGATTACAAAATTGTTTTCTATGTTTTTCCTGTACGTAGTATAGTTTTGAGATTTATATTTAGGTCTATAACTAATTTTTGGGCTTTTTTTTTTTTTTGGTATATTGTATGACTTATGTATTGAGGTTAGTTTTTTGCATATAGATGTCTAATTCTTCTGGCTTCATTTGTTGAAAAGAATATTTTTCTCCAGTGAATGGCCTTTGAACCTTTGTCAAAATTAATGACCATATATATGTGGCTGTATCTCAAGACTTTCCCTTTTGTTCCATTGATCTATTTGTCTTTCTTGACAATACCACTAGACTTTGTTGATTATTGTAGCTTTATAGTAAGTCATGAAATCTTGTAGTGCTACTCCTCTAATTTTTTTTTCTAGTGTTGTTTTGGTTATTCTAGGTCTTGTGTATTTAAATATGAATTTTAGAATCAGTTTGTAAATTTCCATCCAAAATGCCTGCTAAGATTTTGGTAGAATTTCATTGAATTTATAGATAAATTTGGGAAGAATTAATATCTTAATAGTATTCAGGGTTCTGACCAATGAATACAATGGATCTCTCCATTTATTTAGTTCTTTAATATTTTTCAACAGTATTTTATAGTTTTGTATGTATATATCTTTATTATTTACAAATATATCTCTATTTCTTTTTTTCCTGCTATAAACATACTTTTTCATTTCAGATTATTTTTTGCTTGTATATAGAAATACTATTGATTTTGGCACATACATTTTGTATCTTGAGAACTTACTAAACTTAGTTCTAACAAAATTTTTGTAGATTCCATTTGATTATGTAGATATATGATCATGTCAAATGAAAAGAAAGATTTTTACTTTTCCATTCTGACTGCTTTTTATTTTTTGTTCTTACCTCACTACAAAGGCTAGAGCTTATAGTATAATGATGAATGGAAGTGGTAAAAGTGGATATCTTTGGTTTTTTCCCTAATATTAACAAAAATCATTCAGTCATTCATCATTAAGTATTATGTTACTTGGACATTTTTATAGACATCTTATATCAGATTTATCTGTTTCTAAATTTTTGAGAGTTATATCACAAATGATATTGAATTTTGATGAATGATACTCTGCAACTATTGAGGTGATCATGTTTCTTCTTTTTTACTGTTAACATGGTAAATTGTTTCAATTACACTTTTAAATGTTAATACAACCTTAAATCTAAATTTATAGTCCTGAAATAGATATAAATATATATATATGTGTGTGTATATATACATTTGTATATATGCTATGTATATATTAGTGTATATACATATTTGTGTGTGTGTGTATATATAGATGACATTTATGCCAAAATGATTTATTCAGGAAAGTATGATCCTTTAAACAAATGGGGATAGAACAACAGGATATTCATATTCCACATGAAAAAAGGAATCCCTGCCTCTTACCTCATTTCATACATAAAAATCAATCCAAAATAGTAATAGTCTTAAATGTAAATGGTAAAACAAGCCATCCTTTTGAAGAATACATAAGAGAAATTTCATAACCCTGAGATTCTGTAGACATAAAACAAAAATATGAACCATTTAAAAACACTTTATAGTTGAGATTTTATCAAAATTAAAAATTTAGCTCTATAAAAGATACTATTAAAGAAATTTGTGGGCATGTCACATGTTAGGAAATGTATTCAAAATGTATACCTTTCAAAAGATTTCTATCCAGAATAAACAAAATATTCACAATATTGTAATAAAAGAAAAACAACAGATTTTTAAAATGGAAAAAATTTGAGTAAACATTTCAGAAAGAAATATAAATCTACAACAAGCATATTAAAAGATGTCCAACATCAAGTCCTCAGGGAAATGTAAATTTAAACAAAGCTGAGATTTCACTAGCTCCAAATTGATCTATAGTTTTAATACCATCATAATTAAACTAGCAGGATTTTTTTATATAGAAATCAACAAGTTAATTATATATTTACATATGAATTTTATAAATACAAACATTCTAGAATAATCTAAACAATTTTTAAAAAGCAAAGTTCAAAGATTTACAATGCCTGACTTTAGGATTTACTATAAAGCTATAGTAACTAAGTTCATATGATAAATACTGTATATAGATTAATAGAATAAAATAACCCAGAAATAGACACACACATCTAAAGTCAGTTGGTTTTCAACAGAAATACAAAGACAATTCAATGTAGAAAAAATATTCTTTTCAACAAATTGTGCTAGAAAAACTAGATATCGACATTGAAAAAAAAATGATTTACCACCTCCAAAAATTAACTTAAGGTGGATCATAAATCTAAAGGTAAAACATAAAATTATAAAATTTTTAGGAAAAAATCTCTGTGACCTTGGGTTAGGCAAAGATCATTTAGCTATCACACCCAAAGAATGAGCCATAAAAGAAAATAAGTAATAAGTTGGACAACATCGTCATTTTAAAAATCTTTTTATGGACATTATTAAGAAAATGAAAGATAAACACAGACTGAGCATATGTCTACAAAACACCATATATCTTTTAATGGACTTGTACTGAGACTATGCATGTATGTGTATGTGTATGTGTATATGTATATGTATGGGTGGGTGTATGTATGTATGTAAATGTATATGATAACAAGAAATGGTTCACATCATAGAATATATATATAAAGACTTAAACTATAATAACACACCAGGATATCACCAGTATATCTGCTAAACTGGTAATGAACCACCTGAATAACTACCATCTAACTTTACTTGTTTTCAGTCATTGCCTAATTTTTTTCTACTCAAAGTTGATCTTCAAAGTAATACCACTGGCATCATCTCAAAGCTTGTCAGAAATGCAGCATCTTGTGCCCCACCCTAGAACAACTGAATCAGGATCTGCATCTAAAAAAATCCCCAGGTGATTCAAATGTACATTAATAGTTGGGGAAATCCTGACATGCTTTTCTAATCTGGAGTCTTCCTAGGCTGTTCAGAGATTATTTTGAGATTCCTAGTCTGTTTTACAAAGTATAAAGAGCCCTGAAATCTTTACTCTCCAACTAGAGAATTGCATCTGTGAATATTTTTAATTCTAAGAAGAGTTTTAATGGCCTTCCCTGAATCTTTGCCAACTTGTTGGTGTTTCCAGAAATGTCTCATCTGTCTCTCTTTTCCTTTCAAACTACAGCAAGAGCAGAAATCTATCAAAATCCTACTTGCCCTTTAGATGCCATTATAACCCTTATGACTGTGTTTTCTCTTAAGCAGAAGGGAATTACTTTGTTACCTGCCTGTCTACCTAAACCCGAGCTCTTTGTCTTTTGAAGCTATAGTTTTGAAGTATATAATTTTCAATGAATAATTATTGCTTACACCTTAAATAGTTTCTTTAGTAGGCCTGCAAGTTTTATACATAAATATTTGAAACTTCTCTCATGTTTAAAGCCACTCTGCTCTGGTTCTTGAAAATACAATTTGAAAACCATTTAGATGTACCATGAACATGCTTTAATATAAAATTGCAAAGTGATGTATTCAACATGTAGTACTTAACAGCACTTTAAATAAAGAAACCATACATCCTAAATTAAATAATGTAAAAGTGTTTTTATGGTGAATGCACTATGTGTATGCCATATAACTGGAAAATGAGAAAGTAAAGAATAAAGAAATCCTTAATCTTTTTTCTCTTGCTTTAAAGCCATGTGAAGTTAAAAGCAGAAAGAGCTGAAGAAATAACAAAATAAGAAATCAAACACAGTTAACTCTGGTTAGCATTAGTTATAAGAACAAATGAGACTATCAGTGATTGTTTTCTACATATCTATGAAAACATAATGTTGTAAGAGCTCAGTTTGGATTGTTAAACCAGTTAATAATTAATTAAATTAAATAAAGAAAGAAAAATAAAATTATTTAATAAAGATGAAATAGTTAATCTTTTATCCATACCTAGGTAAGAAATTACCTGGGACTTATATCTGAATTGCTGATACATTACACTTAGACAATATTTTCATTTCAGAACATCATATAAAGTCCTTATTATTTCTCTATTTCTTGATATGTATTGAAAGTTAAAATATCACCTTGTATATATTTTTCAAAATGACTCCCAGTACATTGACATTATAACCATTTCTTTAAAAATATTTCAAGTAACTTAGATGCAAAAGATTCCTAAGTATATAGATAGAATGTTATATATGCTTTTATAGGGATTATCAAATCCAAGGAAAGAACTGGTTAGTTAAGTTAAACTAGTCACCCCCAAATTTTTTTGTCCTATTTTAGTTTAACATTTGACATGGCTCAAATATAACAAGCTCTTGTGCCAAAGCTTACATTTAAGACGCATATATTTCTCATTTGAAACGGCAATATAACTTAAAGTTTGCTGAAATAATAAAACCAAGTTTCTAAATGAAAAACAATTAAAAAGTAGTGAGAAATGGTTCACAAATAGAAATGTAATAAAGACACATCAATGGCTCACTTCTGGTCTCAGAAATATCATATCCTGACCTTTTCTCTACTTGATTCTCTTAAGTTCTTTCAAAATACATTTTGCATTGATACAATTCATTTCTCTCTTTAACCCATTAGTGTCATTCCAGATTTTATACCTACTCATATTCTTGCTTGTCTTTCTTTTCAGATTTCTACAACAGCTGTAAATAAGCAGGGCTTGCAAAACAAGAAAAAGGAGATCAAATTGGTTCAGCAACAAGCTTCTGCTTTCCTTTCTCTGTTGCTTATAGAGGATTTAGCTAGTTTTGTCATTTTCCCCCTGTGCTACAGACCATGAAAACAAAACCTTTAAAGTTCAAATGTACAAACTTGGCTGGAGAAACAAATAGAGAATTGACTAGTCTCAGCAATGCAATGTTAATTGGCATCTCAGAGGTTCAGTTTCCACCAGAAGGGTCGTTGACACTGATTCATTCCAGGAAAAAAAAAAAAAATTACCAGGACATTAATTAAAAGAGAGTGAAAGGGAAAGGGAGATGCTAAGTGGTCTGATTTGAAAGTTCAAAACTTTTCAGTATTAGTTCACAGTGAGATGATTCCTTGGGCTTTCATATATTGGGAGAGGATTTTCCAAGGGTCTCTCACATTTCTACACATTTTGCAAGCAGATGCACTGGCAAGTTTTGTACTGGACTATCTTTTTCAAAGATATTTATATAGAGTACGGCCACGAGAAATTGAGAACTGCCTTTCTCCAGAGCAGAAGATAGGTTTGTTACTGTCTAGTTCAATAAAGGTAATGTCTTCGTCTGGGGCAAAGGTTAAGCAGAACTGATTGTGGTTCATTATAAAAAATCAAGGTTTCCTAATTTTGTAGCTCCTCACTTGAGACACAAACACATTGCATGCATGGCATTTATCTACACCTACCTGTGTTGCCCTGTGGGACCTGGGCAGCATGGGGAACCAATGGGAACATGAAGCTTGTGCTTCCTGATGCAATATGACTAGTAAAGCCTTTTGTCTTAGCAGAAGAGACTTGAAGCAGTTTATAAAATTAAGCAACAAGCCCCATTAGGACAAGTATTTGAGTAGGGTTTACCACAGTTGTTAATGAATTCTATCCATATATAAATAGGCCAGAGAGAAAGCAAAGAGGCAACTGGCTACCAGCCTGACATCCTACTGGTATGCAGACATACAGGTATACCAGTTGTATATGACTGTTTTAGTTGTAGTACAGGTACCAGTTGTTTATGGTTGGCATCTCTTCTAATTGGTCATACACCCATATTGTCTTTCAACTCCACTACCACAGTTCATTTTATTTTTCTTATTCTGAATAGGACAGTCAGGGTTAGGTATACAAAATGTCAGGATCTCTTCCAACAGTATTTTTTCCAAACAAATTCTTTCATAGTGTATTGAGAAACAAGGAGATCTCAAAAAAAAAAAAAAAATGGCAAAAAGCAACCAACGACAACCGGAAGGGTTTCTGTTCAAGGGAAGTTATTACTTATTAGAAACTGAGATTGAATGCAATAGACCCAAAATGATTAAAAGCTGCTAAATTATAACAATATTAGAATGAATGGGCAGATATTTAGAAAAACATAAGAATAAAAGTACTAAAATAATAAAAAAAAGATTTCCTTTCCTTCTCTGTTTCAAATTGATAAATTATTTCTTGTATTCACTGAGTCAAAGAATACATTTATCTCAAACATAGGAGTAACAACTAAAGGATGCAAGCAAGCTATGTGCTAGGCAAAGATAAATGTTATTCACAGCATTCTTTGAGAAAGTAATTATTAACTCATATTTGCAAATGAAGATTGGTCTCTTACAAAGATTTACTAATCTCAAAGAGCTAACAAGGGGCAGACTGCAAGTTTAAACCCAGGGCTCTCTGATGCCAAAGCCTCATTAGTTGGACCAGTTTCAGTATAAATATCCATAGAGTTGTGAGGGTTCAAAGAAATGATATGTAAAGCATTTAGCAGAGCATCAGATACATAATAAATAACTGAATGCTATTATTGTTGATAATTTTAACAACTTAGAAAAATGCCAGCTGTATTTGAGTCAAATTTTGCTTTAACACATGAAGTCCAATTCATTAATCAATAAGTATTTTTTTCAATGGTTACCACATCCAGAGATTGGAGTGTGGTACCCTGGGTATCCACAAGTGAACAAAAACCTCAGGGAGCTGACGGTTCAGTTGGAGACGAGAAAGGATATAGGTAATTTAAGGACATATTTTAAGAGAAATTTTGGTGAGCATATTACAATTACTGTAGAAGGACATGGAAAACACACCAACCTTGTTTAAGGGATCTTAGTACCAAGACATTTTCTTCAGTGGTTTCATTTTAGGTAGACACACCTATATGAGAAGAGTTGGTTGATCATTAGATATGGCAGCTTGTACCACAGAAATCTCTGCTTGCTGTGGCAGACTCCTGTCTTTAGGACTTATGCAGACTTAGCAGCCAGGGGCAGCAACATTCAGAGAAGCCAGTAACATCAGCGCATGTTTAGAGTCCTATTATCTGAAACTACCAAAGTTAGAATTAACCTCCGTAGCCGATTTAAGTTCCTCCATAAGCTAATCTCTAGCAATGAACTGTGATATTTTTCTCCCTGGGTTTGTCAATGCTCAAGAATGAAGGATAAACTCTATTATTATTCCTAAATTGTTATCTGTACATCCAAAATGAACTCAAAAAATATCTCTAAGGAATGCATTCCCTGTACAATCAAATTTGAAGTAAAGTAACTTATGACTTCAAAAACTTCCTGACTCCTTTAGGACTAAGTAAACATGCTGTAAGAAAGATATTTATTATGCTCTGAAGGCACATCTCAAACTCCCTTGAGCTTTTCTGCCTGTAATACCTGCATTCAGTTTAGAGCCAACCCAAAGGTAGAACAAATCCCGTAGAGACCAATGAATTTGAAGAGAATGCTAATTATCTTGGGGGAGGAAAGGTTCTAAAGTCACATTTCATCTGCTCTGCTTCCTGACAATCTCTCCTAAAAGAGGAATTTGAAAATGAGAACTACCCTGTCCTTTGTCCACTGTTTGAACTGGAACTACAGCCAGAATTTGCTAAGGGTTGAAATAGCAAGAAACAGACAAGGATAAGCAGACGGTTAAGTCCTTTATTGCCACAAAAGCCACTCTGGGAAACCCCATTCTTTATCTCTGAAGTGTACAACTGTAAGTACAGGAAATAAAAACACACATAGAGACTCAATCTGAGCCAAAGCAGATACACAACACCAGGCCCATCTTTCCACAAACAAACAAGGACCCAATTCTGTAAACAGGGCACAAACACAAGGCCGACATTTCCTTTACTTTTGAGGATACCTGAAACTTCTAGCAACAAAGAGATAACCAAGGAAAGTAAGCCCACAAATGTTCAAATTGTTAGCAGGAAATTACTTTATAACACCAGAAGTGATTTTCCTATAACTCTAGGATATCAAATAATGAAGATTTGCAGAAGTAGCAAAACCTAATACTCATATAATGTTACCTAAGCCACCAAAAGCGAATTAAAAACCTAAAAGCTATTGCATACATCTGCTTTTTTTCCTCTTAAAAAAAGAAACAAAATTAAGATGTGTTGTATTTGCTGATAGGCAGCAAAAGCCTATCATTTGCCCTGATATCTTGGAGCAAAGCTCTTGTGAGCACAAGGGAGGCTGAAGGGGACTCTGCATTTAGACAGAGGAGATGAATTGTGCCCAAATCAGTGCGCACCCGTCACCGCCAATGATTTATGTCCCTGAACGTTTAGCTCTTCAAAACAGGTTGAGTAGATGAATATGTGTGTTTACCTTTGAGGTTTACACCACAGGATTCCCGAAGGGAAATGAGACAGTGAAAAGGAAACCTGATTAATTCTGATGTGAGGGGCATTCTATGCAATGGAAATTAAATCTCGGAGCCTTGGGGACTGCTGGTTTCTTTAGCTCTTGAATAAAATTGGAGGTTGCAGAGTCTTTTGTAAGAAGTACAGTCTTCGACTTTTACAGGAAAAAGGTTAAACGTTTTGTTTCTTTTTTCCTCAACAGTTATTCTTTTAATAATCTTAGACTTTTCACAGGAATTTTCTTGAAAAGCTTTCATTTCCTTGATAAGTATGGAAATATGCTCTTTTAAAAAGTAAAATGTTCTCTGAATGCTTATCTACACAAGAGAAACACACCCTTTCAGGGAAGAACAAGGTGAGCTCTCTTTGCATAAAAGAAGGGAACTAGCCTTGTAGAGAAAACATTGTATGTCCAAGGTGCATATATTATATTAACCCGATAACCTGAATAACCTAGTACAGACAAGATAAATATAAATATTGATGTAGTAAAGTATACCAGCCTGACAATTCCAAGTGACCACGCTATTGAAACCAATCTGTCTGTTATTATTTTCTTATTAATGTCATTAGTTGTGATTATAGCAGTAGTGGTGGTATTTGGGCACGTGGTGTCTCAGACCCAATAGAAATTATTTCTAATCCTCACAATAATATTAATATATATTATTATTCTAACTTGATAGAAGGGGCTGCAGAGTTTTAGCAAGAGTTTGATACCTTTTTAAAAAGTTCAACTTTTTAAAGAATCAAGCTTCACAAAGAGAAAACAAAGCCAGGAAGGAGTAGATTTGGAAGAACTGCAGTAAGGCTGTCTCCCAAGATGGTGTAGCAGTTATACATCTGTAGATCTGAAGTCTGTATACTTAAGTGTGCATGCATTGGAATTGTACTTTTCTAAAACCAAGCTAAACTTTTATTAAAAGTATGGAGATGTACTATATCGCACTGGTGCCAAACCTCTATCCACTGGGCAGAGTTTCATCTAAGAGTTGAGGAACAAGCTTCTGTAGTTAGAAGGACTGACAGGGAAGGAAATTGCCTGGGCCCTGGTGGATGATTCATCCAAGTTGGCATTCACTAAGCATGTCCATTCTCTTTGGTCTTTGACCACTAGACCACAAGGTAAATGCTTTAGCCTACTAGTCTGTACAGCCAGGGTCTGCTGGCTCTCTAATTCATGTCCATGCTCTCTTGGGTGAACATAAAACACTCTCCCTCTTCTCTTCTCATGTTGTAAAGACTCAGTTAGGCTATCTTAAGCCTGCCTCCACGTCTCCCCACACAGACATTTCTTCTAAGTTCCACCGTGAGAATGATCCTATACTCTCAGCTTATCTGGGAGTTCTGCCAACAAGGCATGATTTAAGGAAAACTGGTAGTTTAATGGGTGTGCAGCTGGTCTGGCTTCATCCTCTGTGAACCTGATACAGGATGAATTCCAGATACCATATGATGCCATGATGATTCCCCACACACACCTCTATTCAAAAAAATCTCTGCTCTGGCTAGAGAATTCGAGCTAGAATTTGATATAGAATTGGATGAGAGTAAGAATGCATGCATCATAATGACTTATTTTAGAAAATGAAGAAAGAGCATAAAGAGGCTTTGAGGCTAACCAACTCTGTAGAATATTGGAGCAAGTGCCAGCTTTGAGGTCAAAATCCTGGCTGGGCGTGGTGGCTCACCCCTGTAATCCTAGCACTCTAGGAGGCCAAGGCGGGAGCATTGCTTGAGTTCAGGAGTTTGAGACCAGCCTGAGAAAGAGGGAGACCCCATTTATACTAAAAATAGAAAAATTAGCCAGGCATTGTGGCGCATGCCTGTAGTTCCAGCTACTCAGAAAATTGAGGCAGGAGGATCACTTGAGCCCAGGAGTTTGAGGTTGCTGTGAGCTATGATGACACCACTGCACTCTACCTGTGGTGACAGAGCAACACTCTGTCTCAAAAAAATAAAATAAAAAATAAACAAAAATAAACAAATCCTCTACCAACTACCTTCTAGCTGGTTTGCCTATGAAAAGTTTCCAAACCTCTTGATACTTCAGTGTACTCATTTGTGAAGAAGCCTCATAATACCTTTATTACATACAAGAGTTTTGTGAGAATTAAATATTAACTAAAGCTAAAGATTTTATAGAGTTTTCATATACCAGTTATTGTTTGAATGGCTTTATGCATAATTACTCATTTCATCCTCACCCCAACCACACTAATAGATGTTATTATTATTCCCACTTAATAGTAATCACAGTGTAGAGATATTAAAGAAACTGTTCAAGGTCACATGACTATTAAGTGACAAAGTTTGGATTTTTCCCCAGGGAGTTTTGTGCTAGAGTCCATATTTTCGACAATTTCACTATATTGCTTCTCCACCAAGATTCTACCACTAACTAGCCATATAACTAATTGTCAAAATCAGGATCCTTTTGACTAAAAGTGGCACTAAAACAACACTGAAATAAGAGATATAAACAGATTCTTTCAGGGAAACCAGAACATAAGAGCACCTTAATGATAATGTGCCCTTCGATACTTTGCATAGCCCCTAACCTCCAAAACAGAAGAAAAAGTAATCTAACATGACCCAGAACATAATTTATAGTTGTATTTGTTTTGTTAAGCCTAAAGATGGTGAGGTTTTCATCAAGGCAGTAATAAAAACAAAATTAAGCCACATCTTTGTAGGTACTATGGCCAACTACTATATCTAATTTCTCTTCCGCTGCCAACCTGCAGTCACCCTCCCCATCCTGTTCTTTCTCGCCACGAACCCACAGAAGGTCTTTCTCAGCATCTTTACAAATCACACCACTATTCTATCCATAGAGAAATCAATCCAGGTCTTCACTGAAAGCAGTTGAGCAGGCTCCACTCTGAAAGTCCTTCCCAGTGAAGACTCTTTTATTTCCTACCCTGAAGAATTACTTATCATCCAACTGGGAAGCTCCACCCTCTCAGTAATCAGAGTTTTGTGGCAGGTGGAACCAGTAAAGCTGCACAGTGAGAAGCTGAATGGTGCTTTTGCTTCTTGCTGTTGTATTGCTATTTTCCAAGCACAGCTCACATTTATTTAAGCTACCTTATAACACTGATGGCTCACAATCTGGCATTCAAAATAAATCAACCAACATAAATCAATGCATATGTATTGAACACCTGTTTTAAGTGTACAGTGAGTCTGACCTTCATTTTTACACAGCACATTACCCCCCATCGTGCTGATGAAGGGTTTGCTTTTCCCTCCTAAGGTTCACCACTCTGTCCTTGCCCTCACTGACCCTCAGTTGGGTTGTCTTGACTTCCTGCCCAAATCAACAAGGGCACTTTGAATTTTTATCCAGGCTTTCTGGATTTTGGCCACTCTCTCATATCTTTGTGCATATAGAAAATGTAATGAAAATTTTTTTCCTGATTCTCCACCGTGCCCAGTAACCATTCACAATCCTGAGTACAGAAAGGGATGACCCAGGGCAATGTTCTCAAACAGTAGGTGTATTAGTTAACTATTGCTGCAAAACAAATGACCTTAGCACATAGTAGCTTACAATAATAAATATTTATTAACAATATCTAACATAATTTCTATGGGTCAGGAATCTGGGAGTAGCTTAGTTGGGTGGTTCTGGCTCAAGATATCTCATGAAGTTGCAGTCAAGATATCTTCCAGGGCTCTAGTCTTCCAAAAGCTGGACGGGGAGCAAAAGAGCCCACTTCTAAGATGACTTACATGGCTGTTGGTTAGAGGCTTCCGTTCCTCGTCACATGAACTTCTTTCTAGGACTGCTTGCATGTGCTCAAGATATGGCATTTCACTTCCCCTGGAGAAAGTTATCTAAGGGAGAAAACAAAAAGAAAGCCACAAGGCCTTTTATGACCTTACCCACACACTGTCATGTCCATTGTCTTCTATTCTGTAGAAGCAAGTCACTAAGCCCAGCCCACATTCAGGGGAGAGGGGAACTAAGCTCCACCTTTTGGAAGGAAGCAGGTCAAATAATTCTTGAACAAGTTTCAAAAGTCACCTCAGTTGGTATATTAGTCGGTGTTCCCCAGAGAAACAGAACTGACTGCCTGTCTATCTATACATACACATACATACACACACTCATTTCTTACAATATATATAATATAGAATCTAGAAATTGCTTAGAATCTAGAAATAGGTTTATTACAAGGAAATGGTTCATGTGATTATGGAGACTGGCAAGTGCAAAATCTGCACAACTGACATCCCAGTTTGAGTCAGAAGGCCTGAGCTCCTGTAGAAACAGGAAGAACCGATGTCCCAGCTCAAAGGCCATCAATAGGGCAGAGAATTATCTTACTTAGGGGAGGGCCAGCCTTTTGTTCTATCAGGACTTCAATTGACTGAATGAGGTTCACCCAAATTATGGAGTGCATCTGCTTCATTTAAGTTCACTGATTTTAATGTTAATCTCATCAAAAACATCCTCACAAAATCACCCAGAGTAATGTTTGACCAACTATCTGGGCACCCCATGGCCCAGTCAACTTGCCAAATAAATTAAACGACCAGAGTAGGCATCCAAAAAGTTATCAATAATGACGTGTTGGTAGTGTTCCTCCAAAATTTCATTAATTTACTGACCTGTTCTCTGGAAAACAATAATAACTCTTATTTGAATAGAATAATGCAATTTGCTTGCAATATTCTTCTCAAAGAAGAATTTACATTTTATGCTTTATTACATTTAAATTCCACAACATTCATGATGAGAAAACTAAGGTTCAGAGAGGTTACGTAAATTGTTGATGGTCTCACAACTAATTGAAAGAGCACAGTCAAATATCAAAGGGAACGTTCTCTGAGTCTCGATCCATGGAATTTTTCATCACACAGCCTTTTCAGTAATTGTATATCCTCCTAGTATTTGTGGAAACTAAATCAGTGTGTTTGCACAATATTTAAAACCATCAAATTTCTTTTGTAAATGAAGTCTTATGGAGAATGAAATGTATTCAAAGAAGTGGGAAACTGCTGGGCTGGAAGATGAGTGAATCTGAGGAACAGGGAGCTTTGCCTCTTCTGCCTTCCTCTTCCTTACCTTGTTGGACCTTCAGGCCTCACCAAGAATCTCTGGATCCTGGTTTGAAATGTACTAGCCTAGATTCTATTTGCCTCCATCTTGAGAATGAGGCTTCGGGGAAGGAAGAGAAAGCCCATTTCTCAAGTCAGAAAGGTTTCCTGGGATATCACTGTCATCTTACTTTCAGCCAGATGGTCATCTTGCTCTGGTGTTCAGCAGGGGCTCCTGGACAAACCCGAGTTCAGATTTGGGAGGCAGAATATTGCATTGCAATGCATCTTGATCTTGGACTGCCTGCACTCACACCTTTCAATTTGTTCTAAGGTATGTCATTTCTGAAGTTAAATTCCCCTCAGCTTTCTGTGTCATAAAAAGAGAATTACAAAAAAAAAAAAGTAGAATGCCAGAGCAAAAAGGTTTTTTGGAAAGGTACTTGGCAGAGTGAATGGGAACATAATTTAGAATGTCTGACTACATTACTTTTTATAATTAGAACATTTCGTGATTAGAAATGGTTGATTATAAAACCTCAGCCAGCCTGTCAGCCAGACACCTTCGAAAGCTTTAAAAGGAATAATTTATACTCTAAAAAAAAAAAAGCCTCACCTCCACAATAAAGTAAGATAAAATAACATTCCCCATGTCCCAAATGAGAAAAGAACAGTGGTTCCTGAAAAGTCAGGCTAAAATCAATACACTCAGCTCCTATTGTCTACTGTGGACATGGAGCCACATTCCACACTACTTTTTCCTAACTTTGTCCTGCTCAGACTCACTCAGTTACATTATGTCCCTGCAACTCTTCCGAAGTACCAACGGCTCCCCGTCACTGTCAGAATCCAGTTTCAATTCCTGATCTAGCATATTAGACCCTTCGAAATAGACCCCAGTTCTGAACCATTCCACATTTCAATTAAATTCAAATATTTGACAAATATTAGTTGAGAATAGGTTCTATGCTAGTTGAGAGATATAGATTAAAAAAAGACACAATCTTGAGATGCTCTTACCTGAGTAGGATAGACTAACAGGTACACAAAAATCTGATCTATACCATGAACATGCAATAATACATATGATACAAGGGAATTAGACTTTCCAGTACAGCAATCTTGTGCTAGATGTTGAAAAGCCAACTGATTTTGTTACAAATAGAAAGGTTAGCCCAGGGAAGGGCAGGGCAGAAGGAGGAAGAGTGACCTCCAGGCACAGGAAATGGCCAGCTAAGGCTTTGTAAAGAGATTACCAGAGGTTTCCCTCCTCAGCAGCACACTGGAGAGGAGGCTGCTCCGCTCCCAGCTCAGTGACAATAACGAGCTGCCAGCTGCAGCAGAGGCCTTGGCAGGTCCCTGCACGTTGGCCCCTAGGCTTCAGCCCAAGAGCTGCAGCAACTCCTGATTTTCAGTAGCCACAGGCTTTTCTCTTTTGCTATTTTGACCCTTCCAGTATGTTTTTTAACTACTTTCCTGCAGTGAATTCTCTCTGCTTGAAATGCCTAGAATAACTTGTGTTACCCTTATTGAATATTGACTAATACAAGCTCCTAGCACAGTATTAGTCTAGAATAATGAAAGATTTTATAGATGAATAAATGAACAGATGAACAGATAAATGACAAATTAATGAGGAGGTACTTATTCTAAAATCAAGGCCTATTGTTGGCAAAGAAGTCATACATTTGCAGTGACATCACAGCTTCACTGAGAAATAGAGAATTTCTTAATGTTCTTTAACAAAAAAGGGAATGACCTGAGCTCTATAGTAAACATATTAAGCTACACAGAATATCTTCTGACCCTCCATCATCATTCCCCAACAAATAAGAGGGGAGAAAATTAGTAATCAGTTGGAATTCAGATAATATGAGTTACAAAGTATACCCTGTCTATTTTCTGTTGAAAACTAAGGTGCCAACGGAAAGACTTTATAGTTTTCTTTATAAACGTCCTTAATCCACATGTTTACTTTAGTTATATTTTCATACAGCCTTCAGAGGTCAAGTCAGAGTTATCTGCAAACTGTTTTCATTTTCAATGAGGACATAAAGTTTAAAATGTACAGAAAATCGTGTATTGACCATATGCAGCAGTTGAGGCTGTTAGGGCTAAAGCAAATAGACTATCCTCTTGCTAGGAGACAATTTTGTCAGTAAGCTCTGGCAAGCAAAGATCAGACAGGGGAATTAGAGGGACAGTTTGATTTCTTAGGGAGATCAATGAATATGACAGGTTAATAGACGGCATACAGCTGGTGTCAGATTCAGAAGAAGTGATGACAAGGGACAAAGGAGAGGACAAGATGAGCATTTTTAGAACCAGAGTCCAGTTCTGTGTGGAAAATCAGTATGCCCTGGGGAAGACTGGAGTGAGTGGTTATTTTCCCTGGAATAAGAAGGGCAATCAAAACATCTTAGACATTCAGAGGGCCCCCTAGGAACCCAGACACTTCCTCCTTAAAGCCACAGGGACTTCTCTGAACAGCACTCTGTGCAGTGAAAACATCAGCCATGGTTTCCAGATTAATTTCCCAAAATGACATGTTCCCCCAGGGAAGGTAGGATGTAGCTTACACCTGGTAAAGGTCAGAGGCAGGGAGATGTTTTTTCTTGTGGCCATTCCCACCCATGGGATTCAGTGTAGCTAAGAAGGAAAAAAAAATGGCCTCAGAAATTAAATACAAATGTGTCAAAATCCAGTCTCTACCATTTATTAAACAGATAAGTAATTTAGCCTCTATGAACCTATTTCCTTAGCTATAAAATGAGAAAAATAATATCCTCATCTATTGATCCTTGAAGGCTTTAAGGGAAATTATGATGATGATGATACTGATGATTATAGTGATGAAGAAAATGATAAAAGCAAACATTTGTGTAAAATTCACTATCAGACACTAAGTGCTTTAGACGTCAAGTTGTTTGACATACACAATGTTTATAAAGTGCCTGTATAATAACTAGCACATTGAAAGTGCCTAAAAAATGGTAGCTGTCTTGCTGGTGCAGGTTGGTGGTGGCAGTAGTGGTGCTATTATCATTCCTTCCCCTTGAGATCCAACCATAAGGCCACTAGTGTATGAAACTGAATATGCCCACTCAGGTTCATGCTAAGTCATCAATAGATGTTCTTATCTGAGAATAGTGTGATCTAAACAGAATTTAGACCACATGCAAGATAGCAAAGCAGCTTTATTTATAATATTTTGGGAATATTTATTTTCACCCATATAACTAAAGAAAAAAAGAGTATCACCAGGAGAGTAATTTGGTGCATGGTAAAAATTGAACTATGGGATAAAAATGCTTTAAAAATGTTAGCCCAAGATTTTCTTGAATGCTTACTGAGGAAGGGCATATTAAAATATAAGTGCATAAAGAGATGCTAACTGAGGGAAAAGAACAGCTATAAATAAGATGATGCAAACATATTTAAGGGAGATATTTGAAATGATAATTTCATGGTAATTGTGGGTGCTGAATGACGTAGGGAGGATCACACTATATATGGAAGTGCTATAAATCCATAGGACATAAAGACAAAAGCAGAAAAGTATCTGTACCTAGAGAATATATACTGTGGTCATTTTATAAATAAATGTTAAAAATTGCATATAAAATATTTACAAAAATAATGAGAGAGTAGTGGAAAGTGCATTGGCATTGGAATCAGGCTCATTACTTGGCAAGTTACCTAACATGTTCTAAGTTTCATGTCCTTGCCTACTAACTGGGTACTTAACACCTGACTTACAGGACTGAATCTGTTAAATAAGCTAATGTATATGAAATGCATATTGTGCTAGTTTCCACATAATAGTCACTCAATAAATGTTAACTCTTTCTGCAACTTAAAAGATATAAATTCTTCAATATTAACAACTGGATGAAACATGTCCAATTTATTGCATTAAAAATAATAACTTATGTATCCTTCCTGGCACCAAATAAGATCAACTTCAATGCTCTTACAGGGATGCAGTACAAGAAATGTTAGAATTGTGTGTTCTATGGGTAATTATTGTAATTAGATAAATCATAATAAAAATAGTAAGGATTATAATCAGTTTTCTTCATTAATTCTTTATAGAGTACAGAATATTTTTAAATGGTGATCTTTAATAGGTTTAATAGGAAGATGGGCAGAAAATAAAACTAAAGAACTAGACCACAATATTTTGAGAATAATCTTTAGCAATGAATTAACTGTCTTAGGAAACAAAGGGAAAAGAAACCTTTAGAAGAGGACATTGTATGTAGATAATAAAATATGTCACTTTGTCACATGCAGAAGCAAAACTTTGTAATATGCACAAACTATGGAAAATCAACTTCTGTACAAATAAAATTACAAATGAAAAGTAATAAAACTCGTACGGGTGTATATTGCATTATTTTCATTAGATAATGACATTATGTCTTTATTATTCAAAGAGAGTTTCAAATAATTGCTGAAATTCAACAGTCAGGAATTTAGGAAGAGACAGGCACATTGGTTGAAGAAACGCAGTATAAAATGGTGTGTTAGGAGAACCTGGTTCAGTTTTCAGCAATCACTCAGTTTCATCTGGGGCCGTTCATTTGTATCTACACTAGGTATTTCAAACAGTTTCAGAGTGAAAGCAGAAGGGCTGTCTGTA
This sequence comes from Cheirogaleus medius, assembly GCA_008086735.1. Taxonomy (NCBI): domain Eukaryota; kingdom Metazoa; phylum Chordata; class Mammalia; order Primates; family Cheirogaleidae; genus Cheirogaleus; species Cheirogaleus medius. Next base: position 58,396,827 of record VBSM01003176.1, read on the forward strand.
GGGCATCAGCAACGATAGTAGCAGAGGAACTTTTCTGAGATTTCTCTCCAGTTGTTAAGAAGCAGTTTGCTGTACAACAGAAGAACCTACTGTTTGCTTCTTTCCGCTCACAGCACCCTTTATTAGCTGTGCTGCAAGGCTGTAGGACATCATCTCACTTGAAACAGGTATGTTTCAAGCCCAAATCTTCCCAACTTCTGTTTTCTGAGTTGCCTGATTTGAAATTGCTCAGAGTGATACAGGTGTCCACAGCCACCCACTGACTTTATAAGAAAAAAACTTCATTCCACTGAAGAGTTGCTTTTTTTTTTAAACAACGAAGTGTTTCCCATTTTTCTAATCTATTTGCAATGAATTATTTTATATAGCAAATGCTTTCTCTAGCTCCTTTCCAAGTAGCAATAACTTTATATTAAATGCAATTTTATATTGTTTGCATTTTGAGTAAAGAGGAGAGAAGGATTGAATCCACCTTTAGCTATTTATACCTCATAAGTCTAGCTATAGAGTAGAAATTCCCCTACAATTCCCTTCACTTCTTCCAACATGACATATTTATTAAGCAGATTAAGCAGTTACTATGTGCTCAGACTGCTAAGCACTAAATGATTGAAACGATTAAAATCCACCCCATTTTCCAAATCTCTCTAAACAATAAATGAAAACATGTAGAAGCTGTATGAAAATAATTAGGTGACAAATATGTTTTTTTCAATCATAAATCAAACAACCAACACATTTATTGATCATATATTATATGAAGCAACATGGTATATTTATTAGCAGGCAACCTAATGCAATTTATCTCTCTCCCTCTTTCTTTCTCTCTCTCTCTCTCTCTCTCTCTCACACACACACACACACACACACACACACGGAATTCGAGGTCAAAGAGACAGATTTAAATCCAGGTTCTGCTGTTGTACTAGCTGCAAACTTGAACAATTTATTTAATCCCTCTTAGCTTTAATTACCTCATTTATAAAATAGGGATAATAGTATCATAGGATATTATATATAAATATGTCAAAGGTAATATATATAAATGAGATACTGTGCCTGTCCATAACAATTGTTCCTTTCCCTATGCTCAGTGTTCTGTCCTGACAGCAGGATTGGTGTAAACGACTACTAAAGAGAATTACAAAGTATAATATGCTATATTTTTACCCTCAAGGAACTTCCATTTCTGTAGAACATAAAAGATATTCATTCATGAAAAGCTAATTCATAATATCTTAGTATATAGAGTTTTATAGTGAGATGCCTATAGAATTTAAAGGCGGATTTTATATCTGAAATTAAACTAGTTAATACTGTATCCTTAATGGATGAAAGGTGCTATCTGTTGAGGACATTCATACCAACAAATATCCACAAATGCAAACTCAAGGAGGCTTGGGAAAATCCGAATCCAATCAAGCATGCAGGGCATAATTGTGGCTATAGTGAAGACAGATGTCCCGGAAGCCCCAAGTGGTAGACATCGATGTTCTGGTCAGTCATCTCAACAGGTATGACAGTTGACCTTAACTTTCTTTGTTCTGATACAGGCACATAGTCTCTTGATCATAACTTGACTCATACAGACTTTTATCCCAGGAAGAGGATTTACCAACCCACATACACAAGCACTTCTTTCTATTTGGAAGTTCTATTTCTATTTTAAACTTCTTACTGTAAATTAATAAATACAACAATTTTCCATGAGTTTCATTAACTATAATTATTCTCTTTGAGCCCAGTAGTCTCTAGGCATAAAACTAAAACTGAATGAGACTCTGGACAACCAAGATGTAGCCAGATCGTGGTTTACGTAAGGTGGCATACTTTTTCCCGTCTCAACAAACACTAAGCATGGTGGTTAATATTGCAGATTAGTGCTAGAAAATTAAAATCTAGAAAAAAACAAAAGAGAAAGAAACACTTTGCTTTAATGTTTTTGATTATTGAGAATGTAAAATAGCAGATAAAACCTCAAATTCCACAGCAGTGGTTTTCTATCATGGTTATATGTTAGAACCACCTGCTATTTTGGTTATTGTACGTACACACACACACACACACACACACACAGGAGTATCCTGTGTAAAGTATCCAGAAAGTATCTAGTCATGTAATATAAAAAATAGAAACATTTCTTGAAGAAGATACAAGATACAAGAAGCATTGTACATAGGACAATGATGCTTCATTCTCCTTCAAAGTAGGCACCTTGGGACCTCACACCTTGGGACCTCTCCCTTCTCCTAGCGTCTCTTAACCTAACCCACACATGTTCCACATTCTCAGGTGTTCTGTTTGTTGCAGGCCTTCTGGAACATGGATCACTTTCCACAGATTCTCGACCATCTTTGAGGCATTTGTGCCACATTTTTATTTGCGCTGCCCTCATTGCAAAACCACCAAAAACCACCTGAATCATCAACATAGTTTCCGCAGAGGAGTGTTCGTGCTTAACGCAAAATTTGATGCAGATTTGTTGCTCTATTCATTCAGTCGTTTTGAATGAGATAGGCACACAGTACACAGGCTCACTCAGTGGAGTCTAGAGCCCCACTGCCTAGTACAGTGAAGTCATTGTTCACTAATGCGCATCCCAGTCCACTCTCCTTGGCTGCTGGGTTACATCAATGTCAGGCAAACCATTCTCATTATATTAACAATGGCTGGATACTTTCCAGACAGCCCTCGTGTGTGTGTACATGTATGTTCATGTGTGTATATGTGTGTGCACACATAGACATGCACACACACACACACACCCCAATGACCATATCCTACTGAACCCATAAGTCCAAACCTATGTGGGTGGGACCCAGTATTAAAAAGGTCTGGGTTTCCATACTGTTTTAATTCTCCAGGTGACTCTTGTGTGTAGACAAAGGAGGCCAGGTGGGAATCATAGGTAACTGGAGACTATAAACTCAACTTAAAAGGGTAGCACTTACTCCTCTACAGCTATTTCCATGTGGAATCATTGGCTCACTATTAGTGGATCATTGGAATGTGTGAAGAAATCTGGAATTTTTAACATGTTTCCCAACTTTTAACTATTTACAACAAAATTAAAGCTTTAAATATTATTCTACAAATCTCACAAGACTTATCTTCAGGCCACAAGTTTGTGTATAAAATATGGAAGGATATGTGACATGCAAAGCCAAAACAGAGGTTTAAATAAAGCAAGTCCTTTAAACAACAAGGAAAAAGTTAACACATATCGACTGTGTTGTTTGACATCCTACAGATAAAACTACCAGCCAGCATAATGGTTTGCTTTTCTTATTGATATTTTATCTTGATATTCTTCAAGAGTATAAGTGTCTTGAAGATAGAAACTAGGTTTAGTTTCTTTATATTAGTTTCACTTCCCCAGCCCTGAACATATCCTTGACCATTTATAAATCCTTGCACGTGTTTTAACATGATGTATGAAATGCTTTAAATATAGACTAACCCAGTCTCCTTTTCTACATTTATTCAGAAGTAAAATATGTAGTAAATTGAGTAGATATCCAGGGAATGTAATTTGTGGTCAAAACCAATCAGCTAATTGTGATTCTCTCTCTCTCTCTCTCTCTCTCTCTCTCTTTCTCTCTCTCTCCTTCCCTTACCTCGCACTCTCTCAAAAGATGAGATCCACCAACTTTCTGTGTAGAAACAACCTGTAGGGAAACTGAAATGAGTAACTTTTCTTAAGACTAACAGTGAACAACCAGAGAAAGGCTTGAATATCGACCATGAAGGACTTTAATTACATTGATATCGATTGGGATAATGGTAATTTAATTATAGAAAATAGTAAAAGTTCCGTCATCATGCCACATTATTTTCTGTTTCTAAGAGTTTCTCTAGCTAGTCTTCATGAAAAGAGAAAAGTTTTTTGTTGTTGTTGTTGATTTTTATTTATTTATTTTTTCCTGGAACTTCTCCCAAAAATTTAGCCAAGTATGATAAATCAGATTGAAGCCTGGGAACATCTTGAATCTAGTTATCAACTTATTATTTGATTTGAAATGCTCAAGAGAGTATGCTGCTTAGAAGAGAAACAATGCAAGCATTTTTGACGTTGGGGAAAAAAGGCTTTGAAAGAATGCAAAGTTCCTGGAGAATTGTTGATTAGAATTCTATAAGGTATGAGAAATCTACAGCACAGGAGTAAGGAACTGAGCATTTAGGAAACAATAGAAAAGGCTAGCATTGAAATTCAACTGAGACAAATAGTAATCATAGCACTGAATTTAGAATGAAAGAGTTCAACTTGAAATAAAATATAAAAATGCTCACTAAAAACCTTAATGGTGCTCACACCATGCAATTATAGGCAGTACTTGTAATTGAGGAGCCTTAAAGAAATCCCCTTGTCTATGACACATTTTACCTTAAAATACCTAAAATACTACTTACTTCACCTTTGCAATGAAGTAAAGACTTTATCATGTTATAGTATTAAAAAATGTAAATATGTAGCCTCTGATCAAATACTCATTTTTGTAAAATGCATTTACTCAAGAGAAATAAATGCAGAAAAGTTGGATCTTTAAAAAGAATTGACTTTTATATGAAACTTTTCATAACTATAAGTAATAGCCACCATTATAAAATTTTTATAACCTTGGTTAATTTGATTATTTGTAATTGTTAGGTAGAATTGGAATCATTTTCCTATATAAGGACTTGGGTTTACTTGCATTTGTGAGAACTTGACCTCAAGTGAGACATATAAAATGAAAAATTATAATACAAACTTAATTGCATAATTGTACATGACAAAACATGAGAAAGAGCATAAAACATTTTAATATATGAAGACTCACAGCCTTCCTTCCCTCTTTAGTCCTTGCTTTTTTTTAAACCTCATTATATTCTGTTTTATATTCCTTCTTTTATCCTTTTAATAATTTTAAGCATATGCATTTTATAATATCTTTCATATTTTCCCCCAAGTTCTTGGTAGGTACCTTCTGGGTCTCCACAGTGGATCATTTCCTCCTATAGTTTGTAATTTTTACTGGGGATTGTTTTAACTCTGGGAGTTCTGTATAGCCTGGGTTGTAGCAGATTCCCCATGGAGTGATGATGTGTTTGCTTCTACAGAAAAACCCATGGATTTTACCAGTATGGGACTAATTTTTAGAATTGATTTCTTGGCCTAAGGATTTTCACACCATGCAAAAATATAAATTTGGTCACGTAATCTGAACGCGATACAACTTGTAGCTTTGATTACTTTTGGGAGACTCATCCCACCTCCAGAGTTTAAAGCAGAGAACACAGAATTTCACTGAGCAGGCAGCACTTCCAGGGTCCTTTTTATGTATGAGTCTGACTTCTAGCTCCCCACTTTATACACTCCCAGGCTCCTGTCTCTTGTACCTTATGCAGATATCAAAATCTTAGCTCTTGGCCTTTGGCCCCATGACCAGGAGTAGCAGTGCTAGATTCCAGTTTGCTGTGATATCAGCTTGGATGGGAATTGCTCTGGCTTTAATCTCTAAGGTGGGCATTTTGGTTTTCCATTTCTTTTTTTCAAGCTCAGTGTTTACATATTTAACTTTTTAAAAATATTCCATTTTGCTACTATGTTAACTAAGTCTTCCATGTTGTTAAAATGAGAAGTCTCCTACCCTGCTTTCTAATAATGGGAGAGGACAGATTTTCACACACCAAAAAAAAAAAAAAAAAAAAAAAAAAAAAAAAAAAAAAAAGAAAACACTCAAGAAGGAAAAAAAAAAATTTCTTAAGACTTTTTTTTAAGTTGTCATAAGTACTTAAAGCTCTCTAAAATTATAAGAAAATGTGAGTATGAGAAACATTGAATAGAAAAGACTTACTTAGAAGTAGTATTGGCCATATATCTAACATATTTTCCTTCCACCAGAAAGGTGAATACATTGGTGCTACAGGAATGTACCAGATGTAAATTGTTAGTATAATTTAGTCCAACCCAAGATTTGGGCTAAAATGGACAGCTTCATCAGTGTTACCAAGTAGCTACTCTAAATCTCATAATCCAATGGAGGCCAAATGAAGTGGGTAGTGCGGCAGCACCAAAGTATGATGGGGCAGCGAAGGACTATATGGCCCTGGATTGGGATCCCACACTTTCCTTTGTAGAAGCTGTTAAGGAGTAGCAGCTGCAATCAACTGCCACCAAATATGCCCAAAAAGCATCCCATCCGTGCCAGAGTTATATAAAGGCAATGGCAATAAGTCAAAGAGCCAGAAAGGTAAGAGGAAGACAGAGTCTGACATCAGGGATGAGTGACAAAGCAAGGAGCAGCCGGGCATCAGGAGTGCACCTAGGAGGCAGCTCTGTGCTGACAGGACATGTGCAATGGTGAACAGCTCCTGCAGTTCTAATCCAGCCCCTGGCTCCGCCCCACTGCTTGGGATGGGAATTGCCCCATGCTTGGACATAGAGAGAATTTACCTCAATAACATGCATTCTATTGCTTTCACAAGATCAGCATTAACCAAAATGTTTGTATCCCCATAATTTCCTAAAATAAAAAAAAATTAAATAAAAAAAAGCACAGTCACTCAAAATGTACATCAGCAGAAGTTTTGTAGTGTACAGGATAGGAAAGCTCTTTTCCTAACATTGACTAAGAGAAAAGGGCTCCTATCCAACCATTTTTTTTTTTTACTAAAAATTAACTATCACTTTTAGTAATTGTATATATGTATATGATTCTTGCTATATGTATAAATAAATTAACATGTTTATATCAAAGTTTAAAGCCAGAAGAGACCTTACAGAGCATACTGTCAAACACCTACCTACATTTAGAGGAAATTCAGGTCCAAAAGTTGGTATGTCTTGGTCAAATTTATACTGCTAGCCAGTAGCATTGCAAATATGGCAGAGGAAATATGAGAGGTTTTTGTGACTCTCAGTTAAGTAGTCTTTCCTGAAGGGCAACATTGTGATATAATTTTAGTCTATTGGCAGTTATTTCCATACTGCCATTCTTGGTCCATAGAAAGCCCTAACTAAATTTTTTAGATTCTTTGTTTTAGTTTTCCCTTCATCCTTGACCCCCACTTAATTTTCCCTATTCCACAAAGGAATCCATTCAAATGTGACCAATATACGACCTTGGATATGTAAATTTCCTTTGCACATTGTGTGTGTATAAGTGTGCATGAATGTGTTTTCAATTTACCTAAGTGATATTCATGTAGTTTTACTTCTTACTTCTCTTCTTAATATCTACATTTTAAGCATGATATTACATGTACATTCAGCTCATTGTTTCTAACCATTTTATAGTAGTCCAAAGTAAATATCTATTATATTTTAGTTATCCATTCCCCTGATAATAGAATATAAGATTTTAGAGCTGTTTGTTAGTTTTTTATTATTATTAGTTTTTTTGTTGTTGTTGAAATTCAAACAACCAGTATAATATACAGCCAGATTTTATGATCCAATAGACTGTGTTTTTGTGTTGTTGATGTTGTTTTAAATGATGTATCAAGTAGATGTCTTATGGGCTTTCAGTGTTCAATTTATGTTTTTGCTCAATATATCATTTCTTATACTATTAGATAATAACATCTAAAAATGTCAGTAGTTATAGTAATTTGGGATATTTACACATCACAGCCAAGGTGAGTGTGGTGTATATTTTCTATAAGATTATATATATGTTTTGGAGTAAATTTGTTTGTGGCAATTAGCACTAAAACTATTGGTTCCCAATAGAAAATAGCTTTATAATGTGTATAAAGCATACATATCATGGCCCATTAAAATTCTAAAAATATATGTCAATTATTCTCTTGATGACGTTAGTCACAAGTAAATAATGGAAAAGTTTTCAAAGTATAATATATGGGAGCAATTCTTCAAAGCAAACACAAACCAGTGATCTAATATCCCAAAGACTAAATATTACAAAATGCTACTACAGATGCTCAACATGAAAAGAGTTTGATACTATTCATCCATATAGTTGTTAAATCTGATCATGTATTCTGCCCCAATATGCATAATGCATTTTTACTTGTAATTTTAAACTGGAACTTAGAGAAGGAATGATAGGACATCAGGCACGCACGAGATTGAGATGAATGGAGACTCTGGACAAGCAACACAGCATGGCAAACTAAGAATTATGTCATACATATTTAAGAGGTATATTAAAATGCAGCATGAACCCCACGCAGTGACTTTCAGGAAAGCTGAGTTCAAAATGGAACACCTTGTTTAATTGATGTACGACTTTAGGTTAGTCTTCCAACCTCTCAAGAATATCCTGTTCCTCTATTAAAAAAGAGAAAGAACATGCCCCACCTCACGTAACATGTTTTGATCATAACACCTGGTGACAGTAAAGCACTAAGAATAAAAATGAACATAAGTATTTTAATATTTATATAGAACGATTCATAACTGAAACTGATGTGCTGACCACCAAGAAGGAAATGTGAATAGTATGATAACTGGTGCTATAGGCTTCTGAGAATTTTCCCTTTCATCTAAATTTCTTTTTATTGTAGCTGACGTGTTATATCTTGAGAATAATTTAGGATATAACAGTATTTAAAAGACCAGGGAAAATTATTTAGCAAGATTATTAGGCTAATACACAGTGAGTTGTCAATCAAGAAATGTTATTGGGTACCCTTTGAAGGCAGGGTACTGCACACACAGTCAAAGGCGTGGGAAAGATCCCACTGAAGTTTAAATAAGGAATGAAGTAATCTAAAATTTCCTGTTTAATAAAAGGATCTCCATAGCATCTATCCTCCAAAACACTCACACAAGAACCAGGAAACAAAAATCAAGCTCAAAAATTATCTTAAAAGAGCTGAGGGAAAAATGACAACAATGAAAATGATGTGAGAAAAGGTAAAAGGCTTCAATGACAGATCCAATATACATTTAAAAGGCATTTCAAAAGAAAAGCAAAAAGCAATGAACATGTAAATAACACAAGAAAAAAATGAGTAAAAGTGAGAATTAAGTTTGCAAATATAAAAAGATCTTACCTAGCAGAATTTAAGACAGAAATTCTTAGATCTATCTTGGTAAAACTTTTGAATCATAAAGGTTTTTTAAAAAGCCAATAATCATAAAAGTAGGAAAAACTAAACCAATTCACCTACCAAAAATAAGTAACACGTCATTAAAATTAGGATAAAAAAGAGGGAAGAATGGAAGAATGTCTGAAAATTTCTCATCTTATACTAGGTAGATAAATGCAATTTTATCATTTATAGTTAGATAAACACTGATTCAGAAAAGATTTTTACTTAGGTAACAATAAATACAAAAGAAGAGTTCAAGCTTTCCAAACCACTAGAGACAAAAAAATATGTCATCACAAAAAATGAAAAGATAAAAGCAAAAAATGGGAGAATTAACAAGGACATATCAGAATTGCATAATTTTTGTTTCCTTACAATATTGAAACCTAAAAAAAGTAGAAGAGCAGATATAAATTCAGAAGAAGAGATTATAAGTCAAGGATCCTCTATCAAGCCCTTTTAGAATGAAAGAAAGCCCTTCAAGGATAGATAAATTCAATAGGCATGTAGTAGGTAGGGAGATAGGTAGCTGGATAGATAGTATTGAGTTATTAATATAGACATGTTTGTGTAGGGATGTTGTTATAGGGAGAGGTGAGCAGGGAAAAACACAGCATCTTTGAAAAGTGCATCTATAGGATTACATTTAATCATTAATGCAAATTATATTTGTGTGCATATGTATACATTTACACATAAAATACTCCAAAGATATTTTTCTGGAAAACAATAAACTTCTAAAATTGACTCAAGAAATTGAAAATATGAATAGATCAATAACTAGGAAATAATATGAAAGATGTTTCGGAAGGATTTTCTAGAAAGAAAGCCTCAAAACATGAAAAGCTAAAATTATAAAAATTCCACACAAAAACGTAAGACACTGGCATAGCATCCTTGTGATAGGACACAAAATAAACTGACTAAACAGAAAAAATTACAAATTGCTATTCTTCAAATTAAATATGTAAGTTGTTGAGAAGACACTTAAGCAAATGAAAATATAAGTATCTGAAAAAGATATATATATATCCATAATATATAAAGGATATATATATATCCAGAATATATAAAGGACATAATCAAATCAATGATAATTTAAAGTAATACTCATAAATTAGCAAAGTATTTGAAAAGATACTTCACAAAAGAAAATAAATGAGTGTCCAATTAGTCTATGAAAGGTGATCAGTAGCATAAGGCACCACAGAAATACAAATGAAAACCACAAATGAGATTTTGTTTCACACACTGGAAAAACAGAAATACAGGCAATACCAAGTGTTGATGATGATGTGTAATAAGTCATTCTTACTCACTGCTGGTGGAAATGTATAAACATTTCGGAAAATGGTTTGGCAGTTTCTTTTAAAGCTTCACTTATGAGCCAGTAACCATACTTTTATTTATATATCAAACAAAAGTAAAAGTATATTTTCAGAAAATGGCTGAAGACAAATCTACACATTGCTTTATTCACACTTCACGAAAGCAAGAAATAGACCAATATCCATTAACTCTTGAATAGATAAAGAAATGGTAACACAGTTATGCAATTATATACTACTCAGAAATAAAAAGAAATCATTACCAATGTAAGCAACAGCATGGAAGAATCTCAAACCATAATATGGACTGAAAAAATCCAGACACAAAAGGCCACACACTTACTAATTTCATTCATTTGAAGCTCAAGAACTGGCAAGATTAATCTATGGTGATAGACATTAGAACAACAGTTTCCTCTGGAGCGGTCACTGAAAAGTGGAATGAGGAAACCCTTTGGGGTGACACATATGTTCTACTCAGGTGGTAGATTCAAAAGTGTGTTTATTTGTCTAAACTCATGAAACATTATGCTTATGATCTAAACATTTTGCTATATATAAATTATACTTCAATAAAATGCATTTAAGAAAAAGATCATGTATAAGAATATGAGTAAGTGAAACTGACATATGATATTAATGCTGGAAGAAAATTTAGAGAACATTTTAAGTTAAGAAAATTGAATCTATAAGAATTGAAATAAGATTAACAGCAGTTTTAGCTATCATTTATTAAGTACCTTATCTGTACCAAGTATTATTTAATGCCTTTTTCAACATGAGCCCTTCTAATCCTGATAATAACACTATTGGTTCTGTACCTCATTCTTTCCTATCAGAATTCTGGTTTTGTATAAGTTCCCAGTCCTTTCCCACAAAGCTAAGTGCCTCAGGGAATTCTGACCTTACCTTCAGCTCCAATGAATGACCCAAGGTCTATCTGATTCTCCTTGACAATAATCGATTCGGGAATGGTCAAATCATCTGACCAATGAGATGTAAAGGAAAATCTAGTGAGATGTTTCTGAGAAATCATCTTTACTGTACAAAAAATCTCATTAAATTATCATTTCTCTTCTTCCTCTTGACATTGTCTTGCCTGGATGCCATGCTTGAGAATTGCTACAGCCATCGTGCCATCTTGAAGGCATCATGGTGCCCCCTTAAAGCCATCGTGTAGCTATTTACACCTAGAAATACCCTGAATAACACTTAGTTATCGGCACTCACTCTTTAAAAATGAAGAAATTGACGCTGAGAGGTTTGATAACTTGCCTGAAGTGACATAGTAAGTGGTAAAATCAAGATACATCTCTGAATCTACCTCATTCTGAAATTAATGTTCTCTCTAACTCCCTTTATTGCCACCGGCCAACTTCATGTTAGAGCTAACATTCATTCTATATGCCTATAAAGCTTTATAAATCCTAGTCTGATGTTATTCCACTACATCATGTGTATAATATTCCTGTTATTACATTTGAGTAAGGGAAAGATTAACTTGACACTGCTTTTCTCATCTTTTCCACACTCTCCATCTCTTATATTTTCTCTTTTCATGATTGCCAAGACTCAGGTTAAATGCTTCCTCTGGCAAACATTTTCTGACTTCTGAAAAGTTTATTAAACTTTCTCTCTTTTGTCTTCCTTGCCTTAAACACGCATCTGTCCCTGTGAGCTTCTGTTCTGGTCCTCTCTTATAATGCCGTGCGTGGTGCATCATTTATGATTAATGATCAAGGACAAGTCCTTGGATGAATTGTTAAATGATTAAATGAGTGAATGAATGAATGAGTGAATGATGGTGTTCACTCTATAAATCTAGCCCTACTGAAATTCCAAAACAATAAATTGATTTTGCCTTCATTCTCTCAATCTCAAAGACATTTTATTCTTCTCTTATTACACTTACATTCTTCCCCATATGAAATTAATTGTATACATTTACTCTCCTACCAATCCATAACCTTCTTGAATTTGGGATCTTTGTCATCTCTAATGATACCTTCACAGCACTCATCATAGTGCCTTTCGTTTAATAAAAAACATAAAGTGTATGAATCAGTTTAGAAGAATCTTGTCAATGATGGGACAAATTTAGAATAGTCAAAATTTTGAGAATGGCCCGTTGGAAATCTGGTGAGATTTTCTGAGCTCTATTCATGAAACATCAGGTATCCTGCATTTGTTGATTTGGTATCCCCATAACAGTTTTGGAATTGTTGTGGTATTTAGCACCTGCACTTCAGTATGTAATGCCTGTTTCCAAACAGCCTTATATTTTTTTTTTTTTACTAACTGTTTAACAACTGCAAGCCTAGACTTCTCAAAAAGATTTTAAGTCTGAAATGAGAAACTGGAGTACATGATCTCTGGCCCATGCTCTCCTTGAGAGTCTATTTCTGCATTTCTGTTCCATTATTAAGACATGTGTTTTCTCTTATAATGTCTATCAAGGTGCTTGGCACAGTAAATATTTGCTGATCTTTAGTATATCTGGATGAGTGTGTCATCAAACATGAGAGACTGGCCCTGAGACTAGTGGGGCATTGTTAGAAGAGGAAGCAATGTTCACGTTGTTATATCTTGACATTTTTAACATCTCAGAAAAGTCTTCTCTAGTGATGAAAATAATGAAAAAGAAAAAGGAGGATAACAACGTGCCCCATTTGGCTCAGTGTGAAGCAGGGATAAAAGAATATATGTATTAAGACATAAATCCATGCATAATCTGCCACAGTCACCCAGAAAACAGCAATGATAAAAGTGATCTATAAGATAAATTTGACCGAAGAACATAAATAATTTAGGTAGAATATTTGAAAGTGATAACATGTTTTCCACATCCCCATGTTCCAGAAAAAGGGTAAATAAGGGGTCAGAAAACTCTGTCTCACAGGCCAGCTCCTATTTCTTTCAAACAGAGAGTTATTGAAAAATAGATACACCCAGTTGTTTACATATTGTGTATGGCTGCTTTTGACCTATAATGGCAGAGGTGAGTAGTTGCAACAGGGACCATATGGCCTGCGAGCCTAAATATTTAATATCCAGCTCTTTAAGAAAAAGTTTGCACATCCCTAGTTTAAACTCCATACAAACAGCAGATTATTATGGGGATGTTCCATCATAGTTAAGACACATTTTAAAAGATGTGTGAGGGTTATGTTTGACATGATTAGGATTAATGGAAAACTTTCCAACTAGCTTTGAGGGACAATTCTAGGGGTGTAGAGAGTGTAGGCAAAACACAGGCATTTATTGAATTACCCAAAATGAAAATTTGTCTTGAAAAATGCCAAGTGGCCTGTTTTTCTTCATTAGAAAACAGTCGCTGGTACATGTACAGTATGGATTCATCACAGCAGCAACATTCTAATTGCAGGCTGTGAAAAGTTCTAATTGAAATAAGATTAATGAAGAGCCATGCCAACCTCCTACAACATCACAATCGGTATGAACACTTAGCTTCCATGAGTCATTTTCTTTCCCAAAATAACTCAGATTAAAGAGTGACTTCCAAACTAATGGCAGCATTTCTGTCCAGATTTCTTTTTATGTCTTGCATCATGTTCCAGGATATAGCACACGGAGCAGGACTCATTTTCTGCCATCAGCTAATGTTGTTAAATGTCAGGCATTTTATAAAGTTAAAGGGCAAAAAAGTTTGAAAGAATTAGTCTGCCTAGCAATCAGTCCTCGAGAAGGCTCAGGGAAACTCATTGCTTTATTGACTGGATCAGAAGGAGAAATTTTCTTATCAGGTTATTAAAACATAACCTGATGCCCTTAGAAATTCTATTAATAAATCTCTATGAAGTATGTTCATATGTGTAGATGTATACATATTTGTCTTTGATTGTACATATGTATGTATTTAGGAATAGTTATTAAGTGTAATAATAACTGTGCCCGTGCACACACCAAACGTGGACTTTGTACAGTATCGAAATGGGTTGAGTTCAGGTGTTTGCAAGCCAGGGCACAATTTCTAAAATGAGCTATTGACACGTTTCAGTTGCCCAAATAAGAAGTGCGATGTGTATGGGCCAACGGATTCAGGAACAGCAGAGTCCTGCCGACTCTGGAAACTTGGATGAGGCTCCCTCACTGGTAAGTTTCCCAGTGTCCTTCAGGGAGGGCGTCCCTTAACCTGTCTCCTCTGTTCTGCTGTTGGCCTTGAATGGAAAGATGAGGTTTATCTTCTTCTATGGCCTTTATTTTCTCTTTAAATATGGTGTGAGGGGAGAGAGAACAGTTTGTTAGAAATCGAGGAAGAAATAATAGTTTTAAATGATATCTTAGAAAATAAAAATCAAATTTTCTAGGAAACGGTGCTAGGAAATGTTGGCAATGTTGAATACTCTAAGTTTATAGAGTTGTTCCAGTTCTAAGATAGATATTAGAACACTCTACTGTAGGTATTTATAGTTAAATTTTAAAACACTGTAGGAGTTCTCCTTGTTTTCAGCACATACTATAGGATTGATGTTTCCCTTAGCTATCTTAAAATGAAAATTCTATAAGGAAAGCACTTATTTTAATGAAATATGTATAGTAAACAAAATATCAGTGACTGACTACCCTTTTACTCCAGGAGAAAATTTAAAAGAAAATATATATATGTATACATATATGTATATATACACACTTATGTATACACACACAATTTGGAGCTACTTTTAAGACCTCCAGAGCAAGATGTCATCAGCCTGAGAAATTGTTTCCTCTGATCTCTTGGGTTTTAATGACTAGCTAGCAGCATTCAATTACAAACTGGTCATTAATAAGATATCTGTTTGCTATAAGCCGACAGGTAAACAACTGATATTGGCATCAAAAAGTGCACGGAGGGCTATTTTATAGTATCAAATGAAACATAGGTTTTCTTAAGGAATAAAAAACTAACACCATTATATTTATAAACTATATTGCCCCTTTTTACATATACATTGGAATATAGAAATAGACACACAATGCCTCATTTTTTAAAGCACAGTGCAAGTAAAGCTGCTAAATAAATCACAAGGCCCATTCTGCAGAAATTAAATCCCTACCATCATTTGAGGATTCAAAAACCTAACCCACTACTAGAAATTTGTTTTTTGGCCAAAGGCAATCAAGAAAGTTTACCTATGATTATGTTATGATGTTTAAAACATATACTTATTTATTCATTAAGTTATATTTATTAAATAAGTGTAATTAAAATATTTATTAAAACAAAAAAATGAAAATATAAAAATATGCATCAAGAAAATGTGAGTTTAAGGTACTGAAAGATTCTGTGTTTTATTTCAACACAGTTTCAAATTCTTACCTCCTTTTAAAAAAAAATCCATGTTGTTTACTTTGCCTGGAATGCCAAAGTTACTCTCCACCTTTGTGGAGTCTCTCAAGGTGATTCTGCATCACTTTTGTCAATTTATCAGTTAGAGCTCAAAAACACACAGCCCCCCTACAAAATAATCAAACACCTTCCAGAATATTTTCAGCTCAAGGAAAAAGAGTTACAGCTGTGAGTTTCAACTTACAAAGAAAATGTTATGCTAAAAATCATTAGGAACCATAGCAAAACAAAAAGGAGAACCATTATTAAAAGAACATCCTTTATCCTCATATGAATTTTGTATGGCCAGGTAGCTAGATAAACATGCCTAGAGTTTCACCAATACTTAAGACCCCTATGGCATTCTTTTGTGACTATGAATGTTCAGAATTGAGTTTTAGTGAAGAAAAGGAAAATATTAAATTCTGTTATCAATGTCATAGTTAGATTTTGAAAAACCTTTTACCTGGAATTATTTTTTAAAAATAGATTCTAAGTATTAAAGAGGCTCTGAAAGAAATCACAAAGGTCAGGTGATGTCAAAGCCATCTCAAATGCACTCCTATTTTATTTTCAATACTGTATATCTCTGGGACAGATGGAGGAGAGTGGACCAGGTGACATTCACCCCAAACACCAGTTTGAAAAAGTCCACAGTCCCCCAAACAAGTTTACCTCTTTCAGCATTTAATAGTACCCATAGTTAAGAAAATCATATAATAATCACGTTCTTTCTTATCTTCCGTCTAAGTCTTTGCCACTTTGCAAATTCATTTTCTCTTGTTTTCCTCTTTGGAGACAGAGAACAGCTGGTTGTCATCTTCCAAATGCTGTAACAATCCTTCATATCCTTGAAGATAGTAATTAAGTCATCCTCTCAGCCTTCTCTTTTCGAGAAACTCAAATTTCTTTTTAACACAAATTATCAAAAATTTGCCACAGCCGTGGACGTGAAAATTGTTATTACATAGCCTTTTTCTGTAAACCTCCCTTGTTTCAGTAAATACTCTTTCTTCAGAAGCAAAGGAAGAAGCACATCACCTTGTGAATTCGTGTCCCCACTGTCTGGCCTTAGCCTTCTTACAACATTGCTTCGCCAGTGAACTTGGGTTCTCCATTAGCCTCCCACGAACACTATGCAGTAAACTCAGGTGACTCTTACCTCTCAGTCACCTTTCACTCTCTACCTCCACCCCCTCATATTCTAAAACTAGAAAATGTCACGAGGAGCAGGTTCTTTGGCAGTCACCGCAAGAGCACAGCTCCAAACATTAGGCTACTGAACCAAATGTACCATTCTCAGCGGGGTGAGTTTTCTCCATAGGATATCAGTACGGTAATAAGATTTTAAAACAACCAAATCTTCCTTTTTAGCTGTATCAGTATAAAAAATAGCCCAGAGAGATGAAACAAAAATATTCATTTGTATGATTTTAGGCAAAATTATTTAATCTCACATTTTCTTCACCTATAAAGTGGGAATGATACTAACCTATAGAGTTATATTAAGAAGTGAATGAAATTGTTATGTTACATACTGCTGACAAAATTCTCTTCTCTGGCACCCAGATGGAATTTTCATCCTTTGGGATACTGCTCCTCATGAAACTACAAGGAATTAATGAATCCATTCTCCTGAGTCACATATTTGCGTTTAAAGGGGAGCTTTCTAGAGCTTTAACACAAAGAAGAGACTCTAATAATAAGCATTCTAAGTAGCAAGTCAAACTTGTGTTTGTTAAACCAGTGTTTTGAGGCAGAATTACCCCATGAATAGGGCAAACTAACTCACAGATGTGTGATTTTACTTCATATGCAAGGCATAAACATGTTTATTTAGAGACAAATATCCTAACTTTCAGTGACCCTGAGTAGTTCATAACAAGATTTTCTCTGAAATACAAAACCACGTTTTGCATTGTATTATCTCACACTGGTAAAAAGGATAACCCTAATCTTGGAAAGATTTGACATGCCAATTTATCTGCAATATAGATCTGGAATATTAATGCATCAGGCTCTTACTTCATTTTGCTTTGAATAAAGTAAGACAATTACTCTGCTTGAGAATAGAATATTTCAAGTGTGAAAAAGTTGAAAATCTTATTTTTATTTTTCTACAATTAACTGTTCATATTCTCTCTTGTTTCTCTCTCTCTCTCTCTCTCTCTCTCTCTCTCTCGCTTTCCTGAAAATAAGTTGAATAGATAGAAAAAATAATCACCTCCTATGAGGATTTTAATAAGTGCTATTTGAGAGGAGTTTGACCATGAACTTAACAGCAGTTAATGGATGACTTTTAGAGTTTCATGATTCCATGATTTACCTGATTTTTAGTATCCATAGGTAATGACTGATGGTCTGTCCAGTAATTAACTTCACTTAAATCTAAAGACTGCAGAGAATAGGTAGAGGGAAATGTCTCATGTAGGAAACAGTCATCATGTCTGTTATAAAAAGAGGGCAAAATTAATTTTCTAAGCAGGCAAGCTAAATGTCTCAATTACCTACCACATGAAACACTTCCTTATCGAATATAAGCATCGAATATAAATGTCAACCAACGCAAGTCATCACTTACCTAGAAAGTTTAGCCTTTTGTGTTTAGAAGAAAGCTACCTGACTATTTTTGTGTGTGTGTGTGTGTGAATGTCTGTGTGTATGTTTGTGGCTGTCTGACATTTGTGGAGTGTAGGGTATAAGGAGGATTGAATATATTTGAAACTACTCCTGCTCTTCTCTAAGTGGCAATGTTAACCTGACACTTGGTGACTCATTTTATTGCCATTTTGTTAAAAAATCCAGTAGTGTTTAAACAAGTTATGTTTTGTTTGTAAAATATTCTGCTGCAAAATGGCCATTGTGGACCATCAACCTAACAGCAAACTCCCACAACGAAATGAACACTGAAGGGCACAAAATTCTCCATGTGAATGAGGGAACCAGGAGCATTTCCTCTAAATATTTCAGCAGCATTTTACCACTCTCATTGACAATGCTTATTCTATTTAAAAAAGAAATAAAGGATATAATTTTTTATTTGATTAAAGTTTAATCAATGTTCAAATATTTACAAGGGTTGTGAAATTTTCCTCTAGGAAAATCCGAGTTACTTACCTCCTCCTTGACATCCTTAGAACTGTGTGGGGGAGGCAGATGACGGGGAACCCATTTGATGACCAGCCAAGATGTCTAGACAGAGAAAGTTTAGGAATTCAGAAGGTCAGATTCTCAGGGCAGCAAAGACAAGTGAAGAACGGAGACAGATTTGTAGAAGTAACTTCTGCCCTAATACTCCTCTAAGTAGGGATTAGACCATTTATTTTGTTTTTGACCACCTATTTCCTAAATATTGTTTTAAATCTCTATCCCATTTCCCCTCCATCATTTCTTCTGCCGTTCAATCCCTCCTCTGTCTGACTTGTACTATTTACTGATTTGTAAATATTACATGTAATAAAGTTGTGATTTCAAAGATTATAGTTGCAGGATAAAATTGTCTCCAGGACTTCCAAAGTTGTCTTGTATGAGTTTTTTTTAAAAATTCATTTTATAAATGTCCTCATTCAATCAGTATGCCTTTCTCTCCTAGTCTTCAACTCATTCTGGTTTTGTTTTACTCAATAAGATTTTTTTTCCTTTCATTCATATATGACTCCTCAATTCCCACTTTTTATCCTGTCATGTTTCCCCTGCTAAATATAGTCATTGGGCTTTTAATAAAGCACCTATTTTATATCTCTATCAAATCCTTGAGAATTATACATGTATATTTCATTCATACTTTCATTCCACAAACTATTAAAATATACCAGAGCTGTAGTGGCCAGTAGAGATGCAAGAAAGTTATACTTCCTAAGAAAGTTCATGAATAATTTCTATCCATGCACATCACCCACAGTCCACACAGTGCTATTCCCTACAGCATAGACCAGCTCCCTGCCTCTATAAAAAGGATATAATTCCATGTTTTCCAACACTCGTCCCAAGAAAACGGAAGGAGATGGAAGATGGAGATGTCCTGTATGTCAGGACAGTGGTGGAGCAAAGTGACAGTAGTAGACATAGATTAGTGAAGAGTAGAAATCATGATTATGACAAATCAAGTGTTCATTGGTTATTGAAATAAAATGATTAGCCTTATGTACAGCTGAAGGGTAAGGGATATAAACAATGGTGAGTTCTTTCAAATAAATAGTGCATGTGTCAAAGAGCCAAGAGAATGAACTTGAGCAGGACAAGTATACAGAATCAGTGAGTAATTGTCTCTGGAAATTGTTGGTATAAAAGCAAGCGTACATATGAATTTCCTAAGTCAGCAAATGAGAAAGAAGAGAACAAAGAAGAAAGTTCAGTCAGATGAAGGGAAAAGTGGATAAATACAGGAAACTTTAAAAAGCACATTTTTTTTATAAAAGGAAGAAAATTAAAAATCCAGAACCATATTACCAATGTAATTATTATATATACACATATACACCTATGGGTGTTTTCATGTATATAAATGAAGAGAGGAATAAGAATATAAAAATTTCTTAATCATTGTACACAATTTGGCTCAGTATTTCAATAAATTTCAGGGAATTTAGACTATAAGTGAACTCAGATTCATGGCTTGATGGAATAATGGAGTATACCTGCCAATTATGTGATATTGAATTGCTTTTTAATTCCTTTTATATTCAGAAAATCTTGCCAAAAAACATATAAATGCATAAGTAAAAGAAGTAAATTAGTGCATAATGAACAAATTTATCATGGCCTTGTTGTCATAGTGTGCAGGCAAACATCTCATTCTGTGAAGCATATGTCCAATTCAGTACAGCCCTTTCAAATCCACAATCCTGAATTTTTCTAGGCAACAATTTTCACAATGAGTTTTAATTTCTGCAAGGGTTAAATCAACCAAAATATTAAACTCAGAAGGGAATGGTGAACAGTTACAAAAATAAAGGGATAATTAAGTATAATATTCTAAAATACTTAGAAGTGTTTACTTCTTGCAGGCAATGGTTTTTCCAGATAAAAGCACAGGGTGAATTAATTGTTGTAAAATAAATACACAATCAAGCAAATAATATTTTATAATTCTGAAACAAGCATATAATAGAAACCATTTCAAATATGCCTAATTCAAAGGAACTGGCAACTGGAAGTAGATTTGTAAATTAGCAAACTTGATGATCTGGCAGTCAACATCTCCGGTCTCCAGTATTTGAATGCACGCTATAGAAAAAGCACACAGGAAATTAAATACATGCACCGTATGAAAAATTAAGCAGGTGGAAGAACAGAGAAGGGGAATGAGTGAATGAGTCTAAGGGGAGCAGGAAAGCAGGGAAACTGGAGAAAGAAGAGAGGGAAATGAAAAAATTCTTGAGTACTCGGAAAATGTATTTATCTTCTTTGTTCAACATCTTCTATTGATCACCATCAGTGTTGGCAAGTCACTCGAAGCTGTGATCCTGAATTGATATTTAATTAAAATCCAGTTCTATTTTAATAATATGGTAAACACATCACAATTCTGTATGTAAATAGCATCAGTAGATGAAGGATAAAAGAAGAATCAAAACTAAGTGGTAGGAAGTTTACAAAGAAGGCAAGGAGCGAATCGTGCAGAGAAAAACAATAATTAAACTCTGTTTCCAATTTATTGTCACTGTGGCTTTTACTAAGATTCTGCTTTAGTCCAAATGTTATTTTCTTTCTGTCTTATTGGTCTTGCCAAGGAGAAAACTGAGCACATGTAAAATTATATCCTTCTTATCTATAACATCACAGCCCAGTTCTCTGATATTATAGATATCAACAACCCACTCTCAACTCTCCATAGGCTATATTATTTTGTTGCTCATCACTTTGAACTCCCTCTGAGTAAAATTCCTTTCCCAAATTCTTACCCCTGCTTACACTAAAATACCAAGTAATGCAAGTTATATGTGAGTTATCTAGAGAACCATTTGGCATCTGAGAGAGATTCCACTAGTCAACCTAGCCAACATCCTTGAAAATCTCTTTAATTTCTAAGAATCCTAACAGATTCTAGTTCATAGATATGCTACAGGCTTCTGGGAGCCATTGCTGTGCACATATGTTCATGCTTATATATTTATATGTATGTGCATGTATAAAATTAGAAAATGTTTATGAGATTTCTTTGTAATTTACAAACTTCTTTCTAAATTCAAAATAATTTTATAATTATACCGGTTAGTGTCATAAATCTTTGTGCATCAACCAATAAATAGGATAAATTATGATTTCTTAGTGGCCTGAAATAATTGCAGCTGTAATAAAATTTTAGGCTTCCCAAGTAGGGAAGACTGACTAAAGATCGTAGCTTTACTTCCTCTCTCAGTCATTGGAAAATGTTCCTCATAACATAGAATCATTGGAATTTTGACTTTACTACATCTTCCCATTGATCCATTGTGCATCAATTCCAGAGTAAGAAAATGGTAAGCAAATGGAAATATCAAATGAATAGCCTCCTGTAGATTCAGGGTTGAAAGGAACAGGTGGAAATGCCTCCTAGTCAGGTCATAAAGAAGATGAAATGCAAGTTTAGTGAGAAAGCATAGCTAAATCTGTCTATATCCCCATGAGCCTCATGGCAGGCAGAGCCTTCACACAAGTTCACATGGGTTTGCAGGGAGAAGAAGGGAAGCAGTTGTCCCTCCCCTTCTCAGACTACCATTCCTTCTAAGAGCACAGGGTCTAGTGCACTTCTGTGCACCGTTATTCTGTTCCAAAACAAGCAGATCTTCGAAACTTAAGATTGCTGTAGCAGATGATTCTCAGGTTGAAAGGAACCACCTTGATCATTTGCATACATCTCAGAGATGTGTGTAGCAAAGTGTCTGCGCAGTCAGTAGCAAGAGGAGAGGCTCGTTGTGCTTATTCTATTTTTGAACTAGCCAAAAATTCAGAAAAAAAAAAAAAGAATATTGAAGAGGCCAAAAGGGAGGATTTTCTTTTCTCTAAGACTAGCAGAAGGAAAGTAAAGCCAAACCTACAGCTCCTCAGCAGTTAGGCACACTAATTATTTGAATGGAAAGAAGTGTACCAATGCCAGAAACATAAAGCAGACAGAATAAATTCAAAGATTTAAGAAAAGGATGTGATTTGGCTAAATGATTATTTCTGCCTTTCTGCACTTCCAGCCCACTTTAATTCAAGCAGCTCACATCTGGTGTTTCATATGAAGTCAGGAGGAAAACCTCATTGAACCGGTGCTGAGCAGCTCTAGGCTGGGAACTAGGCCCGTGTGCTCACAGAGGTGGAGAAAAGTACAGAGCAGACGGGTCTGCCAGTCTCCGGTTTGCCGAGTCCAGGATTTGTACCTTGAGTACCTCCATTTCAGTTAGGATAAATAAAGAAGAGATAAAATGGTTCCAAGAAGTAAAAATCATATTGAACTTACTATATTAAAGAGCAATGACCTCATGACTCTGCTTTGATTCATAGCAAATTAGAATGTTATTTTCTACTTTCTCTTAGAGTCTCCTCACTTTTGAATTCAAAGTTATTTCTTTATAAAAAACTTTTTTTTTGGTCGTAAAACTTGCAAGGTTTTAATCTACAATGTTAGAGTTGAGGTATTCTAAAGACTGCCGAAGTGTGTAGGTCAAAATCAAATACAGCCAGGGACAAGCTTGGCCCACTGTGTCACTACATACATTGTGTTAAAATGAGCTCTGGTAGCATCATGGGTCTCTAATGTTCAAAGCTGTCAGGCTAACAAAATAACTGAAGGAAAATTCTATGTTCCCAATAACATTTAAAAAAAATCTGGGTGCATAATTTGAAAAACTAGATTGATGCATGGTATTCCCTCAGGAACTAAAAGGAGAATTTCTACCCTGGAAAATTCCATTTCTAATCTTACTGAGAAGGCTTGCTGCCAGCATCTTGTATTTCTCTGTCCAAGTTTTATTCCTATTTATGAATGAATATTTCAAAGTGATTTATCAGAAGCTCCTTAATTCTGAGTCCAATCTGAGCTGATAAGATAGGCACCATAAATTTGTGAGGCCTCTTGGGGTATTCCCCAGTTTAGCCTGCCTTCTAGTTGAGATCCTTTTGTGAGTTAGCTCTCATTATTTTGTTCAATTCTCGGGGATCAGTCAGAGCTTCAGTTCTTATTGCCTTTATTCCCTTTAGAGGAGTTCTGAGATATGTCAGATTACTCTCTGTTTTCCCAAATTAAAAAAAAAGAAAAACAGAATTTGTACTTTGCTCAGTATGTCAGTGCTGTATACACACCTGGTCAGTTGAGGACATGTTTTCTATTTTGCATGATAATGCACTTGCATAAACAAGAGGATCAACTGCTCCCACTTCCTCCCAGTCTGGGCTGTATATGGAACTGTTGCCAAAAACATACAGGGGATACTGTGGTCAAAGGAATAGTCAAGGGCAAAGCCCTGGCTGCAAGAGGATAAAACATAGATCAAATGCCAAGAATGGGAGGGAGGGATTAGAAGCAGTTAGACCACATTAGGTATGTCTCTTTGGTGTGCCAGAGGAAGGGAACATAACATAACTGCAGCACCTGGTGAGAGGTTATGGAGGGATCCAGTAAGCACAAAGCACAACATACTGAAAGGTAAATTGCATAACACATTGGTCAGTAAATTCACACAAGCAAGTGTATGAACAAAGGATATGTATTGTGGTATTTCTTTATAAGAAACAAGCTACTAGTTACACATATCTCTTTAACGATGTCATTGATGGCTGGACAATCTTCAAAAACCAAAATACCAATGTGCATGACTCCTATTAATCACCAATCCAGTTTTCCAAGCTGCACCATTATTGCCTACCTTTTCTTTTCACCTAAACCTTGGGGTCTTTAGGAGTTTTCAATTCTTAGAATCTCAATATTTTTTTCCTTGAATATTAATGACACCATGAAAGTACATTCATTTTAGCAAGTGTCTTTCATCCTAGTTACTAATGATGGAAAAGCAGCCAGGTATCACAGAAACTATGACCATGACTCTAACTGGATTATATCAGCATTATTCAATGACATAGAACATACCCTGTGGCTACAAATGTGTGCATCTTTCTTTACAGCTCCATTAGTTTAGACCTGAACTTCAGCCATTTGAAAATGTCAGTCCTACATAGGTTGTAGAGATGGTCAAATTTCTTATTCTTGATTCATTAACATGATTGCAGTCATTGAATTTGTTTGAATTCACATCCAAGGGCATTATGTACCAGCACATTTTCAAAAGATAAAGATTGAAATAGAGAGGAGACGGATATAGAAATTGAAAATAGTTATTATTACAGACAAATGCAACATAAATCTTGTATTATTTCACACATATGTCACAGTAAAGGACTTTTTAAAAAGATTATGGATATCCCATTAATGAAATATTTTTGGTCCTTTTTTAAAGAAAATGTTCCTAAAACCACTTTTAATCTTGTAATCTACACAGTGAATATATATCTTGTAGGTTTGATATTTGCTTGGAGTTACCTTGAGAAAATAGAATTGCTGAAAGGTGATCGTCAAGCCTTAATATCAAGTAGAAACTCTTACAGCAGACACAGATTTTCATTCTATTAATGGATATAAAAACTGCAGAATACCATACATGGCTTTGCTCAAGTGTTAATTGCATAGACTGGAAACAGGGAGGGGAGATATCTGAATAGTCTATGAAGAAAGAAGAGAGCAAAATGTCAAGTCAGAAGAAAAAAAGGAATGTAAATACATTGAACTGATGAGATAGAAAGCTTAGAAATGAAACTAAAATGTACAAGAAGGCAGATCATTTTTCCTGTAACTTTTAACATTTTCTTGTTCTGACATGGCCTACAATGCTATAAAAGCTGTCTCACTGTATTTAAACTTTGCAAGTACACAGAAGCTTGAGGGTTCGTTGTTTAAAAATGAAAACAAAAGTTAAGCAAAACTCTTATCAAACATTGAAAAGAGATTTCAGTTCAATTTAAAATAGTACAAATTCATCTCTGCTGATTTTTCATTTATGTTGGCAAGGTTAATTTGTACCTCATATTATTTCACTCTTTACTCACTACTTTTGCAAAGAAATAAAAATAAATGCAATCTCACCTTTGAAGAGTGATAATTATGTTTCCACTGCTTATATGAAAGATCTTAGTAACTCTCTCATGCCTGAGGCTTTTTGAGTTATGGGTCTTTCACCTTCATGACAGAAACATAATAACCATACTTCACAG
This sequence comes from Cheirogaleus medius, assembly GCA_008086735.1. Classification (NCBI taxonomy): domain Eukaryota; kingdom Metazoa; phylum Chordata; class Mammalia; order Primates; family Cheirogaleidae; genus Cheirogaleus; species Cheirogaleus medius. The sequence goes on from VBSM01003176.1 coordinate 58,422,756, forward strand.
GTGAGGTGTTCTGTAATTGTGAATGGGAAGATAGAGTTCCAGTTCCTCTTGGCAAAATATCAGCTGATTCTTCCAACCTCCAGTGGAAGATATTTTGCCAAGAGGAACTGGAACTCTATCTTCCCATTCACACACGGTGCTGATTCCTCAGAGAGATATTCTTTTTCCCAGATAGCAGTTTGGGGATTGAGAAATCCAAAAATTATCTGAGCATGGAAAATACACACACATACACATGCATACGTGTATATATACATATGACTATATATACATATGCATACATTATATATTATAATTTATGTAATATAAATATATATGTGATATACACATATGAAAATACACTTCAGTCATGGTGCTATACAAACATTATAAATGGCCTCACAGTAAGCCATACATTATCAATGTAATCCCTTTTTCCCCATGATAATTTTCTGAAAAATTGAAGATAGCTATCTTAACATGCTTATAATGTTAAGCACAATTTTATAATTATTTCTTTGTAATTATTTATTGGGGTTATCTGAGTTATTTATGACTATATTCATTTATCCATGTAAATGAAATGCAACTGTCACTCATCTTTTTAACCTGTTTTCATCTTTTTTTCTCCATGAATCCATATGCCCAAAGTTGGGAGAAAGAACAGATTTATCTTAGTAGTAACACAGAACACCTGAAGAATGAATGCTGGCATCAGGTAAAAGTAGCATCAGGTCCAAAGAACATTTCTGCCACTTTTTTACCTATTTGTCCATAAATAAATTATTCACATCTCTTGGCTTCAGTGCTGTCATCTTAGAAATTGGGATAAAAATAGAGTTTCTGTAAAGAGTAAATGAAATTATTCATATATTGCAATTAATAAACCGGTACACAGTAGCACAAAATGTGTAATTGCTATATTATATAATTTCTTAAGACAGGATGACCCTGTTGTATCCCAAAGATTTCATGAAAGAAATTAAGATTTTAGTTACACTTAAAAAGTGATAGACAAGTCACTTGTTAGGTCCAAGATGTGAGTAGTGTGGCATGAGAAAAATCTCAATATTTATGACATGGAAGAAATTTAAAGAGTCAGGTCTACATACTGAATCCTAATAGATATGGGAGGATTTTCATCCTTAAATTTGAGTAAAATTCATTGTGGAAAATAGTGTTATGTCTATCAAATACTCCATGCACTCTTCCCTCCCTCATATTTCCCAGCTTCCCCTATATTTAGGTTGTGCCATGTTATTATTTTCGGCCAAGGGTTAATAATAATAAATGGAATGTCTTATGTGGAAATAACAGAGTCATAGAATGGAAACAGCCTTAATTTCTCATTCCTCAATTATGGTGAGAGATTTCAACACCATTCTCTCAATAGACAAAATCAGTTAGAAAATTTAAAAAGTATAAAGAACTTAAAAACACTGTTTCAACCTAATAACTTGATTTAATGTATTTGACCTAATTATTCTACTCAGCAAATACATAGAATAAACACATTCCTTTAATACATATGAAATATTTACCAAGCTATAGCACCTTGTGGGCCATAAAAGAAATCTAAACAACTTGAAAGTATATAGACTACGCATGTTCTTTAATGACAATGAAATTAAATTAGAAATCAATAACAAAATAGTATATAGTCAATCTCTAAATATATGTAAATGAAATAATACATTTCTAAATAACCAATGGGTAAAAATGAAATTTAAAAGTATTTTGAAAGCAAAAGAAAGAGGAAGGAAATAATAAAGACAACATCATAAACCAATGAAACAGAACACAGAAAAACAATTTTAAAAAAGCAAAATCTGGCTATTTGAGGAAATCTATAAAATTCATAAACACTTAAAAATACTAATAAGAAATGAAAGATAGAAGACATAAATTACCGACATGAAAAATGAGATAGTGACACTATATAGTCTAAAGATATATAAAGAAAGCTAATGAAATATGATAAACAAGTATGTGCCATTAATTTTGACAACTTATATTAAATGTATAAGAAACTTGAAAGACACAAACTTTTAAGGAGAAAATAAGACCAATTTTACATAAAGTCTTCCAGAAAAGTAAAGGAAGAGAGAACACTTTCCAATTCATTCTATGAAGCCAGCATATTTTGGTGCCAAAATTGGAAAAAGACATTGTCTTAATTTATTTTATGTTGCTGTATCATAATCCCCAAGGTTGGACAGTTTATAAAGAAAAGAAGTTTGTTTATTTAGCTCACGGTTTTGTAGGTTGGGAAGTTTAAGAAGCATGGTGCTGGTATCTGATCACTTTGGGTGAGGGCTACGTGCTAGGTCAAAACATGGCTGAGAAGGTCAACATGGAAGTGGACATGTGCAAAGAGATCATGTGGCAAGAGAAAAAGCAGGGAGAGAAACCAAGGAAGCCAGATTTTTAACAAACCGCTCTTGCGAAAGCTAATCCATTTCCACAAGAGAAAGAACTTGCTCACCCCTATGGGAAAACATTAATCTACTCACGAGGGATCTGCACTTATGACCCAAACATCTCACACTAGAGCCCAGGTTCCAACACTGCCACATTGGGGATCAAATGTCAACACAAGTTTTGATGAAGACAAAGTATATCCAAACTATAACAGACATTAAAAGAAAACTATAACTCTCATGAACATAGATGCAAAAATTATTTTTAAATTTTAGAAAATCTAATACAATAATATGTTGAAAAGATAATATTAATACATTACAACCAAGTGGATTTTATGTCAAAGATATTAGAGCAGTTAAATATCCTAAGATCAGTCAATGTAATTGACCATATTAACAAACTAAAAATGAAAAATAGTATGATCATCTCAATAAATGAAAAAAAAAAGAAATCAACAAAATCTGATATGCATTTCTGATTGGAAACTCTTAGCAAGCTAGAAACGGATGGGAATATATGCTCACAATGGAATATTATTCAATTCTAAGAAACGACAGTGAGCTAA
>VBSM01003176.1:58428258-58448476 GCA_008086735.1 Cheirogaleus medius
AAAAAAAAAAAAAAAAAAAAGCTTCAACAAAAAACTAGACCAAGCAGAAGAAAGCATTTCAGAACTAAAAAATAGGTCTTTCAAAATAATTCAGTCAGACAATATAAAGAAAAAAAGAATTAGAAAGAACAAAGTCTTTGAGAAATCTGGGACAAGGTAAAGCAACAGAATTTATGAATTATCAGTATCTCTGAGGGCAAAGAGAGATAAAAACATTTAGAAAAACTATTTAATGAAATAATAGATGAAAACTTCCCAACTCCAGCAAGAGACTTAGATATCCAAATACTGGAGGCTCAACAACTCTGCAAGGAATACAATGCAAAAGGACTTCTTCACAGTACTTTATAATCAGTGTTTAAAGTCAAAGCAAAAGACAGAATTCTAAAATCAGCATGAGAACAGTGTCTAGTCACCTGTAAAGGAAATCCCATCAGCCTAATAGTGGACTTCTCAGCAGAAACCTTACAGACTAAAAGAGAATGGGATAATATATTCAGAGTGCTGAAAGGAAAAAAAAAAAGCCACTCAAGAATTCTATATCCAGCAATATTAACCTTGAATAAAGGAGAAATTATCTTTCCTAGACAAGCAAGTGCTGAGAGAATTCATCACCTTCAGACCAAACAAGAAATGCTCAAGGCAATCCTAAACATGGAAATGAAAAGATAATGCTTACTATCATTAAAACACATGAAAATATAAAACTTACTGGTAAAGCAATCACACAAAGGAGGAAGAGAAAAAAATATAATAAAATGGCACCACTATAGAATGCCACCAACTACAATGACAAACAGTAAGAGAAAATGAAAGAACTGGAGAAATTATAAAACAACTGGAAAACTGCAATATGACAGGAATAAAACCTCACATACAGAGAATAACCTTGAACATATTAATAAATGGGCAAATTAAAAACTAAATACATCAGAGATTACAAGAAATATCATTTGCAATGTCATCAAAGAATATTAAATTTATAGGGATAACTTTGGTAAAAGCTGTAAAAGTTTGTACACTGAAAACTATAAGACATTTCTTAGAAAATTTAAAGCACACTTATATAAATGGAGAGATAAACCATGTTCGTGAATCAGAAAATTCATTACAGTTAAGAAATCATATTCCCCCAGTTGATCTTCAGATTCAACACAAGCTCAATCAAAACTGAGCAGCCTTTTCTGTAGTAATTAAGAAGCTGATTCTAAAATTCATAGGGAATAATAAGGACCTGAAATAACCAAAACATCTTTGAAAGAGGATAACAAAATTTTGTGAAAGAGGACAAATTTTCAAAAGCAATTCAATTAAGTAAGGATAGTCTTTGCAACAAATGGTGCTAGAACAATTGGATAACCATATACTAAAAACAAAAGAGAGACAGAGAGAGAGAAGGAGGAAAAGAAGGATGAGGACAAGGATGGGGACAAGGATGAGGAGGAGGAGAGAAAGAACTTTGAGCCACACAAATACCAACTCTTCAAATGGATCATATATCTAATTGTAAAACCTAAAGCTATAAAATATAGTATAGAAAAGCATAATAGGATATCTTTGAGACTTCTGGTTAAACAAAGCTTTCTTTGCAATGCCAAAAGCAGAATCCATAAAACTTTTTAAAAATAATAAAAGGGATAATTTTATTTCATTAAATTAAAAAATGTCTCTCTTTGAAAGGCACTGTTAAGAGAAAGAAAAGATAAATCTCAGACTGAGAGAAAATATTTGCAAGTGGCATAGCTAATGAAGGGCTAATATTCTCAAATCTCAATAATAAGAAAAAATAATTAATTAAAAAAGGAGCAAAAGGTTTGAACAGATACTTCATGAGGAGAATATATAGAGGGCAAATAAATACATGAAAATGTTTCTAACATTCATGAAGTGCTAAGCTATACTAGCACCTGAAGTAAAAGAACAAATCAATAATATTAATAGTCTTTATTTAAAATTTGATATATTATTTATTATGGGTATTTTGCAGTAATTTTATGTTTTAAAATATTGTTCTAAATTATTATTTGTCTTGATTACTGAGTTTTTTGACATCCTCTTAAATTTTGTGTCCAAGGTTAGCACTCCACTCACCTCATCATAGTATTGACTCTGCTTAATATCATTAGTCATTATATAAAAGGAAATTTAAAACCACAATTAAATATATCCTCACACCTATTACAATATCTAACATTTTTAAAAAATCATTTTTTCTAGTGTTGGTGAAGGTATGAAATTACTGGAACTCTCATACATCCGGAGGTAAGAATGTAAAATTGTACAACCACTTCGAAAAGCAGTTTGGAAGGTTTTTAAAAATTAAACATACCCAATCGCTCCACTCTTAAATGTTTACCCAAGAGAAATGAAACCATATTTTCATAAAAAAGACTTGACAACAAATGCTAACAGCTTCATAGGCATAGTCAAAAACTAGAAACAACTCCAATGTCCATCAACAGGTAAATAGATTAACAAACTATCTCTACAATGGAATACTACTCAACAATAAACACGAATAAACTACTGAAACATGCACAAACATGGGAGAGTCTCAGAGTAATTATGCCATTTGAAAGAAACCAGGAAAAAAAAGATTAGTTATTTATGGTTCCATTTACATAAAATCCAAGAAAATATCAACTAATCTATAGGGACAGAAAGTAAATCATTGTTTTCCTAGGATAGGTGAGGGAGTTGAAGGTATAGTGGAAGGTGGAATGACAAAGGGACACAAAGAAATTCTTAGTGGGAATAATATAAGCACTATCTTGATGGTAATGATGGTTTTACAAGTCAGCACATCTGCCAAAATTTATGGAATTTAACACTTAAAATTTGTACAATTTATTGTGGGTCACTTATACCTCAGTAAAGCTATTTAAAAAAATACAGGTTTGTACAAGAAAGAAGTCATGTCTTACTCTATTGCTTTATATGCATTATTTACAAATGCCAAGGAAAATGGCTGGAAGAATTCAGTGTTTGTCTCAAGGTAATAAAGCTGAAGTTCAAGGTAAAAGAAGAGAAATTGATATTTTTCATTATAAGCCTTCTAAACATTTTAATTTCAAAACTATATAGTATACTGGTTTGATACAATTAAAGATAAGTATTGAAAATTTGATTTTCCTGAAAATTCTGAAATTTCCTGACAAGAGATTCTGATACATTGCAAAGGTTAAAACTCACATTATTGTGGTAATGTCCACAATAATACTAAGAAATACTAGATAGCAGTATGGAAAAGAAGTTAAACTCTATTGTTTTATTCTAAGGGCCACTGATTATTGGTCCTGTTGTTTATATGGAATTCTCTAGATGCTATAGGAATTATAACCACTTTTCCCCCTGAAATAATAGCTCCTGAAATATTAGGAAACCACCACTATCCCCCCAAACAACTTTCAATATGTTGGTAGAAAATCTATGTTTTTATGCCTCCTGGGCGGTCTCCAAATATGAGAACTACTTAATCACTTTATTTGATCATACAGTACTCATATATTAAGAAGAAAGAAGTAACCTCACTGTGTGGGCAAAGACAGCATGTTATTAAAACTAAATAAGCCCAGTTCACAACAATTGTGGGTGGTGACCTCTAAAAAAACCTGGCTGTCACCACCATACATCAGAGAGCTGTGTAATCACAGGCTACTCACTTAATTTCTTTGAGCCTTATTTTCTAAAATATTAAATGGAGAAGTTGGACTAGTTCTCTAAATTTCTCTTGGCTTCAGATATGTTTAATTCTGTGATATGATAAGTAAATGCCATATTTTATTGAATTTAAAATATCATTGGTTATAAGATGTATCACTATTTACTACAAAGAAAGAAGAACATTGCCAATTACATTTTCCTGTCCTTTAGAATTTTTATGTTAAATTTATCGAAAGTACACTTTAAAAGGTATAGATATAGCTTTTTTCCTCCACATATAGCATTCTTTTTCATACATTAAAAAGGAAAGGGTAAATTAAATAAATTGTTTAAGATATTTCTTTGTATGTAGAAATTGACTCTTCTGAACTATTTTTTTTCCTCAGGAAAGAGCATGGTATGCAGCTTTTTTTTTTTTTTAAAAAGAGCACTCTACTCTTTTAATTGTTTCTAGAATTTTCTTCCAAGCTACTTGTACACATTCTTCAAGATTCCATATCAGTGCTTTCTTGGAGAGTTTCAGACTAACAACCTCATCCTCCTTTCTAAAACAATCCTTAAATAGTGTGTTGACTGACACGGCAAGGGGTTATACTTTTCCACCTCTGTCAATAAATTCAGATATGCATAGGTAATGACAACCATGGCAAAACTGTCTCAGGCATCATTAGCAGGAAGATTCTCATAATTTCAGAAAGTTAAAAATCTGAGGGGAAAAACACATTCATCTTAGAATTGATGAAATATGACAATAGCAATGAAGAATTAGTGAAGTATGTAAATTACTAATCTAGCACTTTACAGCAGCAGTACTAATTAAATTAATGAAGGCTGAGGGCATACACCCATGGACAGTCTCTCTCTCTCTTTCTCATATACACACAAACACACACATGCACGCATGTGTGTCTTACATAGATCAGGAATTGGGATATGTGCAAGCAATACTCTTAATATGGAAGACACTTTTCTCAAATTAGATAGTTTATCTCATCAGGTTATTAATGTTTTTAATCATACATTAAATCATTCTAGTGTGGTTATGCTCTGTGCAAGGAAACATTTGAAAGAACACTCAAAATATACGTCATGCTAACCATGTAATAATTTCTGGTGTACATGCCTCTTACATATACTAAGGTACAAACTTTTATATACATGATTTCTGTTTATCTCATCATACTGGCATCATGCATTCTCACAAGAGTGAGCTACCTCTAATGGGAAATTTATCTCCTGATTTCTGCTTCCCAGTGGTCTCTGTGTTTTGTCTGGCCAACTGATTTCATCATATCTCATTGCTTGAATGGATGTTAGTTCCTCTCAGGAGGTAATAAGGACTGTTTCCTCTAAGAATTAGGAAAGCAAAGCATTGCAGAGTCGTTAGCAGTGTTATTGGGGGGCAGGCTGTAAATAGGAAATAAATATACATGGGTCCTCATCACTTTTACTGAAAACGAATAGGCAGGGAAAAATACCCAGCTGATCAGTAACAAAATATGTATTTACTTTTGCTTGCTCAAGCTTGGGAATGAGTGCAGAAGCAAGGTAGCTCTGGGACCAATTTCTCTCTGCCCTTGCTGCCCTGCAAATGACATTCTTACCAGACCATTAAGAAAACTGTTATAACTTCTAGTGAGACCACCTGCTAGGTCTCAGTGCTGGGACGATTACATCTATCGGAAATAATGACCCATAACTAGAATAAAACACATTAATAACATCACATTTACCCAGGATAATGCATTTCACCATTTTATATTGCAGAGACCAAGTTAATCAGTAAAAGCATTACCAAAAAACGAAGCAACTAACAGGCACAGAGTAGATAATGAATATAAAAGCAGAATGTTCAGGCTATTTTTTTTTTTCCTTTAGAACAGAGAAGATGTATAATGGGCAGTAATGGATAGAGCATTAGGTTGGGAATGGGTAATCCCACCTTCTGACTGTGGCTTCATATGCTAAGGAAGAGCTGGAAGTGCTTTCCTCTGGACATAAGAGAAAACATGATGTTGCTAGGTATAATGAAAAAGAGCCCTGGAGTAGGAATTGGGAGACCAAGGTCTTATTCCAGCTGTGCTGTTAATGAGCTGTGTGACCCTGGGCAATTCACTTCACCCTTCTGAGTCTCAATTTCTTATCTGCAAAATGAGCAGCTTAGACTAGATGATCTCCAAAATCCCCTCCAATTCTCATATGTTGTGATTCAAAGCAGAATGTCAACCTGACATAGGAATGCTGTGAAATGTAATAAAAATGCCGATCAATCCTTGGAGCTCCATGATCCTTAGAACTGCAGGCAGGTAGGATCAGACTGCAATGGCATTTAGGAGACCACTTTGACACAGCAGACTCAGGCCCTGATAAAACATGGTGACTTTAGAGAAATGCCATATCTGGACCAGAGTAGGGCAAGCCTATGGTTCTCCTATACTCACTTTCTTAGGCAAGAGCTTGGGTTGACTATAGTTTATTTCAGGAATTTCCATATGTGGACTTAAAAGGACAAAACTAGACAAAAATAAAACCGACAGTATACAGCCTAAATAAACCACAACTATTACAATATACAACACACAAAATTTACCTAACAATTCAACATTTTTAGAGGTTAAGGAAACATGGGAATAGGAAATTATTAAGGATCTTAAAGTCCTCAATCTTTCCCATACTTTTATGCTTTGTTTCTATGACTAAGTGCTGCCATCTTAGAAAATCACATTTCCTAACTCACCACAACAGCATTTCCACTGAGACATAAGGCAACCAGAAACAATCATGAGAAAATGTATATGATGAAACCAAAACATCTAAAGGTTCCAAGACCAATGCCTAGTGGATGTGTTATGTGCCTCATCCTAGTTTACATATACTCCATTTTGATGACTACTGTCAATATTTTGGAGGAAAAAAGCCACAGCAGCCTTTTCATTTTAATCAAGATGCAAAGTGTTGAGTTGATTTTAGGGAAAGGATGGAAGTGTGTACAGTACATGCTAGCATTTTACATGCAGAGCTGCACTGACCCCTACATGCCAAACCCTCTGGGACATTAAAAACGCTAATCATGCTACATAATGCTGTCCATTTCAGCCTCACATTATTACTTGAATCAAATTTTAAATTAGTCTACTTTAAGAAAAAATTACCAAAAGTTTAATTTTCCTATTCCAATGAACCCCACTGCAAACACCAGCCACCTGAAGCCAAGCAAAGTTGCATGTTTTTGTCCAATTGTAAGTGAAATAAAATACTAAAATCAACTAATTCTCCCTCAAAACAAATGTGTAACCCATTTATACTAATAATCTTTGGTCAAACCATATTTTAACCAAACATAATCAGAAATAAGTCCTTAAGTCAAACATCTTCCTTGTTACCACCAAATAAAATGCATAATATAAAAGAAAGGCTGATAGTCTTCTTGTATTGAAGGCAAAAGTGATTTTAAAAAGATGTAAAAATTAAAGCTATCTGGCTGACATTATTTATACGGACAATGGCTCTATCAGTAAAAAGTTGCCCTAACAAATGTGTTTCATGACAGAAATATATTAACCACTGTTCATCATCTTGAACCTTCATAAATCAATAAGAGATAATATTTATCTTGCTGGGGTGGCTTTTTTGTGTGTTTCCAATAGAATTCATTTAATTCTGGTTGCCATAGTTATGACAGAGTTCTAGAATGAATTTGTTTCATCATAATTGCTACATGTTAGTATATAAACAGCTGAACTCTACCTTCAACCAGCAGTACTCATTTGTGAATAAAGAAAATCTCTTATCATAAAATAATTGAACTAGAATTCAAAATATACCATTGAGCCCTTGCCCTCTTCAGAGAGTTGGCAAATATTACTCAAACTTTTTTTTAGCACAGTTATCTCTGAAAGGCACATCAATAGTACAAGATTAACTTAGAGGAAGATTAAAAATGTTTAAAGTGAATTAGAGATTTACAGAATTTAAAATAAATTATTCTTGGCCTTTACCATGAGGCATAAAGAAAATTTTGATCTTCTAACTAATTGTAACCCTTGGTCTATCTTTGTACCAGATACTTGTCATTTCATATAAATATTACATTTGAAATGTATTCTTTCCCAGCCAATTCAGTGCCAATTGTTTCAATATAAGTTGATCCATTGAAAAAGTACATTAGCCAGAGAAATTGCTATAAAGCCTATTATCTTTTTAGCATTAATTTCAAAGTTCACAGGTAAAAGAAAGCAAAGGAAAAATATATTTCTTCTAGTTACTTTTTTAAGGTAACAAACATTCAGAAATCTTAAAATCAAAAGGAAATAATGGATCCTACCACTTGAGAAATAGGTTATTTAGAAATCACAAGGAACAGTATTTGTGCCCTAAGAAAAGCTGATACCATAATTTCACAGACGAACATGTCTATGCCAGTGGCAATTAAAGTAACAGTTAAGTCAAAGATATAGCCCTTTAATTTTTGAAAATTTACAAATACCTTCTCTTTGTCACTAAATCTTTTCAGATGTATTTGTCCACTTGTAAAATTCTACAGTGTTGCCTATGAAATCCAAAAGAACATGTCATGAGAATATGGTAGGACAAGAAACTTAAAATAAAATTGTCTTTTTCCATATGGCAGCTTAAAAAATAATCTTAAGCATGTTATTTGGAGAGATCCGCAATTTTTAAATAACTGCAGGATACCTCAAGTTATTCTAGAAATGAAAACAGAAGCACTTTGCTTATTCACCTTATGCTTTTTCTATTTACTTAGAGGTCACCATTCAATACATTCCACTTGAAACTCTTTATTTTATATTTGTAGTATTTATTGACTTGAGGGGGGAATCATTTTCCTATATATGTTAGATTTGAATCATGACCATTTGTATCAAATTCTATTAAAATGTATGGTTTTGAGCATGAGATACAGAGATAAATAAGACAATTCTTGTCCAAGGGAACACATACTGGAAGAACTTAGTAGAAAGAATAGGGAGAGATATTAAAATAACTAATGCTATATACACTCATGAGTTGCTCAATGACAGGAATGTGTTCTGAGAAATATGTTGTTAGGCAATTTCATTGTGTGAACATAAAAGAGTGGACTTATACACACTTAGATGTTATAGCCACCTACACACACCTGTATATGGTATTTGTGTGTGTATGTATGTGTGTGTGTATATATATAGTATAACCTATTGCTCCTAGGCTACAAACCTGTACAGCATGCTACTATGCCGAATAATGTAGGCGATTGTAACACAATGGTAAGTATTTGCCTACTGAAACACAAATAAACACAGAAAAGCTACAAAATATGGCATTATGATCTTACGGGACCACTGCTGTATATACAATCTGTCATTGACGGAAACATCATTATGCAGCATGCGATTGTCATTCCATAATGTTAGCTGGTATACGGTGTGGTAAAGGAAGGAAAAGCAGAGTGCTACAACAGTCAACACAGCCAAGAGATACACACTTCAAAGGATCAGGAAAGACTTCAAGAAATAGGTGGTACTTGAGCTGAGTGTTCTGTTAAAGGTAAATTCAACAGGCTAAGATTAGTGAGGGATATTCTGAAAGGAAGGATAATATTAGCAAATATAAAATTGATGGCCAGGACAGGATATGCAAAAGTCCTTTCCAGAATCTTGACAAACCTTTAGTAGATGTTGGTATAAGCAAGTGACAATTATTAGAAATACATACTGTCATTTCGAAAGGCCACACAACAGTTGTGAAAAATTTAAGTCCATTTTGTGCAATGAGGGTATAGCCTATTTCCATGCAGTAGAAGCCTTGAGAAAGAAACACCAGCAGCTGGAGGGGTGAAGAACAGGCTTTGGAGGGAGCTTTCTTCCTGTTTCTGTGCAATTACTTGCTCCAGGTGAAACTAGAAAGTTCCTCAACCTCATTGCGCCTGTTTTTTGATCTAACAGAGGAATATTAATAGTGCTTACGTCCTAAATTGTCATGAGTATTAAATGAAAATATGTACAAAACACTTAGACTAATGTCTGGCAAATAGTAAACAGTGTGTATTAGCTCTTATTTTTATTATGTGGAAGAGGGCTGAAAATACTTCCATTTAGATATAGATTTTCTTTGAAAACTTTATTTTCTTTCCTATAAGTAATCTCATCCTGCTCTGAAATATCTAAGAATTTCAGTAATGGGAGAGAAATAAAATGAACTAAACTGGCCAATTAAAGATGACATCCAATTTAAAAGTCTCCTTTGAGTTTCTATTTCTCATTGCAGTGGTTCTAGAATCTAGCTGCACTTTTTAAGCCTGCAAAGAGTTCTAAAAAATAGGAATGCCAGGATCCCACCTCTAGAGATTCTAAGTTAACGGGCCTTGGCCTTAGGAGTTTTAAAAGCTTCCCAGGTAATTCCAATGTGCGACCTGGACTGACAAACACTGATCTAATGGGTAAGTCATCTACCAACTTGAATTTCAAAATCCCCATGATAGCTGGTTTATCCTTTCTTGCCAGGTTTTCCCCTTCCTCCCCTCTTTGCCCATCATGTTGGTACAGCGGAAATGGTGACTCCTCATAGTGATGGGACTTTGACTTGAATCTTGACTAGTATTTCCTATTATGGATTTAGTCTACTTTTATCCTGGGAAGCCTGCACTAATGCCTATTAATACATAGACCCAGTCCATACTATGAACCCTGAATGTCCTGCCCTGCTATCAGCCCAGGTAGCACTTACTGTGAGATTCTGGTTGTGAGGTTCTGGGCTTTGTAGCCTCCTCATCCTGACACTTAGGCTTTCTGTTATTCACTGGTCCTCTTGACACCTCCCCAAACCCCCTCTACTCTTAGAGTCAGACATGTGGAAACTCCCAGGTCTCTTGCAAACCCTCTGCAGATCTTGGCAGTTTGGATCCTGTTACAGATGATCTTCCTTTTCCTCTGTTCTTGCTCTTCTACTGTTCCTAGGAGATGATGGATGCTAAGGAGAAAATGATCCAGGACTTCGGCTATATTTCCATTACTTTGTGGCTGTTGGGAGCTGATTCTGGTGATTATGCCTTATACTAATCATTCACTATAGCCTGTAATTTACGTGTGCTGCATGACGCAGCGGTAACCAGTATTTTCTTCAGACACGGTTACTGCCTTGAGACATAACAAGAGGCCTGAGTTTCTGCACGTAAGCAAATGTTGCCCAGCTCCCACACGGTGGGCCCCCGTGATGGGAGTCTGGAGGCCATAAAGATAAGAAGAACATTCCCAAGGTCTGGCCCCGTAAGATGGTTGGTAGTCAAAGACGGGTAAGATCCCTCGGGGGCGGGGGGCAACCTAAGACAGGCACAACCGTGAGGGCCTGCCACTGACTGGGAGAGAGCACAAGAAATTCTTATGATGGCTACATTATTTAATGTTGCTTATTTCGACCTTGAGTTATGTCTGGCACTGGCACCTCAAGTAATCGTTTTGAGGTCTGAGACCATGGGAAATTGTTCCTTTGTGATACAACTCCGGAATTGACGGTTATCACTGCTATGCTCAGATGCTCACGTACAAGGAACTAACCCTGGGTCTGGGGGGTATAAAAATGAAGCAGCCAGTGCATTGGGCACTCAAGTCATGTGAAGTCTTTATGTGTGTCTGTGTCGTTCTTTATGTTCTGTGTTCATCCTCTGTCCTGTAATCGGGCCACGTTCAGTGGCTGAGACCCAAGGGTAGGGATTCTAGTTACATACAAGGAACTCAGGGCGCACCTCACCCTTCCTCAGTGCACCTCTTCCTTCCCTATTCCTCTTCTCTTTTCTGTTATCTTCTCCCTATTCCCCTTCTCATTTCTATTATCTTTGCATAGGTCATACCTGCCACCCCGTCTATACTATAGTTTAAGGAAATCTCTGTGATACAAGTTTCCTGAAGTTGGCTCTGGACTTGGGAAGAACAAATTTTTGAAATTCAGAAAAATCTTTTTCTTTTAGTAAATCCAGGCATATTTTCTCACCACAGACGCAAAACACTTCATTTTTAGTCAAAACTTGAATAGTAAACTAATTCTCTCTGTGTTCCATCCCTAACATTACTGCCTCAATCCTTCCTGAGGCGATGGATATATCTGGCTAAATCAGGGGACAGCCCCACACAAGGAAGTATAAATAAGAAAAATACATTAATATATTTCAAACTATATTGTTTCCATATTATTTTTAATTGAAAATAAATCTAACGTGAATCTTCCACTTTTCTTGAAGCACTTAGATTCTACCTCAGTAAACAGGATATACCTATTTTCAACCCATACATCACTAATTTTTTCCTTCTATCTCTCAATCCAAATCCATGTGTGTTCTTGGTTTATTCTCTAGAATCCAAAAGATTTAATAAAAATCTTGAGAATAATCCTCTTTAGTTCAACTTTCTGCCCTACAGACCAACTAGAATGGCAGCATCATCCCCATTTCTCTGCTGGGCAGTGGTCCCCATTTGAAATCTAAGTGGAGACAGACTTGCTCTCTGGGCCTGTGCATCCTGGGAAGCTTACGGTGGGAGTGGCAGCTTTAATAATCTCTGAATCGCCTTTTAGGCCTTTCTTCTCTTTCTTTGAAGGATAATGCATGTTCACATGTGAATAGCTCTATGGTCTGGTCCTATACATCCACATCTAGCAGCCATCTTTCACTCCATCCCACATTCTTTTTCCATTTTTGTTCAAATTGGCAGTGTTTTGCTGGTATAATTTCCCCACATATACAGGCTCCAGCCCCACTTAGCACCAGGACAGCCCCTGCATTTCCAAGCTTCAGGCCTGCTCCAGGTTTCAGACCAGCTCAGAGAACAACCTCAATTTTTTTCACACCCCAGTGCTAAGTCAGCTACAGTATCCTCAGGCACCAGACAGGCACCAATGGACACAGGCTTCAGGCTTACTCTAGCAGATGGTTCAGGCCCATCACAGTAGATCCCAGTGCTAGGCCAATTCCCATGGACTAAGGCTCCAGGTATATCCCAGCAGAACCAGGACAAGGGCCCACCTCTATGGGCTCCAGACCCAAGTCCATCCCAGCACCAGGCCAGCCCTCTTGAACTCAGGCTCCAGGCTAGGTCCAGTGAGCACAGATGCCAGACCCATCCCAGTACCTGTTCAGCTCCTACAAAGCCAAGCTCAAGGCCCACCTCATAACTACAGATCAGCTCCTATGAACCCAAGCTTCAGGCTGGCCTCTATGGAGACAGGTTCTAGGGTCACCCCATGGAGTCATTTAACAGGTCCAGTCCAGTGCAACCAGGCTCTAGGCCCATGCACCTGCTGACCCAGGCACCAAGACTACCTGCTTAAGGATTCCAGCACCAAGCCCATCTATGGACCACCCCAAACAAGCTGTCTTGAATCTCTGGACAGGCTGACTAGGAAGGGCTTTCCCAGACAAAGCCAATCTGCAAAGACTAGAATAAGACCCTACTTCTTTAAGTGTACACACATCAATATAAGGCAACAAGAAACATTAAAAACCAAGAAAGAGAAAAAGAGAGAAGACTCAAATGAAATCAGAAATAAAATAGCACACATTAGAACTGGTACCACAGAAATATGAAAGATTACAAGAGACTGCTATGAATATTATATGCCAACAAATTAGATACCACTCCCTGATTTCAAAATATGCCATGAAGCTATAATAATCAAAACAGCATGAAACTGGCATAAAAAAGACACATAGAACAATGAAACAGAATAGAGAGCCCAGAAATAAACCCAATAAACCCACATGTTTACAGTCAAGTGATTTTTGACAAATGTGCCAAAAACACAAAATGGAGAAAGGACAGTCTATTCTATAAATAAGTTGGGACAAATGGATATTCACATGCAGAAGAATGAAATTAGATCCTTACCTCACATCATATACAAAAGCTAACTCAAAATGGATTAAAGACTTAAATTTAATATCTGAAACTATAAAACTACTTAAAGAAAACATAAGGGAAATGCTCCATGGCATTGGTCTGGGCAATGATTTTTTTGGATAGGACCCTCAAAAGCACAGGGAAGATATTATGTTAAATGAAATTAGCCAGGCACAGAAAGACAAATAGCATATGATCTCACTAATATGTGGAATCTAAAACAGTTGATCTCATAGAAATAGAGAATAAAATGGTAGTATCAGGGGATTGAGCATTGGGAGGCAGTGGTGGTTGGAGAGATGTTAATCAAGGATACCAAGAATAGACAGGTAGAATAAGCTCAAGAGATACATTGTACAACATGGTGGCTATGTGTTCTTGAAAAATGTAAAGTGCTTTCATCATAAAAATGGTAACTGTATGAGTTAAAGCATATGTTAATTAGCCAGATTTAGTCATTCCACAAGGTACATATACTTCAAAATATCATGTGGTACATGTATGTATTAGTAAATACATACAATTTTATCTGTCAATATTAAAAAAACTTAAATTCTTTTTAGAATGACAAAAATATTTCAATTTACAAAAAACTGGAACATTGACAAAAGAATAAAGAAGAAACAAAAATAAACATCCAGTAATTACCAGTGTTATCATTTTGGAATATTTCCCTTCAAGAGTACAGAATAAATTATAATCAAATACATAGCTGCCCTTTTTCCCACTATAGAATATATTGTGAGGATTTACTTAGGCTATTGAATTCTCTTAAAAAATGTTTATTTCCTTGTAATATATTTTGAAGTCTGATAATGTGATGCCTCCAGATTTGTTCTTTTTGTTTAAGATTGCTTTGGCTATTTGGGCTCTTTTCTGGTTCCAAACAAAGCATACAATTATTTTTTTATAGATCTGTGAAGTATGACATTGGTAATTTGATGGGAATTGCATTGAATTTGTAAATAGCTTTGGGTAGTATAGACATTTTAACAATGTTGATTATATCTATCCATGAACATGATATGTTTTTCCATTTGTATCCTCTGCAATTTCTTTCCTCAGAGTTTTGTAGTCCTTCAAACTATACTATAAGGCTGCAGTAAGCAAAACAGCATGGTATTGGTACAAAAATAGAGATATAGACCAATGGAACAGAACAGAGAATCCAGATATAAAACCATCTACCTACAATCAACTGATGTTCAACAAAGCAGACAACATACACTGGAGAGAGAATTCCTATCCAATTAATGGTGCTGGGAAAATTGATTAGCCACATGCAGAAGAATGAAACAGGAACCCTACCTCTCACCACTCACAAAAATTAATTCAAGATGGATAAAATACTTGAATCTAAGGCACGAAACCATAAGAATTCTAGAGGAAAATATGGCAAAAAATTCTTCTAGATATTGGACTAGGCAAAGAGTTTATGACTAAAACTTCAATGGCAATCATGGCAACAAAATAAATAAATAAATGGGATTTGATTAAAATTCTTCTGCACAGCTAAGGAAACAATCAACAGAGCAAATAGACAACCTACAGAATGAGAGAAAATATTTGCAAACTACACATCCGATAAAGGGCTAATATCCAGAATTTACAAAGAACTCAAACAAATAAGCAAGAAAAAAAACATTAAAAAGTGGGCAAAAGACACAAACAGAAGCTTCTCAAAAGAAGATAGACTAATGGCCAATAAACATGAAAAAATGTTCAACATCACTAATCATCAAGGAAATGCAAATTAAAACCACAATGAGATATCATCTTACCCTAGTCAGAATGGCTTTTATTAAAATAATCCAAAAACAATAGATGCTGGCATGGATGCAGAGAGAAAGGAATGCTTATACACTGTTGGTGGGACTGGAAATTAATACAACCCCTATGGAAAACAGTATGAATATTCCTCAAAGAACTATAAGTAGACCTACCATTTAATCCAGCAATCCCACTATTGGGTGTCTACCCAAAGGAAAAAAGAAGACTTTTCATCAGAAAGACACCTGCACTCAAATGTTTACTGAAGCATAATTCACAATTGCAAAGATGTGGAATCAACCCAAATACCCATCAATTCATGAGTGAATTAATATAATGTAGTATATGTATACCATGGACTACTACTCAGCCAAAAAAAAGATGAATTATTATCTTTGCAATAATCTGAATGGGAGTGAAGATCATTCTCCTAAGTGAAGTATCTCAAGAATGGAAAAACAAATACCACATATACTTACTATTAAGTTAGAACTAACCAATTAGTACATATGTGCACAGACGGAAGTAAAATTAATTGGAAATCGAGCAGAAGGAAGCGGGGAGGAGGAAGGGGCAAAAACCTACCTAATGGGTACAATGAACACTATCTGGATGATGGGCCCACCTATAGCCAGGTCTCAAGCATTACAAAAGAGACCCATGTAACCTAAAACATTTGTACTCCCTTAATATTTTGTAATTAAAAAAAATAAAAGCCTCTGTTTATCCACACACAAAAAAATCTTTATTTCCACTCATTTTACTCTTATAAATAAAACTATGATGAAAATAACAGCAACAACTGTGAACACAAAATAATATTACTAACTTTATAATTGTCATGCACGAGGCTCTTTAATGGGCATTACATAATATAATTCTCACAGAAACTTTGCCAATCAGTATTAGCAACATTCACATTTAAAGATGAGGAAACTGGGAGTTAAAATGATTAAAATAATTTGGACTTTAACCCAATAAATATAAAGAAATGCATTCTGCATTAAAATTTAATTCTGACATACTAATTACCTTTTACATAATTATATTACCACAGGAAAAAATTCCCCCATTTGAACTTCTTCATGCTTTTGATGCTCATTGCTAAATGGTTTTCCAGAGAGGAAAATTTGTCTTTTCTCTTCTTTTGTCCATTTCTCAAATAAGATCTTTTACTGTTGATTTTAAGTTTAGAATATGTTAAGGTTTATGATCTTTCATCTGTCATACATGGTCCAAATATTTTTTTCCAGTGTGCCAAATTTGCTTTAAATTTGGAATTACAGAATATCTTAGAATTTGCTATGTGATTTTTAATTTTATGTTGGGTATTTTTCCTGTTGTTTCTTCAGTGACTTTATACTTACAATAATCCTTTCCCATCATAAGAGTGAATAAATATTTTATAGTTTGATTTCTTTTTGTTCTATGCTTCTTTAGGGAAATCCATTATGGTGTGTAGTGTTTACTTTTCACTGAGATGGTCTGACTAGATTCCTGGCCCTGTTCCTTATTAACTGAGCGACCCTAGGCAGGCCAGCTTCTATTTCTGAGACACAGTTTCCCTATTCTTAAGTGGGGATGCTACCTACCCCTAAAGGTTGTTGTAATATGTGGATTCTGCATCCATGAGTTCAACCCACTGCAGATAGAAAATGTTTGAAAACAAAATGGGTGGTTGCATCTGTACTGAACATGTACAGACTATTATTCTGTCACTATTCCCCAAACAATAAAGTATAACAACTATTTACATAGCACTTGCATTGTATTAGGTATTATATGTAATCTAAAGATGATTTAAGGTATACACAGGAGGATGTGCATAGGTTATATGTAAATACTATGTCATTTTATATAAGGGACTTGAGCATCTATGGATTTTGGCATTCACAGGGAGGTCCTGGAACCAGTCCCTCATGGATACCGAGAGACAACTGTATATTTAAAGCACAGGATACATAGTAAACATTTAATTAATTCATTAATAAAGTAATGAATATGTAATTCACTTGAAACTAATTTTTGGTATAGTATAGAACATAAATAACTTAATTTGTCCTCAAATATTTGATCAGTTTCATAAATATTAGATATTTTAAAATCTTTATTTGTGTAGTGTATGATGCTACATTTTACAGCTACTAAAACTCTATTTATGTTTGAGTCTGCTATGGAAAGAAGAGCCCCTGTTATAAAGTGATTTGTGTGCATGTGCTCTGGCTCACTCTAGGCTCAATTACATCATTCTTTGAATGAAAACTTGAGCTTCTCTGCCCAGTACTTCAGATAGAACAGCCTGGCAATCCGATCCGAGGAAGTGTGAGTGGAGTCAAGGCTAGCTGTAGACCCTGTCCACTGGTACCACAGTAGGACCACTTGAACCCAGATGGCAGGACAACTTGAACCGGCAGACATACCAAGTGGCCCATGTGTCAGACTGCAAAGTAAGCAGCCCCACCTATTCTGCTCAAAAACTGGCAAAGAAATTTCTTACAACTCTTCATCCTTGGTGTTCTGATGCAACTCCAGAGTAACAAAGATAAGGCAGTAGATTTAAGAAAGTCTATTATTCTCTCCAACAGAGTGCTGCTTTTCCTACCATTTCTATTTTCATCTTATCCTAAAGATATCTTGAGTAAGTTTCCCCAAATGCAAGTGAGCCTACCTGAGATGGTCCTATTAATTAGTCAAGTTCTTTCTCCATGAAAACCTAACTTGTGGATTTTTAAAAAATATTTTCCTCCAGCTATTTAATTTAGCCTTCCTCCAACAAAAAGGAAAAGAAGGGGGGGAGATCTCCACTAAATAATATGAATAGCTGTGTATAGATTTTTCATATATGCTTTCAAATCTAAAAGAAAATAAATTTGAAGCCAATTTACATTGATGTAACACTCTATCTTCAGACTAAGACCCGAGTCAATGAAAGCCTTCACAATTTGAGCAACTATGGATTGTAGTTGAATTAGGTTAGGTAATGTTTAACATTCTCTGCTTCAATTTCTATTCACCGGTGATTACCATAAAATTTTTATTCTCTCCCAGAATTCTGCTGCTAGATTTTGTGCTCTGGCCTCTGACTTAGCCTGCCACTATGAAGTTTGTCTTGGTTCATTAGTTCCTATGTTGGTTTCTGACTCGCCTCCAAGTCACAAAGAGGATTTGTGGCTATGTGAGGCTCACACAGGGACCTACTCTGTGAGGGTCCCTAGCTGTGCAGCAGTCACCTTTGGCTCTGGACTTCCTGTATCCACAGGCATAGCTGACTTCAGTTATCTCTTGGGTGTCAAGGCCAGACGTTGCACAAGACCCATGTCTTTAAGGCTGAGCAAGAAACTGAACTCCTCGGGAATGGAGGAAAGCCTTTAAGCCTTTTTACCTTATTTTCCAGCTCTCCTTTTGGGGGTAGTGAGAGTTACAGCAAACAAAGACTCTTTATCTCTCCTCCCAGTAGCGTTTCTTGACTAATACTAAAGCTGGATCAAATATTTCAGTTCTGCTACCCATTCTATTTCTGAATTTGTTGTCTGTGGCTGTGCTTCCCCACAAGTCAAGACAGACCTGTCTATCCTACCAGTACACTTCAGTTTCTTTGTTCTCAAATCCCGCCTGCCAAGAGAGCCAACGATTTTATAAAAAGTTGCCTGTTTATTTATTTCCTTCTCTAATTTATTCAAAAGAAAACAAGCTGAATATTTAAAACAGATATGAAAAAAATACATAACCAGGTAATAGAAATGTCAGCAGCAGCATCATCATGACCTCTAACAATTACTTAATCTTACAATGTGCCAAGCATTACTATAACTGTTTTACACATACAAATTGATTTAATCATCACAAAGACATAATAAGGGAAATAATAGTATTGTTCTCATGTTACAGATAAGGAATCTGAAATACAGAGAGAATAAGTAACTTGTGCAAGGTCACAGAACAGCAAATCATAAAGGCAGCATCCAAGCTGGCTTCAGACACCCTGCTCTGAACCCCGACAACATGCTACCTTCCTACAATGTCAATTCCCAATGGTTTCCACAAATCACTGTTATTTAGTGTGACCAAATACCTTGTCTTCTGAGTTTGTAATTCATTCCTGAATGTACCATGATGGATTTACCTCTAAAAGATAGTTACTGAGAAATTAAGCAAGGATGACTATACAAGCAGGAAAGTATAAAAATGGAATATCCGTAACAAAAGAGCAATTTTGACACATAGTTACCAATATGTAAACTATATCAAAAACTTCTAAGTAACAGTAAGGAAAGAATTGCCCCCATTTTATGGAAGAAGGAACTGAAGCACAGGGAAGGCAAATATCTTGACCATCACCACATAGGTAGTGGCTGAACTATGTGCTTATAGAGCATATATTCTTTTCCACTTTAAGATACTCTCCTTTAAATAAAGATTTATTTAAATCATATTTTACTACAACTTCTAGTAAGTTGTATAATACCCATAACACACTCCAATAAATGACTCTTACATTTAATCCGAGGGGAAATTCTTTTCATCTGTCAGGATCCTGTGGTTCTGGGAAAACAGACCCACCACGTCCATGGCCACCTTCATCACATTCAGATGATCCCTCTGTGACACTCAAATAAGGGAAGTGGCCTGGGTTGGAGGTCAGAAGGACTGACAGAGGGACCTGGCATTACACAGAGACAGCCATGGATACTGCACAGTCCAGCTCTTAATGTTTTCTGTTATTTCACAAATAGCTAAAACTTTCTTCAATTTCTTTAGTCAGCTCATTCAGAGACAGAACACCCAAACTGACTGCTTGGTGAGTCAGTTTACCCAAAAAACTTTTGCAAAGAGCAAAGTTTCACGGTCCCCACTCTTTAAAGTCACTATGATGTGAAGTACTTAAAGAAAACAATTTA